>CM053036.1:108569636-109169636 GCA_028564925.1 Lithobates sylvaticus
AATGTTTTCTGGGATTGTAATACAGAATTTTCTAACACAATTATTTATACATATTAAGGCTTTGTATCTCGTTGGCCCAATTCCAAGAAGAGGAGGTTTTCAGAGATTTTCAAATGTTCCTTTCTCAATCAGGGTGCTATAGATTAGTTAGACTTTCACATGGGAGTGCATCATGGGCATATTTAATCCATGGGTTCCAGAATGTAAGATTTTTTTTGTGGGTATTAGTTGGTATCAGCAAGTAAACAGTGAGCTTTTCATTGATGAACAGTTCTGTCCTGGCTGGCTTATTTTGAGTTCTGGCCAGTGTAAGTGATAAGTAGAGCAGAGTACAGGGGTCGGTAATATGTAAGGCAGTGTACAGGGTTTAGTAGTTTGTAGGTCAGAGTACAGAGGTCAATAGTTTAGGGCAGGGTACAAGGGTCAGTATTTTTAAGGGCAGTGAACAGGGGTCAGTAGTGTGTAGGCCAGTGTACAGGGGTCAGTACAGAGGTCACTAGTTTATATGGCAGTATACAGGGGTCAGTAGCTTGTAGGGCAGAGTACAGGGGTATGCAGTGATTGCAGGGAAGAGTATATGGGTCAACTTGGCAAAGTACAAGGGGTCAACTTGGAAGAGTACAATGGTTCAGTAGGGCAGAGTACAGGGGTCAGCAGAGAAGAGTACAAGGGTGTAGCAGAGTGTCTCAAAGGGAGCCTAAAAAAGTCCTGCTGGGGGTTTACACATCTCCCAGGCTCCTCTCATACACTTTTAGAGACCTCTGATTCTCTGTCCAGTTTGGGTTTTGCACCTCTCCCTTTTGGAAATTTAGCATCACCTTCAACTCAGAGTCAGGGCACTTGAGCTTGGGGAACAGACAAGTCATGTCTGTGAGAGCTGCAAGTTGGTTGGAAGCCTTAGGCTTGCTCAGCCTACTAGTTAGGACACAGATTTGTTTAGTTAGTGCCCACAAATAGACTAGAATTTTGTTTTGAAGTTTTTGCCTTGTTTATTTTGTAGAACACTGTACAGCACCTGTAAATAGACTTGTAAATATCTCCAATAACCACATCCCTGTTTGTTATTACATCACTGAGTTGTTATCTGTGCCTGAAAGTGGGCTCACCCCAGGGAGCTTTGTACCTGCTACCTATCCCCAGCTCACAAGGGGTCATTAGTCTGTAGTGCAGAAGCAGCTTCCTCCACATGCAGCGCGGCACAGTGAAGCAGTGGTGACTGACATACCATTATTTGTTCCGGCTTGTTGATCCCTGCTGGCCCTCTTCTCCTGTCTGTGTCAATAGACGCACCCGCACAGGTGTCTCAAAGGAGAGCACTTCTCAGACGGGCACTCGAGAAGAGGCATGAGTACCGCTGAGGTACCGCAGAAGAGGAGGATTGGGGTCACTCTGTGCAAAACTAACTGCACAGAGGAGGTAAGGAGCTAATTAACCACTTCCAGACCAGCCTCATTTTGGATTTTAGGTGTTTACATGTTTAAAACTGTTTTTTTTGCTAGAAAATGACATAGAATCCCCAAACATTATATATTGTTTTTTTTCTAACACCCTAGAAAAAGAGGGGAATGGGGGATTTGGGACTTTATATGAGGCACGGAAAAGCAATTAGGTAGTAAGGCTGAACAAGGGAATTTTATTGGTATATAAAAATTGGTAAACATACATATACTGTTATTGTCAAGGTGGTTAGTAAACACAGTAACAATATCCATAATGATAATACAGTTGTCTCAAAAAGTGGCGACTGATATCACATAGTAAAACTTTAAGCACAATAAAACAACAGTAGACAATTGTCATAAAATTCCATAGTTCCAGCCATATTCAGAAAGGATAAATGGATAATTGTAAAATATTATTTGCCGGACCTAAGGCCTCGCTGAACCTGTAAGGGTAGTGATGGTATCGTAGCTTGGAGATCTCGATATGTCTAAAAATAAAACACGGCATTATACAGCTCTACGCGTTTCGTGGCTGACACGCCACTCGTCAGGAGCATGCGCGTGGTAAACTATACACACTGGACTACACACATTTGGAAACCCTTTCCTCCCGGTCTTCCTTGACCATACAGGTACACCCCACCTTTTCACCTTATTCTCTTTTGGGAATTCACCTTTTGGATCCCCACTTGCTTCAGGCCTTTCAACCTCAGTCACCCCCCTTTCTTCTTTTTAATTATATTTCATAATTTTTTCATTTTTTCACTTTCTGGTTATTGTTTTGAATTCCCCACTCACCACATTTCCTCTCCTCACTATCACTGCAATTTCCTTCACTTTTCTTTTTTCTCAGTCACTCCTATGACCATAACTTCACTTCTACCAATTTCTACTTTCACATATAGGCCTCGTAGTTCCATGCCCGCCTGGGTCTGTGTTTTACCTGTGCGCCTCTGCTGGGCGGTCCACCAGGGCCCCCGGGTTGGGGTTGTTCCCCGATGCCTTTGGCGCTCTGCCATCACACCTTGACTGAAAATTTACCAATAGTAAGTAGACATTTCGGTGTCACTCTGGGTATTACCTCACCCTTGTATACTATGCAATTACTGATTACTATTTTTTATCAATATCTTTTCTAGTTTACCACGCGCATGCTCCTGACGAGTGGCGTGTCAGCCACGAAACGCGTAGAGCTGTATAATGCCGTGTTTTATTTTTAGACATATCGAGATCTCCAAGCTACGATACCATCACTACCCTTACAGGTTCAGCGAGGCCTTAGGTCCGGCAAATAATATTTTACAATTATCCATTTATCCTTTCTGAATATGGCTGGAACTATGGAATTTTATGACAATTGTCTACTGTTGTTTTATTGTGCTTAAAGTTTTACTATGTGATATCAGTCGCCACTTTTTGAGACAACTGTATTATCATTATGGATATTGTTACTGTGTTTACTAACCACCTTGACAATAACAGTATATGTATGTTTACCAATTTTTATATACCAATAAAATTCCCTTGTTCAGCCTTACTACCTAATTGCTTTTCCGTGCCTCATATAAAGTCCCAAATCCCCCATTCCCCTCTTTTTCAACATATTAAGGGATGGAAATATTTGACCTCACCGGGCCATAATTTCATGTAAAGTCCCATAGGGATGGACATACCTGACCTTACCAGGTCCAGGTCTCCTTAAAGTCCCTAAAACTCCCGTCCTCTCGTTTTCAAAAATCATCAGGGATGGAAGCACATGTTTTAGCTCCATTATTTTATATTTCATTACCCTTCTTTGCAATAATCGACCTAATGTTTAGCCTCCACTGTTTAAACTGTCAAATAATGCTTCACCATATCTAAGTCTTATGCTTCACTTGCACACTAATTCAACCATTATTTGATTTTTTCAGTCTCTGATGTGAGGTTTGGCTGCCTGGGTTTTGTGTTTCTTTCCCCGTCCGGGAGCCATGACGCGCACTGCGGGCGCCCGCCCATCCCTCGCTCCTTTGTTTAGCTTGGGGGGCGGGGGCTCTGCACTGCGCGTCGACGTCACGCATCCCACGCTACACGTGCGGCGCTTCTTGCGCCGCCACGAGGTTGTCGTTGAGTCTCTACGCTCGTTGGCAGCGGAGGACATTGGGTGTAGATCGGCGGGAATTCTATGTCCTTGCTGGCTTCACCCCCTCCCCGGTTAATTGCCATACGACGTGACGTTGGTGGGCGGTCCTGCGGGGACGCATTTATAGGGGCACGTGACCGGGCGTCATTGGCACTCGAGGCTCTATACACACTGGACTACACACATTTGGAAACCCTTTCCTCCCGGTCTTCCTTGACCATACAGGTACACCCCACCTTTTCACCTTATTCTCTTTTGGGAATTCACCTTTTGGATCCCCACTTGCTTCAGGCCTTTCAACCTCAGTCACCCCCCTTCCTTCTTTTTAATTATATTTCATAATTTTTTCATTTTTTCACTTTCTGGTTATTGTTTTGAATTCCCCACTCACCACATTTCCTCTCCTCACTATCACTGCAATTTCCTTCACTTTTCTTTTTTCTCAGTCACTCCTATGACCATAACTTCACTTCTACCAATTTCTACTTTCACATATAGGCCTCGTAGTTCCATGCCCGCCTGGGTCTGTGTTTTACCTGTGCGCCTCTGCTGGGCGGTCCACCAGGGCCCCCGGGTTGGGGTTGTTCCCCGATGCCTTTGGCGCTCTGCCATCACACCTTGACTGAAAATTTACCAATAGTAAGTAGACATTTCGGTGTCACTCTGGGTATTACCTCACCCTTGTATACTATGCAATTACTGATTACTATTTTTTATCAATATCTTTTCTAGTTTACCACGCGCATGCTCCTGACGAGTGGCGTGTCAGCCACGAAACGCGTAGAGCTGTATAATGCCGTGTTTTATTTTTAGACATATCGAGATCTCCAAGCTACGATACCATCACTACCCTTACAGGTTCAGCGAGGCCTTAGGTCCGGCAAATAATATTTTACAATTATCCATTTATCCTTTCTGAATATGGCTGGAACTATGGAATTTTATGACAATTGTCTACTGTTGTTTTATTGTGCTTAAAGTTTTACTATGTGATATCAGTCGCCACTTTTTGAGACAACTGTATTATCATTATGGATATTGTTACTGTGTTTACTAACCACCTTGACAATAACAGTATATGTATGTTTACCAATTTTTATATACCAATAAAATTCCCTTGTTCAGCCTTACTACCTAATTGCTTTTCCGTGCCTCATATAAAGTCCCAAATCCCCCATTCCCCTCTTTTTCAACATATTAAGGGATGGAAATATTTGACCTCACCGGGCCATAATTTCATGTAAAGTCCCATAGGGATGGACATACCTGACCTTACCAGGTCCAGGTCTCCTTAAAGTCCCTAAAACTCCCGTCCTCTCGTTTTCAAAAATCATCAGGGATGGAAGCACATGTTTTAGCTCTATTATTTTATATTTCATTACCCTTCTTTGCAATAATCGACCTAATGTTTAGCCTCCACTGTTTAAACTGTCAAATAATGCTTCACCATATCTAAGTCTTATGCTTCACTTGCACACTAATTCAACCATTATTTGATTTTTTCAGTCTCTGATGTGAGGTTTGGCTGCCTGGGTTTTGTGTTTCTTTCCCCGTCCGGGAGCCATGACGCGCACTGCGGGCGCCCGCCCATCCCTCGCTCCTTTGTTTAGCTTGGGGGGCGGGGGCTCTGCACTGCGCGTCGACGTCACGCATCCCACGCTACACGTGCGGCGCTTCTTGCGCCGCCACGAGGTTGTCGTTGAGTCTCTACGCTCGTTGGCAGCGGAGGACATTGGGTGTAGATCGGCGGGAATTCTATGTCCTTGCTGGCTTCACCCCCTCCCCGGTTAATTGCCATACGACGTGACGTTGGTGGGCGGTCCTGCGGGGACGCATTTATAGGGGCACGTGACCGGGCGTCATTGGCACTCGAGGCTCTATACACACTGGACTACACACATTTGGAAACCCTTTCCTCCCGGTCTTCCTTGACCATACAGGTACACCCCACCTTTTCACCTTATTCTCTTTTGGGAATTCACCTTTTGGATCCCCACTTGCTTCAGGCCTTTCAACCTCAGTCACCCCCCTTCCTTCTTTTTAATTATATTTCATAATTTTTTCATTTTTTCACTTTCTGGTTATTGTTTTGAATTCCCCACTCACCACATTTCCTCTCCTCACTATCACTGCAATTTCCTTCACTTTTCTTTTTTCTCAGTCACTCCTATGACCATAACTTCACTTCTACCAATTTCTACTTTCACATATAGGCCTCGTAGTTCCATGCCCGCCTGGGTCTGTGTTTTACCTGTGCGCCTCTGCTGGGCGGTCCACCAGGGCCCCCGGGTTGGGGTTGTTCCCCGATGCCTTTGGCGCTCTGCCATCACACCTTGACTGAAAATTTACCAATAGTAAGTAGACATTTCGGTGTCACTCTGGGTATTACCTCACCCTTGTATACTATGCAATTACTGATTACTATTTTTTATCAATATCTTTTCTAGTTTACCACGCGCATGCTCCTGACGAGTGGCGTGTCAGCCACGAAACGCGTAGAGCTGTATAATGCCGTGTTTTATTTTTAGACATATCGAGATCTCCAAGCTACGATACCATCACTACCCTTACAGGTTCAGCGAGGCCTTAGGTCCGGCAAATAATATTTTACAATTATCCATTTATCCTTTCTGAATATGGCTGGAACTATGGAATTTTATGACAATTGTCTACTGTTGTTTTATTGTGCTTAAAGTTTTACTATGTGATATCAGTCGCCACTTTTTGAGACAACTGTATTATCATTATGGATATTGTTACTGTGTTTACTAACCACCTTGACAATAACAGTATATGTATGTTTACCAATTTTTATATACCAATAAAATTCCCTTGTTCAGCCTTACTACCTAATTGCTTTTCCGTGCCTCATATAAAGTCCCAAATCCCCCATTCCCCTCTTTTTCAACATATTAAGGGATGGAAATATTTGACCTCACCGGGCCATAATTTCATGTAAAGTCCCATAGGGATGGACATACCTGACCTTACCAGGTCCAGGTCTCCTTAAAGTCCCTAAAACTCCCGTCCTCTCGTTTTCAAAAATCATCAGGGATGGAAGCACATGTTTTAGCTCTATTATTTTATATTTCATTACCCTTCTTTGCAATAATCGACCTAATGTTTAGCCTCCACTGTTTAAACTGTCAAATAATGCTTCACCATATCTAAGTCTTATGCTTCACTTGCACACTAATTCAACCATTATTTGATTTTTTCAGTCTCTGATGTGAGGTTTGGCTGCCTGGGTTTTGTGTTTCTTTCCCCGTCCGGGAGCCATGACGCGCACTGCGGGCGCCCGCCCATCCCTCGCTCCTTTGTTTAGCTTGGGGGGCGGGGGCTCTGCACTGCGCGTCGACGTCACGCATCCCACGCTACACGTGCGGCGCTTCTTGCGCCGCCACGAGGTTGTCGTTGAGTCTCTACGCTCGTTGGCAGCGGAGGACATTGGGTGTAGATCGGCGGGAATTCTATGTCCTTGCTGGCTTCACCCCCTCCCCGGTTAATTGCCATACGACGTGACGTTGGTGGGCGGTCCTGCGGGGACGCATTTATAGGGGCACGTGACCGGGCGTCATTGGCACTCGAGGCTCTATACACACTGGACTACACACATTTGGAAACCCTTTCCTCCCGGTCTTCCTTGACCATACAGGTACACCCCACCTTTTCACCTTATTCTCTTTTGGGAATTCACCTTTTGGATCCCCACTTGCTTCAGGCCTTTCAACCTCAGTCACCCCCCTTCCTTCTTTTTAATTATATTTCATAATTTTTTCATTTTTTCACTTTCTGGTTATTGTTTTGAATTCCCCACTCACCACATTTCCTCTCCTCACTATCACTGCAATTTCCTTCACTTTTCTTTTTTCTCAGTCACTCCTATGACCATAACTTCACTTCTACCAATTTCTACTTTCACATATAGGCCTCGTAGTTCCATGCCCGCCTGGGTCTGTGTTTTACCTGTGCGCCTCTGCTGGGCGGTCCACCAGGGCCCCCGGGTTGGGGTTGTTCCCCGATGCCTTTGGCGCTCTGCCATCACACCTTGACTGAAAATTTACCAATAGTAAGTAGACATTTCGGTGTCACTCTGGGTATTACCTCACCCTTGTATACTATGCAATTACTGATTACTATTTTTTATCAATATCTTTTCTAGTTTACCACGCGCATGCTCCTGACGAGTGGCGTGTCAGCCACGAAACGCGTAGAGCTGTATAATGCCGTGTTTTATTTTTAGACATATCGAGATCTCCAAGCTACGATACCATCACTACCCTTACAGGTTCAGCGAGGCCTTAGGTCCGGCAAATAATATTTTACAATTATCCATTTATCCTTTCTGAATATGGCTGGAACTATGGAATTTTATGACAATTGTCTACTGTTGTTTTATTGTGCTTAAAGTTTTACTATGTGATATCAGTCGCCACTTTTTGAGACAACTGTATTATCATTATGGATATTGTTACTGTGTTTACTAACCACCTTGACAATAACAGTATATGTATGTTTACCAATTTTTATATACCAATAAAATTCCCTTGTTCAGCCTTACTACCTAATTGCTTTTCCGTGCCTCATATAAAGTCCCAAATCCCCCATTCCCCTCTTTTTCAACATATTAAGGGATGGAAATATTTGACCTCACCGGGCCATAATTTCATGTAAAGTCCCATAGGGATGGACATACCTGACCTTACCAGGTCCAGGTCTCCTTAAAGTCCCTAAAACTCCCGTCCTCTCGTTTTCAAAAATCATCAGGGATGGAAGCACATGTTTTAGCTCTATTATTTTATATTTCATTACCCTTCTTTGCAATAATCGACCTAATGTTTAGCCTCCACTGTTTAAACTGTCAAATAATGCTTCACCATATCTAAGTCTTATGCTTCACTTGCACACTAATTCAACCATTATTTGATTTTTTCAGTCTCTGATGTGAGGTTTGGCTGCCTGGGTTTTGTGTTTCTTTCCCCGTCCGGGAGCCATGACGCGCACTGCGGGCGCCCGCCCATCCCTCGCTCCTTTGTTTAGCTTGGGGGGCGGGGGCTCTGCACTGCGCGTCGACGTCACGCATCCCACGCTACACGTGCGGCGCTTCTTGCGCCGCCACGAGGTTGTCGTTGAGTCTCTACGCTCGTTGGCAGCGGAGGACATTGGGTGTAGATCGGCGGGAATTCTATGTCCTTGCTGGCTTCACCCCCTCCCCGGTTAATTGCCATACGACGTGACGTTGGTGGGCGGTCCTGCGGGGACGCATTTATAGGGGCACGTGACCGGGCGTCATTGGCACTCGAGGCTCTATACACACTGGACTACACACATTTGGAAACCCTTTCCTCCCGGTCTTCCTTGACCATACAGGTACACCCCACCTTTTCACCTTATTCTCTTTTGGGAATTCACCTTTTGGATCCCCACTTGCTTCAGGCCTTTCAACCTCAGTCACCCCCCTTCCTTCTTTTTAATTATATTTCATAATTTTTTCATTTTTTCACTTTCTGGTTATTGTTTTGAATTCCCCACTCACCACATTTCCTCTCCTCACTATCACTGCAATTTCCTTCACTTTTCTTTTTTCTCAGTCACTCCTATGACCATAACTTCACTTCTACCAATTTCTACTTTCACATATAGGCCTCGTAGTTCCATGCCCGCCTGGGTCTGTGTTTTACCTGTGCGCCTCTGCTGGGCGGTCCACCAGGGCCCCCGGGTTGGGGTTGTTCCCCGATGCCTTTGGCGCTCTGCCATCACACCTTGACTGAAAATTTACCAATAGTAAGTAGACATTTCGGTGTCACTCTGGGTATTACCTCACCCTTGTATACTATGCAATTACTGATTACTATTTTTTATCAATATCTTTTCTAGTTTACCACGCGCATGCTCCTGACGAGTGGCGTGTCAGCCACGAAACGCGTAGAGCTGTATAATGCCGTGTTTTATTTTTAGACATATCGAGATCTCCAAGCTACGATACCATCACTACCCTTACAGGTTCAGCGAGGCCTTAGGTCCGGCAAATAATATTTTACAATTATCCATTTATCCTTTCTGAATATGGCTGGAACTATGGAATTTTATGACAATTGTCTACTGTTGTTTTATTGTGCTTAAAGTTTTACTATGTGATATCAGTCGCCACTTTTTGAGACAACTGTATTATCATTATGGATATTGTTACTGTGTTTACTAACCACCTTGACAATAACAGTATATGTATGTTTACCAATTTTTATATACCAATAAAATTCCCTTGTTCAGCCTTACTACCTAATTGCTTTTCCGTGCCTCATATAAAGTCCCAAATCCCCCATTCCCCTCTTTTTCAACATATTAAGGGATGGAAATATTTGACCTCACCGGGCCATAATTTCATGTAAAGTCCCATAGGGATGGACATACCTGACCTTACCAGGTCCAGGTCTCCTTAAAGTCCCTAAAACTCCCGTCCTCTCGTTTTCAAAAATCATCAGGGATGGAAGCACATGTTTTAGCTCTATTATTTTATATTTCATTACCCTTCTTTGCAATAATCGACCTAATGTTTAGCCTCCACTGTTTAAACTGTCAAATAATGCTTCACCATATCTAAGTCTTATGCTTCACTTGCACACTAATTCAACCATTATTTGATTTTTTCAGTCTCTGATGTGAGGTTTGGCTGCCTGGGTTTTGTGTTTCTTTCCCCGTCCGGGAGCCATGACGCGCACTGCGGGCGCCCGCCCATCCCTCGCTCCTTTGTTTAGCTTGGGGGGCGGGGGCTCTGCACTGCGCGTCGACGTCACGCATCCCACGCTACACGTGCGGCGCTTCTTGCGCCGCCACGAGGTTGTCGTTGAGTCTCTACGCTCGTTGGCAGCGGAGGACATTGGGTGTAGATCGGCGGGAATTCTATGTCCTTGCTGGCTTCACCCCCTCCCCGGTTAATTGCCATACGACGTGACGTTGGTGGGCGGTCCTGCGGGGACGCATTTATAGGGGCACGTGACCGGGCGTCATTGGCACTCGAGGCTCTATACACACTGGACTACACACATTTGGAAACCCTTTCCTCCCGGTCTTCCTTGACCATACAGGTACACCCCACCTTTTCACCTTATTCTCTTTTGGGAATTCACCTTTTGGATCCCCACTTGCTTCAGGCCTTTCAACCTCAGTCACCCCCCTTCCTTCTTTTTAATTATATTTCATAATTTTTTCATTTTTTCACTTTCTGGTTATTGTTTTGAATTCCCCACTCACCACATTTCCTCTCCTCACTATCACTGCAATTTCCTTCACTTTTCTTTTTTCTCAGTCACTCCTATGACCATAACTTCACTTCTACCAATTTCTACTTTCACATATAGGCCTCGTAGTTCCATGCCCGCCTGGGTCTGTGTTTTACCTGTGCGCCTCTGCTGGGCGGTCCACCAGGGCCCCCGGGTTGGGGTTGTTCCCCGATGCCTTTGGCGCTCTGCCATCACACCTTGACTGAAAATTTACCAATAGTAAGTAAGTAGACATTTCGGTGTCACTCTGGGTATTACCTCACCCTTGTATACTATGCAATTACTGATTACTATTTTTTATCAATATCTTTTCTAGTTTACCACGCGCATGCTCCTGACGAGTGGCGTGTCAGCCACGAAACGCGTAGAGCTGTATAATGCCGTGTTTTATTTTTAGACATATCGAGATCTCCAAGCTACGATACCATCACTACCCTTACAGGTTCAGCGAGGCCTTAGGTCCGGCAAATAATATTTTACAATTATCCATTTATCCTTTCTGAATATGGCTGGAACTATGGAATTTTATGACAATTGTCTACTGTTGTTTTATTGTGCTTAAAGTTTTACTATGTGATATCAGTCGCCACTTTTTGAGACAACTGTATTATCATTATGGATATTGTTACTGTGTTTACTAACCACCTTGACAATAACAGTATATGTATGTTTACCAATTTTTATATACCAATAAAATTCCCTTGTTCAGCCTTACTACCTAATTGCTTTTCCGTGCCTCATATAAAGTCCCAAATCCCCCATTCCCCTCTTTTTCAACATATTAAGGGATGGAAATATTTGACCTCACCGGGCCATAATTTCATGTAAAGTCCCATAGGGATGGACATACCTGACCTTACCAGGTCCAGGTCTCCTTAAAGTCCCTAAAACTCCCGTCCTCTCGTTTTCAAAAATCATCAGGGATGGAAGCACATGTTTTAGCTCTATTATTTTATATTTCATTACCCTTCTTTGCAATAATCGACCTAATGTTTAGCCTCCACTGTTTAAACTGTCAAATAATGCTTCACCATATCTAAGTCTTATGCTTCACTTGCACACTAATTCAACCATTATTTGATTTTTTCAGTCTCTGATGTGAGGTTTGGCTGCCTGGGTTTTGTGTTTCTTTCCCCGTCCGGGAGCCATGACGCGCACTGCGGGCGCCCGCCCATCCCTCGCTCCTTTGTTTAGCTTGGGGGGCGGGGGCTCTGCACTGCGCGTCGACGTCACGCATCCCACGCTACACGTGCGGCGCTTCTTGCGCCGCCACGAGGTTGTCGTTGAGTCTCTACGCTCGTTGGCAGCGGAGGACATTGGGTGTAGATCGGCGGGAATTCTATGTCCTTGCTGGCTTCACCCCCTCCCTGGTTAATTGCCATACGACGTGACGTTGGTGGGCGGTCCTGCGGGGACGCATTTATAGGGGCACGTGACCGGGCGTCATTGGCACTCGAGGCTCTATACACACTGGACTACACACATTTGGAAACCCTTTCCTCCCGGTCTTCCTTGACCATACAGGTACACCCCACCTTTTCACCTTATTCTCTTTTGGGAATTCACCTTTTGGATCCCCACTTGCTTCAGGCCTTTCAACCTCAGTCACCCCCCTTCCTTCTTTTTAATTATATTTCATAATTTTTTCATTTTTTCACTTTCTGGTTATTGTTTTGAATTCCCCACTCACCACATTTCCTCTCCTCACTATCACTGCAATTTCCTTCACTTTTCTTTTTTCTCAGTCACTCCTATGACCATAACTTCACTTCTACCAATTTCTACTTTCACATATAGGCCTCGTAGTTCCATGCCCGCCTGGGTCTGTGTTTTACCTGTGCGCCTCTGCTGGGCGGTCCACCAGGGCCCCCGGGTTGGGGTTGTTCCCCGATGCCTTTGGCGCTCTGCCATCACACCTTGACTGAAAATTTACCAATAGTAAGTAGACATTTCGGTGTCACTCTGGGTATTACCTCACCCTTGTATACTATGCAATTACTGATTACTATTTTTTATCAATATCTTTTCTAGTTTACCACGCGCATGCTCCTGACGAGTGGCGTGTCAGCCACGAAACGCGTAGAGCTGTATAATGCCGTGTTTTATTTTTAGACATATCGAGATCTCCAAGCTACGATACCATCACTACCCTTACAGGTTCAGCGAGGCCTTAGGTCCGGCAAATAATATTTTACAATTATCCATTTATCCTTTCTGAATATGGCTGGAACTATGGAATTTTATGACAATTGTCTACTGTTGTTTTATTGTGCTTAAAGTTTTACTATGTGATATCAGTCGCCACTTTTTGAGACAACTGTATTATCATTATGGATATTGTTACTGTGTTTACTAACCACCTTGACAATAACAGTATATGTATGTTTACCAATTTTTATATACCAATAAAATTCCCTTGTTCAGCCTTACTACCTAATTGCTTTTCCGTGCCTCATATAAAGTCCCAAATCCCCCATTCCCCTCTTTTTCAACATATTAAGGGATGGAAATATTTGACCTCACCGGGCCATAATTTCATGTAAAGTCCCATAGGGATGGACATACCTGACCTTACCAGGTCCAGGTCTCCTTAAAGTCCCTAAAACTCCCGTCCTCTCGTTTTCTAACACCCTAGAGAATAACATGGCAGCCATTGCAATACTTTTTTTCACACCATATTTGCGCAGCGGTCTTACAAGCGCACTTTTTTTTGGAAAAAAGTCACTTTTTTGAATAAAAAAATAAGACAACAGTAAAATTAGCCCAATTTTTTTTTCGATTGTGAAAGATAATGTTACGCCGAGTAAATTGATACCCAACATGTCCTGCTTCAAAATTGCGGCCGCTTGTGGAATGGTGTCAAACTTTTACCCTCAAAAATCTCCATAAGCGACATTTAAAAAATTCTACAGGTTGCATTTTTTGAGTTACAGAGGAGGTCTATGGCTAGAATTATTGCTCTCGCTCTACCGATCGCGGCGATACATCACATGTGTGGTTTGACTATCGTTTTCATATGCGGGCGCTGCTCACGTATTTGTTTTTTTTTTATTATTTATTTTACTTAATTGTATTATTTTTTGCACTGTTTTAAAAAAAAAATGGATCACTTTTATTCCTATTATCCCTTGTAAATGAAAAAAGCATGACAGGTCCTCTTAAATATGAGATCTGGGGTCAAAAAGTCCTCAGATCTCATATTTGGACTTCAATGAAAAAAAAATGACATTTGTAAATTCCCCTTTAAGACGTATGGGCGTAAGTGACGTTTTGACGTCGCTTCCGCCCTCCTATGGTATAGAGATGAGTGGGGGCCATCTTAGCCTCACTCATCTCTATACACAGGCAGGGAAAGGATCCGATCGCCTCCGCGGCTGCCGACAGCTCCGGTAAGCGGCGGAAGGCACGGGAGAGCAGAGGGAGCGGGGGGGCACCTCTCCCACCGACGATAACGGTGATCTCGCGGCGAATCCGCCGCGATGACCACCATTATCGGAAAGGGGACCGCTCACTGTGAAGAGGGATACCTCGGTTGTGGCAGCAGCTGCTGCCGTTACCGAGATATCCCTCTTCAAAAAAATGACGTATATATACAGTGAGCGGTCGGTAAGTGGTTAAAAAAAAAAATAGGGTTTGGTAATCCTTTAAGTGTGTTACTTCCCTGCGCCACTCTGAATATGGGGAAGGAGCATTTCAAATGATGGGTTGACTAGGCAGGGACGCAATCTACCTATCACCTGTCTGCAATTAACGAGTTGCCCTCCCCCACTATAGAGATAGGGAGAGAAAGCAGGGAAATTACCCCTGCAGTGTTCTGGCTGTGGGACAAATTCCCAGCATCCCACAAATTGGAACTGTGTCCCACAGTCAGGACTGTTCGGAGGTATGGGTTGGGAAAAGTTCAGCACCTCTGTCAGGCCCAGCACATATTGTGCTGGGCCTACTCAAAAAAATTGAGGCAACTATTTGCATCAGCTTTTTAAGTACTGTCAACTAAACTTATTTTTGTCTGACTCATTAGACTTTTCATGTTTTCAACTTTGTTGTTTTAAGTAAAGCCAACTCAATTTTTTTCAGTTTATAGACCATAGTGTTTTCAGTTAGAAATACATACCTTAACTTGTCTGGAACTATAGTTTTAAGTAAAGCCAACTCAATTTTTCCAGTTTATAGAAAAGTTTAAGTTAGGAACACATACATTAACTTATTTATTTCAAATACTTAGATAGCACTGTCAATTTACTGAGAGCTTTACATATACAGTACATTGTACATTGATATCAGTCCCTGCCCTCAAGGAGCTTTCAATCTAAGATCCCTAACTCACATTCATACATACACATACTAGGGCCAATTTACACAGGAGCCAACTACCCTACCAGCATGTCTTTGGAGTGTTGGAGGAAACCTACGCAGGCACAGGGTAGAACATGCAAACTCAAGGCAGGTAGTGTCATGGTCAGGATTACTGAAACTTAGTTTTAAGTGATATTAACTTGTAACTTACTAAATTTTTTTAAGTTGTTAAAACATATTTTCCAAATGTACTTGATATATGTTTGAAGGCTTTTATATAAAAATACAATAATATGTTTTTTCAAAAAAGGAATAGTTTCATGAAACAGGCTTTCAAAACAAATTAACATTTATTATTTACAAAGTGTTACAAATGTAATATTATTAAAGCAGCATCAAACGTAAATGTAAACATTTAAAAAAAAGAAAAGAAAAAAAAATGCCTCTTTCTCAGCTAACAAATCAAACTGAAACACACACATGTATATACAGTATATCTGTAAAGAACATAGAATACAGAATGTATTAACTTTTTTTTAAGCCTTTTAGGAAAGTAATTTGCACAACCACTTCAGCCCCGGAAGGATTTGCTCCCTTAATGACCAGGCCATTTTTTGCGATCCGGCACTGCATTTCTTTAACTGACAATTGTGCAGTCATACGACGCTGGGCCCAGAAAAAAAATTGACGTCCTTTTTTTCACACAAATAGAGCTTTCTTTTGGTGGTATTTGATCACCTCTGCGTTTTTTATTTATTGCATTATAAGCAAAAAAAGACCAACAATTTTGAAAAAAAATAAATTTTATTTTACTTTCTACTATAATACATATCCCAAAAATATATATAAAAAACAAATGTATTCATCAGTTTAGGCTGATATATATTCTTCTATAAAAAAAATCGCAATAGGCGTATATTGATTGGTTTGCGCAAACGTTATCGTGTCTACAAACTATGGGATAGATTTAGGGACTTTTTTTTTTTTTTATTGTTTTCACTGGTAATAGCGGCGATCTGCGATTGTTTTTACTGGTAATGGCGGGACTGCGACATACCAGCAGACAAATCTGACCCCAAATCACACTTTTTGGGGACCAGTGACATTATTACTTTGTATTGATCACTTTGCATTGGCACTTTCACTTTATTAATTTACCTTTTCATTGCAAATCACTTTTCATTGCACTTTACATTATCTGCTGTATTCACATTATACACATATTTTTTAGATTATATTTTCCCTGGTGCGTATGTATTTGCACCCACTACATATTTGAACAGCGCCAATATCCCTTTCCAGAGTTATTTATATTATTACATTGATCAGTGCTATAAAAATGCACTGATCAATGTATAGATGACACTGGCAGGGAAAGGGTTAACACTAGGGGGCGATCAATGGGTTAAGTGTGTCTGGGTGTGTTCTTTTTTTTTTATATTCACTTTTTATTTATTTAATTGTATAGACATAAATAAACACAGTCACATACTGTAGTTAAAAAAAAAAAAAAAACACCCTGTTCCTTTATCTATGCTCTATCCACTTATTCCCCCTACCCCTAAAAACCCACCCACCAAAAAATAAATAAAAAAAGCCCATCCCATACTCCCCTCCCTCCTTCCCTCCTCAATTCCCTACACCTTTATCAATCCCTCCAAGTTCCTGACTCCCTGAACTCCTGCCATTTCCCCCATAAGTTCCGGAATCTCTCCAATGCATCTTCTTCTATATGGATCATTTCTTCTATAATTCTTATCGTTTCAACCCTTGCATGCCATTCCTTCATACTCTGGACTTCCTGGGACCTCCAGAGACTCGGGATTATGCTTTTGGCTGCATTTAAAAGAAATGGAACTAGGGTATTCTTATATTGAGGGGCTGTTTTCCTTGTATCATGAAATAGACAATCCCAAGGATTCTTCTGAATCTGTTCTCCTGTGATTTGGTAGGTTGCTGCCAAGATTCCCTCCCAATAGGTTTGGATCTTTGTGCATTCCCACCAGAGGTGCGCAAAGGTCCCCGGGGCATCGCATCCCCTCCAACAAGTTGAGGGTCCCTCTGCCCCGATCCTGTGCACCCTCTGGGGGGGTCACATACCATCTTGCCAGGAGTTTATAGCACATTTCAACCGTCTTTGTATCTCCTGAGGAGTTGCACGCCATTCTCAGGATTTTCCTTCTATGTTCCTCGTCTCTTTTTTTTTTTTATTATTTTTTATTCAATTTTTTAAGCATACAAATAACAACAGGCCACTCTTGTGGCCGACAGCCACCGGCTATGACACAGTTGCCGGTGGACATTTACATACAAAACAAAAAACAAAAATCAAGCACAGAGTTAAGCCCCCCCCTCCCCCAAAACAATAGAACTTTTGCCTAGAAATATACCATTCAAATTGGAAGGCACTAGGTGACACCGCACCTGCGTTGTCCGACATTTTGGGCCCGTGATGCTAAATACAGTCAAAAGTATGCCCCCAGCACCAAGAATTTTATATGAAGAAATAACTTGTCCCCCCTACAAAAGTGACAAGTTATCCTAATGCAGATTTATCAATATTTCTCCCGTATGTCATATACATCCCCCGTTATGGCCTAGCACACCAATATCAATAGTTATAGGTTATCTGTAATTAGTATGATACCGTATCCACCGATGCCATCCAACCCCCCCACACCTTGTAAAATTTGGTCAGTGCCCCCCTACTCAAATAGGTGGCTTTATAAAATGGTACTGCCTTGTTAACCAATGCTTTCCAGGATTCCAAGGTTGGGGCTGAGTAAATTTTCCAGGAGAGAATAATCCACTTTTTGGCACAAAACAGCAATAGGGTAAGAAGAGTTCTAATAGCCCTGGTAGTAGCCAGGGGCTCCACCAGATGTAGTAAGCATACCTCAACCGTCATGGGAATCGAAATAGAGGTGACCGACCTTATGCAGCTTGCTACAGCCTGCCAGTATGCTTTGACCTGTAGGCATTCCCAAAAGATATGCATAAAATTTGCTAGTGGCGAGGAGCACCTCCAGCAAGAGGATTGTTTATTCCCAAACATTCTAGCAAGTCTAGCTGGGATCAGATAGATCCTGTGCAGGAATTTATAGTGAATTAGTCTGTCCATGGTAGAGACTAGGGTCTGAATTGCAATTCCCCATACATCGTCCCAGTCATCCCTGTCTAACCCCGAGGTTGCAGCTTCCCAAACCTGTCTGTAGGGTTCCAACAGTTTTGTCGTCTCCTGAAAGAGGTCTTTGTATAGGCTGGAAACTGGTTGAGCTAAAGATTCACTACAAGTCAGCAGTTCTAAATCACTGGGCTCAAGATAAAGAGGTCTTCCGCCAAACTGGGATTGAAAGGCATGCCTTAATTGAATGTATTGAAAAAATGTGTATTTGATAGTTCATAACGTGATTTCAAAACGTCAAAGGACATTAGGGTGCCATTCACTACAATGTGATTTAGTGTCTTAATTACGTATTTCGTCCACACTATCGGGTCTGGGTAATCAAAGAAATTAGGTAGATTTGGCTTCCTCCAAGCGGAGGTTTGGATAAAATTTATCATGACTAGAAGGCCAGAGCCCCTGAGTCACAGACCATGCCCTAATTACTGAGCGCATGGAGGGCGTCAGAGGGTAGAGGCCCCGTACACCCCTATATACCAAGTGGGATAGCGCTTCATATGAACCCAAACATGCTGGCTCCAACGACACCGCAGTATCATCCGAAGGTGTGGTCAACCAGCGGTGCGCCACCGTTAATTGGCCAGCAAAAAATATTTATGGAAATTGGGTACTGCTAGGCCTCCCTCCCCCCATGGTTGCTGTAAGATGGTCAGTTTAATGCGGGGGATTCCTCCCTGCCACAGAAAGGTAGAGATCATACTGTCTATTGACTTGAAAATTGTTTTTGGTATCCACACCAGAGAGTTTCTAAGGGTATACAGGAGTAAGGGTAGAATTTTCATTTTGATTAGATTTATCTTCCCAATAAGGGACAATGGGAGGTTTTTCCAGGAGTGTAATTTTTTTGAGATGATGTCTAGTAATGGGTGAAGGGATATTTAGTTTAACCACTTCTTTGTATTTTAGTCAGCTTCCATTTTGTGTGTCTCTAACATCCATTTTATGAAATATGTCCTGCTTATCTAGTTTCGTTTTTACACTATACTGTAATCTTCTCGTTGAGTTTCATTTCTCGTAAATCACGTGATTTCTTTATTCTAATTAGCTCACATTGTCATAGACTGTATTTGTATATGATTGGATAATTTTCTTAGGGTGGTCTTTTGTAAAAGCCCCTTTATATATTCACACCCATGAATAAAGATTAGATTTGCTTGGAGAGAACTTGGCTGTATGTTTCTTTGTTCCAAAGGGCAAATCTCCAGGCCTGTTCGGGATAAGACCAGTACACCTTGTCTGATTCCTAGACAATCTACATCAATCTCCTTTCAGTTTGGGGGCTCGTCGGTCGGGCCGATTAAAATACGTCTGGTGAGTAGACTTGATGTATATCTTCTCTCACCGTGACCTCTATTTAGAAATCGTTCCTTTCACGGGACCTGTGATTTATGTAGAAGTAGCTTTAAACCTTGATATTTAGTCAGCTGTTTTGAATAATAGCGACACAGCCCAAAGGGGGGCTGAAAGGGCTCTGTGTAGTTCTTTTTAACGACTGCTTTAGGAAGCAGCGTTTGTTCGGTGTGAACAGTGAGGATTCTGTGCTGTCCTCGTAAGTCTGCAGCATTTTGTTCTGGGTGAACATATCGTGAGAGAAAAAAAACGTGTTTTTTTTTTCTCTCTAGGACTCTGTGAAGTCTGTAGGGCAGTGATAATACAGTACTGTAATTACAAAACAAAACAAAGTCTGATAAGGTGTGCTGGACGAAACCCGATCTCTTTGCTTTTCTTTCTTTCGCGTACATGTTTAAGTTGATTTGTTACAATCTGTCTGTGTGGGTTTTGTCGAGCGTTGTGAGGTAAGGCAACGCTTTCCCACTGCACTGTGTAATTCCACAATATCCAGTGATGTATTGATGTCTACTTTTAATGTTTTGCATATGAATGCTTTGACTTGATAGTGAGCGTTATAGCAGCGTTCATAACATTGTTTTTTTTAAGCTGATACATCATTTGACAAAGTACTGTTTGAACCTGTTGAACAAAAACAAAAAAAAAAAAAAGAGAGAGAATAGTAATTACATACAAAAGCTTGCTTGTGATCACTGCAGACACTGACCATAAGGAATTCTTATTGGCATTTCGCCAAGAGAAAAATAAAGTAAAATTAATTTAGAGTATCTACAAGAACCACACATAGGTCAGACAACGCCCTCCATTGCACTGTGTTATAATGGGAAGGGCTAATGGGAAAAATGTCCCGCCACCACCAGACGTGGGAGAGACTTGTAAAAGTTATGTAGCGCGTGTGTGTGGTACTGACTATGTGTACATTAACCCCTGGGTGGACAACTTAGCAGGATGGACAGAGACTATGGGTAGCAGCAGTCCGTTCCCCCGGGAGGGGGAGAACGACACGTTCCATATGGACATGATCAAAGGCCTTTGTCTTGGAGATGAAAAGGCATTTCCATACTATTCGGCTGATCCACAATGGGACATGACTTACATGAAAAAGGGAGGAGAGAACTGGTTAACTTATGCCCCTTACTGGTATGAAAGGACAGATAAAAAGCAGAAAAAGAGGACACCTAACTTAAGAGATATAGAAGCTCCAGGATTACATTCCTGTGAGAGAAGAATTAAATCAACCCTCTCTATGCCTGTACCTCGTGCCCCGCCTCCTCCCTCTTACACTCCACAGCCTCAAGGGGGGCCATACAAACAAATATATCCCTCATTCTCAAAAGAGGACATGGAATTTTTAGCTGCAATGGCAGGGACAGGTCTACAAGTAAATAGAACACCACCCCCTGCCCAACAACAGGCTGCAGCAGCAGCTCCAGAGCTGCCTAGTATTTCACAACAAGCCCCCATAGCCCAAAGACCACCGCAGTCTGCTCCCCAGCAGGCAGTGGATGTCTCTTCCACCTCAGGTACTGAGCACCCTCTGGGTCCTACACAGCCTTCGGGTTCAGCCGTAGCAAGCCCCCCAACAACCAGATCAAGAGCTGCACAAAAGACCTCATCACACGAGGACACACAGCAAAAAGAGGTAGAAAAATCAGGGAAAGACAACATTGAAGGAGAACAAAGCACGCAATAAGTTGCCCAACAATACCCATTTATGACTGTGGGTGATGTTTTGGTAATGAAGCCTATTGAAATTGAGGACATTAATCGCATTATCAAACACTGTCCCAAACCCACCACATCAGCTGCAGGTGCTATAAGCTATCTAAAGAAAGCTTGCACTGGCAGAAATTACACACAAGAAGACATAAGGCTCATTATAGACAACTTGGTAGGGACCACCTCCCCCTGGGACTGGACAAAAGTGCCCTCTATTAACACAATAGAGGCCCCCACCACAAAAGCTGCCGAATACAAACTAAATACCAAAGATGGGCGGGCCAATATGTGGACGGAGTTAGATGCGGAACTGAAAAGAGCTTTCACAAACAAGTCTTCCCTGCCCACAGCTGTGGCTTGCAAACAAAAGCCAGCAGAATCTGTGTTAGAATTTTGGAAAAGATTTCTAGAAGTTTGGACACAAGAGGCAGGACTTAGTGTTCAGGAAAACATGCACAGTCTCTTAATACAGACATACCTCAGCAACCTTGGCCCTAAACATGCACTTACAGTAAGACAGCAAATATCAGATTGGGCTACAAGCACAATAACTGATTTTTGCAAGAAGCTGACAGAGAAGGATGCTGCAGGATGTTTTGACATTCCTAAGCAAACACCAGTGCAAACACATTATCAAAAAGATTTCTCAGGAAATCGAAGGGGGAATTTTTATAAAAAGAGAGGAAGGGGACACAGAGGAAGGGGGCAAGGACAAAGAGGGGGTCACACTCAGAGACAACAAAAGGGGTGTTTCAATTGTGGGGACACAGGACATTGGAAGGCTCAGTGTCCCTATTATGAACAGGAACTGACTGACACAGGACCCCCTGCCTCATATGCAGCCCCACAAAATTCAAGTACACAACAACAGCAGCATTCACAGCAACACAATGTCAAGTTTTCCATCACCTGGCAGCAACAACAACAACAACAACCATGAAGCTGCCCTGAAGGTGGTATCCCAGCATTTCCCCTTATCTCTCACTCTTATCAAGAGCAGCCAATCATTTCACTGCACGTAAATGGACAATTGATCCCTTATTTACTTGACTCTGGAGCAACATGCAGTACAATTAGCAAGGATTTTTATAGAGGAGAGGTCACAAATGCTGAGCCTTCAATGGGAATAAATGGGGTACTGACCAAAACTTTTAAAACACCACCCCTTACAATCATTGACCCGACTGGAACGGGATTAGTGATTCAACACTGTTTCAGAATAATACCTGGCTGTCCGGTGAATCTCTTGGGCAGAGATTTACTAGGAAAACTGGGAATTACAATGAAAGTTACAAAGCAAGGAGGATTACACGTGGAATCTGACAGGATCAACATCCTCACCCTTTTTCCATCCATCTCCTTGACAGAGGATGTGATTGAAGGAGGAATAGAGGAAGCAGTTTGGGCAGAAAATTCACTGGATGTGGGATTTATCCCTTGTACACCTTACAAAGCCACCTTAAAACCAGGGGCCCAACCTGTATACCACAAGCAATACCCCATAGCTAAAGAAAAAGAGGATGGCTTACAGCCAATAGTCGAGGATTTCTTAAAAAAAGGGATCTTAAAGGAAATTGTCTCGCCCTACAATACTCCCATAAACCCGATCAAGAAGACAAATGGTGACTATAGGTTTGTACAAGACCTAAGGGCCATTAATAGCCTAGTGGTACCGATTGCCCCAATAGTGCCTGATGTGCCATCAATACTTACCGCCATACCAGCTGATGCAGAGTTTTTTACTGTGATTGATTTATCGAATGCATTTTTTTCCGTCCCTGTGGATGAGGAGACACAGCCAATCTTTGCTTTCTGTTTTAAAAAACGCCAACTAACATGGTGTAGAATGCCCCAGGGCTATATAGACTCCCCTGCAGTCTATTCCATTGTCCTCCAAACTACTCTCAGAGCTTGGGCACCAAGACACTGTTCATCCCTGCTGCAGTATGCGGACGATCTCCTCATCTGCAGTTCTACTCGGGTGGCCGCCCTGGAGGATGGGAGGGATCTTTTGAAATGTCTTTTTGAAAGTGGTCACAAAGTGTCAAAGAAAAAATTGCAATGGTGTCAGGAAACGGTTGAATATCTTGGTTTTGTACTCTCAAAAGGAGAAAGGAAAGTCAGTCACAAAAGAGCTGTGGCTCTTGTGGGTCTGCCCCGCCCACTTACTAAGAAGGACATGTTCACCTTTCTTGGTATGATTGGTTACTGCCGCCAATGGATACCTGACTGTTCCTACTATGACAATCTCCTGAGACAAGCCACAGGTTTAGACATGCCAGACTGTATAAAATGGTCAGATGAAATGTGCAATGCTTTTGTGTATTTGAAAAATGCTATGGTAACAGCTCCAGGGCTCGGCCTCCCTAATTATGGAAAAATGTTTCATTTGTTTGCAAGGGAAAATTGTAAGACGTTGGCAGGTGTCCTCGCTCAGGAGCATGGAGGCAAGTTGCGCCCTATTGCTTTTTTTTCAAAGATGGTTCCGGTGCAGGTTCAAGGCATGCCTGCTTGTCTCAGAGCTCTGGCATCCTCTGCGATGGTGGTTGAAATGGCCACTTCTTTCACTCTGGGGCACGACACCACACTTCACACCACCCACAATGTATCAATCCTGTTGAAAAATGTACATACACAGCACATGTCTGCTCAGAGGTTGAGCGGCTATGAGGTGA
Organism: Lithobates sylvaticus; assembly: GCA_028564925.1. NCBI lineage: Eukaryota > Metazoa > Chordata > Amphibia > Anura > Ranidae > Lithobates > Lithobates sylvaticus. The sequence goes on from CM053036.1 coordinate 108,593,705, forward strand.
TCTTGCTGTCCAATCCAAAATTGCACATCAAATACGCTTCTCCCACTACAGGACCAGCACCAATTTTAAATGCCCTTTTAGGATTAAAAGGAGAGCAGGATGAGGTTGTGCCACAACATGATTGCATAAATCTCATTCATCAAGACACATCACCCAGGTCCGATTTATCTTCCACAGCACTACCAGACACACAGAAAGTTTTTGTAGGTGGTTCTTGCTCCAGGCCAAATGATCACACATACCATGCAGGGTATGCAGTTGTACAACTTCCAGATGTCATACTTGAGGCCAAACCTATCCCATATCAATCAGCACAAGCTGCTGAATTAATTGCACTTACTAGAGCATGCCAGCTCTTTGAAGGTCAGGATGTAAACATTTACACTGACTCGAAGTATGGGTACGGTGTGGTACACGACTTCGGTGTGATATGGAGTAGGCGTGGTTTCGTGGCTGCAGATGGAAAGAACATTTCACACTCCTCCTTGGTAATGTCACTGCTAAAAGCTATCCAGCTGCCTAAAACACTGGCCATAGTACACTGCAGAGCACACACAGGCCAACAGACAGAGATAGCCAGGGGAAATGCTCTGGCTGATTTAGCTGCCAAACAAGCAGCTATTTCACAAAATGCACAGATCCAAATGCCCATGCTAGCACCAGAATTGCCTTTTTTTGATCAGGTTCTTTCAGATTTGCAGGGATGTGCAGAAGAAGCTGATCTCAGAGATTGGGACAAAATAGGTGTGCAGAAAGATCCAAAGACTGGACTTCTCTGCAAAGAGGGGAAGCCATGTATACCAGTAGCTAGTGCATCACTTTTTATTTCCCAGTACCATGGAATAGGTCACAGAGGCTGGAAAGCCACTTGTGAACTATTGGAGAAAGACTTTTACATTACAGAACTTTCCTGGAAGGTTAAGGATTATGTATCAAGATGCATCACATGTATCAGGAACAATCCAAACAACCCACACAAGGCCAAACATGAGCACCTGATATATCCAACAACTCCTTTTACACATTTGCAGATTGACTTCACACACATGCCCAAACTAGGCAAAAGACAGGAATATCTTTTGGTATTGGTGGACGTATTCTCAAGATGGGTTGAACTTTTTGTCACCACAAAGGAAGATGCACAAACAGTGGTGAGGATCCTCGTTCAGGAAATTATTCCTCGATGGGGATGCCCACTTCAAATAAACTCAGACAATGGACCGGCATTTGTATCAAGGGTCTGCCAGGACTTGGTAAAAACTCTTAAGATAGAATGGAAGTTTCACATTCCCTACCACCCTCAAAGCTCAGGGATAGTAGAAAGAATGAACAGAACAATAAAAGACAAAATAAGAAAAGCCACAGGAGGAACCTTTGCCAACTGGAAGAAGGTCCTCCCAGCAGTCCTGGCAGAAATAAGAATGACCCCTTCCAAGACAACAGGGTATTCACCTTTTGAAGTCTTGATGGGTCGACCTTTCCCCACCCCATGGGCCAGAGCACCTTTAATGATAGAAAAGGGAGATTTAGACTTAATACAGGAAGAATATGTAAGGAAACTGGTTATAACATTGGATACAGTTGAGAGAAATTTTGCTCGCACCTCTCCTTTTTCTTCACAGGGAGCTACTCACCCCTTCAAGGTGGGAGACACTGTGGTGATCCAACAGCTGAACAGAAATAAGAAGCAAGATTATCCCTTTGGACCTCCTACCACAGTGGTTGCAGTGACCAGAACAGCCATCCTAGTGGAAAACTGCCAGTCCTGGATCCATGCCAAAGGAGTGAAAAAGGTTGCCCAAAGCCCCAAGAGCAGGGAGGAGATCTTGGATACAGGAGGCCCTCAAGCAGAAGTCCAAGCAGACGAAGGAGGAGTTCCTGGGAAAGCAGGTCCGGCCAGAGAAGATGACCTCGCTTACTTCACAACAGACTTCTGGCAAGGCATTTTGCCTCCTGATCCTGATTTCTCTGATAGTGTTCCTACCCACCTGGATCATCACTAACTGTATCTACCACCCTGAAGATTTGGGTGCAATTAAAAGTATCTGTGGGAACACACACACACAAGAGAACATTACATTGACACAAGCTAGAACCAAGAGAGAGATGGGAGATAGTTTTACTGATAAGATGCTTTTGCTAAAATTTAAGTATGCTTATGCTCAAAAATCAGGGTATGAAGAATGTTGGATATGTAGCAAATTACACCCTAGCACTGCCCAAATTCCCCTTTTGGCTGTACCTTTAAATATTTCCCCCTTTCTCAACGAGACTCCTCCTGTGTTCTTGACTAACATATCCACTCTGTACATAAACAACACTGTTACCTTTCCAATAGCAGGTAGAAGTCATTCCCCTGAGTGGTGTTTTAATTTAGGGAATGAGACACAGACTAACCCCTCTCTCTGCAGCAGATCAATATTTAACATCTCCATGTGCAGACCCAGAAGACCTGTCTGCTCACTGTTTCAAGTATCTGACCCAGGGCTAAACCGTACTTTGCATAACTTTTCTTCTTTATCTAAAAATGTACATGCTATATTGTACGAATTTATAATCGCAGCACAGGACAAGTACACTCATGAGATTATCGCTAAGAGACCTTTTGCACTGGGACAAAGTATCTATGTATGTTGTGGGGAAGTGTGTTATCCCTGGGTGCCCCTCGGTGTTAAGGGATGGTGTTACCTTGCTTCCTTGGTCCCTGTAAGGTACCTGGTGGCGAGCCTGGCTTGACGGAAGGGGACCTCTCTTACGACTCTGGTTCAGGGTCCACTGGAATGGGAACAGGGGACCCGTGAGCACAGCGGAGTAGGAGTGTCCGTCCGGTGAGTCAGCTGGTGCAGGATGAAGCAGGATGCTGGTGCTGGTCCTTAGGTGGCAGGAGCTGCAGGTGGTGGCACAGCAGGCTCGGGGTCGGATGACCGAAGAGAGAGGTAGTCTCTGGAGCAGCAGCAGCGGAGGCAGATCCTGTGCGGGAGAGAGGCACACTCGGACGGCAGAGGTAGTCAGACAGGCCGGGTCACAGGGAAGGCAGATAGGCATAGACGGCAGGCAGACGGATGGTCAAGTGACAGGCAGAGGTTCGGCAACAGGTGGTAAGTCCTTAGCAGAGTCAGGCAAGCCGGGGTCAAGGAGTAGAGAGGTCAGCGGGGTCAGACAGGCCGGGTCGGGTTCCAAGGATCACAGATAGGCTCAGGCAGGTTCAAACAGGAGATTCAGGTCAGAGCTGCAGACGAACAGCACCGCAGGGCTGCAGCCCTGATCCTTAAATAGGCGCCCTGGCGCCAAACAGCGCTAAACGCGCACGCGCACGGGCGCGCGCCCCCGCTATTAGCGCACGGGAGCGCGCCCGCGGGCCGGTCGCGCACGTGCACGCGCCCGCGGCGCGCGCCAACGCCCGCGCTGATGCCTGGAGGGCATGGGGGTAACTATTTGCCTACGTGGAGGCAATCTGGGCCGCACCGGGCGGCCAGGACCCTGACATTGCCCCCCCACAAGGGGCAACCTCCGGGTGCCCAACAGACTTCTCTTCTCTGGGTGGGCAGAAAAGAAGGCACGGATCAGTCTTCTGGCATGAAGGTTACTATCGGGTTCCCAGGAATTGTCCTCAGCCCCGTACCCCTTCCATTTAACCAAGAACTGTGTCTGCCCCTGCCGCCTCCTACAATCAATAATGGCCTCCACCTCGTATTCTTCACCGCCCTCAACAAGAACAGGACCAGGAGGTCCAGCTCCCCTATCAGGAAAGGGGTCGGGTACAGCGGGTTTCAACAGGGCCACATGAAACACTGGATGTATTTTCATTGAGGTGGGCAACGACAGTTCGTAGGACACCTGGTTGATCCTCCTTTTCACAGAGAAGGGTCCTAGAAATTTGGGAGCGAGTTTCTTGGAGGGGCAAGGTAACTTCAAGTTAATAGTGGAAAGCCATACCTGATCTCCAATCTGGAGGTCCAGTTCTCCCCTTCTTTTCCGGTCAAAGAACCTTTTGCAGTCCGCCTGGGCCTTGGTTATCGTCTCCTGGAGGATCTGATTGTTGTGGTTGAGGAAGGTCACTGTATCCTGCACCGCTGGAACCGGGGATTCTGGAAGAAAGTCAGGGAGAAAGGATAAGTGGAAGCCATAGTTGGAGAAAAAAGGGGATTGACCTGTGGCTGAGTGGTTGGCGTTGTTGTATGAAAACTCGGCTAAGGGTAGTAGGGACACCCAATCGTCCTGCACAAAGGACGTGAAGCACCTAAGGTACTGTTCCAGGGTCTGATTTGTACGTTCTGTCTGTCCATTCGTTTGGGGATGATAGGCCGAGGACAGCGCCAACTCAATTTTCAGGGATTTACACAAGGCCCTCCAAAAACGGGACGTAAACTGAACCCCCCTATCGGAGACTATGCTGGCAGGGACCCCATGCAACCTAATTATCTCCCTGATAAAGACACGGGCCGTTTCGGAAGCGGACGGGGTTCCCTTAAGGGGCAGAAAGTGGGCCATTTTAGACAGCCGGTCTACGACTACGAAAATAGCTGTGCATCCCTCTGAGCATGGAAGTTCAACTATAAAGTCCATGGTGATCATCCTCCATGGACGATCGGGTACAGGAAGAGGTTTAAGAAGGCCCCAAGCTCGGCTTCTTGAGGTCTTGCTCCGGGTACAGACAGGGCAGGCGTTGACGTACTCCTTACAGTCCTTTCTCAGACTTGGCCACCAGAAGGTGCGTTGCACCAGATCGATAGTCTTGCGGACTCCAAAATGTCCTGCCAGAGGGTGGTCATGGCACAGATTCAGGACCTTGGTCCGGACGGGTTCCGGGACAAAAACTTGGCTTCCCTTCCAAAAGAGGCCGTCTCTGGGAGTCAGGGGAGCCCCTGGGGTCGCTGGGTCATTTGCAGATGCCTCCTTAATCTGTGAGAGCAAATCTGGTTGTATGAGTAGGAAGTTGCCGGGTGATAGGATGGTATCCGGAGCTGCTGTGTCTTTTGGACTGTCGAACATGCGCGAGAGCGCGTCTGGTTTCACGTTTTTGGATCCTGGGCGGTAGGTGATATGAAAACAAAATCTAGAAAAAAACAAGGCCCAACGGGCTTGTCGAGGCTTCAGTCGCTTGGCTGTCCGTAGATACTCGAGGTTTTTGTGGTCGGTATACACCAATACCGGATGACTTGCGCCCTCCAACAAGTACCTCCATTCTTCCAGAGCCGCCTTGATGGCCAGGAGTTCCCGATCTCCAACGTCGTAATTCCTCTCTGCAGGAGTTAGTTTTCGAGAGAAGAACCCCACTGGATGCATCAAATCCTTGCTGCCTTGACGCTGAGATACCACCGCTCCCAGTGCCACTTCGGAGGCGTCGACCTCCAGAATGTATGGAAGGGCAGGGTCGGGGTGACTAAGGATGGGGGCAGAGGTGAATAGTCTCTTAAGTTTTTCAAAAGCTTCCTGGGCCTCGGGGCCCCACTGGAAGCGTGTACCCTGCTTTGTCAGTTGAATAATAGGGTTGACGATGGTAGAGAACCCCTTAATAAATTTTCTATAGAAATTTGCGAATCCTATAAAGCGCTGAATGCCCTTCTTGTCCGATGGTGCCGGCCAGTCCAATACAGCAGTCACCTTCTGGGGATCCATCCTGATCCCTGCTGGGGAAATCTCGAGTCCCAGAAACTGAATCTCTTGTTGTTCAAACAGACACTTCTCTGCCTTAGCATATAGGCCGTGCTGCCGGAGACGAAGTAGTACTCTGCCCACATGCCCCTGGTGCTGTTCAAGAGAATTTGAAAAAATTAGAATGTCATCGAGGTATACTATTACGAAAATGTCCAGAAAGTCTCTAAAGACATCATTGATCAGGTGCTGAAAGGTAGCAGGGGCATTGCAGAGGCCGAACGGCATGACCAGATATTCATAGTGACCAAAGCGGGTCCGGAAGGCCGTTTTCCATTCATCCCCGGACCTGATACGGACCAGGTTGTAGGCACCCCTTAGATCCAGCTTGGAGAAGATAGTTGCCGTTCGTAGTTTCTGAAAGAGTTCCGGTATCAACGGCAAGGGGTATCGGTTCTTGACTGTCACCTTATTTAATTCACGATAGTCCACACAAGGCCTGAGTGTTTGGTCCTTTTTGGTAACAAAGAATATCCCTGCGCCTGCTGGGGAAGTGGAGTGACGGATAAACCCTTTTTCGAGGTTCTCCGCGATGTAAGTCTTCAGGGCCTCCTGCTCCTTTTCGGATAAAGGGAAGATGCGACCGAATGGGATTTCGGCGCCTGGAAGGATCTCGATAGGACAGTCATATGGACGATGGGGCGGCAGGGAGTCTGCCCCTCGTTTACTGAACACGTCGAGAAAGTCGTGGTAAGTTTTGGGCACGGCCCGGCACAAGTCCTGATCGGAGTTCAGGCAACACAGAGCAGAGGGCGCCCCAGCGGGCTCAGATAGGCAGTGCTGACGGCAATAAGGGGACTGGAATTTTACTTGTCCTGTTGACCAGTTAATGCAAGGGTTGTGGGCTTGGAACCATGGCATGCCCAAAATCACCGGGAAGAGAGGAGAGGAAATTACATCCAGTATCAATAGTTCTTGGTGCTGGGACAAGATGGTGGCAGGCAAGGGCAAGGTCTCTTGGGTCACTTGACCTGATTTAATGCGTGACCCATCGGCCAAGAAAACAGAAAGTCCCTGGGTCTTCTCTCGGAGGGGTAGGCCATGTAAGTTGGCAAAGGTGGCATCGATAAAACAACTGCATGCTCCGGAGTCAAGGATAGCGTTGGTGTGGATTGTCTTTCCTTGAAGCTGCAACGAGAGGGGAAGAGCCAGGTGAGTGGTGTTGCTGGGACAAGGTGCAGGTTTAGAAGAGACAGAAGAAAGACACTTACGGATCTTGACTGGGCAGTTGTTTACGTAATGTCCAGAGCCACCACAATAGAGGCAAAGGTTCAGCTGCCGGCGCCTGGCACGCTCCTCAGGAGTCAGGGTGGAGCGCATAAGTCCGATCTGCATTGGTTCAGGGCCGTCGAAGGCAGGGCTGGCTGGAGCTGAAGCAGGTGCAGGGAAATAGCGGGTAGCTGGAGTTGGTGCCCTTGCCACCATCCAGGCCGGGCGGGTTGGTTGAGAGGAACGTTCGGCTCGGCGTTCCCGGAGCCGGCGATCCAGTTGGATGGTCAAAGTAATCAGGTCCTCCAGAGACTCGGGAACCCCCACTCGAGCCAGTTCGTCCTTCAGACTCTCAGATAGGCCTGTGCGGAATTGATGCCTAAGGGCTGCATCGTTCCACCGAGTGTCCGCGCTCCAGCGCCTGAAATCAGAGATGTAGTCCTCGGCCATTCTACGGCCTTGTTGGAGCGTGGATAAGGCGGTCTCGGCTGTAGTGGTTCTTTGGGGGTCGTCATAGAGTTGTTCCATTGCCTGGAAGAAGGTAGCAAGATCCTGGATCTGTGGGCTATCGACTCTCAGAAGACGGTGGGCCCAAGATTGAGGTTCTCCTTGCAGGAGAGATACTACGAACCCCACCTTGGTGGCTTCCAATGAAAAAGTCCTGGGCTGAAGTGCAAAATAAAGCTGACAGGCATCTCGGAAGGCAGGGAACTTGGACCGATCTCCTGAGAATCTTTCCGGAACGGGTACCCTTGGCTCTGGAGGAAGCATCACAACTGCAGGTTGAACCGTGGGTTGGACCGGTGGTGCAGGAGGTGCAGCGGCCATAGGACCGGAAAGCTGCTGTACCTGTCCCTCTAGCCTGGTGTAGCCTTCTTGTAGAGACTTCACTGCTTGGGTGAGGGCTGCAAGGTGGGAGCAGAAGTCCTGCATGGACGAGGTTCCTTCCGCAGGCTCGGTCATCTGGGCTGTTCGTACTGTAAGGTACCTGGTGGCGAGCCTGGCTTGACGGAAGGGGACCTCTCTTACGACTCTGGTTCAGGGTCCACTGGAATGGGAACAGGGGACCCGTGAGCACAGCGGAGTAGGAGTGTCCGTCCGGTGAGTCAGCTGGTGCAGGATGAAGCAGGATGCTGGTGCTGGTCCTTAGGTGGCAGGAGCTGCAGGTGGTGGCACAGCAGGCTCGGGGTCGGATGACCGAAGAGAGAGGTAGTCTCTGGAGCAGCAGCAGCGGAGGCAGATCCTGTGCGGGAGAGAGGCACACTCGGACGGCAGAGGTATTCAGACAGGCCGGGTCACAGGGAAGGCAGATAGGCATAGACGGCAGGCAGACGGATGGTCAAGTGACAGGCAGAGGTTCGGCAACAGGTGGTAAGTCCTTAGCAGAGTCAGGCAAGCCGGGGTCAAGGAGTAGAGAGGTCAGCGGGGTCAGACAGGCCGGGTCGGGTTCCAAGGATCACAGATAGGCTCAGGCAGGTTCAAACAGGAGATTCAGGTCAGAGCTGCAGACGAACAGCACCGCAGGGCTGCAGCCCTGATCCTTAAATAGGCGCCCTGGCGCCAAACAGCGCTAAACGCGCACGCGCACGGGCGCGCGCCCCCGCTATTAGCGCACGGGAGCGCGCCCGCGGGCCGGTCGCGCGCGTGCACGCGCCCGCGGCGCGCGCCAACGCCAGCGCTGATGCCTGGAGGGCATGGGGGTAACTATTTGCCTACGTGGAGGCAATCTGGGCCGCACCGGGCGGCCAGGACCCTGACAGTCCCTGTCATGGGAGTGGTAGGGGATAAAAAAAGGGGACATCCCCTAGAGGCCAGTATACACCCCAGATACCCCCTCAAACACAGAGAAAAAAGGCAATTGTTCTATAAACAAGACATGGGTTGGGCATGGTTCCCTTCCTGGACAGGATGGGGTGTAGATACAATGAAAAGGTTGAATAATTATTCAAGTATATTGGATGAGATAATGGAGAGGAATTCAGATGACATTGCCATGTTAAACATAGAAACTAGAGCAATTAGAAAACAGCTAGAACTACATGAGTTGGCTATAGAAAGCATGAGTGCAGCTCTTACAGGTCTATGTGAAATGACTGAGGATTACGAATGTTGTACTTGGATCTCCAACACAAGCGCCAAGGTGCCTGACTACTATGACATTATTGCACAACACAGAAAAGAGGTAGGCCAGTTCCAGCAGGAAGCTAGGGACATTGCTAAAACATGGAGCCCATTTGCCAATGCAGGATTTGGTCTTGGAGGTATATTTTCATGGTTAAAAGACATTGTCCTTGTTATTGTTATGATATTTATCCTTGCTCTGATTCTTTACCTCTGTTTTAAGTGTTGCACTTGCATAGTTGCTCGCCTTCAATCTCCTGATGATAAGGTTCTGTCCTACATGACATACATGAAGAGTCATCAGGCAAGCTATGCCACAACCCCAAAGAAGTATTAAAATATAACATAGAATGTAGAGATCATCTTATATGATCTAAAGAGGGGATTGAAGGGATATTTAGTTTAACTACTTCTTTGTATTTTAGTCATTTTGTGTGTCTCTAACATCCATTTTATGAAATATGTCCTGCTTATCTAGTTTCGTTTTTCCACTATACTGTAATCTTCTCGTTGAGTTTCATTTCTCGTAAATCACGTGATTTCTTTATTCTAATTAGCTCACATTGTCATAGACTGTATTTGTATATGATTGGATAATTTTCTTAGGGTGGTCTTTTGTAAAAGCCCCTTTATATATTCACACCCATGAATAAAGATTAGATTTGCTTGAACTTGGCTGTATGTTTCTTTGTTCCAAAGGGCAAATCTCCAGGCCTGTTCGGGATAAGACCAGTACACCTTGTCTGATTCCTAGACAATCTACATCAATCTCCTTTCAATGGGGACACGTTAAGACTGATGAATTCGGTCAGCGAGTTCGTAAATTTGAAGATCCAGGTATTTAATTTGTGTTACCCATTGCAAGGGATTACTAAGATCTGCCTGTCTAGTTGCCGCGTGGGAACGCAGCGGAAGTATCTTGGATTTGTTCCAGTTGACCCTGAGTCCAGAAACCCCAGTAAATCGCTTCAGTAACACCAGTGCAGCCTGTAGAGAAGGTCCAGTATCTCTAATGAATAGGACTAGGTCGTCTGCATAAAGGGCTGTAGTTTTCGGTAAGGGTGTCCACCCTAATACCCTGAATTTGAGAGGAGCGCAGAGCAATCGCCAGAGGTTCCATGACCAACGCAAATAAGCCCGTGACAACGGGCACTCTTGTCTGGTGCCTCTGGATACTGGAAAATTGTCAGACACCCCTCCATTTAGGCGAAGTGCTGCCACCGGCTGATCATAAAGCATTGATATTCATTTGAGGAATATGGGACCAAATCCCATGCGTTAAAGGAACCTGCATATATCCCCAATCAATGGAGTCAAATGCCTTTTCCAGATCGAAAAACACCAGAGCCCCTCCAGAAGATATCTCTTCAACTATTTGCGTGTGGGTGTACACTCTGCGGATATTAATGTCAGTAGCCTTCTTGGGCATAAACCCTGTCTGATCTCGCAATATCAAATGCTCTAGAATCCTCATCAACCTATTGGCAATCATTTTGGTCAAAATTTTGAGGTCCATGTTTAACAGTGCTATGGGCCTGTAGGAGGAACAGTTAAGAAGGTCTTTATCAGGCTTGGGAAGTAACACCACATGAGCCTCATACAACAAAGTCGGCAATTTCCCTGCTTCAAAGCATTCTCCATAAAGTTGCAAGAGTCTGGGAGACAACAGTTCCATATAAGCTTTTTACCACTCTGCTGGTATCCTATCAGGACCCGGAGCTTTAGTTCCTTGTCTCTAAGCGGGCCTATCTCCTCTTTCCATTTCCCCAGATATGGAGGGAATTCTGCAGGGGTCAAGTCCTGGTAAAAAAAGTGTGGGAACTCCCATCCAAGATCCAATCGACCACAAAAGAAAAAAAAATGATATGCTCATATACACGAACGCTTCAAAAGTGGTATTTTTCATCCAATTTTCGTATTGTGTGTATGAAGCTTAACTGTTAGTACATAAAAAAAAACAAAAAAAAAAAAACATCCTCAATAAACATAAATACGGTAATTCTCTGAATAATCAGCATTCATTCAATTGTGCTTCCATGCAAATGTGAACATCATGTTCTGATCTTTATTGGGGAATTTTATTTTGTATATAGAGTGTTTATGTGGTGAGTTTACACTTTTCATTGAACAGAGTTTGGATAACACAGGGTTAAACGGAAAGGTCGTAAATGAACTGCACATTATCTGGACAGAATGCTTGGGGAGATAGTGATGTGTTCCTGCTTAGGAGATGTATGTTAGCTTGGGGGGGGCTGCAAACTCTGCAGGGCTCCAACACACACTCGCTGCTATTCCAACCCTTCACATATTTCCACATAAACTTCCCTCCTGGCATTAAACTTTGCCAGGTATTGTGCTCAGCTTACCACCCAAAACTGATGTTCCTCCCTCAGCTCACCTCTCTCCCTGTATGTCCTGTGAGCAGAATAGCTGTGCTCCTCCTCTGGGTTCTCTCATCATATGGCACTGAAGATAGAGGAGGGGGGATTCAGCGGGACACACAGAGCAAATATGCAGGAGACTGGGGGGGGGGAAAGATGAGGAGACAGAAAATCAGGAGGGGCTGGCGGGGAGGAGGGCATCACGAGAGGTCTGACTAAATACAATCTCTTAGCAGCAGGGACCTGATCTACCCGTCAGCTAGCTGTGATTGACAGGTAGATTGAAGCGGAAGCTGTCATGGGGCCCCCTACTGGCAATGCCTGAATGGTCAGGTGTGTGGCACTTACTATTACGAGCTGTATCGGCAGCTGCTGGTGTAGCACCTGCCACACAGCTCGCATACTTCAAAGTCTTGCAGGACACGGCTTCTAAAGGGAACTGAGTTCCTGTTGTGGAAAAAGTACAGGAACTCCGTTCCCATGCGTTCCCACAGGACTTGAGCCCTGGAATTCTGGTTCTATTTCTTTAATTAGTATCCTATAAATTTTAGATATACTTTGATTTAAGCTAAGGGGAGAGCAAAAAAATGTCTCTATTGTCCTCATGTGTCCTTTTCCCCGTATTGGTTGTGGTAGTAATTGTGTAAAATGCTGTAATTGAGTATACTTCCATTTATCTAGTGACATGTTTCCCCATTTTTGTGTGATTTCTTCATATGTGCAAATCCTATTTCCTTTCATTACATCTTGTAATAGTATTTCTTCTTGTTTTGCCCATCTAGTGAAATATATGTGTTCCTCTTTCCCTGGCTTAAAATAATTCGTGCCCAGTATCAATAATAGTGGTGAATTATAGTCCCAATGGTGCAATCTTTCCAAACCATCCAGCATTTTGAAGGTATTTCTAGTTATTGGAGTTGTACAATTGGCTAATTCTTGGTTCTGTCATGGTATCCAAAAATTCCCTAAATCTACCTTACTTCTTGAAATCTCGATATTTACCCAGCTTCTCCCCTCTTTATTATGAATCCACTCTACCATCCGAGAAATGCAAATCGCATGATAGTATTTCTCGAAATCTGGGGCTGCTAATCCTCCCTACCTTTTAGCTTTCACCAGTAATGCATATGCGATTCTGGGTCGTTTATGTGCCCAGATATATTTTAATATCATTGAATATTCCTGGGGTACTGTTATTGGAATCATTTGGAAAATATAAGTCAAACTTGGTAGAATATTCATTTTTAAAGCGTTAATTCTTCCTATCCATGAGAGGGGCTTATGTCTCAGGTTCTTCAAATATTCTTTTAGTCTTATTAAGCGCTGGTATATAATTGGCCTTACGGATGCAGTCAGTTTTATTCCCAGATACCCCAATTCCTCCTTACACCATACAAAAGGGAATTTAGGTTGGATCGCCCGCTGTTCCTCCCTTGAAATAGTAATGTTCAAGATCTCTGACTTAGTCCTATTTATTTTAAAGTTAGTCAGTTTTCCGTATCTAGTTAACTCATCTAATATAACTGGAATTGTTATTATGGGGTTAGACACATAAAAAAGCAGGTCGGCGGCATATGCAGCTACCTTAAACTCCATTTCCCCAACTTTTACGCCTCTAATATCTGGGTTTTTACGGATAGCCCCTAACAGGTGTTCCAATGCTATTACAAATAGCATTGGCGACAGGGGGCACCCCTGCCTTGTCCCATTAAATAAATCTAAAGGGGGGGTAAGTTCCCATTTATTTGAATTTTCGCTGTTGGGTGATGGTAAAAGGCCGATATCCATTTCATCATTTTAACCCCAATACCCAGATGTCTTAATGTTCCAAACATGAAGCCCCAGTCCACCCTATCGAAGGCCTTTTCAGCATCAATCGACAGGAATGCGACTGGGGTCTTCCCCCCTCTACTTCATGTATCAGACACAATGACTTCAGACCGTTGTCCTTCCCCTCTATCCCTGATACAAACCCTACCTGATCACTGTTTACCCAACTTGGTAATAGGGGCTTTAATCTTTCCGCTATTACTTTAGCGAAGATCTTTATATCTGTATTTAACAGGGATATTGGGCGATAACTCACTGGGGCTGTTGGATCCTTCCCTTCTTTTAGAGGAATATTTCATTTTTATTGTATCACTTTGTTCAAATCTTACTTTATTTCCATTTTCACATTTTAACAAACATAAAACTTTACAATTACATATATTATACAGGCATTTACAGTTGTATCTGTTTATAGTTTTATAGTTTTTAACTCCTGTACCTATGCGTGTTAGTTATATATTGTTGCTATTACATTCATTCCTTCTTCCCATCATATATCATTAAAACTTATCAAGCAATCTGTCATACTTTCTTCATTCATATTAACATCCAACAGAAAGAGAAAAAAAAAAAAAAAAAGGGGGGGGGGGCTTTAACAAGGTCTCGTCCTCCATTCTCTCATCTCCCCCTCATATCGTCCGCAATAGTAAGGACGACATCCTATAATCTCTCCATTTTTGCCAGGTTTCGTTAATGTGGTCTTTAGGATCCTCTTCTTTTATGATCCTCTCTTCCAGTGAACGCATGTCATCCATTTCTATTATCCATTCCTCAATTGAAGGTGCTATATTGTTTTTCCATTTCCTTGCTATTACTGTTCTAGCTGCGGTTAAGCAGTGTTTTAGTATCCCTTTTCTTATCTTTTTGATCGTACCTGGTATCATTGATAAAATAGCAATCTTTATTTCTGGTTGTATGTTTATATCTGTCATCTCGCTATATATTTTAAATATTTTTTCCCAGAGTATGTAAACTTTTGGGCATAGGAACCAGATATGTGACATAGTCCCGGTTGCTTTCTGACATCTCCAACAGGTGCTATCATTTTCTATATTAATTTTATACAGGTCAATTGGGCATTTATACCATCTCACTAGTAGTTTGTAGTTTCTTTCCTGATGCCTGTTGGATAGAGACATTTTGTGTGTTAGTAAAATTGCTTTGTCCCATTTCTCTCTAGGTCTTCCCTTCTTTTAGGATAAGAGTTATATAGGCCAGTAGTGATTCCTCCCGCAAGGTCTCTCCTTCAGCCAGGGCATTAAGATATTCGCATAATTTGGGGATCAGAGACTTTTGAAATCTCTTATAATATAAAATAGAATACCCATCAGGGCCCGGAGACTTTCCCAGAGTCATGCTATTTATTGGTTTTCTTACTTCTTCTGGAGCAATTGGAGCTTCAAGTTGCTCCAATTCCTCCTTAGGTACCATGGGGAGGTCAAGGCCTCTCAGGTACTCGTACATTTCTCCCTCCCTACATACCTCTCTCTGAATCACATTATATAATCAACTATAATATCCATGGAATACCTCCGCTATTTCTGGGGAAGAATGAACCATCTCTCTCTGATCATTCTTAATCTTAGGGATAAAAGAACGGTTTTTTTCCCTTATCGCTCTAGCCAGCCACTTCCCAGATTTATTTCCCCATTGATAACTCTCCTTGTTTTCCATATGAAAGACACGTTTTTTTCTCCTGTTCTAAGAGGTCCGCTAGTTGTGCCCTATTTGCAACTAATTCCTGTCTCTCTGGGATACCTTGGGGTCTTGTCATTTTTTCTGTATCCTGTATCTATCTGAATAAAATACAAAGTTTCTCTCCCCTTTTCACTCTTTTTACCTGCCCCTATCAGTATCCCCCTCATAACCACCTTGTGCGCCTCCCACAAGGCTGAACAGGGGATTTCTGGTGTATCATTTACCGCAAAGAAGTTTTCAAGTTCCTGCTCGATCTTCTTAATTATCACCGGGTCCTGAATAAGGGAGTTTCCAATTCCTTCCCGACCTAGTATTTAATATTTCTAACTTAATTACTACTGGGGCATGGTCAGATAAAGTAATTGCTTTAATCTCCGCACTTTTAAGAGACGGTAATAGTTGATGTTCTGTAAAGATATAATCAATCCTAGAAAATGGGAGTAAATCCGTGGACTTGGGAGTAAAAAATTGTAATCCCTATTTCCTGGGTGCCTTACCCTCCATGTATCTACCAGCTGATGTTCCAATAATAATTTTTTTTTACGGCTTTCTGTCTTTTAACTGTATAGCGAGAGCCCCCCCCCCCCCCGTTGTATCTATCTGTGGACCTATGCTCAAGTTTAGATCCCCCACCATTATGAGTTTACCTTCTTTAACTCCTTCAAGGTTTTTTAGGACTTTCTTTAAAAATAAATCTGGTTCCCTATTTGGGGAATATATATTTGCCAGTGTACATTCCATATTAAACAAATTCCCTTTCACAAAGAGAAATCTCCCCTCCGGGTCAGCCAGTTGCTCTCATACTGTAAAAACCGTGGTCTTATCAAAACCTATGGCCACACCCCTCGAGTGGCTAGATGTTGAATCGACATAGAACCACATCGGGAATGAATGTGAAGCCAGTCTATATCCTGAAGCGTGAGCGATATGCGTCTCTTGGAGACAGACCACATTTGCCCCCCAAAAAAAGGAGCTCTTTGTTTACTTTATACCTTTTACTTGGGGTATACATCCCCCTTACATTATAGGTAATTACATTTATTGTGGCCATGGTTCATCCTAGGGGGGCCCTTGGCAGACCGTAGTGAATCCAGAGAGACGGAGGAGAAAGAGAACAATGAGGAAAGAAAACCCCCCGCCCCCTCTAGCCCTACCCCCAAAATTCCCCTCCCTCCTCCCTCGCCCCCCCCAAGTCCTCACCCTCCCAGGAAGACGGACTAACTCCATGTTGATCCATGTGTGGGTCCGGCGACATCTATCTAGGTGTCGTTCAATTCCCATATCTTCTTGGGGGAGGTTACTCCCACGTCCTAAGCCCTACCCCCTCCACCACACCCGCCCACTCCACTGCCTTCCCCTTTTAACTCCGAGTTATACCCTTAAATCTCTACCTCTCAAATTTTCTCTCGGGTCCTGATTTATTACAAATAACATACTCTACCCCTACTTCCCCCCGACTGCGGGTCCAGTGCATGCTACTTAATGCTATTGTTGTCCCAGTATTCTCCTCCCAGCCCAGTAAAGAAGGCGGCGAGAGGGTGTGTTCTAACTGTAGGGGGGATGGGCTACCAGGGACATGACAGAGATAGCTGTTCCCGATCACTGGGAACAGAAGATCTATGACATGTCATCTGGCAGAACAGGGAATCACCTTGTTTACGTAGGCAGATCCCCGTTCTGCCTCTGTATACTGCAATTGTGGGTCGCCAGAGGGCATCGAGTTTGCCGAACCCGTGGGCACGCTCCGCTCCCGTGGCACGCCCCGCTCCCGTGCCACGTGCCAGGCGTGCATGCCCGCTATCTCCTGTGCAAAGACCAACGTACACCTACGGCGGTTTGCACAGGAGAGCCGACCTTCTGCAGTATAATGACGGTGGCTGGTCGGCAAGTGGTTAAAGTGTGAACTTTTGAAGATAGATTCCCCACATCTAGCTCTAAAAAGATCTTCTGAAAAACTTCAAAGTTATATTTTAGGTTTTCAGGGTAACGCAGGCTAAAAGCATAAATGAGTCCCATAACCATTCTTTCTGATACAAAATGAGAGTGCTTTATGAAAAAAATACACTATACCAATATGCTTGTTTTTCCTACCAATGCAGCATAAATATGGTATATTTGTTTTTGAAATGTAATAACGTGTGGTGCAAAGTGGGTGGGACTTTAGGTTACATAATCTAACGTTGAATGTCCAATATCTCAAAAACCGAACAAATAGAAATTTTGTTTTCGTGGTACAAATCAGCACAAACGCAGCACAAACAAATTGTATAATTGTTTTAAAAATGTAATAACATGTGGTGCAAAGTAGAGAGGTTTCATCAACTATAATGCTCTGAAAACAAACCAGCACATATGTTCGTTTTTGCAGCTCAAATCGGCACAGATGCAGTGCAAATGGATGCATCTTTGTTTTTCAATTTTAATAACATTGGGTGCAAAGTGGGCAGGCTTGATATTACCTAATCTGAATTTGAATTCCGATATCTCAAAAACCAAACCGGTTGAAACATTAATTTTTGTGCCACAAAATAGTTTTTAAGCTTAACATCTGGCGGTCCCTCACCCTGCATCTTGGTTGCGTTCTGCCGCATTCAGTAAGCGCAAAATTTGTGCGCGCACAAGTGAGTTATCTCAACAGATGTATTCAATGGACGTATGTTCATTTAGTATAAATATATTATTCTGCAAATAAAATAAACATTTTGGATGGTATGTTAAGCAACATTTAAAGCATGTGAACAATAATTTGTTCAATGTTCACACTTACCCTTCAATGGCATTGCGTGGCTTTGTAGTGACTTGGAAAAATTCTTGTCACTGGTGGCGCTCTTTTCTCCTGATGGGCCTCAAACATATGGGAACTGCCTTGTGTAGGCATTCAAAGTTCCAAAAGGTGTCAAACTCTTTAAAATATACAGCATCAAAACTCATGCGGTTGCACGTTTGGCAAACATATGCGTCCCGCAATTTCAGTCAAATTAAAAGATAATTTTTTTAAGCAAATGTAACTAAATTAGAATATGGAAATGCACATACCTTAAAAGTTTTGTCTAGATTACTCAATATTATACACTATTTTTGTAAATGTAAAAGGTGTGTTTTATGAACTAATGGAAATTAAGTAAGGTACTTAAAATATCAAAGTAAATCAATTAACATTTATTTTTATGTTGAAAATTATAAAATGTTTATGTTAAAATTACAAGCCAACAGAATAATTTTTATTAGTGTAGTTTGCATTCCCAGTCTGTGAAGAGAGGAGCAGTCTGTGTCTACAGTCAATTCCTATTTGATGTGTGTCACAGTAATGGGAAGTGAGGAAAAATCTTGTTGAGGACCTATACAGCAACAACATCTTTTTAGTAAAATGGAGAATGGGTCAGGTTTTAATTGTTGGCTATAAATTTACTAAGACAATTTCCCCTTACTTCCTGTCTAGATGATGGCTGTGACAACAAGAAGTCTGAGGAAGCCTACCCTGCAGGTACATAGAAATCAATTTTACCCAACAGAAATTAAACCCTTTCATACTCTATACAAGATAAGGAAAAAAGTGTAGGCTGGGGTTAAGTGAACCTGTACACATCATAGCCCTTCTACCTTATCACCCCCAATCCAGCTGAATATCAATGGCTAGATTCAGGGGTCAAGTCCTGTGGAAAAAAGTGTGGGAACTACCACCCAAGATCCACTCGCCCACCAAAAAAAATAAATGATACGCTCATATGCACGAACGCTTCAAAAGTGTTATTTTTCACCCAATTTTCGTATTGTGTGTATGAAGCTTAACTGTTAGTACATAAAAAAAACAATCCTCAATAAACATAAATACGTTAATTCTCTAAATAATCAGCATTCATTCAATTGTGCTTCCATGCAAATGTGAACATCATGTTCTGATCTTTATTGGGGAATTTTATTTTGTATATAGAGTGTTTATGTGGTGAGTTTACACTTTTCATTGAACAGAGTTTGGATAACACTTTCTCCTCCTCTCAGAGACAGAGACAGAGAGAGACCTTACACTTTCATTTTCTCCATCAGCTCATCCCCCACAGTATTACCCTTTGTTCCAATTGACCCTCCCTTCTAGATTGTAAGCTCCGACGAGCAGGGCCCTCTGATCCCTCCTGTATTGATTTGTATTGTAATTGTACTGTCTGCCCTCATGTTGTAAAGCGCTGCGCAAACTGTCGGCGCTATAAAATTCCTGTATAATAATAATAATAATAACACAGGGTCATAAATGAACCGCACATTATCTGGACAGAATGCTTGGGGAGATAGTTATGTGTTCCTGCTTAGGAGATGTATGTTAGCTTGGGGGCTGAAAACTCTGCAGGGCTCCAACACACACTCGCTGCTATTCCAACCCTTCACATATTTCCACATAAACTTCCCCCCTGGCATTAAACATTGCCAGGTATTGTTCTCAGCTTACCACCCCAAACTGATGTTCCTCCCTCAGCTCACCTCTCTCCCTGCATGTCCTGTGAGCAGAATAACTGTGCTCCTCCTCTGGGTTCTCTCATCATATGACACTGAAGATAGAGGAGGGGGGATTCAGCGGGACACACAGAGCAAGTATGCAGGAGACTGGGGGGAGATGAGAAGACAGAAAATCAGGAGATGCCAGCGGGGAGGAGCGCATCACGAGAGGTCTGACTAAATACAATCTCTTAGCAGCAGGGACCTGATCTACCTGTCAGCTAGCTGTGATTGACAAGTAGATTGAAGCGTAAGCTGTCATTGGGCCCTCTACTGGTAATGCCTGAATGGTCAGGTGTGTGGCACTTACTATTGCAAGCTGTGTCGGCAGCTGCTGGTGTAGTACCTGCCACACAGCTCGCATACTTCAAAGTCTTGCAGGACACGGCTGCTAATGGGAACTGAGTTCCTGTTGTGGAAAAAGTACAGGAACTCCTTTCCCATGCGTTCCCGCAGGACTTGAGCCCTGGCTAGATTGCACAGCTTGCCGTTAAAAAATTCTTGTCTGTCCCGTGCATGTTCTCTGAACTCTATACAATCTTATGGAGCTTCCAAATTAGAGCTCCTAGCCGGGAAGATTTTTAACAAGTGTCTGTGCAATCTGGAAAATGTTATCTCACTAACAGACCGTGCTGCTTACATGTGCATAAAAGATTAGAAGGAGGTGGGAGCGGGAAGTAGAAATAAAAATTCAACTGTACAAACATGGAGTTACACTTTAAATTGCTAAACACACATTTTTGTATATGTTTAGTTTTGAACATTTCAAAGAATTAGTAATTGTGAACAACCAATTACCATTGGTGCAATCATAGATGTGTAATGCCCCATCAGACTGTCATGGTGGAATTTAGCTGGGCTGTTGAGGCGCGGTAAAACCGTGGCTCAAACAATTGTTTATATCACTCTGTTGCCACCCATGTAAAGGACCACTAAGTTTGCCATAGATGGATCAAAATATGGCCTGTCCGTGCTGAACTGGCCAAATGAAAATCTACCAACAGTCCTGTTTGAGAGGAGTTGATCATTAGACCGACTTCTCTTGTACAGGAATGGCCTTAGATGGATAAAAATGTGGTCTGTTCAGCAGGGGCAGGCCAAATTGTGATCGATTTATGGCCATTCCTGTACAAGAGCAGTCGATCTAATAATGAACCCCTCTCAAACAGGACTGTTGGTAAATTTTTGTTTGAATGGTGTATTCTGATAGTGGAGGAGTCCCGCTGTCAGAATACAAAATAGCACAGTGGGAAGGATTCCCCATCTACCTCACTTGTATGGATGGGAGAATCAATTCAGGTTTTTTTTCAGTCTTCTGGCTGATCGAAAAACGGAGTCATGTATGGCCACCTTAACTCTGTCCAACAAAACTGTCAGTTACAATATAGTTTCAGGAACCAATACATTTATTAATGTTAGAAATAGAACGCTGGATAGCCGCACTCCAAAAAAGTTCACCTTTATTAAAAAAACTAACTGCACAGTTGCTGACACATTTCACACCAGATATGGTGCTTAGTCAAGCACCATATCTGGTGTGAAACACGTCAGGAGCTGTGCAGTTAATCTGATGCTTTGATATCCATTTTTTAATAAAGGTTAACTTTTTTGGAGTGCGGCTATCCAGCATTCTATTTCTTCCATTACCTCTGTTGCAAACAGAGTCAGCACCCTGGCTGATTGCGGAGACATCTGTTCTTAGGAGAGGTGATTACTTTGGAGAGGGGCACTCCCATTTATTAATGTTACTTTTGTACATACAGAATTAAGGGAACAGGATTAGAGTTGAGCGGACACCTGGATGTTCGGGTTCGGCGGGTTCGGCCGAACTTCGGAAAAAAGTCCGGGTTCGGGACCGAACTTGACCCGAACTTGACCCCGAACTCCGAACCCCATTGAAGTCAATGGGGACCCGGACTTTTGAACACTAAAATGGCTGTAAAAAGGTCATGGAAAGGGCTAGAGGGCTGCAAATGGCAACAACATGTTGTTAAGAGCATGGCAAATGATCTGCAAACAAATGTGGATAGGGAAATAACTTAAAATAACATAAAAAAAAAAAAAAAAAAAAAATGCTGGAGGCCCCCTTCTCAGCAGAAGAGGTACAGGAAGTCATTAAGAACCTCAGAAACTCAACGGCACGATGCCGCACATATGGTGGGAATACCCCAGAATACGCACTTTCTGGAAAAAATTATTCAAGTTAATGGATAAGATAGTGGGAAAATAAAATACTAGGAAATAAAAAAAACGAAAAAATTATAATCTTGACCTAGGAGGACGAAATTCAAATGGAGTAGGAGGTTGAGGTGGCGGTGGATGTGGCGGTGTAGGTGGAAGAGGCGGTGGAGGAGGACAGGTAGCCAACACTGGTTCAAAAATACAACAATGGCTGGGTAAGGCTAGTGGTGTGTCAAATTCTGTCCCCCGTCGCATAGTGTCCGCCCTGTACTGCGCTTGCTCAGTACGTAGGACAAGGGGATTTTGAAACTCTCCGAAGACGATGCGCGGTGACTCCAGGTTCAAGCCACATCATCTTGTGCTTTGACCGTACCCCCGCTTCCAAGTGGGAATGCCACCAGCAGCACGTCTACCAGCGTGCGCTTTTACTCGCGCATCTTCCGATCACGCTCCAGTGAGGTAATTAAGGATGGCACGTTGTCCTTGTAACGGGGATCCAGCAGGGTGGCCACCCAATAATCAGCACCAGTTAAAATGTGGGCAACTCGGCGGTCGTTGCGGAGACACTGCAGCATGTAATCGCTCATGTGTGCCAGGCTGCCCAGAGGCAAGGAAAAGCTGTCCTCTGTGGGAGGTGTATCGTCTGTGTCCTCTGTATCCCCCCAGCCACGCACCAGTGATGGACATGAGCTGGTCTGGGTGCCACCCTGCTGTGAACATGGTTCCTCCTCCATCTCCTCCTCATCCTCCACCTCGTCATCCTCCAGAACTGTGCCCTTGCTGCCAGACAATTGTGTACCTGGCGCTTGTTGGTGCAGGAACCCACCCTCGTAGCCACTTGTAAATGACTGCCCTGAAAGCCTTGGAAATGAACCCTCTTCCTCCTCCTCCTCCTCCTCATCCTGTGCCACATCCTCTTCAATCATCGCCTGAAGAGTTTTTTCAAGGAGGCATAGAACTGGGATAGTAATGCTGAGAACGGCGTCATCGGCACTGGCCATGTTGGTGGAGTACTCGTAACAGCGCAACAAGGCACACAGGTCTCACATGGAGGCCCAGTTATTGGCGGTGAAGTGGTGCTGTTCCGCAGAGCGACTCACGCGTGCTGCAGCTGAAACTCCACTATCGCCTGCTGCTGCTCGCACAGTCTGGCAAGCATGTGCAAGGTGGAGTTCCACCTTGTGGGCACGTCACATACGAGACGGTGAGCGGGAAGGCCGAAGTTACGCTGCAGTGCTGACAGGAGAGCAGCAGCAGGGTGAGAATGCTGAAAGTGCACACAGACGGCCCGCACTTTCTGCAGCAGCTCTGGCATATCGGGGTAATTCTTAAGGAACCTCTGGACCACCAAGTTCAGCACATGCGCCAGGCAAGGGATGTGCGTCAAACCAGCAAGGCCCAGAGCTGCTACAAGATTTCGCCCATTATCGCACACCACCAGGCCGGGCTTGGTGGCTCACTGCCACCAACCACTCATCGGTCTGTTGTTCCATGTCCCTCCACAACTCCTGCGCGGTGTGGGGTTTTTCCCCCAAACAGGAAAGTTTTCAAACTGCCTGCTGTCGTTTAGCCCTGGCTGTGCTGAAGTTGGTGGTGAAGGTGTTACGCTGACCGGATGAGGAGGCGGTAGAGGATGAGGAGGCGGAGTAGGAGGAGTTAGCAACAGGAGGCAAACTGAAGTGCCCTGCAATCCTCAGTGGTGGAAGGACATGCGCCAAACTGCTATCCGCCTCAGGCCCAGCCACCCCTACATTTACCCAGTGTGCTGTTAGGGAGATATAACATCCCTGACCGTGCTTACTGGTCCACGCATCCATAGTTAGGTGGATCTTGCCACAGATGGCGTTGCACAGTGCACACCTGATTTTGTCCCCCACTTGGTTGTGCGGGGAAGGGATAGCTTGTCTGGAAAAGTAGTGGCGGCTGG
This sequence comes from Lithobates sylvaticus, assembly GCA_028564925.1. NCBI lineage: Eukaryota > Metazoa > Chordata > Amphibia > Anura > Ranidae > Lithobates > Lithobates sylvaticus. Next base: position 108,617,195 of record CM053036.1, read on the forward strand.
GCACGACGTACTGTGGGACAGCCAATGACATCAGCCTTTTAAAAATCTGCGTCTCCACCAGACGGAATGACAGCATTTCAAAGGCGAGCAATTTTGAAATGCTGGCATTCAGGGCCAGGGATCGCGGGTGGCTAGGGGGGTACTTCCTCTTCCGCTCCAGTGTTTGGGAAATAGAGAGCTGAACGCTTCCATGGGACATTGTGGAGATGGTTGGAGACCCAGGTGGTAGTGTTGCTGGCAGATCCTCTGTTTGCGGGTTGGCAGGTGTCACTGTCACTACAGAGGTGGATGAAGAGGCCGAGACTGCAGCAGAAGAGGAAGCAGGAGGAGCCAGAGACCTTTCTTGGTTTTTGAGGTGTCTACTCCACTGCATCTCGTGCTTTGCACTTAGATGCCTCATCATGCAGGTTGTGCTCAGGTTGAGAACGTTTATGCCTCACTTCAAGCTCTGATTGCACAGCGTGCAAACCACTCGTGTCTTGTCATCAGGACATTGTCTGAAGAACTGCCACGCTAGGGAACTCCTTGCACCTGGCTTTGGTGTGCTCGGTCCCATGCTGCGTTGGGCAGTAGCAGACGTACTGTCTAGGGGACGGACGCTGCGCTTTTGCACCCTGCTCCCTCTTCTGCTGTGCTGGTAGCTCTGTGCGACCACCACCTCTTCCTCTGAACTACACTGGTCACCTGCATGACGTTGATTCCATGTGGGGTCAAGGACCTCATCGTCCTCCACATCATCTTCCACCCAGTCATCACCCCTGCCCTCCTTGTCGGTCTGCACAATGGCGAAAGCAGCAGCAGTTGGCACCTGTGTTTCGTCATCATCCGAGATGTGCTGCGATGGTCCTCCCATGTACTCATCATGAAACATAAGTGGTTGGGCATCGGTGCACACAATCTCTTCCACTTCTGGGGCAGGGCTAGGTGGATGGCCCTGGGAAACCCTGCTAACAGAATCATCGAAAAGCAGAAGAGACTGCTGCATGATTTGGGACTCAGACTGATTGGCTGATTTGCAAGGGGGTGAGGTGAAAGACTGATGGACATCGGCTGCAGGTGCCAACTCTAAACTTTCATCAGGAGACTGGGTGGGAGACAATGTGAAGGAACCGGAGGCACTGTCAGCAGCAACCCAATCTACTATCGCCTGTACTTGTCCTGGCCTCAACATTCGTACAGCCTCATTAGACGCGCCAAAATACCGCTGCAGGCTCTGTCGCCTACTTGCACCTGAGGAAGGTGTTTCACTAGTGCGTGTAGCTGGCACAGATCGACCACGTCCTCTCCCTGCAACAGGAGCGCCACTAGCAGCACCACGACCCGGGCCACTTCCCCTTTTTGATGATCTCCTCATATTTTCAAAATTTATGATCTCGCCCTAAATGGGTGTTTTTGTATATAGCAGAATACACGTACAGTGTCTAAAGCATTTATGAACACGCAGAAAATGCTATTGGGAAAAAAAAAACACTGCAAAATTATGTTTTTCCAATATCAGAATAAACGGATAGTGTCTAAAGCGTTTATGAAAACGCAGAAACTGCTATTGGGAAGAAAAAAAACACCGCAAAATAAAACATTTTTGCAATGTTTTTCCAATATCAGAATAAACGGATAGTGTCGAAAGCGTTTATGAAAACGCAGAAAATGCTATTGGGGAAAAAAAAACACTGCAAAATTAAATTTTTTTGCAATGTTTTTCCAATATCAGAATACACGGATAGTGTCTAAAGCTTTATGAAAACGCAGAAAATGCTATTGGGAAGAAAAAAAACACAGCAAAATTAAATTTTTTTGCAATGTTTTTCCAATATCAGAATACACGGACAGTATGTAAAGCGTTTATGAAAACGCAGAAAATGCTATTGGGAAAAAAAAACACAGCAAAATAAAAAATTTTTGCAATGTTTTTGCAATATCAGAATACACGGACAGTATGTAAAGCGTTTATGAAAACGCAGAAAATGCTATTGGGGAAAAAAAAACACTGCAAAATTTAATTTTTTTGCAATGTTTTTCCAATATCAGAATACACGGACAGTATGTAAAGCGTTTATGAAAACGCAGAAACTGCTATTGGGGAAAAATAACACTGCAAAATTAAATTTTTTTGCAATGTTTTTCCAATATCAGAATACACGGACAGTATGTAAAGCGCTTATGAAAATGCAGAAAATGCTATTGGGAAAAAAAAACACTGCAAAATAAAAAAATTTTGCAATGTTTTTGCATTATCACAATACACGGATAGTGTCTACAGCGTGTATGTTTGAAAACGCAGAAAATGCTATTGGGAAAAAAAAAACACTGCAAAATTATTTTTTTTTGCAATGTTTTTTCCAATATCAGAATACACGGACAGTATGTAAAGCGTTTATGAAAACGCAGAAAATGCTATTGGGGGAAAAAAACACTGCAAAATTAAATTTTTTTGCAATGTTTTTCCAATATCAGAATACACGGGCAGTATGTAAAGCGTTTATGAAAACGCAGAAAATGCTATTGGGAAGAAAAAAACACTGCAAAATTAAACATTTTTGCAATGTTTTTGCAATATCAGAATACACGGACAGTATGTAAAGCGCTTATGAAAATGCAGAAAATGCTATTGGGAAAAAAAAACACTGCAAAATAAAAAAATTTTGCAATGTTTTTGCATTATCACAATACACGGATAGTGTCGAAAGCGTGTATGTTTGAAAACGCAGAAAATGCTATTGGGGAAAAAAAAACACTGCAAAATTAATTTTTTTTGCAATGTTTTTCCAATATCAGAATACACGGACAGTATGTAAAGCGTTTATGAAAACGCAGAAAATGCTATTGGGGGAAAAAAAACACTGCAAAATTAAATTTTTTTGCAATGTTTTTTTCCAATATCAGAATACACGGGCAGTATGTAAAGCGTTTATGAAAACGCAGAAAATGCTATTGGGAAGAAAAAAAACACTGCAAAATTAAACATTTTTGCAATGTTTTTGCAATATCAGAATACACGGATAGTGTCTACAGCGTGTATGTATGAAAACGCAGAAAATGCTATTGGGAAAAAAAAACACAGCAAAATTAAATTTTTTTGCAATGTTTTTGCAATATCAGAATACACGGATAGTGTCTACAGCGTGTATGTATGATGTATGATGTATGTATGAACACGCAGAAAATGCTATTGGGAAAAAAAAAAAAGCAAAATTAAATTTTTATGCAATGTTTTTCCAATGTATCTCTTAGTATATGCAGTGTTGGTCCTAATGGTGCACTGAGCTTGCAGGTAAAACTTTTATATTTTGTCTGGCACTGGCCTCATGGCACTGTTAAAAGACTGTGCACTGCACCCCAGCCAGGGTACAATTGATTTAGGAATCTCTTCAATAATTCTCTCTGCCTCTTTCTCTTCCTTACTAAAGAAACTCCCTACTCTAGCTATGTAGATCGCTCACTGATCTAACTAATTAGAAGCAAAGTTAAGGAATGCTGACTGACTGACTGACTGAATCACACTAACTCCTAAAATCCTCTCAGCAGCACAGGAACCTGTCTATAGCAGAATGACGCTGTGTGCTGTGTGTCTGGACTATATATAGAGGCTGGGTCACATGCTGCACTGCCCAATCACAGCCATGCCATTAGTAGGCATGGCTGTGATGGCTTCTAAGGGCACACTAGTGAAACGATCGTCGATTGGCTGCCCTGCAGCTGTTAAAAAGGCACCAATACAGCGCCAAACACCGGACCCGAACCCGAACTTACAGCCAATAGTTCGGGTTCGGGTCCGGGTCCCGAACACCCAAAAGTCCGGTACGGACCCGAACTTTTGCTAAACCCTACTTAGCAACACTTAATAGCTTCAAAACCAGAAATAGTGTATGAAAATATTTTAACACCACCAAGTAGACATGTGGATTAATATATATGTGGATTAATTATATAAACAAAGCTTTTTTTTTAATATATTCTGTGCAAGTTTTACCTATAGGTAAGCTTATAATAAGGTTTACCTATAGGTACTGTAAATATCTCCTAAACGTGCGCCGCTTAGAAGATATTTACTGTGCCGATGATGTCATTGGCACATTCGCTCTGAAGGAACGGCTACCTGTGCCATTTCTTCAGGCAAGTGTGCTGTGACCGGCGGCTCCTCCGCACGTGCGTGGGAGTGATCCCCTGATTAAGTCACGTGGTTGTGACCTCACGCGTAGGGATTGGATAGGCACTCTAAAGCTGTGGTCTGACCCACATTCAGTGCCTGCAGCAGTTCCATCTTTAGTTCCCCTTCTTTAAACATGGTAGCGCAGGAATAATTACATACTATACCGGTTTCTATGCAAAACTGCACCAGATTTTGCACTCTCCAGTTTTAGCAAGTCAACCCCTATATGTCTACATAAAACAAGCACAAAAACTTAATTTAACTGCTTGCTGATCTTATAAAATACATATACAGTGGCTTAGTGGCTCTCCTGCACCGCATCACGTACCTAGTACATGATCCCGCACTTCTAGATAGGGGTGTGCCGCCAGCACGCTGGCAGTGCTATGATTACTCACAGCACAAGCTGATCAGCGGGTGCCAGCCAGTGATTATCCGCCAGCACCCGCTGATCTTCTAGAAGAAAGAAAGGACAGAGCTCGGTTTATTTGAATAAGATAGAGCTTTGTACTGTAAACGGGGATGTGCAGGTTTTTGTTTCCATATAAAGCAGGGAATAAAAATCCTTTAGTGAAAGCACCACACATTACACACATAAACATTGGTTAGGCACACATTTAACCTTTTGATCACCCTAGATGTTTAACCCCTTCCCAGCCATTGTCATTAGTACAGTGACAGTGTGTATTTTTAGCACTAATCACTGTATTAGTGTCACTGGTTCCCACAGAGTGTCAAAGTCTCAGTTAGTGTCAGATTTTATGCCGCACTATCACAGTCCCATTATAAGTCACTGATCGCTACCATTACTAGTATAAAAAACGAAATCCAGTATATATATCCTATAGTTTGTAGACACTATAACTTTTGCGCAAACCAATCAATATACGCTTATTGTGATTTTTTTTTTAACCAAAAATATGTAGCAGAATACATATTGGCCTAAATTTATGAAGAAATTAGATTTCAAAAATTATTGGATATGTTTTATAGCAGAAAGTAAAACATTTTGTTTTAAAAAAAAAAAAAAGTGTATAGTGTAAAAAACAGAAAACACAGAGGTATTCAAATACCACCAAAAGAAAGCTCTATTTGTGTGAAAAAAGTGGTATAAATTAAATTTGGGTACAGTGTTGCATGACCACACAATTGTCAGCTAAAGTAATGCAATGCCAAAAAGCAGAAAATGGCCTGGTCATGAAGGGGGGTAAATCTTCCAAAGGTCAAGTGGTAAATAAAGCAGCTCTTTCTGTAAAACCAAGTTCTTCTATCAAACTCTTCCTCTCCCTTCTCTTTTTTCATCCCGCTGACTGAATAACATATTAACCAAGCTGAATATACAGGGAGTCAGAGGCGGCTCTAGGCTTTGTGAGGTCTAATGCCCCGTACACACGGTCGGAAAATCCGACCACAAAATCCATCAGATTTTTTCAGACGGATTTAGTCCGACACTGGTGTTGCATACACACGGTCGGACAAAGTTGTCGGAAAATCCGATCATTCTGAACGTGGTGACGTTTGTTGCCTACGACGGGACTACGTAGAGGCTAGTAGCCAATAGCTTTGTACTTGTAATGTGATCTGAGCATGCATAGCACTTTGTCTGTCGGACTACGCTACACACGATCGGAATTGGTGTGATCGGACTTTGTTGTTGGAAAATTTATAGAGCAGGAGATGCAACTTTGTCCGTCGGACAATCCGATGGAAAATGTCCGATGGTGCCTACACACAGTCGGAATTTCCGACAACATTGTCCGATAGGACAGAATCCATCGGAAAATCCGACCGTGTATATGGGGCTTTAGGCAAAACTTGACATGAGGCCCTACTCATACCCATAATGGGAAAAATAATTTAAGCAATCTGTCCTTCAGCTACGCAGCAGGCCTTCCCAAATTGAGATCCTCGTGCAGTGGAAGGGAGGGATGACATGGGTGGACGCAATCTCACTGCTCATTGGCTGGTGAGTGGAGCTCCAGAACTCTTATGCCGTATACACACGACCGGACTTTCAGTCGAAATAAATTCTGACTGACTTTTCGACTGACTTTGAGATGGAGTTCCGACGGAATTCTGCTGAAACGGACTTGCCTACACACGATCACACCAAAGTCCGATCGTTTAACGCAAAGACGTACAACAGGACTAGAAAAAGGAAGTTCAATAGCCAGTAGTGAATAGCTGCTCTTGCGTCGGGGTTGGTCCTTTGGACCTGCATACAGACGAGTGGTTTTCTCAATAGGAACTGGGTCCGGCGGAGTTCCAGCGGAAATATTTGAAACATGTTCTATTTCTAAAGGCCGTCAGATTTTTCGACAGAAAAGGTCCGATGAAGCCCACACATGATCGAATTGTCCGACCGATTCGTTCCGTCGGACCTTTGCTGTCGAAAAAGTCCGGTCTTGTGTACACGGCATTAGGTTATGTGAGAGGTGAGTGTGACAGGGTTCTTGCCTGCGTAAAGGAGTGTTAAAGTGTTCTGTCACCTTTAAAATAAAGTCACCCTGCAAAAACAGCTGTTCGGCCACAACAAGGCTCATTTAAGTGAGACAGCTTTTAATGCCGCCTGAGCATCGTGGCCAGATTAAGAGCATCATGGACCCGGTGCTGAGGATTTTGGTGGACCTTAAGGGCCATGCGTCAGTGTGTGCCCTGAGGTGAAAGGGCGCAGCTGCACAGACCTAACACAACACTATGGATGCCGAATACTAGGCTTCTGCAGACATCCCAAATCACAGGAGTCTCACGCATTTGGCTGAGGGCTCACGGACCCCCGGTTGAGCCGGTCACAGCTGGTGACACGCTGCCGCTTCCCTTCCCAGTGTTATAAAATGGACAGCACCCCTGACTTCCCTCTAGACACTGCTGTGTGCCACTGGGTGCTGCTTGTATATGCAGGTGAATTGGAATGTGATTATAGAGCATTCACAGTTTCTTCTACCGGAGTCTGACTGTTCTTCATGTTATACATTACTAGGCATGCCACTGTTTGCTAATGTATATTGCAGATAGAAGTGTTCAATAGATTATGCCAAAAGTCTTTATAATATTTGATGTCACAATGGCAGTCCTAGCGTATTCCTCTGTGAAGAGCTGAGTGCTGGGGGTATGGCAGGAGAACTTGCCATAATATGACATTATACATTTTATTTCAAATGTTCCAGCACTTACAGTTTTGCACTCTACCTTCTATCTAAAGCAGACAGTACTCATTCAAAAAACATTTACTAGTAAAAAAGAAAATTAAGAGACACAGAATGCCTATGTATGTCAAAAAATGCAAACTTTAATTAGCACTGATCAGGCTGCATTTAGTTGCATTTAATTAGCGTGGAGCGTCACCACCCTGAAATGAGTTTGCCACCTCCCTGAAATTAGTTTTTGCAGGTTGGGTAGTCTGCTTCTGTTAGGGCTGCCCACCCGGTGCCTGTTATTAATCCTGCCACCTGGCGGTGTGTGTGGAATTCAGGGCTGGTCAGGCCAGGGGAGATCTCTCCCTATCAGCCTATTGCTTTCCGTGTGTGACTTTTTGGGTGGCTGGGGACAGGGATTTTTTTCTCAGAGAATAGGTGCAGGATCTCCCCCCTTCCTGTTGAGGAGCACGCCACATAATGGGGTAGTGGTGGCCAGATTACACAGTGGGAGGGTCTTAACCACTTGCCGACTGGACCATAGCCAAATGACGGCTAGTTCTGGGAGAACGTACTATGACGTCCTTCCGCACGCTGGGGCGAAAACCCAGAAGCATCCTTGATCGCCGGGTTCCCGGGACCCTACGCATCACGGATCGGCGTAAAGGGCCAATGACAGCGCTCCTTTACCACGTTATCACTCCATCCAAACTTGTCAACGAACTGGCGCATGTCCGGTTTAGCTCTCTCCTCACACGCGATCGGTACATCGCGTGAGGAGAGGAGGGAGCCGGGGCAGCAGTGCAAGTGGGCTGTCTCTGGAGTGCCCATAGTGCTGATCTGTGCCAATTTATGCCTCATTCGAGCCCATTCATGCCTCATACATGCCTCATCCATGCCTCATCCATGCCTCAAACATACCCATCCGTGCCTCATACATGCCCATCTGTGCCTCATACATACCCACCCGTGCCTCATACATGCCTCATGCATGCCCATCTGTGCTCCATCCATGCCTCATACATGCCCATCCATGCATCATCAATGCCAATCCATGCCTCATACATGTCTCACCCGTGCCTCATACATGCCCATCCATGCCTCATACATGCCCATCCATGCCTCATCTGTGCCTCATATATGCCCATCCATGCCTCAAACATGCCCATCCATTCCTCATGTGTCCATCCAAGCCTCGTACATGCCCATCTGTGCCTCATTCCTGCCTCATAAATGCATATCCATGCCTCATCTGTGCCCAACCATGCCGCATCCGTGCTCATCAATGACCATCCATAACCCATCCGTGCTTCATCCATGCCTCATCTGTGCCCATCCATGCCTCACCCGTGCTCATCCATACCTCATCCCTGCTCCATCCATGCCACATTAGTGCTCATCCGTGCCTCATCCATGTCACATCCGTGCCCATCCGTGCTAATTCATACCTCATCCGTGCCTCATCCATGCCACGTCCATGCTCATCCATGCCACATGAGTGCTAATCCGTGCCCATCCATGCCTCATCTGTGCCCACCCATGCCCCATCCATGCCTCATCTGTGCCCATCCATGCCCCATCTGTCCCCATCCATACCTCATTCGTGCTCCTTCCATGCCACATTAGTGCTTATCCATGCCTCCTCCATGCCACATCCATGCCTCATCCATGCTAATCCATGTCTCATCTGTGCCTCACCTATGCCTCATCCGTGCTAATCCATGTCTCATCTGTGCCTCACCTATGCCCCATCAGTGCTCATCCGTGCCACATCAGGGCTCATTCGTGCCACATCCATGCCACATCAGGGCTCATCCGTGCCACATCAGTGTTCATCCTGATGATGCTCCCTGCATGTTGGGCCTCTGTATGTGACCAGGCTGCGTAAAAGTCTCATACATGTGGTGTCATCATACTCAGGAGGAGTAGTAGAATGTATTTTGGGGTGTGATTGTTGCGATGTACATGCTATGTGTTAGAAATATCTTATAAATGTACCACATTGTGTAAAAGAAAAAAATGTGTTTTCATTTTCTTTCCACATTTTCCAAAAACTTATGGAAAAAATAACATGTTCAAAAGACTCATTATGCCTCCTAGATTATGTGTTGGGTGTTTGCTTGGTTCTCCAGGGCCTTCAAAAGTGTGATAGGTAGTCAAGAAATTAAATGTGTAATTTATGTCCCTAGAACACCTGATGGTGCTCCCTGCCTCTGTATGTGGCCAGGCTGTGAAAAAGTCTCACACATGTGGTATCGTCATATTCAGGAGAAGTACCAGAATGTGTTTTGGGGTATAGTTGCAAGTATGCATATGCCATGTGAGAGAAATAGCCTGTTAATATCACAATTTTGTTTAAAAAAAAAAGGAAGACAAATCTTAATTTTGCAAAGAATTGTGTGAAAAAACTACAACTTCAAAAAACTCACCATGCCTCTTACTAAATACCTTGGGATGTCTACTTTCCAAAAAGGGGTCGTATTTGTACTTTCCTGGCTTGTTAGGCTCCTTTCACACTGGGGGGATTTACAGGTGCTACAGCGCTTAAAATATTGCCTGCAAAGCGCCCTGGCTAAAACGGCAGTAAAGCGGCGCTAAAAATAGTGCCGTTTTACTGCCGGCGCCCGCACTGCCCCAGTGTGAAACCGGCCTTAGTGTCTCAAGAAATGAGATCAGTACATCAGGTGTGATCAATTTTCAATAATTGGCACCATAGCTTGTAGACTCTAACTTTCATAAAGACCAAATAATATACACTGATTTTGGTGATTTCTACCAAAGATATGTAGCAGTATTGAAAATTTTGGCCAAAATTTATGAAGAAAGCTTACTAATTTGCAACATTTTATAACAAACGAAGAAAAATGCATTTTTGTACAAAATTTTCAGTCTTTTTTCATTTATAGTGCAAAAAAAAAGAGTGGTGATAAAATATATATAGAAGAAAGCTCTATTTGTGTGACAAAAAGGACAGAAATGTAATATGGGTACAGTGTTGCATGAGTAGTAATTGTCATTTAAAATGTGATAGCACTGAAAGCTGAATATGGGTCTGGTTAGGAAGGGAGTATAATTGCCCAGTGGGCACGTGGTTAAGGTAGGGGCCTGGAGCAGCAGCTCCAATAGCCCCTATGTTAATCTGGCCCTGCTGAGCACAGCAGCATTAAGGTCTTCTGTCACTCAAAACTGGGGTAATGTGTTCGGCAAATTAGGTGGCCTCGAGGGAGTCTTCTTTTCCCAACCAGACACTGAGAATGCTCAGTGAATATCACTGTACTACACATAAACAGTGAAGTAGCTTTATACACATTATTTCTTATTTTTTCTCATAAAATGTAATGAGACATTTGTTGGAAATTTTAACTGAGTAATTTTGATGTATAACATTTGAGTAAACCTAGCAGCTCAAAAACAGCATTGTTTTATATATGAACAATAAGTAGAACAGATTTCATGCAAAAGTACTCTCTACTTTATTGAAGCAAACAAAAACTGTAGAGGAAAGAATATAGATAACTGTTTACAGATTAACGATAAAACAGTAGGACAGCTGCCTCAGTGATCTCCTTGGTAGTACTCCATCCTCTATGGGTCCCATAGCCATCCCAGTCAAAGGCTGCAAAATCTCCGCATTGACGAGGGTTTTCTTCTGGCATGTAACCACCTCCTCCAATGCAGTGCTAAGAAAAAGTGAAAGAAGTACAGTATAAAATATTAACAACTGATTAGCAAAAAAAGCTTGCACAACTCAACAATAAGAATGAAAAGACACGTCTCTCAGTAGAAGGGCCTTGGCTGAATGAATTAAGGAAACATTTTTCATATAATAAAGCTTAACTCTGGACACAAAACTTTAGTTTAAATATTTATTTCTTATAAACCAGTAATATAAATCCTCTTTGTGTGTACCAAATACCTTATTGATATATAACACATGTACACAGATGTGTATAATGTACAATGGCTTCTATGCCTTCATGTGGCAAAAACTTGCGCCTACAAATAAGAAACCTTTGAAACCTGCAAGAGATGGGGGTTGTTTTAATACAGATAAATAGGCTGTTCACTTTGCAAGGGAATTTTCCCATGGCTTGCAAATACCTAATAAGGTGCAAGAAAAACAAAAACTATATTTTTTGCATGCACACGATGGAAGTCAGCAGAACTTCATCTCATTTACTGAGCTAAGGGAAAATTCTCTTTTAACCACTTCCCGCTCGGCCTATAGCAGATTGACGACTGGGCGAGAAGGTGGCTTTGCTGTTCTGACTGGACATCCTATAATGTCCTACAGAATGGGCCACTCGTGCACACAGTGCAGTGTGTCCGTCAGACACACCGCATCTCCGATTACGGTAAAGAGCCTATACTGCCTATCAGTGCCTATCATTGCCACCTATCAGTGACCATCAGTGCCACCTATCAGTGCCCATATCAGTTTCACCTATCCGTGCCCATCAGTGCAGCCTATCAGTGGCCGTCAGTGCAGCCTCATCAATGCACATTAATGACAGAGAAAAATTACTTATTTCCAAATAAAAAAAAAAAAATGAAGAAACATTTTATTTTTTCTTCAAAATTGTCAGTATTTCTTTATTTGTTTAGCAAAAAATAAAAAACCCAGTGGTGATTAAATATCACCAAGAGAAAGCTCTATCTGTTTTTAAAAAAAATTATAAAAATGTTGTTTGGGTACAGTGGTGCATGATGGCGCAATTGTCATTTAAAGTGCTACAGCGCTGAAAGATGAAAATTGGCATGGGCAGGAAGGAGGTGAAAGTGTCCGATATTGAAGTGATTAAAGCAAAAATCCCCTTCCAAAATTAACAGCTTATTTGCATTTTGTAAATAAACCGCATTGTACAGTATTAGTACAAAAGGTGTAAAAATACTTACATGCTCTACATTGCAGCCTGTCACTTTCACACCGGGGCACAGAGCCAGGGGAGCTCTTTCTGCGTTAATAGCTCGGAACTGGACATAGCCGGCAGTGAACTCTCCTGCAGAGAAAAAAAGGTGCATTAATTGTTATCATTTTACGGAATTCATATATATATATATATATAAAGATTATTTGGTCTTTGATCTTACCTGCTCCAAATGGTGAGTAGTAAGCTTTGGTCTTCTCAGCGCTGCCAAAGTCATAAACAACAGGAACAGCAGGTCCATTGCTTTCCAAACAGGCTCCAATATTGTACACCAAAGGATATTTCTATCAGTAAGGTAAAAACAATGGTTCATATAATTGACATGTCATTAGTATATAAACTACCTAAGACTGATAACACCATAGTGCATAAAGCAAGGTAAAAACACAGTTAGGCCCCTTTTACACTGAGGCGTTTTTCAGGCGCTACATTGCAAAAAAAGGCGCCTGTATAGTGCCTGAAAAAAGCTGGTCCTTTCACTCCAGTGTGAAAGCTGGAGTGCTTTGCGGGCTGTTTTAACCCTTTTTTCGGCCGCTAGCGGGGGTTAAAACCGCACCGCTAGCGGCCGAATACCGCCGCTAAAACGACGGTAAAGCAGCGCTAAATATAGCGCTGCTTTACCGCCGATGCCCGAACCGCCCCAGTGTGAAAGGGGCCTTAAAATGTAAGGCTCCATTCACACCTAGGCATTTTGAATCGCAGACAGAATTGCCACTATTCTGCCTGCGACTCCAAATTGCGTCAAAACGTGGAACGCGCTTGCGATGCCATTACTTCTTAATGGCACCTTGATCGCACCCCGATTTTGCTGCGATTGTCGTGTGAATAATCGCACTGCAATTGCACCAAATCATGACGCTTGTCAATCAAAAAGGAGCAGGAGCTTCTTTTGGGCAACAGCATCGCGCGTTGCGATTTTCCACAATTGTAGTGCAATTGCAGCGTGATTTGTCACGCGACAATCGTGGCAAAATCGCAACAGTTCTCCAACAACTGAGGTAAAACCAGACTGAAATTTATGTTGGGGCAGTTGCTCTAAATAGATTAGCAGAGAGCTTGTCTTGTCACAGCACAGCTCTGCACATTCCTTCCTTCATCTGCCTATGTGGTGAGGAGGTGTGTGCCTTTCCTCCGAATCAGCTGTCACACAGTGTATGCCAAGACTACACTCCTACTGCTGAATGAGGAAGTACAAATTCTAACACATTGTTAAAATTCTAAAGAATATAGAAAGCTGAAGACAGCAGATATACATATAAAACTTATGTAGGGAGATTTGTTTCATCTCTGTGTATCATCTGAGGCTGTTCAGTTCACTGGGTATAGGAGAGGGTTTACATCCACTTTAACTGTGTTTAAGCACCACAAACTGAAAAAGCTACTTAAATAATTTTTAACCTCTGGAAGGTTTTAACCCCTTCATGACCAACCCATTTTTTGCTATTCAGCACTGTGTTCCTTTAACTGGCAATTGCACGGTCATGCAACACTGTATGCAAATTAATTCATTTATATTATTTTTTCACACAAATAAAACTTTCTTTTGGTGGTACTTGATCACCACTGGGTTTTTTACTTTTTAGTCTAATAAACCAAAAAGAGAGAACATTTTGAAAAAAGGATATTTTCTACTTCCTGTTATAAAGCATATCCAATAAAAATGGTCATAAAGGGGGTAAAACCTTCCGTGGCTGAAGTGGTTAAACAATCGAGCCCTCACGGTTTAAAAAAATAAAAGAAAAATTCCAATAAGTGTATATTTATTGGTTTGTGTGAAAGTTATAGCATCTACAAAATATAATATACTGTATATATTGGAATTTACGCAGCTATGGCTTTCTCACCACCTATCACATTTCTTGAGGCGCTAAAATGCACTAAAATGCTAAGGACAGCACAAACACCCCCAAAATGACCCTTTTTTGGAAAGTAGACAACCCAAGGTATTTGCTGAGAGGCATATTGAACCATTAACTATTATTGCCTCAAGTTTTGGGAAAATGCAAAAAAAGTTTTTTTTCTTTTCACACACTTGTCACTTTAACCACTTAAAGCGGAGTTCCGCCTGAAAAAAAAATACTGCAGCTGCTGACTTTTAAAATAAGGACACTTAACTGTCCCTTGGCTCCGAGTGGAGGCGCCGGCATTGCTAGTAAGGGAATCAGCCCTGGTTCCCTACTGCGCATGTGTGAGTCACGCTGAGCGTTCTGAGTGGTCCATCTTCTGTGTGTTTTCAAGAACACAGCGGGGGGGACGGAGGAGGGGCCGGACACGGTATTAGACAGGTATCTGCTCCCCCTCCCCCTGAAAGGTGCCAAATGTGACACTGGGTTAAATGTGTTAACTAGGGAGTGTTTCTAACTGTGGGGGGATGGGACTGCCTGGAGGAGGAGACCGATCGCTGTTCCTAGTCAGTGGGAACAGCAGATCTGTCTTTCCTCCCCTGACAGAACAGAGATCTGTCTATTTACATTGACAGATCTCCGTTCTGTCTCTGTCAGGAGTGATCGTGGGCCATACATATGTATTGTGGGAGCAGCACCCTGCTGCTGTCAGAATACACAGATCAGTGCTGCAGTTGATTGGCATTCTTGCAAACACACAGTAACACTATACCATTAACTCAATAAAACAAATTTTTTTTTGTTACTTTTTTACCTTTTTTTTGTAACTTAGCTTTTCAGAACCATAACTATTTCAGCCTTTGATTTTTAGAGTCTCTCAAAATGTAATAGACAGATTATCTAACATCTTTAGAGACCCTTCTTATGCATAATTGTGTTTCCTGAGGTAAACCGGACTGTGTCATGTTGTACAGGTGGGACAAAAAAAAGGTGTCATGTCCTACTCCACATTTCACACAGACGCTACATCTTTTTTGGGATGACCTTTGTGTTGGGGGACCTTGGAGGACATCTGGAAATTGCCTTTAATGCAGCCAGCTAACTGCATATGGATTTGGTCTTTGGGCTGTCGGAACTATTGTTAAGAAATAAAGAAAAAATCATAATTTCAATATGGATGTTTAAGATTGAATAAGTCTCAGAACAAAGGTCAGCTTCAGGACAAATTACCTAAGCTTTCAACCAGAGACATCCTGTGTATCACTCGAAGGTATGTAAACAGGCTGTTTGCAGAACTGGGAATATAAAAGCCAAGGATATATTCTATAGTCGCTAAATAGAATGTATTTGAAGAGCCTTGAACCAATGATAAAAATCTGAAACGCAATAAACTCAACTGCTTTTTCCAAGGTGAGAATACCAAGCTGGAAAACTTCTAAGAGACTTTGGTAAACAAGGCTAGCCAAAACCTAAATTACCACCTAAAATTCCTCATCACTGAAATAGGAATACAGCTCAGACGTCATTTAAAATTTCTAGGAATATTGACATAAATATTGATGTACCATCTCCATGGTCCACAATATGGCAAAAGGGAACTATGGGATTTTCGTTTATGTATTTACGATAATATTTAATAGAACTGCACCATATATATATATAAGAGTGTATGATTATGAGACTAATCATCTATGTAACATGTATTAATATGGTTAGAAATATCCCATTTGTAGAAATAGTTTAAAGATACAAATTATTGTGTTTAGAGATATATACTATAACTAGGGATGTCCCGATACCGAGCATTTGTGCGAGTACTTGTACTCGCACAAATGCTCCCGATGCCTGATCCGATACCTGGGAGGCAGCGTTTTTGTCAGATTCGGCGACCCAGCACAACCGGAAGTCAGCGGGCGGAACAACGGAAGTGACGCTCGTGTCGACGTCAGCGTTTGGACATCCCGACGCCCATCTTGGTGCACCCTTCACTCGGCCGCAGTAAGCCAGCAGCGGCCATCTTGTTACACCCAGCCTGAACTATATGGGCTGGGTGTAACAAGATGGCCACTGCTGCTTTTATGCGGCCGAGTGGAGTACCAAGATGGGCATCGCAGGCAGCCTTTCCTTTCATGGCATTTCAGTGCCTGCCCATGGGTGCCCATAAATGCCACCTATTAATGTCCCATGCCTGCAAGTGCCACCTGTCAGTGCCATCAGTGCCAGCCACCTATCAATGCCCATAAGTGCCAGACATCTATCAGTGCCCAATGCCCATAAGTGCCCCTGTCAGTGCCAGCCACCTGTCAGTGCCAGCCACCTGTCTGTGCCAGCCACCTTTCAGCGCCATCTATCTGTGCCAGCCACCTTTCAGCGCCATCTATCTGTGCCAGCCACCTTTCAGCGCCATCTATCTGTGCCAGCCACCTTTCAGCGCCATCTGTCTGTGCCAGCCACCTTTCAGCACCATCTATCTGTGCCAGCCACCTTTCAGCGCCATCTATCTGTGCCAACAATTTGCCAGTTCCAGCCATCAGTCAGTGCTCCATATGCATATCAGTGCCCATCAGTGCCACCTAATCTGTATTGTACTCTGAAAACTGTCACATGACATTAAAAGAAAGTATCGGTAATCGGTATCGGCGAGTACTTGAAAAAAAGTATCGGTACTTGTACTTGGTCTTAAAAAAGTGGTATCGGGACAATCCTAACTATAACCATATATATATCCATATCGTTTTCTTCTTCTACCTAGATTAATCATACCATATATAAAGGTAATATAATTAGGTTTGAAATATTGCTGCATTAGAAATGTATACTCATCTGATGGCATAACCAGATCTCCTAAACATTACAGATATATATTAGAAATATCATACCATGAGAAAATGGACATTCTTATAAAATGTAATTTAAAAGTATACTTTAGTACAAATATTTCTGCCCTCGGATGACACTTGGTGGCTAAGAGAGGCAATGCCTAAAAAAATAACGTAATTAATATTTAGCCACATGAACCAATGAAAAGAAATTCCACCTTCTGGGCTGGCTTATTAAAAATTTGTATGAGCTTATTGACCAAAACAGTATATAGGACCAGGACAGGAAGTCATTAGGACACTTAACACATGACATCACAGCCACACACACTTCATTCAGACTGGGACTTCACTTCATCCATCACACTTCATACACACCTCATACACTTATCATAATTCCTCATCATTTGACACTTTGAGGATGCCAAGACGCAGCTCAACCTTGACGAGACACCATTTTGGGAAAGGCAGCCATCTTAGGGGACTCTGGTAACGACCATTGTGAGCCAGCAGCCATTTTGGATGGGCAATTATCTTAAAATGATCTTTCCTGATTCATTGATTATTTGAGAATACCTATTATTGATTTTTGAGATATTTAGATTATTATTCCCCCGATATAATAATTTTGGACTTCTCTTTAACTTTATTTTTCCGATTTTTATTATATTTTGTTTGACGCTATAGTAGTGTATCATTTGTTTTATTTTACATAGTTTAACTCTTACTCTTCCTGCAGGAGGGTAACTGTTATGCCACGTACACACGTGCAGACTTTTCCCGGCGGACCTAGTCCAGCGGACAATCCGCCGGACTTTCCAGCTGGCTTCGCCGGCTTTCCGAGCGTGTGGACTTGCCCACACACGCCCGGACTTCTCCGGCGGACAATCCGCTGGACAAAGTCCGCGGGACTTTTGAAAATGAACGGACTTGCCCACACACAGAGCAGTCCGTTCATTTAGAACGTAACTTCAGGTACGTAGCTAGCGTAGGCAGTAAATGCCGGCGCGCTAGCTCCGTCACCTGGCATGGATTTAAAGGGAATCCCCACGCCGAAAAACGGCGTGGGGGTCCCCCCCAAATCCATCTCAGACCCTTATCCGAGCACGCAGCCCGGCCGGCCAGGAAAGGGGTGGGGACGAACGAGCGATATGGGCGATATCTGTAGATGAGGTTGGTGATGTAGCAGGGGCGATGTTGCGGATGGCCTTGTATTAGTATTCTGCCCTTGGTAAGTATTTTGAATTTGATATAATGGGGTAGGGCAAGACAGTGAAGAGATTGGCAGAGAAATAAATTGAAATGAATATATAGACATTTTTTGTACCAGTACCTAGCTCTGCAGGCAGCTAAATTCATAATTTGGTCATTGAAGTTTATGTTTCCCATATTTAGATTATAGTCATGTACACAGCGAGGCTTTTCCACAACACTAGATGGCATGTTAATTTGGACAGTCATATGTGCATGAATGGAAGACAGGATGAATACATCCCGTTTGTCCTTCCACTTCACTGTGAGTCGCTGGTCATTTAGCAAGCAGGCTTTCTCCCTCTTTCTAAATGGGGTGTTAATGAGCAGTTGGGGAAAGCCACTGCGATTAGGTCTCACGGTGCAACAGTAGCCAATTTCTTTAACCGCTTGCCGACCAGCCGCCGTCATTATACAGTGGCAGGTTGGCACATTCCTGCGAGCCATCGTAGCTGTACGCCAGTCCTTTAAGCAGGGATAGCAGGTGTGTGCGCTGAGGAGGACCTGTTGTGATCGCGGGCACGAGAGCCAGAACAGGGACGTGTGTAAACACACAAATCCCTGTTCTGTGAGGAGAGGAGAGACATTGTGTGTTCCTACTAGCTAGAAACAATGATCTGTAATCTCCTCTAGTCACTCCCATCCCCATACAGTTAGAACACACACGAGGGAACACAGTTAACCCCTTGATTGCCCCCCTAGTGTTAACCCCTTCCCTGCCAGTGACATTTACACAGTAATCATTACCTTTTTATAGCAGTGATCGCTGTATAAGTGTCAATGGCCCCAAAAATGTGTCAATAGTGTCTGATCTGTCCGCCATAATGTTGCAGTCCCGATAAAAATCGCAGACCACCGCCATTACTAGTAAAAAAATAATAATAATAAAAATGCCATAAAAATGCCATTAATCTTTCCCATCGTTTTTAGACGCTATAACTTTTGCGCAAACCAATCAATATACGCTTATTGCGATTTTTATTACCAAAAATTTGTAGAAGAATACATATCGGCCTAGACTGAGGGAAAAAAAAAATATTTATTATAGCAAAAAGTACAAAATATTATGTTTTTTTCAAAATTGTCTCTCTTTTTTTTGTTTTTATAGCGCAAAAAATTAAAACAGATCGAATATCACCAAAAGAAAGCTCTATTTGTGGGAAAAAAAGGACATCAATTTTGTTTGGGTACAATGTTGAACGACCGCGCAATTGTCCGTTAAAGCGGCGCAGTGCCGTAACGCAAAAAATGGCCTGGTCATGAAGCAGCCAAATCTTTTGGGACTGAAGTGGTTAATGAACAAATGTATAAAAAGTGGCATGCTTGCATAAAAGTTGTCCACAGACAAATGGTATCCCTTATGAAACAAGGGTGACAACAAGTCCCACACTATCTTGCCACTGCTCTCTATTGATTCTGGGCATTCAGGGGCTCCACCTGGCCATCAGAGAACACGGGTAAGTGATGAATCAGGTTTGTGAACCAATGTGACCTTAATTCATTCTTTTTTGTAATGCCCAAGTTAAGGGTTATGGCCCGTACACACGATCCGAAAATCGGACGACAGATCGTCCGACTTTTTTCGCTTAATAGTCGCAAGTAGAAATTGAAAAGGTTACAAAAGTCACGGAAATTCTCATACAACAGAAGAAAAAATTGGAAGTGATGTGTTGTAATGTATTTGTATTGTATTTTTGGACGACAACTGTAATGACTAAACGAAAATCGTACAATCTGGTATCGTACGAGAAAAATCAAATATTATCGGATGAATTGTCATGATCGGCTCTTGAAAGCTCTGTACTAATGATCCGATTATTGTAAGATTTTTGGAGCTAAATTAACAGGTACCTAGTGGCAACTATGGGAAAAAGAGCTCCTGGCTAGCAATCAGGGACTGCTTGCACGCTAGAAATAAAATTGACTGCTAGTCCTAGCAGAGATCAGGCCTAATCTTGCTAATGGCCCTTTCACACATGTGGACCGTTCAGAACCGCCTGTCAGTTTTTTCAGGCGGACCTGAACGGTCGCTCCATACATCTCTATCATCCGATCCGCACCGATCCGCTCCGCTAAATCCAGACAGATGGAAACCCTATTTTCCATCCGTCTGGCAGATCGGATCGGATGAAAATGGACTGGCGGTCCGTTTTCATCCGAACCCCCATAGAGGAGAGCGGAGATCTGAGCAGGTCCATTTATGCACAGTCTGCAGAGACGGACTTGTCATCCGCCGGCTCAGCGGGGATCAACGGAGCGATCCCTGCTGAGCAAGCGGATGGCTGAATACGGATCCGCACATGTGAAAGCATACCTCCCAACATTTTGATAGGGGAATGAGGGACACCTACTAGCAAACCTATGTAGGCATAGGACATGCCTCCTGCCACACCCCCTTAAAGGAGAATTAACCAAAAAAAAGGTCCATTAAATCTACAAGGGATTTTTTTTTTACCACTACTATTCCTTTATATTGGCTTTTAAAATTTACAAATTTAGCAATTTAGAATTTGGATTTGATGGGAAACACTTTTTAAAAAGATAAAAAGTGCATTTTATATACAACTATACAGATCAGACCAAAATGAGGGACAAATGAGGAGGAAAGAGTGACAGAGGGACATATTTACATAGTAGGTGAGGTTGAAATAAGACACAAGTCCATCAAGTCCAACCTATGTGTGTGATTATATGTCAGTATTACATTGTATGTTGTGGTCGTTCAGGTGCTTATCTAATAGCTTCTTGAAACTATCAATGCCCCCCGCTGAGACCACCACCTGTGGAAGGGAATTCCACATCCTTGCGGCTCTTACAGTAAAGAACCCTCTATGTAGTTTAAGGTTAAACCTCTTTTCTTCTAATTTTAACTCCCTTTTGCGAAAAAGTTTTATCCCTATTGTGGGGTCACCAGTATGGTATTTGTATATTGAAATCATATCCCCTCTCAAGCGTCTCTTCCAGAGAGAATAAGTTCAGTGCTCGCAACCTTTCCTCATAACTAATATCCTCCAGACCCTTTATTTGCTTTGTTGTCCTTCTTTGTACTCGCTCCATTTCCAGTACATCCTTCCTGAGGACTGGTGCCCAGAACTGGACAGCATACTCCAGGTGCGGCCGGACCAGAGTCTTGTAGAGCGGGAGAATTATCGTTTTATCTCTGGAGTTGATCCCCTTTTTAATGCATGCCAATATTCTGTTTGCTTTGTTAGCAGAAGCTTGGCATTGCATGCCATTACTGAGCCTATCTACTAGGACCCCAAGGTCCTTTTCCATCCTAGATTCTCCCAGAGGTTCTCCCCCAGTGTATAGATTGCGTTCATATTTTTGCCACCCAAATGCATTATTTTTCTACATTGAACCTCATTTGCCATGTAGTTGCCCACCCCGTTAATTTGTTCAGGTCTTTTTGCAAGGTTTCCACATCCTGCAGAGAAGTTATTGCCCTGCTTAGCTTAGTATCGTCCGCAAATACAGAGATTGAACGGTTTACCCCATCCTTCAGGTCGTTTAAATTAAATAGGATTGATCCCAGCACAGAACCCTGGGGGACCCCACTACCCACCCCTGACCATTCCGAGTACTCCCCATTTATCACCACCCTCTGAACTCATCCTTGTAGCCAGTTTTCAATCCATGTACTCACCCTATGGTCCATGCCAACGGACCTTATTTTGTACAGTAAACGTTTATGGGTAACTGTGTCAAATGCTTTTGCAAAATCCAGATACACCACATCTACGGGCCTTCCTTTATCTAACTGGCAACTCACCTCCTCATAGAAGGTTAGTAGATTAGTTTGGCAAGAACGATTCTTCATGAATCCATGCTGATTACTGCTAATGATACTGTTCTCATTACTAAAATCTTGTATATAGTCCCTTATCATCCCCTCCAAGAGTTTACATACTATTGATGTTAGGCTAACTGGTCTGTAATTCCCAGGGATGTATTTTGGGCCCTTTTTAAATATTGGTGCTACATTGGCTTTTCTCCAATCAGCTGGTACCATTCCAGTCAGTAGACTGTCAGTAAAAATTAGCAACAATGGTCTGGCAATTACTTGACCGAGTTCCCTGAGTACCCTTGGGTGCAAGCCATCTGGTCCCGGTGATTTATTAATGTTAAGTTTCCCAAGTCTAATTTTAATTCTGTCCTCTGTTAACCATGGGAGGTGCTTCCTGTGATGTGTCATGAGGATAAACCCTGCAGTTTTGGTTACTGAAGCCCCCCGATTCCCTTGTGAAGACTGAGGAGAAGAATAAATTCAATACCTTCGACATCTCCCCATCCTTTGTAACCAGATGTCCGTCCTCATTCTTTATGGGGCCCATATGGTCTGTCCTCCCTTTTTTACTGTTTATATACTTAAAGAATTTCTTGGTATTTTTTTTGCTCTCCTCCGCTATGTGTCTTTCATGTTCTATCTTAGCCATCCTTATTGCACCCTTACATTTCTTGTTGCATTCTTTATAAAGTCTGAATGCTGATAATGATCCCTCAACCGTTTATTTTTTGAAGGCCTTCTCCTTTGCTTTTATATGCATTTTTACATTGGAGTTAAGCCATCCAGGAATTTTGTTCGCCCTTTTAAATTTATTACCCAATGGGATGCATTGGCTAATGCCCTTATTTAATATGCTCTTAAAGCAAACCCATCTCTCCTCTGCGTTCTTTGTTCCTAAGATTTTATCCCAATTTATGCCTTCTAGTAAGGTTCGTAGTTTAGGGAAGTTGGCTCTTTTGAAATTCAGTGTCCTATTCGTGTGATTTATACGGAAGCCAATTGACCTGTGATCGCTGTTACCTAAATTGCCCCGTATTTCAAAATCCGTGATCAGGTCTGTATTGTTGGTAATCAGCAGATCCAGTAACGCTTTATTTCTAGTTGGTGCGTCTACCATCTGACCCATAAAATTGTCCTGCAAGACATTTAGGAACTGGCGAGCCTTAGATGAATGCGCGGTTCCCTCCGCCCAATCTATGTCTGGATACCGTATTTATCGGCGTATAACACGCACCGGCGTATAACACGCACCCCAAGTTTAGGAGGGCATTTTAAGGAAAAAAAGTTTTAACAGGGAAGTTTAGGGAAAAAAAAACAACTTACATTTAAGCGTCATTTGCAGCTTGCCCAGCGTCATTGCAGCTTGCCCAGCGTCATTGCAGCTTGCCCAGCGTCATTGCAGCTTGCCCAGCGTCACTGTAGCTTGCCCAGCGTCATTGCAGCCTTGCCCAGCGTCATTGCAGCCTTGCCCAGCGTCATTTGCAGCCTAGCCCAGCGTCATTTGCAGCCTTGCCCAGCGTCATTTGCAGCCTTGCCCAGCGTCATTGCAGCCTTGCCCAGCGTCATTGTAGCTTGCCCAGCATCATTGCAGCCTTGCCCAGCGTCATTGTAGCTTGCCAAGCATCATTGCAGCCTTGCCCAGTGCCATTGTAGCTTGCCAGCGTCATTTTCATTCTTTTCCTGGTTTAAATTTCCCGCCGCCGAGACGCTGTCGCGTGCGCCGCCGAAAAAACCCAAAGCACGGGCGAAAAAGAACGAAGCGCCCCCGGAAAAAGCCGAGCCGACTCGGACGGCTAAGCTCGCGGTCCCGCCTCCCTGCTGTTTCCGGAGCAAGCGCAGGGAGGCGGGACTACGAGCAGAGCAGAGTCTGCTCGGCTTTTTCCGGGGGCACTTCGTTCTTTTTCGGCCACGCTTCGGGTTTTTTCGGCAGCGCTCGCTATTTTTCAGCGGCGCTTGCCTTTTTTGTCATTTTTTTGGGGGGTATCGGCGTATAACACGCACCCCCGACTTTAAGGGGGAAAAAGTGCGTGTTATATGCCGATAAATACGGTAATTAAAATCCCCCATTATAATAACACTTCCCATCCTTGCTTGCTCCAAATTGTGATAGGAGATCTGTCTCCCCTTCCTCCCTCAGGTTAGGGGGTCTATAGCATACCCCCAGTATTACTTTCCCCTTAGCTTCATTCCTTTGGAGCTCTACCCATAAGGATTCCACCTCCTCCCTAGCTCCCTTAGTGATGTCGTCTCTCACATTCACTTGTACATTATTCTTGATATATAGGCATACCCCTTCACCTTTTTTACCCTCTCTATCCTTGCGATAAAGGGTATACCCTTGAATGTTTGCCAGCCAATCATGAGAGCTGTTGAACCAGATCTCTGAAATTCCCACAAAATCCAAATCCTCCTTGTACAGTAGTATCTCTAGTTCACCCATCTTGTCCACCAGGCTCCTGGCATTAGTGAACATTAGGGATGAGCCGAACACCCCCCTGTTCGGTTCGCACCAGAACCTGCAAACAGACCTAAAGTTTGTGTGAACTTTAGAACCCTATTAAAGTCTATGGGACTCGAACGTTCAAAATCAAAAGTGCTAATTTTAAAGGCTTATATGCAAGTTATTGTCATAAAAAGTGTTTGGGGACCTGGGTCCTGCCCATCAATGCAAAAAAAAGTTTTAAAAATGGGAGTTTTTTCGGGAGCAGTGATTTTAATAATGCTTAAAGTGAAACTATAAAAGTGAAATATTCCTTTAAATTTCGACCTGGGGGGTGTGTATAGTATGCCTGTAAAGGGGCGCATGTTTCCCGTGCTTAGAACTGTCCCTGCACAAAGTGTCATTTTTGCAGGAAAAAAAGCATTTTAAAATCACTCGCGGCTATAATGAATTGTCGGCTCCCGTAATACAGAGAACAGTCATTGAAAGTCATTGATAAAAAAAAAAAATATATATGCGTGGGGTTCCCCCTAAATTCAATTACCAGGCCCTTCAGGTCTGGTATGGATATTAAGGGGAACTCCAGGCCAATTTTTTTTTTTAAAATGGCGTGGAGTTCCACACAAAAATCCATACCAGACCCTTCAGGTCTGGTATGGATTTTAAGGGGAACTCCAGGCCAAATTAAAAAAAAAAATGGCGTGGAGTTCCACCCAAAAATCCATACCAGACCCTTTATCCGAGCACACAACCTGGCAGGTCGCAGGAAAAGAGGGGGGGACGAGAGAGCGCCCCCCCCTGAACCGTACCAGGCCACATGCCCTCAACATTGGGAGGATGCTTTGGGGGTCTGTGACTCCTCAAAGCACCATGTCTCCATGTTGATGAGGACAAGGGCCTCATCCCCACAACCCTGGCCGGTGGTTGTGGGGGTCTGCAGGCGGGAGATCCTGGCCCCCCGCTTTGAAATGGTAAGGGGGTACAAAAGTACCCCTACCATTTCACAAAGAAAGTGTAAAAAATAGTTAAAAAACACACAGACACCGTTGGAAAAAGTCCTTTATTAAAAATAAAGGAGACACTGCGGGAATCCCGTCTTAGCTAAGGAGGACCGGGCCACTCGTCACCTGACTCCGCCCCCCTCTGACGCAAGGCAAGGGGGAAGCTTGGCTTCCCCAGTGACGTACCGGTGACCCCATCCCCCTCTGATGTAACGGAAACCTGCGTTACATCAGAGGGGGCAGGGTCATCCGTACATCACTGGGGAAGCCCAGCTTTTCCCTTGCGTCAGAGGGGGGCGGGTCAGGTAACGGGTGGCCTGGTCCTCCTCAGCTGTCACCTGACCCCACCCCCTCTGACGCAAGGGATAAGCTGGGCTTCCCCAGTGATGTACGGGTGACCCCGCCCCCTCTGATGTAACGCAGGCTTCCAGGCTTCCGTTACATCAGAGGGGGGGCAGGGTTCCCTGTATGTCACTGGTGAAGCCCGGCTTCCCCCCTGCGTTGCGTCAGAGGGGGCGGGTCAGGTGACGAGTGGCCCGGTCCTCCTCAGCTAAGACGGGATTCCTGCAGTGTCTCCATGGAGACAGGACGCGCTGCGCTGGATGTCATCGGAAGAGATCACCCATCGCTGGACCCCGGAGAAGAGATCATCCATCGCTGTATAGCAAGAGTGGATTACCACCGCTGGAATCTTTTTTTTTTTTTTTTTTTTTAACTACTTCAGCCCCGGACCAATTGGCAGCCAAAGGACCAGGCCCCTTTTTGCGATTCGGCACTGCGTCGCTTTAACTGACAATTGCGCGGTCGTGCGACGTGGCTCCCAAACAAAATTGGCGTCCTTTTTTTCCACATAAATAAAGCTTTCTTTTGGTGGTATTTGATCGCCCCTGCGGTTTTTATTTTTTGCGCTATAAACAAAAATAGAGCGACAATTTTGAAAACAATGCAATATTTTTTGCTTTTTGCTATAATAAATATCCCCAAAAAATATATAAAAAAACATTTTTTTTCCTCAGTTTAGGCCGATATGTATTCTTCTACATATTTTTGGTAAAAAAAAAAATCGCAATTAGCGATTATTGATTGGTTTGCGCAAAAGTTATAGCATTTACAAAATAGGGGATAGTTTTATAGCATTTTTATTAATATTTTTTTTTTACTAGTAATGGCGGCGATCAGCGATTTTTATTGTGACTGCGACATTATGGTGGACACATCGGACATTTTTGACAAATTTTTGGGACCATTATCATTTATACAGCAATCAATGCTATTTAAATGCATTGATTCCTGTATAAATGACAGTTGTAGTGAAAGAGTTAACCACTAGGGGGAGGGGAGGGGTTATGGGCTGTGACGTGTGTGTGTTTTTTTACATTAGGGGGCGGGGCTGACGTCTGACGTCATTGATCGGCTTTCCCGATGACCGGGAACAGCCGATCAATGACAGGCAGAGTAGGAAGCGCGGGGAGAGGTTTGTTTACACAGACCTCTCCCCGTTCTTCAGCTCTGTGACCCGATCGCGGGACACCAGCGGCGCGCGTGCGACCCACGGGCAGGCAATTAAAGGGCCACGTACAGGTACGTGATTTTGCCTGCCCGTGCCATTCTGCCGCAGTATATCTGCGTGAGGTGGTCGGGAAGCGGTTAATAAAGGACTTTTCCCAATGGTGTCTGTGTGTTTTTTAACTATTTTTTCTTTGTGAAATGGTAGGGGTACTTTACCCTATTACCATTTCAAACAGGGGGGGGGGGGCGGGATCTGGGGATTCCTGCGGCCTGCCAGGTTGAGTGCTTTTTATTTCCCTTAAAATCCATACCTTCAGGTCTGGTATGGATATTTAGGAGGAACCCAACGTAATTTTTTTTTTAAATTTGACCCGGGGGAACCCCACGCATATTTTTTTTTATCAATGACTTTCAATGACTGTTCTCTGTATTACGGGAGCCGACAATTCATTATAGCCGCGAGTGGTTTTAAATGCTTTTTTTCCTGCAAAAATGACACTTTGTGCAGGGACAGTTCTAAGCACGGAAACATGTGCCCCTTTACAGGCATACTATAGACACCCCCAGGTACAAAATTTAAAGTAATATTACACTTTTATTATTTCACTTTAAGCATTATTAAAATCACTGCTCCCGAAAAAACGTCTGTTTTAAAAACTTTTTTTTGCATTGATACATGTCCCCTGGGGCAGGACCTGGATCCCCAAACACTTTTTATGACAATAACTTGCATATAAGCCTTTAAAATTAGCACTATAGATTTCTCCCATAAACTTTTACAGGGTGTTCTTGGCTTTTCGAATTTGCTGCGAACACCCTAAATTGTTCGCTGCAAATATCCGTCCTCTGCTGCAGGATAGGTACAGGTCCTCTGCTCCCTGTACCTATCCTGCATTCAACCCACCTGCCTCTTCTCAACTGCCTACAAACCCACAAGAACTTCCCCCAGCTACTGTTACCTCTTCTCTGCCCTTTCCAGTCTGCTGCACCCCTCACCTACAGAGCTTCAGTGGCTAAGCCAAAGAAAAAAAAAAAAGTTTTTCCAAACCAAAACGATCCTGCCATAAACCCAACCTGCCTCCACACCCACCAATTTGTCCCAGCTTGAAGTCCTGGTGCTAGTATCCCAGCCCGAGGTGCCAGTGTTCCAGCCTGAGGTGCCTGTGTTCCGGCCCGAGGTGCCAGTGTTCCAGCCTGAGGTGCCAGAGCCAGCGTACCAGAATGATATTCCAGTGTCTGTTTCACGGCCTGAGGTTGCGATGCCTGTTTCCCGGTCTGAGGGTGCGTTGCCTGTTTCCCAGCCTGCGGGGCCTGCTGCCCAGCCTGATTTGTTCATGTCTGCTGCCCAGCCTGATGTGTTCCTGTCTGCTGCCCAGCCTGATGAGCCTCTGTCTGCTGCCCAGCCTGATGAGCCTCTGTCTGCTGCCCAGCCTGATGAGCCTCTGCCTGCTGCCCAGCCTGATGTGTTCCTGTCTGCTGGCCAGCCTGATGTGTTCCTGTCCGCTGCCCAGCCTGATGTGTTCCTGTCCGCTGCCCAGTCTGATGAGCCTCTGTCTGCTGCCCAGCCCGATGAGCCTCTGTCTGCTGCCCAGCCTGATGTATCCCTATCTGCTGCCCAGCCTGATGTGTCCATATCTGCTGCCCAGCCTGATGTGCCACTGTCTGCTGCCCAGCCTGATGAGCCTCTGTCCGCTGCCCAGCCTGATGTGTTCCTGTCCGCTGCCCAGCCTGGTGTGCCCATGCCTGCTGCCGAGCTTGAGGTGCCCGTGCCTGCTGGCCAGCTTGAAGTGCCGTGCCTGCTGCCCAGCTTTAAGTTCCCGTGCCTGCTGCCCAGCTTGAAGTGCCCACTGCCCAGCTTGATGTGCCTGCTGCCCCGCTTGATGTGCCTGTGCCTGTGCCTGCTACCCCGCTTGATGTGCCTGTGCCTGCTGCCCAGCCTGATGTGCCTGTGCCTGCTGCCCAGCCTGATGTGCCCTTGCCTGCTGCCCAGCTTGATGTGCCCATACCTGCTGCTCAGCTTGATGTGCCTGTGCCTGCTGCCCAGCTTGAAGTGCCCATGCCGTTTGCCCAGCTTGAAGTGCCCTTGCCTGCTGCCTAGCTTGAAGTGCCCGTGCCTGCTGCCAAGCTTGAAGTGCACACTGCCCAGCTTGAAGCGCCTGCTGCCCAGCTTGAAGTGCCCGTGCCTGCTGCCCAGCTTGAATTGCCCGCTGCCCAGCTTGAAGTGCCCGTGCCCGCTGCCCAGCTTGAAGTGCCTGCTGCCCAGCTTGAAGTGCCCGCTGCCCAGCTTGAAGTGCCCGCTGCCCCGCTTGATGTGCCTGCTGTCCCGCTTGATGTGCCTGCTGTCCCGCTTGATGTGCCTGCTTCCCCACTTGATGTGCCTGTGCCTGCTGCCCCGCTTGATGTGCCTGTGCCTGCTGCCCCGCTTGATGTGCCTGTGCCTGCTGCCCAGCCTGATGTGCCCGTGCCTGCTGCCCAGCTTGATGTGCCCATACCTGCTGCCCAGCTTGATGTGCCTGTGCCTGCTGCCCTGCTTGATGTACCTGCTGCCCCGCTTGATGGGCCTGTGCTTGCTGCCCAGCTTGATGTGCCCGTGCCGGCTGCCCAGCTTGATGTGCCCGTTGCCCAGTTTGATGTGCCTGCCGCCCAGCTTGATGTGCCTGCTACTCAACTTGAGGTTCCTGTGCCTGCTATCCAGCTTGACGTACCTATTGCCCAACCTGATGTGACTTTTCCCACGGCCCAGCTTGACGCCATGGACTTTCCCCAGCAACAGCTAGTTAGAGCGCCCGGAGGTCGCGAAAGGTTCCCTCTGCTGGTAATATCGATCATTTGGTGTGCAGTACTGAGGTCCACCAGCAGGTGTTTCCTGGCAGTTTGGAGCTGTCAGAAGAGATTTTCCCTGCTGTTATTATGTCATCTTTGGGCTTGACCACCAGTGGAGGGATCCTGACAGTGTGGAGCAGGTATTACCTTCTACAATCAGGATGAATACGTGAAAAGATTGCTGCGCTCTAATTAACTTATCACTGCACGCACAATATAATAAAAATCTGTGTGAGCCCAATTACTCCTTGTAAAGTGCAAATATAAAAAGAAGGCACAAACTGTAATAAATGATCTAAATATAACCAAAAATAAATAAATATATGTGTAGCTGTGAAAACAGAAATAATTAATCTGTGTTATACCCAATCTCTCCGTGCAAAGTGCAAATACACAAACTGTTAATAAATTGTCTGAATGTAGCCACAAATAAATAAATGTGTAAAAATATCTGTGAATCGGAATACAGGAGCTAAAAAAACATAAGTATATAAAAAATTTGTTTGAGAAACGGGGTGCATAAGCTAAAAAATATGCTTATGAAAAAATTATATAAATAATGGGTATAAATGTCATATTTAATTAATGATAAAATAATTGAAAAACAGGATGCATAAGTTAGTAAATAGCCTATAAAAATAGGGTATGTGAATATTAAATAGTAATTATATACAGTTAAGAGTAAATATGGGGTTGTAAATACATATATCATAAATAACCATCCAGCATATAAATCCAGCATATAAATGCACAGTAATGGTATGATTTCCAAAGTTCTCTTTCAAAAAACAAATGCTTTTAGAGCTCAAAAACTGTTCAATTTTCCTCCACCACACAAACAGATCTTCCACTCCTATAACAGCTGAAGCTTATCTCCGTTAGGAACTGGGATCATTAACACAGTGTTCTCAGGCATCACCTGCATATGAACTCATAAAAACAAAGCAAAGATACAGATCATTGCGCAATACAATAAAAGCACTAGGGAATTTGAACGATGAAGATTCCACTCACAAAACCTGACGATAAGAGAAAGCACTTCAGGTCAAAGACAATCAGCCGATCCAAGCGTGGTGAATAGCTGCTGCTATTATGTTGACTAGGGATGAGCCGAACACCCCCCCGTTCGGCTCACACCAGAACCCGCAAACGGACCTAAAGTCCATGCGAGCTTTAGAACCCTATTAGTTCTAATGGATGCGAACATTCGAAATCAAAAGTGCTAATTTTAAAGGCTAATATGCATGTTATTGTCATAAAAAGTGTTTGGGGACCTGGGTCCTGCCCCAGGGGACATGTATCAATGCAAATTTTTTTTTTAAAACGGCCGTTTTTTCAGGAACAGTGATTTTAATAATGCTTAAATTGAAACAATAAAAGTGTAATATTCCTTTAAATTTCGTACCTTGGGGGTGTCTATAGTATGCATGTAAAGGGGTGCATGTTTCCTGTGCTTAGAACTGTCCCTGCAAAAAGTGTCATTTTTGCAGGAAAAAAGCTATTTAAAATCACTCGCGGCTAATGTTAATTGACGGCTCCCGTAACACAGAGAACAGTCATTCATTGAAAGTCATTCATAAAAAAAAAGTCATTGATAAAAAAAATTAATAAAAAAAAAAGCATGGGGGTCCCCCAAATTCAATAACCAGGCCCTTCAGGTCTGGGATGGATATTAAGGGGGACCCCAGCCAAAAAAAATGGCGTGGGGTCCCCCTAAAAATCCATACCAGACCCTTATCCAAGCACGCAACCTGGCAGGCCGCAGGAAAAGAGGTGGGACGAGAGCGGCCCCCCTCCCGCCTAAATCGGACCAGGCCACATGCCCTCAACATTGGGAGGATGCTTTGGGGGTCTGAGACCCCCAAAGCACCTTGTCCCCATGTTGATGAGGACAAGGGCCTCATCCCCACAACCGTGCCCGGTGGTTGTGGGGGTCTGCGGGCGGGGGGCTTATCGGAATCTGGAAGCCCCCTTTAACAAGGGGACCCCCAGATCCCGGGCCCCCCTGTGTCAAATGGTAAGGGGGTACAAAATTACCCCTACCATTTCACCAAAAAAGTGTCAAAAATTGTAAAAATGACAGGAGACGGTCTTTGACAATTCCTTTATTAAAATCTTCTTTCTTCATCCTTCGGTTTCTTCATCTTCTCCTTCCGTCATCTTCTTCCATTTTCTTCTTCCTCCGATCCGCTTCTTCTTGCGCTGGTCTTCTCGTCCTTCTCGTCCAGCATCTTCTTCCATGGGGTCGGCATCTGTTCTTCTGTCGGGCCGCTCCTCGCAATGGGAGGCTCCCGCTCTGTGAGGCTTTGCTCCGTCTGACAGATCTTTTATAACGGAGGGCACCTGGTGACCCCGCCTCCCTCTGACATCATGGGGAAAGCCATAGGGAATTCCCCATGACGTCCCCGTGCGTCAGAGGGGGCGGGGTCACCAGGTGCCCTCCATTATAAAAGACCTGTCAGAGGCAGCGAAGCCTCACACAGCGGGAATCTCCCATTGCGAGGAGTGGCCCAAGAAGAGACGCCGACGCCATGGAAGAAGATGCCGGACGAGAAGACCAGCGCAAGAAGAAGCGGATCGGAGGAAGAAGAAAATGGAAGAAGATGGAAGAAGATGACGGAAGGAGAAGATGAAGAAACCGAGGGATGAAGAAAGAATAAAAGAAGATTTTAATAAAGGAATGTCAAAGACCGTCTCCTGTCATTTTTACAATTTTTGACACTTTTTTGGTGAAATGGTAGGGGTACGTACCCCCTTACCATTTCACACAGGGGGGGGCCGGGATCTGGGGGTCCCCTTGGTAAAGGGGGCTTCCAGATTCCGATAAGCCCCCCGCCCCCAGACCCCCACAACCACCGGGCACGGTTGTGGGGATGAGGCCCTTGTCCTCATCAACATGGGGACAAGGTGCTTTGGGGGTCTCAGACCCCAAAGCATCCTCCCAATGTTGAGGGCATGTGGCCTGGTACGGTTCAGGCGGGAGGGGGGGGGGCGCTCTCGCCCCCCCCCCTCCTTTCCTGCGGCCTGACAGGTTGCGTGCTCGGATAAGGGTCTGGTATGGATTTTGAGGGGGACCCCACACCATTTTTTTGGGCTGGGGTTCCCCTTAAAATCCATCCCAGACCTCAAGGGTCTGGTATGGATTTTAAGGGGGACCCTACGCCATTTTTTTTTTTTTTTTTGGCTGGGGTCCCCCTTAATATCCATCCCAGACCTGAAGGGCCTGGTTATTGAATATGGGGGAACCCCCACGCTTTTTTTTTTTTTGTTTTTTATCAATGAATGACAGTTCTCTGTGTTACAGGATCCATCAATTCATTAGCCTGCTTTTAAATAGCTTTTTTCCTGCAAAAATTACACTTTTTGCAGAGACAGTTCTAAGCACAGGAAACCTGCCCCCCTTCACAGACAACCTATAGACACCCCCCAGATGTGATACTGCAATGCTGTACTAACAGCACGCACACACAAATCCCCAGAAATAAAGCACATATTGTCAGCAGTCAGCAACACACTGACACGCTGACACTGAAACACAATATGCGAGGCCGCCGCCGCGGTGGCCTCTTATACTGTGGGGCGTGTACTAAAGCCCCTGAGCTATAATTGGCTACAGGCATCCTGCCTGTAGCCAATTATGGCTCTCCTCGCTGCCGGGGCTGTGATTGGCCAAGCATGCGGGGTCACAGTGCATGCTTGGCCAATCATCAGCCAGCATTGCACTGCGACTGGGGCAATGCATTGCGGGCCGCTCGCATCACACAAATTTGATGCGAGCGGCCCAAATAGTTCTGGGCTCGCCGAACGGGCGAACGCCCGATGTTCGATTCGAACATGGGTTCGAATCGAACACCGGGCCCATCCCTAATGCTGACACCAGCTTCCAAACAGTAAGTGTCACTGGCTCCTCCCAATCCGATTCACAGATATTTTTATACATTTATTTATTTGTGGCTAAATTCAGACAATTTATTAACTGTTTATGTATTTGCACTTTGCACGGAGAGATTGAGTATAACACAAATTAATTATTTCTGTTTTCACAGCTACACATATATTTATTTATTTGTGGTTATATTTAGATAATTTATTACAGTTTGTGTCTTATTTTTATATTTGCACTTTACAAGGAGTAATTGGACTCACACAGATTTTTATTATGTTGTGCGTGCAGTGATAAGTTAATTAGAGCGCAGCTATTTTTTCACATATTCATCCTTCTTTTTAGTGTCGGAACACTTTTTTTAGCTTCCTTGCGGCTTAATTATTTAGTTATTTTTCACTTGTTTTTGAGTTCACGTATTCATTGTTTGCACTTTAGTATTTATTTCACCTATACCTTCTACAATCAGGCATAACCTGACTGTGATAGCAGCTATAGTATAAATACCCAGCAAGGGCACACACACCTTGCCCTGGTATTGACCTGCAGCCTGTTTACCTGTTATTCTGATCTTGATCCTGATCCTGAACCCTAATTCCTGATTCCTGTATCCTGTATCCTGAACCTGTTGTATCTGTTCCTGTATCCCTGGATCTTTGCCCTGAAGCCTGATCCCTTCCATCGTGTTCCCTGTCTGTTTACCGCTGGCCCCCCATCTACTGATCTCTTGTTTATGACCCTGGCCTGGCTTGACTACGATTCTACTACTCCCTTATACTATATATGCTGGTTGGTTTATTATTACTGTTTGGTTGTTTGGTTTGTTCACTCAGTTTGTATTGGTGGTGTGTTCACCCCGTACACTTATGCCCCGTACACACGAGCGGAATTTCTGCCAGCAAAAGTCTGATGTGAGCTTTTTGTCGTAAATTCTGACCATGTGTATGCTCCATCGGACTTTTGCTGGTGGAATTTCTGCCAGCAAAATATTAAGAGCAGATCGTCTGTGGCAATTCGGACGCGCAAAATTTCGACGTATGCTCGGAAACAATTTGACGCATGCTTGGAAGCATTGAACTTTATTTTCTCGGCTCATCGTAGTGCTGTACGTCACTGCGTTCTTGACGGTCTAAAGTTCAGAGAACTTTTGTGTGACTGTGTATGCAAGCCAAGCTTGAGCAGAATTCTGTCAGAAAAACCATCCAAGATTTTTCCGACGGAAAATCTGCTTGTGTGTACGCGGCATTACTTTCACCTATTAATGTCTGGTTCACTCTGTCGCAGTCACACAGTTCTGGTCAAATCTGGTTTATGACAACTTACCTGCTCTGTGCAAGTGTTTTTCACAAAGTGGCGCTCCTGGCTCCTCCTCTTCATCGAGTGCCCCCACAGCATTTATGGTCTAGAGCCCTACGGACGACATGAGTAACGATGACACATAGGAGAAACACAAAACTCACCAACACAAAACTCACCACCATGAAATAGACCTGAAAGTGTGCCTTGGTCTACCGTATGGTACACCAAAATAAGGGGGCATACCCTAGATAAAGAATGATAAGAAGTAGTTATGGAATAATGTGGAATGAGTATTCAGTCTGGGGTAAGAATACTTGGAAGAGGCTTTTAAAAGGGGAGGGTGGGTGGGTATCACGCACAGGAAACCGACAAAGACCGGCGGCCTTTGGGCTGCTTAAATACCCTCCGGGCTCCTCCCATAACTTCAGGCCGGTACCCGGCCTTCCAATTTATGGTCTAGAGCCCTACGGACGACATGAGTAACGATGACACATAGGAACAACACAAAACTCACCACCATGAAATAGACCTGAAAGTGTGCCTTGGTCTACCGTATGGTACACCAAAATAAGGGGGCAAAAACCTTCAGGTAGGGGATAATTATTTATTAAAGGCAATGTCACTGAGTAAGTCGAGCAAAGGCCTGAGCCATCTCCAACTGTGGGTTAGGAATGTAGCGAGAGAAGCAGGCCGATTTCCACCGACCCAGTTTCTTGATCACGTGGTCCGGAACCCCCTGTCTTGAGGCCGTCGTGGCCGCCCCGATCCGGAATGAATGCCCGGAGTACTGGCTGGGGTCCAACTGAAGATTGCCGAGAAGGACCCGGACATGTTCCACGAACTGCGACGAGTTGAGGGGTTTTACCGGAAAGGGTAGAAGCGGGCTGGACCCTGGGCGGTCGGATAGTAGTGCCGTCAGGCGGTTCAACACGGCAACTGGGCACCAGTTGTTGTGAGTCCTGTACAGGTGAATATCTACTCCGGAACCTCGCTGCTGAGTTTTGGACGTCGCCAAGTGAAGGACGTAGTGATCCTGGTGGCGATAGAGATTACTTCTATGCAAGACTGGACCGGCTGGGTGGCTGCGAGTGAACTCGCTGGGCCGTAGAAACCCATAAAATGCCATGTGTATCGCAGCCTGCAGGACGGTGCTGAGGAGGAGACCGAAAGGGGACCTATCCAGGATGTCTGACATCCCCTTGAAGATCTCCCCCGTGATAGGCAGCCGCTTCGGGCTGACTGGCGGCTGGTGTTTCTGAACTCCACGTAGTAGAGCCCTCACTGCGTGGCAGGAGAACACCGAAGGCCTTGCGGGGTCTTGAAGTGACAGGTAGTGCTGCACCCCGGCCACGTACTGGCGTATCGTGCTGTGTGACAGTGCTAGGTGTGAATGACAATAGGCGATGAACGCCATGACCTGCTTGAGGCTGGAAGACTCGCGAGGCCGCTGGGGCAGGAACTTGTTAAACGCCCTCCAGGCAGTCCGGTAGGCCCGACGGGTGTTGCGGGCGAGTGAGGCGTTAATGATGTTGGTAGCTGAGCGTAGATGGGGGGCTAGTCCAAGGTCAGTTGTGACCAATCCGGGATAGTGGCTGAATGATGGCAGGCTCCTGGCATCTGTTCAAAGAAAGAAATAAAGTTAAAACGGGAGAGTGCGTCCGCTGCTGAGTTGAACTTCCCTGGAATGAATGAGCAGTAAACATTGAACTGATGCTGTAGGGATAGCTGGACCAGTCTGCGGAGGAAGGACATGACGGGCCTGGACTTAGACCTGCCCTTGCTGATGATCTCGGCTGTGGCTTGATTGTCTGTCGAGAAAGCCACAGTCTGTCCAGACCAAAGGTGACCCCATAGGTGAGCGGCTGCTACAATGGGGAAGAGCTCAAAGAGGGCTGACGTGGTAGTGAAGCCCGGTGTGGCTAGTGCTTGAGGAGGCCAAGGGGCGGCGAACCACAAATGGCCAAAAATGGCGGCGCATCCTGTGGATGCCGCCGCGTCGGTCACCACCTGTGGTGACTGCGTGGACACGACTGGGATGAACAGGGACACACCGTTCCAATCACTAAGAAAGTGTTCCCACATGGCCAGATCTGCCTTGGCTGCAGAATCCAGCCTGATGACCTGGTCTGGGTCCTGAGTGTAGGACAGGAAGACCAGCAACCGGGACACGAAGGAGCGGCCCTGGGGGATGATCCTCACAGCAAAGTTCAGCATCCCGAGGAGAGACTGAAGTTGCTTCTGAGTACATCCCCCCACCCGGGTGAATTCTCGCAGAACCGTCCTGATACGGTCCAACTTATCTGCGGGAAGGCTGGCCTGCATGGCAAGCGTGTCAAGGTCGACGCCCAAGAACGTGATCTTGTGTGCCGGGCCGTCAACCTTGTGCTCCGCTATGGGGACGTTCAGATTGTCGAAAACCGTCCTCAACTTTCCAAGGTCCCCTGGGGGAGCCCCGGGCGGCTCTATCAGAAGGAAGTCATCCAAATAATGGATGACCTCGTGGCACTGTGCCTCATGGAGAAGGATCCACGCCAGGGTCTCCGCGAACTTGTCAAATAGCCAAGGACTACTCTTAGACCCGAAGGTCAATTTGGTCGCGAAGTAATATCGCTCCCTCCACTTGATGCCGTGCCAGCACCACAGGGAAGGATGAATGGGCAGCAGCTTGAAGGCGTCGGATATGTCCGCCTTCGAGAGCCAAGCACCCACCCCTGCCCTGAGAATGGCCTGGATAGCCATGTCTACCGAAGCGTACTTCAGCGAGAACTCCTCGGAGGGGATGAGCGAGTTGAGACTGGGAACGACGGAAGAATGAGGCGCTGACAGATCATACACCAGACGTTTTTTATTTGAAAATTTTCCCTGCACAAGCCCCATAGGGCTAACCCTCCAGATGCTGAAGGGAGATTGACAGAACGGGCCTGTCATGAAGTCCCGATCCAACTCCGTCTGCAAAAGGACGTCAATCGCTGGCTCATCTGTTGCTGCTGAGCGTAGGTTCGGACATTCGTGCGTGGAGTGGGGCAGGGTGATGAGCCCGGTATGAAACCCATCAGTGAAGCCTCGGATGAGGTAGCTGGCGAGTGATGGAGTGGGGTGTGAGGTCAAGTAAACACCGAGCCAAAGGACATTGACCCGGCTTAGTCATGGTTTCTTCTGTTTGACCTCACACAGGATCCTGGGGTGCGCCCTCTGGCATAGGGT
Organism: Lithobates sylvaticus; assembly: GCA_028564925.1. Classification (NCBI taxonomy): domain Eukaryota; kingdom Metazoa; phylum Chordata; class Amphibia; order Anura; family Ranidae; genus Lithobates; species Lithobates sylvaticus. The sequence goes on from CM053036.1 coordinate 108,655,267, forward strand.
GCAAACGTGCAAGAGCCGGCACTGGCTGAAATTGCAGGAGCCGTAATTAAAGTTGTTGCAAATGGCGGCTCCCCCAACCATCCGCACCGGACGTCCCAACTTGTCCACCTTTTGCCCATGCGCCGGGGCCTGCTGAGCCTGGCTCGTGCTGGTAGAGGCCGTGCTAGCTATCGGATGGACAGAGGCTATGTTGGCACACCAGACCGTGGTGTGGGACGCTGACTGACAGACAGCACATAGCGGGGAGCGAAGGCCTGCAAAGTGGCGGCAGAACAACTCCGTGTCCACTACGCTCCAGTCCGTTGACAAATGAAACTGTGAGAATCTGGCTGCGGCTTTGGCTGAGAAGGACCGATGATAGTCGTAGAACGCTGAGCCACCGTATTTGTGGCCCAGGTCTACGATCAAATGGAGGTAGAGGTCCAGTTCCTCCCGTCTGCCGGGGGAGGCTGAGCACAGCACGTCCCTAAACATGCCGAAAGCGAGCGTGAACTCGGGCACCGTGAGCTTTCTGTTGAGCCTCGGATCCTTCGCTTTCAAAACCACCGAGACGTCCCCCCAGGTGTAGGCCTTGTTCTCGGCCAAGTCATGGACCGAGATCAAGAGTGAGGCCAGATTAACGTCTCTGCCCTCTAAATGTCCTTCCTTACGCTGGGTGGCACCAGGTGGGAAGGGTGAACGGTAGTCGTGGCAAGCTCACTACCTGCGGCCGGTGCACTGATGGCTGGGACCACCGCAGGGTCCGGAACCGTGGCAGCCGGGCTGGCCTCTAGACGAGACACCCTGTCCTGGACCTCAATGATTGAGGAAGACAGGGATATTTTTTATTATACAGCCACTGCTACCATATTTACAAACATAAAGTTTACATAACAAAAATCAACCTTATACACTCATTTCATATTACAATCAAATTACAATAGTCTGGCTCACCAACTACTTCCCACAGGCAACGCCACTAATTAAAGCAGCATCACCTAGGTACTAAACTGTTGGATCACTGCACTCACAGTTCTTCCTCCTCCCCATCATACTCAGCCCCCGAAGAAGGAACCCCGCTCACAACCTTTAAACAACCTCCAGGTCCCTGCCGGGGACCCCGACTCAAGAACTTTCTTTTTCTTTTTTTTGTGGTTTTGTTTCTTCTTTCTTATGGTTACCCATTCTGTACTTTCACGCATGGGATCCCTATCACCCTCCTCATCAGATATTTCTTTAGGACGCTTCTGGGTTCCTTTTACAGTTACCTCCATCTCTTCTTCCTCCACCTGCTCGTCGCTAGTCATAGAGGAATCAGAGAGGATATGCCTGGGGAGGGGAGGGAAAGCACGGTAAGGGCTCAGGGAACGTGGGGGAAGGGACACTGGGGGGGGGGAGGGGACCCTGGGGGGGAGGGGGAAGGGGTGGAATGGGGGGCTCAGCAGAACCCCCACTCTGCAATACAGGACCAGGATTTCCCGAGGCCAAAGCCCGCACAACCTTCTGACCTGCCACTTTACTAACAGAAACCCTTTCCTTTCGTTCCTTAGCCGGCCTTTGCTCCCGGGGAGGTACCCGACCCCCACCAGGAGCATCACCAGCAGGGGGAGCACCCTCTCTGTAGGCCCTAGGGCATCTACTAAAGGGGTGTCCCATTTGGCCGCACAGATTACACTGAATGAGGCCACAGGAGTCACTTGAATGCCCAAACTTATTACACTTGGTGCAACGCATCACTGTGCAGTCTGCACTTAAATGGGTTGGGCACCCACACCGAAAACAGCGCCGGGGCTGACCGGGATAGAACACCAGGATCCTGTCCCTGCCAATAAAGGCACTACCAGGGACATGTGCCATCGTGTTCCCTTGCCTACTTAACTTGATCCTGGTGTTCCATGCACCGGTCCACACCCCGCGCTCATCCAACCCTTTCCTCAAGGGACCCTGCAACTGACCATACCTACTCAGCCATGTCCCGATATCTTCAGGCGGCAGACTTTCGTTGCGCACCAGAACAGTGATGCTCTTTACATCCTCCTGTCGGCTAAGGGGAATGATCCTGAACCCCTTCCAGGGCTCTGTACCATTGATAATCCCAAAAGCAGTTATAAAAAGTTCCATAACCACCACATTCACAAAACTCAGATCAAATTTGCGCGATCCAGCAGGGTGGATCACTGCAAAGATATCTGCGACTTTGATCCCAAGAGACAGGATCACATCCACCACCTGGCCCCTACTGGGGCACTGACCCTCCCCCTCCCACCTGAGCTGGACTACATTTCTGCGCCTTCTCTCCGGGCCCCCAATACCACGGGACCATGAATTTGCACCTGAAAACTGGTCCGCTGGGGGGACCCGAAAATTACGCGCACCAAACTGGTCATATATTGGACCCAAAGCTACCCTAGCCCCCGCCACATTAGCATATGAGCGGTGCTCCCCCAAAGCTGTCAGGAGGTCAACCTCCGGCGCACCCCTAAGGATCTGCCCAGGGAGGGGAACCCCCGGAGGAGACCCCACAGAAGCCGCCAAAGGAGAAGCCCCAACAACATCCTTTTTATCCTGGACCACCGAACCCTTCCCCTGTATCCTTTCACTTCTCCTGGGTACAGGCTGAACCTCAGACGGACCCTCACTTGCGGAGTCCCCCGAGGACCGGCCAGCCAGGAGGTCATCCCAGTCCTCTGACCAACTTTCTTCACCAGCCATGTGAGCCCCACATGAATCCACCACAGTCTCCCCCTGCTGAGACCCCTCCAGACCACGGATAAATACTAGTGCTGGATCATCCTCTCTTTGTGATCCCAACAGGCAATCACCCCCGGCTACAGCCTGTGCTGGATTCAAAGTGCCACCAGTTGTTGACACTGACTCACCTACCTCCCCAGAGAGACACGGAGCACCGCAAACCGCGGGGATCGCCGTCCGGAAGTGACGCGCAGCGTCACTCTCCGCAATTTCCGGCTTCACGGCTCCTGCCGTAGCTCCGCCTCCCGCTGTAGCCCCGCCTCCCGCCATAGCTCCGCTTCCCGCCGTAGCTCCGCCTCCTGCCGTAGCCCCGCCTCCCGCTACCACGCCATTCCCGGAGGACACCAGCTGATTGGCTCCCGGCTGAGATGCACCTCCCACCTCCCACTGGGAAGATGGCGTTCCTTTACCACCCTCCGCCATTACCAAAGTCTCGCCACATGTTCCCCCCTTAGAGGCAGCCATACTGGCTTGACTCCTACTGTCAGTCTTAGTCCCCTTAACCTTAGCCTTTCTCCCCTCACCCTGTGTCTGGCTTACAGCAGTGATTGCCGACACAGTATCTGACGGCACATCCTGCTCACAGACTTTTACAGAGCTCACTGGGGATTGCACAGGTAAGACCTTTTTATTGCTCTTCTTCTTCTTGTCTTCTTGTAATCTGGAAAGCTTAACCACCGGGGTTTTCTTTACAACACACAGTGCTGGATCACACACTGCTTCACTAGACTCCCCCTGGCCAACCCCGTCTACTGCCTCTCTCACAGGCAGAGACTCAGAAGGCACACAGGAGCCTTCCACATTATCACCACCGGGGCACACTGTCTTTCCATCTGTCTCTGGGGCTGCCACCTCCATTGCTGAAACTTGCAAACTTGCTTCTTCCCCACCAGTCTTTGGGGCCATCACCTCCATAGCTGGGTCTCTTGGATCTACCGTCTCACCACCAGTCACTTGGGCCGGGTCTGTTTCCATCTCCTGCATACTACCGCTCACTGGGGCTTCCTCCTCCATGGCTGGATCCTCCACCTTGCTTCCACTCCCTGCAATTTGGGAGAGGCGCTGGTTGCGCCTTCTCACAGCCTGGGAACCCTCTTCACATGCCTTACGCATCACTTTATCGATTCCTTGCAGAAAACCTTTCTCTCCAGAGCCAAAATCTAAGAGGCCTGTCATGACCTCACTGATTCGGTTACACTGCTTCTTTAAGCTGTCAATAGCCGTCTTGAATTCAGGCCTCTTTCCACTGCTAGTTTTGTCCCTTCTGTTCCTTAGCTCTGCAAGCAACTTCATGCGTTCACAATACACCTGAGTGTATCTTGACATCAAGGACTTAGTCTTGTCTATCCTTTTTGCGGCTCTCACCGCATCTTCACCTGGCTGCATCAAGGTCCAGTCAGCAAGCTTCAGCTGGGCCTCAAGATGCAACTTCTCCTCCCTTACTAGGTCCGCGAGAACAGGGCCCTTCTTGGGTCCTTCAGGCCGGAGGTCAGGCACCTGGCCTGGGCTAGAGGAGGCCATGCTCTCCCTCTCCTTTCAAACGCCAGGAAACGCAGCAGCTCAGGACAAAAACAAAACCTTCCTCTTTCCACCAGCACTTCCTCTACTGCTCAACAGCGCCAGTTTCCTCTGGTGGTTGAAACTGGAACTGCACTCCAAGGAAGACAGGGATATTTTTTATTATACAGCCACTGCTACCATATTTACAAACATAAAGTTTACATAACAAAAATCAACCTTATACACTCATTTCATATTACAATCAAATTACAATAGTCTGGCTCACCAACTACTTCCCACAGGCAACGCCACTAATTAAAGCAGCATCACCTAGGTACTAAACTGTTGGATCACTGCACTCACAGTTCTTCCTCCTCCCCATCATACTCAGCCCCCGAAGAAGGAACCCCGCTCACAACCTTTAAACAACCTCCAGGTCCCTGCCGGGGACCCCGACTCAAGAACTTTCTTTTTCTTTTTTTTGTGGTTTTGTTTCTTCTTTCTTATGGTTACCCATTCTGTACTTTCACGCATGGGATCCCTATCACCCTCCTCATCAGATATTTCTTTAGGACGCTTCTGGGTTCCTTTTACAGTTACCTCCATCTCTTCTTCCTCCACCTGCTCGTCGCTAGTCATAGAGGAATCAGAGAGGATATGCCTGGGGAGGGGAGGGAAAGCACGGTAAGGGCTCAGGGAACGTGGGGGAAGGGACACTGGGGGGGGAGGGGACCCTGGGGGGGAGGGGGAAGGGGTGGAATGGGGGGCTCAGCAGAACCCCCACTCTGCAATACAGGACCAGGATTTCCCGAGGCCAAAGCCCGCACAACCTTCTGACCTGCCACTTTACTAACAGAAACCCTTTCCTTTCGTTCCTTAGCCGGCCTTTGCTCCCGGGGAGGTACCCGACCCCCACCAGGAGCATCACCAGCAGGGGGAGCACCCTCTCTGTAGGCCCTAGGGCATCTACTAAAGGGGTGTCCCATTTGGCCGCACAGATTACACTGAATGAGGCCACAGGAGTCACTTGAATGCCCAAACTTATTACACTTGGTGCAACGCATCACTGTGCAGTCTGCACTTAAATGGGTTGGGCACCCACACCGAAAACAGCGCCGGGGCTGACCGGGATAGAACACCAGGATCCTGTCCCTGCCAATAAAGGCACTACCAGGGACATGTGCCATCGTGTTCCCTTGCCTACTTAACTTGATCCTGGTGTTCCATGCACCGGTCCACACCCCGCGCTCATCCAACCCTTTCCTCAAGGGACCCTGCAACTGACCATACCTACTCAGCCATGTCCCGATATCTTCAGGCGGCAGACTTTCGTTGCGCACCAGAACAGTGATGCTCTTTACATCCTCCTGTCGGCTAAGGGGAATGATCCTGAACCCCTTCCAGGGCTCTGTACCATTGATAATCCCAAAAGCAGTTATAAAAAGTTCCATAACCACCACATTCACAAAACTCAGATCAAATTTGCGCGATCCAGCAGGGTGGATCACTGCAAAGATATCTGCGACTTTGATCCCAAGAGACAGGATCACATCCACCACCTGGCCCCTACTGGGGCACTGACCCTCCCCCTCCCACCTGAGCTGGACTACATTTCTGCGCCTTCTCTCCGGGCCCCCAATACCACGGGACCATGAATTTGCACCTGAAAACTGGTCCGCTGGGGGGACCCGAAAATTACGCGCACCAAACTGGTCATATATTGGACCCAAAGCTACCCTAGCCCCCGCCACATTAGCATATGAGCGGTGCTCCCCCAAAGCTGTCAGGAGGTCAACCTCCGGCGCACCCCTAAGGATCTGCCCAGGGAGGGGAACCCCCGGAGGAGACCCCACAGAAGCCGCCAAAGGAGAAGCCCCAACAACATCCTTTTTATCCTGGACCACCGAACCCTTCCCCTGTATCCTTTCACTTCTCCTGGGTACAGGCTGAACCTCAGACGGACCCTCACTTGCGGAGTCCCCCGAGGACCGGCCAGCCAGGAGGTCATCCCAGTCCTCTGACCAACTTTCTTCACCAGCCATGTGAGCCCCACATGAATCCACCACAGTCTCCCCCTGCTGAGACCCCTCCAGACCACGGATAAATACTAGTGCTGGATCATCCTCTCTTTGTGATCCCAACAGGCAATCACCCCCGGCTACAGCCTGTGCTGGATTCAAAGTGCCACCAGTTGTTGACACTGACTCACCTACCTCCCCAGAGAGACACGGAGCACCGCAAACCGCGGGGATCGCCGTCCGGAAGTGACGCGCAGCGTCACTCTCCGCAATTTCCGGCTTCACGGCTCCTGCCGTAGCTCCGCCTCCCGCTGTAGCCCCGCCTCCCGCCATAGCTCCGCTTCCCGCCGTAGCTCCGCCTCCTGCCGTAGCCCCGCCTCCCGCTACCACGCCATTCCCGGAGGACACCAGCTGATTGGCTCCCGGCTGAGATGCACCTCCCACCTCCCACTGGGAAGATGGCGTTCCTTTACCACCCTCCGCCATTACCAAAGTCTCGCCACATGTTCCCCCCTTAGAGGCAGCCATACTGGCTTGACTCCTACTGTCAGTCTTAGTCCCCTTAACCTTAGCCTTTCTCCCCTCACCCTGTGTCTGGCTTACAGCAGTGATTGCCGACACAGTATCTGACGGCACATCCTGCTCACAGACTTTTACAGAGCTCACTGGGGATTGCACAGGTAAGACCTTTTTATTGCTCTTCTTCTTCTTGTCTTCTTGTAATCTGGAAAGCTTAACCACCGGGGTTTTCTTTACAACACACAGTGCTGGATCACACACTGCTTCACTAGACTCCCCCTGGCCAACCCCGTCTACTGCCTCTCTCACAGGCAGAGACTCAGAAGGCACACAGGAGCCTTCCACATTATCACCACCGGGGCACACTGTCTTTCCATCTGTCTCTGGGGCTGCCACCTCCATTGCTGAAACTTGCAAACTTGCTTCTTCCCCACCAGTCTTTGGGGCCATCACCTCCATAGCTGGGTCTCTTGGATCTACCGTCTCACCACCAGTCACTTGGGCCGGGTCTGTTTCCATCTCCTGCATACTACCGCTCACTGGGGCTTCCTCCTCCATGGCTGGATCCTCCACCTTGCTTCCACTCCCTGCAATTTGGGAGAGGCGCTGGTTGCGCCTTCTCACAGCCTGGGAACCCTCTTCACATGCCTTACGCATCACTTTATCGATTCCTTGCAGAAAACCTTTCTCTCCAGAGCCAAAATCTAAGAGGCCTGTCATGACCTCACTGATTCGGTTACACTGCTTCTTTAAGCTGTCAATAGCCGTCTTGAATTCAGGCCTCTTTCCACTGCTAGTTTTGTCCCTTCTGTTCCTTAGCTCTGCAAGCAACTTCATGCGTTCACAATACACCTGAGTGTATCTTGACATCAAGGACTTAGTCTTGTCTATCCTTTTTGCGGCTCTCACCGCATCTTCACCTGGCTGCATCAAGGTCCAGTCAGCAAGCTTCAGCTGGGCCTCAAGATGCAACTTCTCCTCCCTTACTAGGTCCGCGAGAACAGGGCCCTTCTTGGGTCCTTCAGGCCGGAGGTCAGGCACCTGGCCTGGGCTAGAGGAGGCCATGCTCTCCCTCTCCTTTCAAACGCCAGGAAACGCAGCAGCTCAGGACAAAAACAAAACCTTCCTCTTTCCACCAGCACTTCCTCTACTGCTCAACAGCGCCAGTTTCCTCTGGTGGTTGAAACTGGAACTGCACTCCAAGGAAGACAGGGATATTTTTTATTATACAGCCACTGCTACCATATTTACAAACATAAAGTTTACATAACAAAAATCAACCTTATACACTCATTTCATATTACAATCAAATTACAATAGTCTGGCTCACCAACTACTTCCCACAGGCAACGCCACTAATTAAAGCAGCATCACCTAGGTACTAAACTGTTGGATCACTGCACTCACAGTTCTTCCTCCTCCCCATCATACTCAGCCCCCGAAGAAGGAACCCCGCTCACAACCTTTAAACAACCTCCAGGTCCCTGCCGGGGACCCGACTCAAGAACTTTCTTTTTCTTTTTTTTGTGGTTTTGTTTCTTCTTTCTTATGGTTACCCATTCTGTACTTTCACGCATGGGATCCCTATCACCCTCCTCATCAGATATTTCTTTAGGACGCTTCTGGGTTCCTTTTACAGTTACCTCCATCTCTTCTTCCTCCACCTGCTCATCGCTAGTCATAGAGGAATCAGAGAGGATATGCCTGGGGAGGGGAGGGAAAGCACGGTAAGGGCTCAGGGAACGTGGGGGAAGGGACACTGGGGGGGGGAGGGGACCCTGGGGGGGAGGGGGAAGGGGTGGAATGGGGGGCTCAGCAGAACCCCCACTCTGCAATACAGGACCAGGATTTCCCGGGGCCAAAGCCCGCACAACCTTCTGACCTGCCACTTTACTAACAGAAACCCTTTCCTTTCGTTCCTTAGCCGGCCTTTGCTCCCGGGGAGGTACCCGACCCCCACCAGGAGCATCACCAGCAGGGGGAGCACCCTCTCTGTAGGCCCTAGGGCATCTACTAAAGGGGTGCCCCATTTGGCCGCACAGATTACACTGAATGAGGCCACAGGAGTCACTTGAATGCCCAAACTTATTACACTTGGTGCAACGCATCACTGTGCAGTCTGCACTTAAATGGGTTGGGCACCCACACCGAAAACAGCGCCGGGGCTGACCGGGATAGAACACCAGGATCCTGTCCCTGCCAATAAAGGCACTACCAGGGACATGTGCCATCGTGTTCCCTTGCCTACTTAACTTGATCCTGGTGTTCCATGCACCGGTCCACACCCCGCGCTCATCCAACCCTTTCCTCAAGGGACCCTGCAACTGACCATACCTACTCAGCCATGTCCCGATATCTTCAGGCGGCAGACTTTCGTTGCGCACCAGAACAGTGATGCTCTTTACATCCTCCTGTCGGCTAAGGGGAATGATCCTGAACCCCTTCCAGGGCTCTGTACCATTGATAATCCCAAAAGCAGTTATAAAAAGTTCCATAACCACCACATTCACAAAACTCAGATCAAATTCGCGCGATCCAGCAGGGTGGATCACTGCAAAGATATCTGCGACTTTGATCCCAAGAGACAGGATCACATCCACCACCTGGCCCCTACTGGGGCACTGACCCTCCCCCTCCCACCTGAGCTGGACTACATTTCTGCGCCTTCTCTCCGGGCCCCCAATACCACGGGACCATGAATTTGCACCTGAAAACTGGTCCGCTGGGGGGACCCGAAAATTACGCGCACCAAACTGGTCATATATTGGACCCAAAGCTACCCTAGCCCCCGCCACATTAGCATATGAGCGGTGCTCCCCCAAAGCTGTCAGGAGGTCAACCTCCGGCGCACCCCTAAGGATCTGCCCAGGGAGGGGAACCCCCGGAGGAGACCCCACAGAAGCCGCCAAAGGAGAAGCCCCAACAACATCCTTTTTATCCTGGACCACCGAACCCTTCCCCTGTATCCTTTCACTTCTCCTGGGTACAGGCTGAACCTCAGACGGACCCTCACTTGCGGAGTCCCCCGAGGACCGGCCAGCCAGGAGGTCATCCCAGTCCTCTGACCAACTTTCTTCACCAGCCATGTGAGCCCCACATGAATCCACCACAGTCTCCCCCTGCTGAGACCCCTCCAGACCACGGATAAATACTAGTGCTGGATCATCCTCTCTTTGTGATCCCAACAGGCAATCACCCCCGGCTACAGCCTGTGCTGGATTCAAAGTGCCACCAGTTGTTGACACTGACTCACCTACCTCCCCAGAGAGACACGGAGCACCGCAAACCGCGGGGATCGCCGTCCGGAAGTGACGCGCAGCGTCACTCTCCGCAATTTCCGGCTTCACGGCTCCTGCCGTAGCTCCGCCTCCCGCCATAGCTCCGCCTCCCGCCGTAGCTCCGCCTCCCGCTGTAGCTCCGTCTCCCGCTGTAGCTCCGTCTCCCGCCGTAGCTCCGCCTCCCGCCGTAGCTCCGCCCCCCGCCGTAGCTCCGCCTCCCGCTACCACGCCATTCCCGGAGGACACCAGCTGATTGGCTCCCGGCTGAGATGCACCTCCCACCTCCCACTGGGAAGATGGCGTTCCTTTACCACCCTCCGCCATTACCAAAGTCTCGCCACATGTTCCCCCCTTAGAGGCAGCCATACTGGCTTGACTCCTACTGTCAGTCTTAGTTCCCTTAACCTTAGCCTTTCTCCCCTCACCCTGTGTCTGGCTTACAGCAGTGATTGCCGACACAGTATCTGACGGCACATCCTGCTCACAGACTTTTACAGAGCTCACTGGGGATTGCACAGGTAAGACCTTTTTATTGCTCTTCTTCTTCTTGTCTTCTTGTAATCTGGAAAGCTTAACCACCGGGGTTTTCTTTACAACACACAGTGCTGGATCACACACTGCTTCACTAGACTCCCCCTGGCCAACCCCGTCTACTGCCTCTCTCACAGGCAGAGACTCAGAAGGCACACAGGAGCCTTCCACATTATCACCACCGGGGCACACTGTCTTTCCATCTGTCTCTGGGGCTGCCACCTCCATTGCTGAAACTTGCAAACTTGCTTCTTCCCCACCAGTCTTTGGGGCCATCACCTCCATAGCTGGGTCTCTTGGATCTACCGTCTCACCACCAGTCACTTGGGCCGGGTCTGTTTCCATCTCCTGCATACTACCGCTCACTGGGGCTTCCTCCTCCATGGCTGGATCCTCCACCTTGCTTCCACTCCCTGCAATTTGGGAGAGGCGCTGGTTGCGCCTTCTCACAGCCTGGGAACCCTCTTCACATGCCTTACGCATCACTTTATCGATTCCTTGCAGAAAACCTTTCTCTCCAGAGCCAAAATCTAAGAGGCCTGTCATGACCTCACTGATTCGGTTACACTGCTTCTTTAAGCTGTCAATAGCCGTCTTGAATTCAGGCCTCTTTCCACTGCTAGTTTTGTCCCTTCTGTTCCTTAGCTCTGCAAGCAACTTCATGCGTTCACAATACACCTGAGTGTATCTTGACATCAAGGACTTAGTCTTGTCTATCCTTTTTGCGGCTCTCACCGCATCTTCACCTGGCTGCATCAAGGTCCAGTCAGCAAGCTTCAGCTGGGCCTCAAGATGCAACTTCTCCTCCCTTACTAGGTCCGCGAGAACAGGGCCCTTCTTGGGTCCTTCAGGCCGGAGGTCAGGCACCTGGCCTGGGCTAGAGGAGGCCATGCTCTCCCTCTCCTTTCAAACGCCAGGAAACGCAGCAGCTCAGGACAAAAACAAAACCTTCCTCTTTCCACCAGCACTTCCTCTACTGCTCAACAGCGCCAGTTTCCTCTGGTGGTTGAAACTGGAACTGCACTCCAAGGAAGACAGGGAAGACACGAGGGTGTGTAGCTGAGCGACGGCGGCTGAAATCGATTCCAGAAACGCCTGCTGGCTGCTGGGGCTTGCTGCGGCCGGTGGTGGGAAGAGGAGCCTGAATAGCTCCGCCTTCCTGGCCGCGGACGAGAAGGGTATCCCTCTGCGTCTCAGCTCGGCGGACAGCCTGGGAATTGTCCATGCCCTGAGAGACTGGACACTGCCAGCCTCGGAGGCTGACGCCGGAGATAGCGGGGTGGTGAGGTCATCGCTGCCGACTGATGACATGGCGGCTGCCAAGACCTGTCACTTGGTAGACTGGTCACGTGTCTGCAGGCTGGGCCTATAAAAGGTGACAAGAAATGAGTTTGGATGTGTCACCTATGATATACGTACCTGCCACTAGAAAGCAGGAGCCCCCGTGCCCCTGCGTTTTTTTTTTTTTTTTTTACCTGCTGGAACCCTGATCAAGCTGGTGCAGGTGGACCTACTGAATCCGACTGACCTGAGAGAGTGTGAGAGAAAGTATCTATTTAAGAGCCTAAAACTGCTGCCGTCCAGAGCGACGGAACCCAACGTAGATGATAACAACAGGCGATAGTGACTTGAGTCGACTGCCGAGACCGCTGTGGGATCAAATGACAGATGACAACACGAATGACTGACTTGACATGTTGCCTTAACTGAATGAAAACTTCCCGTGACAGGGCCCGGCCCGTTCGTACCGTATGGGGGTGACTGTGGGCCGGACTCTGGAGCACGTACAGAAATGAGGCAACCGTGAAATGAGGCCAACTGCCTGGGTATGCTGAGGCCGAACTGTGACATCCAGCTGCCACCGGGTCCGACTCCAAGCTCCCTTCTTTTTTTTTTTCTTTTTGTAGAAATGCGGCCGGCCTAGGGCACGCCGGCGTGAATTCGTACAGGCGGGCGACCAATTAACGCCGGGGCGTGGTAAGGTGACACAGAAATGACATAACATGACAAGGGCAAGAATCAAAGTCTTTTTTTTTTTTTTTTTTTTTGCGACTCCGCCCCTGGCGCATGTATTGAAATGAGGCCGGGCCTAGGGCACGCCGACACGAATTAGTGCGAGGAAGTGACTGCATTCATGCCGGGCGTGGTAAGGTGACAGAAATGAGATACCATGACAGGGGCAAGAATCAGGAATGTACGCAAACCAGTGATGCGATTCCGCCCTTGGCGCATGTATTGAAATGAGGCCGGGCCTAGGGCACGCCGACACGAATTAGTGCGAGGAAGTGACTGCATTCATGCCGGGCATGGTAAGGTGACAGAAATGAGATACCATGACAGGGGCAAGAATCAGGAATGTACGCAAACCAGTGATGCGATTCCGCCCTTGGCGCATGTATTGAAATGAGGCCGGGCCTAGGGCACGCCGACACGAATTAGTGCGGGGAAGTGACTGCATTCATGCCGGACGTGGTAAGGTGACAGAAATGATATACCATGACAGGGGCAAGAATCAGGAATGTACGCAACCAGTGATGCGATTCCGCCCTTGGCGCATGTATTGAAATGAGGCCGGCCTGGGGCACGCCGACCCGAATCAGTGCAGGGAAGTGACTGCATACAAGCCGGGCGTGGTAAGGTGACAGAAATGATATACCATGACAGGGGCAAGAATCAAGAATGTACGCAACCAGTGATGTGATTCCGCCCTTGGCGCATGTATCGAAATGAGGCCGGGTAGTCGTGCATCTGGATCGCCCCGATCGGAGCATGCATGGATGCGACCGGACCAGGATGGAAGCGATGGCATGAACACCCTGTTTTAACTGATGCGAAATGATTTAGCATGACCGAATGGCCTGATACGTTGGCCACGTTTGAAATGATGAAATGATTGTCATGCTAACACGTGAAATGTTTCGACACGGTCGAAGTGATTCGTACAATTAGTATGCCAACAGTGCTTCGGAATGTAAATAGCGATTCGGCACGCTCGCTGGCGCCGCCGATTCGAATAATGGCAGGACATAAACGATACGTGTGAGTGCGAACGGCACCCGTGCATGAGTCCCGTTTGAACGATTCGAAGACTGCGTAGCACGACCGCGAAAGGGGAACCCTTGAGTGCCGGATGCGGCATCGGTCGGAGTGTAGTGGCGGGCGGCCCTGAATGTGCGTGCCGCTAGATGGCTCCCGATCGTGTACAACCAAAAACGTGCGAGTAAGTGTTTAGTTTTCGAGACAAGCAGCGCGTGGTTCGTGAGCTACGCAGACCACAGTTTAGTGACATGATAAGCAGTGCATGAGAACGTAAAACATGGGAGCCGAAGCCCTACCTGCGACAGCCGAACCAGACTCTTTGTACGAAACTGCGACTCGGCGACACGAGTGCGACACGAAGGGACAACACGACTTACGAACACGGACGCGGGACTGCAACAAGAGGAGACGGACAGACGAAAACGGAGCTCACGAACCGGCACCAACAGCGCTTGTCTCGAACGAGTCGGTCCTAGATGTCTGACGTATCAGATATCACGCACAGGAAACCGACAAAGACCGGCGGCCTTTGGGCTGCTTAAATACCCTCCGGGCTCCTCCCATAACTTCAGGCCGGTACCCGGCCTTCCAATTTATTATTAAAGGGGTTGTAAACCTTTGTTATTAAAAAAAAACAAAAAAACAAACATATTATACTTACCTCCTCTGTGCTGTTCGTTTTGCACACAGTGGCACCGATCCTCATCTTCTGGGGTCCCTTAGCAGCGCTCATGGCTCCTCCCTGCAACGGTAAACCCCCTAGGAGAAGCGCACCCGAATCCAGCATTTGCATCCATAGACACAGAATGCCCCCCGATGCCTGCGTCATTGGATTTGATTGACAGCAGTGGGAGCCAATGTCTGTGCTGCTATCAATCTATCCAGTCAAGAGCAGAGAACCCCGGGCAGAGAGGTAGAGCGCGTCTTCGCCGTGGGAACGAACAGGCTCAGGTGAGTAAAAACGGGGGGGGGGGGGGGGGGCGTGGAGCTGCTCAGTTTCAGAAGGTGAAAAAACAGTGCAATAACTATATAGAAATTTCCTAAAATATACCAACCAAGAATTAAAGTTTTACTAATCTGGCTATGGCAGACCAAAAATGGATTGGTTGCAATATAGCGCTTTACTATGTATTTAAAAAAAATGAAGTCCTCCGAGGTCACTGCATTGCGCTCACTTTTACTATGAAAAAAGACGCTAGGGCCACCAAATTACAAACTGAGAGGGAACTTAGGGCCCTTAAACTCCAGTTACAAATCTCCCCATCCCTACCCCTACTCAAAAAAATCACCCGAATGACTCTCAAAGACCTGGCACTAGGCCAAGTAGAAAAAGCTATGACGAGGCTGAAACAACTATACTATGACAAGCGTAATAAGGTCCACTCTCTATTAGCTAGAAAACTGTCTGAACGCTCTCACATGACTACTCCACACCAAAATAAAAACAGATTGGGCTGTCTACTATCCCATCCTCAGGACATTGCTCACTCCTTTGAGGAGTTCTTTACGACTTTATACAATAATCCCGAGCTAGTTGACTGTATGAATCACTATCTAGAGCGGACTGGAGTCCCTCGACTACAAACCTCAGACCTCCTTCCCCTCAGCGCACCCATCACAGAGGAGGAACTCATGTCGACCATTAAAACCCTACCCACATGTAAATCCTCTGGTCCAGAGTACTTACGAGTAATATAAATCCTTTCTTCCCCTACTGATGCCACACAAATGTGTAAACTTTTTAACGCCTTCCTTCAGCAAACTCCTATCCCCTTACACATGCAGAGATCATTCCTCAGTTTGATCCCAAAGCCAGACAAGGACCGTTTTATGCACTAGCTATAGGCCTATAGCGCTTCTGAACTCTGACCTGAAAACCTTTCCCAAACTTCTCTCAATACGCCTGAACGCGGTTTTACCCTCTCTAATTCACAAAGATCAGGTGGGCTTTGTCCCTCTCCGTCAGGCGGGAGACAACACAAGAATGGTCATAGACTTAATTGATGTGGCAAACAGGGATGGCTTGGAGTCCTTAGTACTAAGCCTGGATGCGGAAAAGGCCTTTGACCGTCTTGGCTGACCTTTCCTGTTTGCCACATTAGGTCATGTGGGATTCCAGGGGCCCTTTTTGCAGGCTATTTTACACCTTTATACCAATCCTTCATCCCAAGTGAAAACTCCTTTTGCTCTATCTCCCTCTTTCCCAGTCACTAATGGTGCTCACCAGGAGTGCCCGCTCTCACATCTACTGTTTGCACTATGTGTTAAACCCTGTTTCTCAGAAACCTAGACATTCGGGGTATACCGGTTAGAGGGAAGGAGTTTAAAGAGGAGGTCAAGCTGAAAAAAAAAAAATTAGCTTTTCTAACACACCTGGGTGAACTGTGAGTGTCAAGCATAGCGCTCGCTGTTTACCTTTTTTGACGCCTATTAGAGCCTATGGCTCTAATCAGGTGCTTCAAAAACACCCCCCCTGCCACTGTAATTCAGGAGCACGGTGCCCGAAAAGAGGCCGGGTGCCTGAATAGGGGATGGCAGCGGTGGCCATGGATAGATTCATGCTATGCATGAATCTATCTATTGGTGATAGAGAGGATGGCTGGAGAGAGGGGGCAGTGCCCATGCGCCCTTATGGATGCACTGCCACTGGTTGAGCTACTATATTACTTTCCTTATTTCATTCACCTGTTCAAATTTAAAGGGCATTGAAAGTGTTTAGAAGAACTTTGAAAGACAAGTAAAATTCCTGTGCAGTGACAGCTACAAAAAAAAAAAAAGAAATAGCAGCCTCTTATATTCTACAAACTACATACCTTGTAAAGATGGAAGAGGTTACCACCCTCTTTAGAAAAGAAATTGTTGTCTGTACGATATCTTAAAAGAGATGAACTCCTCCAATGAGACAAAGGTGTGTCATTGGGAACATGCCATAGACCCAGATCCTTGGCAGTAATATCATAATATCCTGAATTCTAAAACACAAATAAATTAAAAATAGATTATTTCTTTATTCAGATGTTATTAAATATCAGTTAAAGGGGTGTTAAAAATTAAAAGCCAGCAGCTACACATACTGCAGCTTCTGGCTTTTAATAAATGGACACTTATCTGTCCTGCAGTCCCTCGATTTTGGCACCACAGCTGATGTCTCCATCAGCTGTCGGGTGCTGCCGCCACCATTGCGGGTAAGGTAACCCGGCAGTGTAGCCTTTCGGCTTCACGCCGGGAACCCTACTGCGCATGCGCAAGGCCCTGCTCCTCTCTCCTATTAGCCCGGCGGCCGAGGGAGGAGGAGGAGGGAGCCCCGCGGTGACGTCACGGCCGAATTGCGGCCGCGGCCGGACTTCCGGAAGTGGGAAAGGATACCTGTCAAAGACAGGTATTCTGTACCCCCTCCCCCCCGAAAGGTGCCAAGTGTCCGATGGAATCCGATGAGCAGAAGTTCCACTTTAGGGTGGAGCTCTGCTTTAAGCTAAGGCACTAAGATTTTGATTAAAAATTATTTTCAAAGCTATCTGGTTTATAAGAGCCAAGTGAAGTATTTTTAAAAAGTGTAAATTTTGCTTTATATTTTACAATTTAAAGTTGTTAGTCTCAATGTGAATGGGTAGGTTTAGAATAACTTCAGATCATAGAAGAATACTTTAGAATCTGCTGTAAACATAGTAAAAATATGCATAAGCATGAAACATAAAAGCAAGAATTTACAAAAATGCCCTTCACTTATCTTATATGGTATAAGCACAAGCGTAATAACATTTATTAGTTCTATGATCCCCATAAAAAGCATTATAATACCTTGTAATCATCATTGGTTGCACCATCTGGTAGCCCAAATGTGGCATAATTTGCCCAGTTTCCTTCTCCTGCTGGATTATTTTGGTTGTTTCCCTGCTGGCTGGACCAGCGATCTCCTGGTGTGCATTTCCCATTCATGTTGTTCTCGTGTACACTTGCTACCAGTGTCCAACCACCACCATCGGTTGTCATATCACAGAAGGTCTGGTAGACCACTCCATCTTCAGTGGTCAGCGTGTAAATTCCATCTGAAGTAGCAGTACAGCAACAAATATTCATGCACAATATGAAGACAATAAAATAAGTGTAGAAGATACTATGTATGTATTGCAATCTTTATCATAATAGTAAATAGCAGGGCAGAATTAACATAGGGGCTATTGGAGCTGCAGCTCCAGGCCCCTTCCTTAACCACTTGACCACTGGGCACTTAAACACCCTTAATAACCAGACCAATTTTCAGCTTTCGGTGCTCTCACACTTTGAATGACAATTACTCATTCATACAACACTGTACCCATATGAAATTTTTGTCCTTTTTTTCACACAAATAGAGCTTTCTTTTGGTGGTATTTAATCACCTCTGGGTTTTTTATTTTTTGCGCTATAAAAGAAAAATTTTTCTTCGTTTTTGTTATAAAATTTAGCAAATTTGTAATTTTTCTTGATAAATTTTGGCCAAAATTTATACTGCTACATATCTTTGGTAAAAATAAGTACAAATTGGGGTATATTATTTGGTCTTTGTGAAAGTTATAGAGTCCACAAGCTATGGTGCCAATATCTGAAAATTGATCACACCTGAAGTACTGACGGCCTATCTCATTTCTTGAGACCCTAACATGCCATAAAAGTACAAATACCCCCCAAATGACCCCTTTTTGGAAAGAAGACATTCCAAGGTATTTGGAAAGAGGCATGGTGAGTTTTTTGAAGTTGTCATTTTTTCCCACAATTCTTTGCAATATCAAGATTTTTTAAAATTTTTTTTTTTTTCACAAAATTGTCATATTAGCAGGTTATTTCTCACACACAGCATATGCATACCACAAATTACACCCCAAAACACATTCTGCTATTACTCCTGAGTATGGCGATACCACATGTGTGAGACTTTTACACAGCGTGGCCACATACAGAGGCCCAACATGCAGGGAGCACCATCAGGTGTTCTGGAGCACCCAGGCCAATTCTGACATTTCTCTCCTACATGTACAAATCATCATTTATTTGCTAGAAAATTACATAGAACCCCAAAATATTATATATGTTTTTTTAGCAAAGACCCTAGAGAATACAATGGCGGTCGTTGCAACTTTTTATCTAGCACGGTACTTGCTTTACAAAAAACAAAACTGTAAATTTAGCCCAATGTTTTTGCATAATGTGAAAGATGAAGTTACGCCGAGTAAATAGATACCCAACATGTCACGCTTCAAAATTGCACACACTCGTGAAATGGCGCCAAACTTCGCTACTTAAAAATCCCCATAGGCTTTAATTTTGTTTACTGGTTACATGTTTTGAGTTACAGAGGAGGTCTAGGACCAAAATTATTGTTCTCGCTCTAACGTTCGCAGCGATACCTCACATGTGTGGTTTGAACACCGTTTTCATATGTGGGCGGGACTTACGTATGCGTTCGCTTCTGCGTGCGAGCACACGGGGACAGGGACGCTTTTAAAAAAATATATATATATTTTTTATTGTTCATTTTACTTTATTTATTTTAGTTTGACCCTTTTTTTCCCCCCCAAAAATTTTTTGATCACTTTTATTCCTATTACAAGGAATGTAAACATCCCTTGTAATAGGAATATGGCATTACAGGTCCTCTTTACAGTGAGATATGGGGTCAATAAGACCCCACATCTCACCTCTAGGCTGGAAAGCCTGAAATAAAAAAAAAAAAACGATCCTGGCTTTGATCGTAGCGAGTATCGCAGGGTATTGTTGGGTATTGCAGGGTATGGCAGAGTATCGCAGGGTATTGCAGAGTATCGCCGGGTATTGCAGAGTATCGCAGGGTATGGTAGAGTATTGCAGAGTATCGCCGGGTATTGCAGAGTATCGCCGGGTATGGTAGAGTATCGCAGAGTATCGCAGGGTATTGCAGAGTATCGCAGGGTATGGTAGAGTATCGCAGAGTATCGCAGGGTATCGCCGGGTATCGCAGAGTATCGCAGGGTATTGCAGGGTATCGCAGGATATGGCAGAGCATCGCAGAGTATCGCAGGGTATTGCAGGGTATCGCAGGGTATGGCAGAGTATCGCGGGGTATGGCAGAGTATCGCAGAGTATCGCAGGGTATCGCAGGGTATGGCAGAGCATCGTAGGGTATGGCAGAGTATCGCAGGGTATGGCAGAGTATCGCAGGGTATGGCAGGGTATCGCAGGGTACGGCAGAGCATCGCAGGGTATGGCAGGGCATCGCAGGGTATGGCAGAGTATCGCAGGGTATGGCAGAGTATCGCAGGGTATTGCGGGGTATGGCAGAGTATTGCGGGGTATGGCAGAGTATTGCGGGGTATGGCAGAGTATTGGGGGGTATGGCACAGTATAGGGGGGTATGGCACAGTATAGGGGGGTATGGCACAGTATTGGGGGGGATGGCAGAGAATCCATCCATCCATGCTCAGCCATCCCTCCATACCCTGCAATACCCAGCAATACACTGCAGGCTATTGCTGGGTAGTGCAGGGTATGGAGGGATGGCTGAGCATGGATGGATGGATCGGTGGTGGCAGAGCAGGCTGTGGGCACTACAGATCCCGCCCACAGCACTGCTGCCACCGATCCCTCCCCCTCTCCTCTCATACTGTACCGATCGGTACAGAGAGAGGAGGAGAGAGGAACCGGCGTCATCAAATGACGCCGGTTTGCTTACATGTGATCACTCCGTCATTTGACGGAGCGATCACGTGGTAAACGGCCGCGATGAGCGGCCGTTTACCGTGATCCATGATCCGCCGGGTCCTCTGGACCCGGCGATCATGGATGCTCTCGAGTGCGCGCACCAGGGGGCGCGCAAGAGCAGAATTCTGTGAGGCCGTTAATTAACGGCCTCCCAGAGTTAAGCAACCGCCCTGTAGCCGTTTTTTCGGCTATGGGCCGGTTGTTAACTGGTTAAGTTAGGCCCAGCCCAGTGGTGTGAGTGAGTCACTAAGGCTGTCCATCCCTGCACTGTGCAGTGTACACATGATTGATATGGAAATCATAGTGGCGTTGATATGTAATTTGTTAGAGCATTGTCAAACTCCCTAAGCCCTGGTCCAGCATCACCTTTGCCCAACATTGGGGCTGTACAAGCCATGCCTGCTACAGTCACTAAGCCTGCCATCAGCCTGTACTGCAAAAGTGAGCAGATGGATGGGGGGGGGGGGGGGGGGGGGGGGTGTCCAGAGCTAAACAGAGAAACGATTACAAACACAACCAAGGGCATACATGACCAAAGAGAGGGTATGCAGGGGGGGCTGAGGTGCAAAGATGTACAGAGGCATGTGGAGTTAAAGTAGAGATGAGGGGGTTTGGGGTGCAGAGGTTAGCAGGGGGATTTAGATTGCACAGGTGTACTAAGAGGAGGTGAATAAAGATGCAGGGATTATCAGAGAGGCAGAGAAGGGTCTGTCATAGTAAATAACAACCTTACTAACTTGCGCCTAAAGGAATAATAAAAAAAAAAATAATAATAATAATAATAAATAGAAAACCGCTGCTGCTGCCTGCAAAGGTTAAAAAAACCTTAATAGTAAAGAACGGAATGTATAAAGGCTGCGCTGGCGGATATGAATCACCAATGTGATTATAAAATATATATATGAGTTACACAAGCAATATGTGTACCAGATATATACTTTAAATGTTACTGCGCGAACTACGCAATAGAATTAGTGCAAAACAAGTGCAATATAGCAATCACTAGGGTACAGACTCTTGGGCAAGTACTAGTACAAATATTGGAAACTGCACAATGACAATGGTGCAAAAATATAAACAGACTCTATAACCAATGGTGGTTCTGATACAGACTCTATAAGTGCTGATTCAGATCTTAGACAGTTAATCACTGTGCAAAAAATAACAGTAGTGCAAACAATATAGTGCAAAACAAATATACAGACTCTATAGTTCTAATAATTAAGCAGTTGATTGAAAAAGATAAATGCAGGTATCTTCAGACGACAATCCCCTCCAAGAACCCTACTCACCAGAAATCTATGCCCCACGGCTTTGCAGTCCTAGGGTCAGAAAGCGCATTTGTAGGGGAATTGGATATAAATGCAGGAGTTCCTTTTGCTTGTAGTTGTAAAGTAAAATACTCCAAACGGTAACAAAGCCTCCAAGGGTTTAGAATGCCACAAAAGAAAAAAGGAGAGAATATCATGTGTAGCATTGCTAACATGAGCCAAAATACCGCTGTATAATAGCAACTCACTTTCGCCCCTCCTCCAGGGCGTCATCATGGAGATGGATGTCCTTGATGACACCCTGGAGGAGGGGCGAAACGCGTCAACGTAACTTCCGGTGTTGAAAACCAGTGACGCTGCTTCCTGTTCGTGTGGAACGCACGCCATCTTTGTGCACCCGGAAAACACGCTGATACCTGTCTTCTCTGTAGTGAGTTGCTATTATACAGCGCTTTCTGACCCTAGGACTGCAAAGCCGTGGGTCATAGATTTCTGGTGAGTAGGGTTCTTGGAGGGGATTGTCGCCTAAAGATACCTGCATTTATCTTTTCCTATAATTGCTCAATTGGTGAAACCTACTGTTTTTTTTTGTTTTTTTTTAAATGTTATCATCATTAGGGCTCATGCAAAAAGGATGTTTTTGCAGCTGTTCCTTGGGGCATCCAAAGTTTTTTTGTCCTGCCTCTAAACTTCCCTGCATGTTGGCTTATGTGTCCAGGCGTCTAAACGTGTGTTTACTGTTGTGAATTTATGAAGAAATAATATATGTTATAATATTCCTAGATAGACTAAATTTTATAGCTATACATTGATATACATATATATAACAATTTTATGTAATAGGGATTAATCAAAATTATGCTAAGCGTATTTTATATTATGTCGGTTACTATCATCCCTGAATACTAAATATATATATTCTTTTCACTAAGATACAAAAAATACACATTATAAAAATAAAATATATTAACTTAAAGCGGAGCTCCGTCCTGGGGAAATTTTTTATTTTTTTTTAAAAGTCATCAGCTACAAATACTGCAGATGTCGACTTTTAAAAATCGGACACTTACCTGTCCCAGGGTCCAGCGATGCGGGGGAACGAGGCCCCCCCTCGTTCCCCGAGCCGCTCGCGGCGCGGGCATTCCTAATGTGCATGCGCGAGCGGCGCTGTGATTTGACGCTCAGTCATCTGGGACACGTGACAGGTCCCAGATGACTGTGCGGCGCCGTGGGGGAAGTGACGTTTAGCCCGGGCACTGAAGGAGGCAGACTACGAGGGACCCCTAGCAACAGGCATTTAGAGGTTAGTAAAAAACATTTTTTTTTTCCAATTATTTTTTTTTAATTTTTTTAATGATTTGTATGCCCCTTTTTTTTTTTTTTTACCGCAACCCCACTTTAAAGAGATAAACTCCAGACACATGTGAGACACCTGGTAGTTGAAGGTGCTATTACCTTAAAGCGGTTCTGCACACATTTCATTTAGTAAATCTCTTTGCCTTCCAAATCAGGCAAAGAGTACTAAATGAAATGTGTGTTTTTTTTTTTTTTTAACTTACCTTGTAATTGATGACTTCCTGTCTTCTGTCTCTTCGGGGGTGGGCGGGGTCTCTGCGTCGATCGTCGTCATGCCGCACTGTCTCCTGGGATCTGGTGTCATTGATCCCAGGAGTCAGTGCGGGCATCTTCCGAAATCTTGTGAGATTTCGGCCACATCTTCCGAAATCTCGCGAAATTTCGGCCACATCTTCCGAAATCTCGTGAGATGTCGGCAGATGTGCCGTTACTGCGCACGCGCGAGTAACGGCGGTGCATGCTGGGCCATCTAAAGTGCCTGTGGGGTTTCACATGCCCACAGGCAAGATGGACCCCAGCAGACAAGAAGAAGACAAGAAGAAGACCGGCGGCGATCGAGATGGAAGATGGAACAGGTAAGTCCCCCAATTGAGCTATATAGCCCAAAAAAAAAAAAAAACGAGTGCAGAACCGCTTTAAAAACATTGGGCTCCTGGAAAAGGTTAATTATTAAGTCTTGCCTACCAATAGGAAAGGAACACATACCTTTTGGGCTGAACATATTATAAAAGTTTTATGATTTTATTGTTTAAGAGGGTATTTAAGAAGCAAGAAAGATGCCATGAGGGAGGAGGCTCAGGGACATACCATGAGGGGGACACTGGGAGATACACATGCTCCCAGACAGACTGACACCCATGCACCAAGCATGAATACATAATTTGACATTCAGGAAAATTCCTAAACCCTGCTCCTTGGAACTCGGAGGTCGTAAGAAGTAAATCCTCTTTAAGAGTATCCATTTTTTAAAGCTATGGCAGCCATCTTAAATCCTGGTAACCAGCAATCCAGACTAATAGCCATTTTGGAATGGGTAAATATGCCATGTTGATTATATCTTGTATGTTCTCTCAAATATTGATGTATTGAATATTCTACTATTGATAATCATTCTCCCGAATCAATAACCGCCTTTTAGATTTGTTTTCTCTAAAATTAAAATTTTCATTATATATTTCTTTTTGCATAGTTGCCACTTTTCTTGACAAACAAACGTCTAATTTATTTCACATGGTTAACCACTTACTTACCTGCAGTATAGTAACGGTTGGACGTGTGAAATACAGACGTTCTGTTTAATTGTCAATTATCATAAGGTTGATTCTACCAAGAAGTTATCATGATGGTATTACGTCAAAGGTACTACACTCCCATTTTGTGGATGTTTCCATTTATTGCCAAGATGTTCATGTAATGTAATCTGTATTTTAATTTCATGTAAATGTAGCGGCCATAACCCCTAGGGGCGGCCTTGACTTTTCTGGGATTACCAATTACCTCCTCGTAGCTCGTCTTCCGTTGTCTAGGGGCTCCCAGGGTTAGTACCCAGTAACTTCAGAGCTGACACACAAAAGTCCTTTTGAGGATTTTTATTTTGCAGGGGCAACATCCAACAGTAACAGGTGAGAATAGAGGGCACGGGTGATAAAACTCAGGCACTTTGAACTGCTGACATCCACTGAATGTTTCTAGTTAGCCCAGAGAGTAGCCACTCGCAACTGGGCGCTTCACTGCTGGATAAACCTCTAACCATAGATTTAGCAGCCAACATGTGATCCGTAAACTTTGCAAAGTCTCTGCCACAGACTAGGTTGTAACTGAAGATAAGTAGAAACCTTTCCCACAGCACCTGGATCTCTTAGCCTTCTTGGCGATACTGTGGGAAGTTTGGATTCTCTAGTGTCCATACAACTCAGCTCCCAGGCTCTTACCAAGCAGCCAGCTTCTTGGCCCTCCTCCGAAGAGTCCTCCCCTGGTCACTTGTATGAGTTGCCGTGTCCCTCCAATACCGAGAGCACACCGGGACGCCTTTGAATCCTCCTTCAATTACTGGGCCTCAAACTAGCCATGAGGGCCTCTGGGGCTGGTCAGGGTGACCATGCTTGCGGGGACGGCCGACACTCCTGGGCCCGGGACCCCTCACGGGGCTGCCACGGACCAGAACCAGAAATCAAAGCAGAAGCTGAACCCTGAACATGTGACTTCAGCACCTTAAATACCTCTTCCCAGACTACACAGCGGGGCCAGTTGCACCCACTGATTGGCTCCGGGAAAGATTGGTATCTAACACGTCCAACCGCGCTTGGTTCTCAGCCTGTCACAGGTGCCTCACTGCACCTATGACCAGGCGGAACTACAGTACAGCCCAGCCAAACTGATGCCAAAGTAAATCTTGTACAATTAACCCCCAGAACTCCGTTACAGTTCTGGAAAAAACTAAATTTACATTGATAGCGCACACTTTAATAAAGTGTGGACGCTACATAAATATTTGTTTTTTTGTCAACCAATAAATGTAACTATTTTGTATACTCACTTGTCTCCGTGAATAAGTTTCACATGTATAGACTGTGTCATATAGATTGATTTTGTATCTTAAAAATATCCTCGTTAAAAATTACTTAAAGTGGAGTTGCGGTCAAAAAAAAAAAAAAAGGGGCTTAAAAATCATTAAAAAAAAAATAATTGGGAAAAAAAAACATTTTTTACTCATCTCCAAATGCCTGTTGCTATGGGGTCCCTCGTAGTCTGCCACCTTCATTGCCCGGGCAAAACGTCACTTCCCCCTCGGCGCTGCACAGTCATCTGGGACCTGTCACGTGTCCCAGATGACTGAGCGTCAAATCACGGCGCACGGCGCCGCTCGCGCATGCGCAGTGGGTTCCCGGCTGTGAAGCCACATTAGGAATGCCGGCGCCGCGAGCAGCTCGTGGAACGAGGGGGGCCTCGTTCCCCCGCATCGCTGGACCCTAGGACAGGTAAGTGTCCGATTTTTAAAAGTCAGCAGCTGCAGTATTTGTAGCTGCTGACTTTTAAAAAAAAAAAATTTTCCCCAGGACGGAGCTCCGCTTTAATAAATACTGTTCAAGAACTGTCCTAAAAAAGCACAACATTACGCTAGGCACAATAAGTGCTTGAGCATCAATTAATTTCAATGGGCAGAATAAATAGTTTATTCTGGCCAATGAAATTAATTACCACCTAAGCACTTGACACCTGTAAATGCGCCTAAACGCTTGTAGAAATGTTAAACACTTTTACAAGCGTCAGGAGTTTTTTCTGTAAAAACACAAAAAAAAGTCCTGTGTGCATGATGCCTTATAGGCTATCATGAATGCCATTGCTATGCCCCGTACACACGGTCCGATTTTCCGACGGAAAATGTCCTATCGGACCATGTTGTCGGAAATTCCGACCGTGTGTGGGGTCCATCGCACTTTTTCCGTCGGAATTTCCGAAGGAAAAAGTTTGAGATCCTGCTCTCAAATTTTCCGACAGCAAAGTCCTATCGGACTTTTTCCGATCATGTGTAGCGAATTCCGACGGACAAAGTGCCACACATGCTCAGATCACATTACAAGACCAAAGCTATTGGCTACTAGCCTTTACGTAGTCCCGTCGTACGCAACGAACGCCACCACGTTCAGGATGATCGGATTTTCCGACAACTTTGTCCGACCGTGTGTATGCAACACCAGTGTCGGACAAAATCCGTCGGATTTTGTGGTCGGAATTTCCGACCATGTGTACGGGGCATAAGACTCTATTATATTTTCAACCATTCCTTATTTGTCACCCATTTCTGCCAATTGTTTTCTAGACTGTTCTTCAATTGACCTCTGAATAAAGTTCAGGTGGCAATGGGGTTGATTTACTAAAACTGGAGAGTGCAAAATCTGGTGCAGCTCTGCATTGAAACTAATTAGCTTCTATGTTTTATTTGTCAAAGCTTGATCAAACAAGCTGAAGTTAGAAGCTGATTGGCTACCAGCCACAACTGTACCAGATTTTGCACTCTCGAGTTTTAGCAAATCAACCCCCTATGTTTTGTCACTTCACAGTGCCTGGCCTCACCTATATTCTGGCACACCTATAAATATTAAAAAATATTTTCTCCATCTCATTTTCTTCCTTGTCCCACTAGCCATGTAACCTCCTTTAACCAGTATCTGACTGCCCACTGTCAAATGACGGCAGGACGGTGCAGCTACTGTGGCGGGCCACCGTCATATGACGGCGCTCGCTTTTTGGCCACTAGGGGGCGCGCACGCGCGCCGCGGGAGGCGCGTGCGCATGCCCGCCGCGTAGCTGGGGCCCCGATGCATGTGCCCGGCGGCCGCAATGTCCGCCAGGCACCCGCGATTGCCCGGTAATCCAGCAGGACGTGGATCTGTGTGTATAAACACACAGATCCACGTCCTGTCACAGGAGAGGAGACCGATGGTGTGTCCCTTGTACATAGGGACACTGATCGGTCTCCTCCCCCAGTCAGTCCCCTCCCCCCACAGTTAGAATCACTAAGATAGGGAACATATTAACCCCTGCAGCGCCCCCTAGTGGTAAACCCTTCCCTGCCAGTCACATTTATACAGTAATCAATGCATTTTTATAGCACGGATCGCTGTATAAATGTGAATGGTCCCAAAAATGGGTCAAAAGTGTCCGATATGTCCGCTGCAATGTCGCAGTCACGATAAAAATCGCAGATCGCCGCCATTACTAGTAAAAAAAAAAAATAATAATAAAAATGCTATAAATCTATCCCCTATTTTGTAGACGCTATAACTTTTGCGCAAACCAATCAATAGACGCTTATTGTGATTTTTTTTTACCAAAAATATGTAGAAGAATACGTATCGGCCTAAACTGAGGAAAAAATTTGTTTAAAAAAAAAAAATTGGATATTTATTATAATAAAAAGTAAAAAATATTGCATTTTTTCAAACTTGTCCCTCTTAATTTGTTTATAGCGCAAGAAATAAAAAACCGCAGAGGTGATCAAATGCCACCAAAATAAAGCTCTATTTGTGGGGAAGAAATGATAAAAAGTTTATTTGGGTACAGCGTTGCATTTGTAATTGTCATTGAAAATGCGACAGCGCTGAAAGCTGAAAAATGGCTTGGTCAGGAAGGGGGTGTTTGTGCCTGGTAGGCAAGTGGTTAAAATATTCAGGCAGTCCATTAAAACCCATCTCTTTAAAATATTCTTCTTTTTACCCTGTTCCATTACTGCTGCAGAAGCAATGCACACCAACTGCTACTGCTTACAGATTAGAAAGAAAAGCAGACATCAAATTTGAATAGGAAAAATGGGAAATTCCAAATATCCAAAAGAAACAAATGGATTTTTTCAAAGAAAGATTTATTGCAAATCCACAAAATGTAAAATTGGTTGCAAAATTTAACATTTCTTAGCTGGCCTTGATTACAAGTCTGACTGTTATTTTCAAAGTGAAGATCAATTATTTTTTTTATAATATATACTGTATATAATAATAATATATATATAATTTCGTCTTTTCTTTTACAACATTTTTATAGGCTTTTAAAAAATACAGGTATTTAATATTTTTGTAATGATTATAAAAGCCACTAGCTATGTTTGATCATTGATGACCCATTGTTCATAGTTATTGAAAGAACCTTGTTTGTGAATGTGTTCCATGATATACTGTATAAATGTGTATCTCACCTTTAGCACCGCTGTCTGAATTTTTGATTGCCTTACAGCTCCTGTAGCCATAGTCAGCATCATTGTCATAACATGCCAACATGGTGAGGATGGTCTGCTTCCTCCCTGTAAGAGAAGCATATCCTAAAATAAATCAGAGAAACAAATGTAGCCTCCTGGAGTTTAGGCAGGGTTGCTCCTCACAAATTTATTGCCAGGAATAATTATCCTGGTTGATTGTTAGAGATCTATTGATTTCTCCCCAAGTTTGGCCTTGTTACACTTTTATCTTCTACCACTTGGTGGTACTAGATATGAGAAGGGCAACGCAAGGTCAGGTTATGAGTAAAGGGGGTATCTCAGCCAATGGGCAGGGGTTTTCGTGAATCCCTTGTCCTGCTGGGAGAGCCTATATATTGGATGTGGAGGCAAGTGATCTATGTTCTGTGCCACCTGGATGGCTGTCTGGGTGGACGTGTGTTGTACTGCCCGAGCTGCTAGGCCGGAGATTGGGCCTATACCAGGCACATCTGGCTGCTAGGCTGTCTGAGGGCCTGTCCAGAAGCAGGAGAGCAGCGCAGGGTTAGGATTGCTGCTTGCAGTTCAACCAAAAGTGCCGGTTCTGCCAGCCGGAGAACCTGTGGTGTTTGGAGGGGGAAGGGAAGCTGTCGCCACTAAGAGACCAACACCTTATTACCAGGGGCCTCAGTGAATAACTAAAGCAAGTACCGGAGCAGCATTCTCACCAATGGGGGGCGGTGAAGAATCGGTAAACTTCAGTGGGTATCAAGCCAGGGACCCAGCCAGAGGAGGGGATGCTTGCAGAGCAGCCTTGTGTGTCACGCCAGGGACTGAGCAGGCTAGTTGGGTGAAGCTTGAGAGGTATCTTAAATGCCAAGCTAGGGACCCTGCAGAGAGGTGGGGGTGACGCTTAAGGAAGGTACCACCGTAAAAATTGGAGGAGCTCAAGGGATTCAGTGGCAGTGAATCAGTGGGTCTAGTGAGAGACCGGGAGCTCAGTGGGCTGAAGAACTACAAGGAGTGATTGTAGTGGAAGTAAAAGGAACTGTTACGCTTTGTGTTAGGAACTGTTAAAGACTGTTGCCATAGGAGACAACAATCCTGCACATGCAGATGTGGCATCTTGCTGGATGCCTTTCCCTGCATGGCTGTCCTCCTATTGAAGTCTCGGAATCTGCCAATTGAACTATTTTGCATTCAATAAGTGTCTGGCGCCCAATAACTTTAATCACCTTGCACCCACTATGCCTCACAATCCACCATATACAGAAGGATGTCTCTGGCCCTGGAGGTTCTCATTAGACCGAAGGAGCCCTGGGACCTTGCTACACAAATATACTGTACATCTTCTTCCTGTATTTTTTGACAGTTAACATTCTTTAACTTTCAACATGCATTTATGTACAAATGAACCTATCATAATATTTATATTACAAAGGGCTCTTGACATGATAAACTCCCCTTTCATTGCAGCATCTTTCAATGTAATCCAAGTACAAAAGTTTATATTACACTTATATTTGTTATCAGAATGTCTTTAATTAGGCTACAAAATTACCACAGTCAATACAAAAACACAGAATTATTATAACAAATATTAAAAAAAACAACCATTTTGGAATCATAAAAACTATTAAGAGGGACAACATTCAAATTTAATGGAAAACTTTGGGCTGCAATTGTCTAAATATATATTTTAGATCACTATTTTTTTTTTTTTACTTATGTATATCTATACATACTATATACAGTGCCTTGCAAAAGTATTCACCCCCCCTCCCCTTTGCATTTTTCGAGTTTTGTTGCCTCACAACCTGGAATTAATATGGATTGTTTGAGGATTTGCATCATATAATTTCAGAACATGCCCACAACTTTGAAGATGTTTTTTTTTTATTGTGAAGCAAACAACAAATGGGACAAAATAACAGAAAAAGTCAATGTGCATAACTATTTACCCCCCTAAAGTCAATAATTTGTAGAGCCACCTTTTGCGGCTATCACAGATCCAAGTCGCTTTGGATACGTCTCTATGAGCTTGCCACATCTTACCATTTCGATTTTTGCCCATTCCTCCTTTCAAAACTGCTCCAGCTCCTTCAAGTTGGATGGTTTGCGCTTGTGAACAGCAATCTTTAAGTCTGACCACAGATTTTCTATTGGATTGAGGTCTGGGCTTTGACTAGGCCATTCCAACACATTTACATGTTTCCCCTTAAACCACTCAAGTGTTGCTTTAGCAGTGTGTTTGGGGTTATTGTCTTGCTGGAAGGTGAACCTCCGTCCTAGCCTCAAATCACACACAGAGTGGTACAGGTTTTGCTCCATCTTTCCCTCAACTCTCAATCAGTTTCCCAGTCCCGACTGCTGAAAAACATCCCCAGAGCATGATGCTGCCACCACCATGTTTCACTGTGGGGATGGTGTTCTTTGGGTGATGTGATGTGTTGGGTTTGCGCCAGACATAGCGTTTTCTTTGATGGCCAAAAAGTAAAATTTTAGTCTTATCAGACCAGAGCACCTTCCTCCATATATTTTGGGAGTCTCTCACATGCCTTTTTGCAAACTCAAAACGTGCCATTTTGTTTTTTGTTGAAAGTAATGGCTTTCTTCTGGCCACTCTGCCATAAAGCCCAACTCTATGGAGCGTATGGCTTATTGTCGTCCTATGTACAGATACTCCAGTCTCTGCTATGGAACTCTGCAGCTCCTCCAGGCAGAGGCGTACTAAGTGGGGGGGGCGGGGGGGCGGGCCACCCCGGGTGCCACACACTGGGGGGGGGGTGTCAGGCCAGGGCCCTCCCCCCTCCACGACTGAAGAGGAGGGGCAACAGGGTTACAGCGACAGCACCAGGTTATGCAGCGGCACTGCTCAGTAAAAGACCACACTGAGTGCCTGAGGCAGTGGCATTGCGGGGGAGGGGGGTCGGGGGGTGCGAGCCGCGCGCTGAGTGGCACCTGTCGGCAGTGACCCGGGACCCGGCACTAACCCCTTCTCTCTGTGGTCACGGTTGTTATCAGTCTCGGCAGCGGCTGTCATAGCCGAGCAGAGTGAAGCCGCCTACCCCTCCTCCTGCATGCACAGCACTGTGTAAACTTAAAGGAGGAAGGGGAGGCGGCTTCACTCTGCTCGACTGTGACAGCCGCGGCGCGGCTGAGAACAGTGACCACTGAGAGAAGATGATCATTGCGTCGGGTCCCGGGTCACTGCCGACAGGTGTCTCGCACCTCCCCCCCTAAATGCCACTGCCTCGGGCTCTCCCCATGTTTTCTGAGGTACATTATGGGTCTGAAGGGGTGGGGGTCTTTACTGTAGGGGGATCTGTACTGTAGGGGGTCTTTACTGTAGGGGGGGTTTTGTACTGTAGGGAGGGGTCTTGCACTGTAGGGGGGGCCTTGCACTGTAGGGGGGGTCTGCACTGTAGGGGGGGTCTTGCACTGTAGGGGGGGTCTTGCACTGTAGGGGGGGTCTTGCACTGTAGGAGGGGTCTTGCACTGTAGGGGGGTCCTGTACTGTAGGGGGGGTCTTGTACTGTAGGGGGGGTCTTGCACTGTAGGGGGGGGGGTCTTGCACTGTAGGGGGGTCTGCACTGTAGGGGGGGTCTTGCACTGTAGGGGGGTCTGCACTGTAGGGGGGGGGGTCTGCACTGTAGGGGGGGTCTTGTACTGTAGGGGGGTTCTGTACTGTAGGGGGGGTCTTGTACTGTAGGGGGGGTCTGCACTGTAGGGGGGGGTCTGCACTGTAGGGGGGGTCTTGTACTGTAGGGGGGTTCTGTACTGTAGGGGGGGTCTTGTACTGTAGGGGGGGTCTTGTACTGTAGTGGAGGATTCTGTACTGTAGGAGGGTCTGTATTGTAGGGGGGAGGGGTCTTTACTGTAAGGGATCTGCACTGCAGGGGGGTCTTCACTGTAGATGGGGGGGTCTGCACTGTAAACGGGGGTCTGCACTGTAGGGGGGGTCTGTACTGTAGGGAGGGGGTCTGCACTGTAGGGGGTCCAGAGCTGTGGGGGGCTGTGTAATGTAAAGGGGTGCAGCGGTACAAGGGCTGTGTAATGTTTTAGTGGGTCCAGAGCTGTGGGGGCTGTGTAATGTAAAGGGGTCCAGAGGTTCAGGGTGTTGTGTTATGTAAAGGGGTCCAGAGGTTCAGGGTGCTGTGTTATGTAAAGGGGTCCAGGGGTACAAGGGTTGTGTAATATAAAGGGGTCCAGAGGTGCAGGGTGCTGTGTAATGTAAAGAGGTCCTTAGGTGCAAGGTCCTGTGTAATGTAAAGGGGTCCAGAGATGCAGGGTGCTGCATAATGTAAAGGGGTCCAGAGGTGCAGGGTGCTGTGTAATGTAAAGGGGTCCAGAGGGGCAGTTGTGGAGAGGGGGTACACAGTAGTGACAAAAAAAGATATTGAAGGATGCAGAGGTATGCAGGGGGCACAGTGGGGTGTTTTTACATTTTAAGGTGGGGTGGGGGGTGCCATATATAGGATCCGCCCCGGGTGCCAAATGCTCTAGGTATGCCCCTGCCTCCAGGGTTACCTTAGGTCTCTGCTCTGCCTCCCTGATTAATTCCCTCCTTGCCCGGTCCGTGAGTTTTGGTGTGCGGCCGTTTCTTGGAAGGTTTGCTGTTGTGCCATGTTCTTTCTATTTGGTTATGACTGATTTGATGGTGCTCCTAGGGATCATCAAAGATTTAGATATTTTTTTATAACTTAACCCTGACTTGTACTTCTCAACAACATTGTCCCTTACTTGTTTGGAGAGTTCCTTGGTCTTCATGGCAGTGTTTGGTTAGTGGTGCCTCTTGCTTAGGTGTTGCAGCTTCTGGGGCCTTTCAAAAAGGTGTGTATATTTAATGACAGATCATGTGACACTATGATTGCACACAGGTGGACATCATTTCACTAATTATGTGACTTCTGAAGGTAATTGTTTGCACCAGAACTTTTTATAGGCTTCAAAACAAAAGGGGTGAACACATACGCACATGCCAATTATCATTTTTTTATTTCTGAAAAATAGTTTTATGTATATATTTTTCTAATTTTGAATAGGTAAAATAAATATCTCTGCGCTGCCTTTCTATATGGTAATATTGTAGTGAATACTGCGGCAAACACTGAAAGGAATTTTCAGGTCCAGGTATAGAATAAATAAAGGGGTAGTGCTGCGCTGTATATTATAGGTATAATATATTGGTGCCAAAAAATAAAATTAAGATAAATATAAAGTGCTTCAAGAGACAACGTTCATATATCAGTGTCAGGTGACTAATAGTGCCTAAAGTGCAAGTCAATATTCCATCAGGAACGAGAGTAAAAAGACATATAAGAAACACATATATAAAATAGCTTGGTGGTGGTGCTATTTAAATATAAAGTGACCAATGTGCTATTTCAAAGAAATTCCTAAAAATTCATAGTATGTAAATAGGTGCGGGTAAGATCGCATAAAATTCCATAAGTGACCAGTGTGCTGCTTAAAATAAAGAGTTTCAGCATATGCAGATAAATACGGATAAATTCACATAAAATCCCATGTAATCGCATAAAATTTCAAGAACGAATAAAATTCCAAAGAAATCGCATATATTCTCATAAAGTTGTATAAAGTCACTTTATATTTAAATAGCACCACCACTAAGCTATTTTATATATGTGTTTCTTATATGTGTTTTTACTCTCGTTCCTGATGGAATATTGACTTGCACTTTATGCACTATTAGTCACCTGACACTGATATATGAACGTTGTCTCTTGAAGCACTTTATATTTATCGTAATTTTATTTTTTGGCACCAATATATTATACCTATAATATACAGCGCAGCACTACCCCTTTATTTATTTTTCTAATTTTACTTCACCAACTTAGACTATTGTGTTCTGATCCATCACATATAATTCAGATTAAAAAAACATTGAACTAAAGGCTGTAATGTAACAAAATAGGAAAAAAAACAAGGGGGGGGGGGTGAATACTTTTGCAAGGCACTATAGCCTGCCAACATTTTAATTAATTCATTTTTTTATCACCTCATATGTTAGTCCTACAATACAAATGTCAATGTAATTTAAAATACCACTGTTACAGGTGTTTTGTAACATGAAAATATCCTTCACCAATCAGAACAAATATACGAGTATATCAATTCAAGCATTCACAACTCACTCGTTTGGATGGATGGTTTGCAAATAATGTGTCTAGGTTGGCAGCTTTGAACACTGATGTGTACAGCCTCTTGTTGGAATATGTTAGAATTTGGGATGGGGTCACAAAAGTTGTTTTTTGGAGTCCTTAGATTGCCATTTTATTAGAACTTTATATTAAAAAGAACATTGACCATGCTAACATTGATACTCACAGCACAATAACAGATTGTTTTTGGGTCACAGAACTGTTGTAGATTATAGCTCTTTCTACACAAGAAATATACTCACTACTTATGTTAGCAAATGTTCCAAAAAGTGCCAAGGAGAGGACTAGAAGATTGTACACCAACATCTTCACCTGAGCAAATAAGACAAATTATATAAGTACATGCTATGTAGCTGTGCTAACATAATTACATTTCACATACATAATGAGACCAGCATAACAATTCATGGTACCAATATAAATATAAAATAGAATCATGTTGAGATTACAATAGATATATTAAATCACTAATAATCAGGAGAAAAAAAAGAAAATGACAGAAATAGTCCTGTTACCAGTTATGCTTCAGAGGTGCTTCCAATACAGGACTAGTTGCTCTATGATCTGTTCAGCCCTTTATAGTTTCAAACCAGCCCTACTTCCACACATTAAAATAACTGTATTTAAATTGGATAACCTGTACCTGTTATTTAATCATTTGTTTTCTGGAGTTATGATAATTATCAAGCATAATACAAATTAACATATTAAACAAGTTTGTGTACCTAAGGCTTAGTTTGGGTTGTTTTGGCCTAACTGCAAATAAAACATTTGCTTTTAGTTTGCATATAGAAGTTTGAGAAAGAGGAAGAATTAAATATCCTATTGCATATAAATCCAGTCCAACATATCACCACCATACCATGTTCAGATAAAAAGACAGGACACTGTAGGCCCTGCTCACACCTGAACGTACTCGAAATCACAGGGCGGAATCGTGCAATTCTGCCTGTGATTCCGGAATAGCGCCAAAACACTGGACGCGTTTGTGATGCCATTATTTCCCAAATGCGGTGCAATTTTGCCACAATTGTCGAGCGACAAAACGTGCCTGACTCTGTGCCAAGATTTGGTACATGACCTTTTTTTGGAGAAGAGGGAGGCCCATTCAAAGGAATAGTGCTGCTCTAAAAACACACCACAAATAAGATAACAAAAAATGCAGTGCAGCAGCTTTTGCTGCACTACGCTCAGGTGTAAATGGAGCCTTAATGTCCCCATCAGAAAACACTGAAGTTTCAGGACCACTAAGGGCCTCTTCCTCAGGCAGCAGTTATTGTCTTGGCTGCCTAAGGAAGAAATACTTGATGACCTTAGAATGTTACTGCTTTCTGTTGGTGACACTAAAGTGTTCTGTCTGTTTATCTGAACATGATATGTTGGTGATATCTTGGACTGAATTTATGCTCTGGCGTCCAGGGCTTTTTTCAGTGGGAATGCGGGGGAATGCAGTTTCCAGTATTGAACATATATAATGGCAGGGGCGCATGCGCGGCGCGATGCAGGACAGCATCTCTCCGCCGGTCACGGAGATTAAAGCACAATCTGCAGGGCTATAATTCAAGTGTGACACCCGATTTTTATCTGCACCCCTGCAAGACATCTTGTGCATGCCGTCAGGCAAAAGGGCAATCGGTCGCCAGTCACAGCATTCCCTAACCAACTATTTACTCCGCACAAAGGACAAGCACAGGATGTCTCAAGATGGCGCCCATTCCTCTCCTCAGGCATCCCCTGCTGGCTCGTGTACCTCTCCAGAGAAAGTTACAGTACAGCAAGAAAGTGAGTACCCTTCTCAACTCACCAAAGCCGATTGTCACGTACCTTATAGCAGAGTCTGGATGCTGGGGGTGGCCTCGTGCACGGTTCCGGTCCAAACACCCCTGGTGGTGGGAACAGGGAGTGCTGGGGCACGAAAGGGTGCAAGTGCCTGCGGCTAGGAGACTGGTGCTTGGAGGTACCGGTTCTTCTGGAAGGCAGGTGTAGAGGGTGGTAACCAAGACTGTATCCAGTGATGGCCGAACAGGTGGAAGTAGGCACTGCAAAGTCAAGACAGGCAGGGGTCGGCAACTGGCTGGCAAACGAGGTACAAAATCGGAAGGCAAGTTCGTGGTCAAGTGCAGGCAGAGGTTGGCAACGGGCAGGTGATGAGGTACAAAATCAAAGAGCAGAGCCGTAGTCAAGGAATCCAAGCCGAGGTCAATTCAGTAGAGGTAGTCAATAAGCAGGGTTGATCCAGGAAGGTAATCAGGTAAGCCGGGTAAACCAGGAACAAGGTAGCAGGTAATTCAGGCAGGTATTCAGGACATAGACTGAAGACGATCCAGCACTGACACCATGTGAAGGCCCTGTTTATATAGGGCGCCTTGTGCTGGGATTGGTGGAGGTGAGCGTCCGTGCGCGATTGCGCACACACGTTCGCACTGACGTGCGAGTGCGTGCACCCGTTCGTATTGGAAGGCGAGGACGCGCACATGTTCGCGTTGGTACGCGGGTACGCCCG
This sequence comes from Lithobates sylvaticus, assembly GCA_028564925.1. Taxonomy (NCBI): domain Eukaryota; kingdom Metazoa; phylum Chordata; class Amphibia; order Anura; family Ranidae; genus Lithobates; species Lithobates sylvaticus. The sequence goes on from CM053036.1 coordinate 108,692,603, forward strand.
CACGTTCCAGAGCTCGTTCGGTTCCGTTGGGGAGAGTGCGCATGGGTACTGGCACCCGCAGAGTGAGGATTCACTCCTGCTGAACGAAGACGGGCACATGAAACGTGAGTTCTCTGACATTGCCCCCTCCTTAGGGGCAGCCTCCGGATGCCTCTTTGAAACGAACCTTGAGAGCGGGAACGGTGAAAAGCCTGTATGAGTCTCTGAGCATGAAGGTTTGTTTTTGGTTCCCAGGAATTTTCTTCTGGGCCAAAACCTCTCCATTTAATCAAATATTGGTCCTCTGCCTGCCTTTTTCTGTGGTCCAGGATAGCCTCAATTTCAAATTCTTCTTCCCCATCCACCCTGATAGCTTCCGGAGGCCCTACTTTACGATCCGGGAAGGAATTTGGAACATCAGGTTTAAGTAGGGAAACGTGAAATACAGGGTTTATCCTGAATGAGGCGGGAAGTTCAAGTTCATAGGCCACTGGGTTGACCTTTTTCTTGACAGGGAAAGGGTCCAAGTATCTAGGTCCTAACTTCTTGGAGGGGCATGCCAGTTTTAAATTTGCGGTAGATAGCCACACACAATCACCCACCTCTAAGTCCAATTCTCCCCTTCTCTTCTTATCAAAATATTTCTTATTATCTTCCTGTGCCTTAGCGATGGTTTCCTTGAGCACCTGGTTGTTGGAGGTAAGGAAATCCAACCTGTCCTGAACAGCCGGTACAGAAGATTCGGGCACAAGTGCGGGTAAAAAGGAGGGATGGAATCCGTAATTGGAGAAAAATGGTGATTGGTTCGTGGTGGAGTGGATGGAATTGTTGAATGCAAATTCTGCCAAAGGAAGTAGTGAGGCCCAATCCTCTTGGGAAAACGAGGAGAAGCAGCGTAGGTATTGTTCCAATGTTTGATTGGTGCGTTCGTCTGCCCATTGGTCTGTGGGTGATAGGCTGAAGAGAGGCTACATTTAATACCTAGTGCTTTGCATAATGACCTCCAAAACTTGGATGTGAATTGTACTCCGCGGTCAGAGACGATGTCACTGGGGATTCCATGGAGTCTGACAATTTCTTTAATGAATATCCTGGCAGTCTCAGTTGCAGAAGGAGTCCCTTTCATGGGAATGAAGTGTGCCATCCGGGAAAAGCGGTCTACCACCACGAAGATGGAAGAGAACCCTTTAGAGGGAGGAAGCTCCACAATAAAATCCATGGCGATTTTGTCCCATGGCCTTTCGGGGATGGGCAGTGGTTTTAGCAGACCCCACGATTTATTTTTACTGTTCTTGTTTCTCAGACAGATCGGGCAAGAGTTGACAAAATCCCTGCAGTCTTTGGCAAGATTCGGCCACCAGAAGTGTCTTTGGACTAGATCCACAGTCTTGTGGCCCCCAAAGTGACCCGCCAGAGGATAGTCATGGCAGGCCTGTAACACAATGGTGCGTAGGTCTTGAGGGATGAAAATCTTGTTGCCTTGCCAAAAGAGCCCTTCCCTCTCCTGAAGGTTAGTGCCCGGGGGTAACGGTGTTCTCAAGGATGCTTGGCGGACTTGTGTCATGAAACTGGATTGGGTCAGTAGGAAATTCCCTGCTTGTAGTATAGTATCCGGTGGAGACGGGGTTTCAAGTTCCGTGAACATTCGGGATAAGGCATCGGGTTTAATGTTTTTGGATCCAGGGCGATAAGTAATATGAAAATTAAAACGGGAAAAGAAAAGAGCCCATCTGGCCTGTCGGGGTCTAAGGCGTCTGGCAGTTCTGAGGTACTCTAAATTTTTGTGATCTGTGAAGATCAATAATGGATGTGCTGCCCCTTCCAGGAGGTACCGCCATTCTTCCAAGGCTAGCTTTATTGCTAGGAGTTCTCGGTCACCTACATCATAGTTCCTTTCCGACACACCCAGCTTTCTGGAAAAGAAGGCCACCGGGTGCATTAGGGACTTGGGTCCTTGGCGTTGAGACAGGATGGCCCCCACCGCACTTTCCGAAGCATCGACCTCCAGAGTGTAAGGTAATGCAGGGTCAGGGTGTTTTAGTACTGGGGCGGAGGTAAATGACCCTTTTAATTGGTCAAAGGCAGCTTGGGCCGCTGTAGTCCATTGGAAGCGGTTTTGCTTTTTGGTGAGCTGGGTGATGGGTGCGATGATCTTGGAGAAGTTCTTGATAAATTTCCTATAAAAGTTGGAGAATCCGATGAAACGTTGTACCCCTTTCTTGTCATTTGGGGGCGGCCAGGACATAATGGCCGAGACCTTCTGGGGATCCATGGCCACACCCCCGGTTGATATTACCAGGCCGAGAAAGTGAATGGTCTGGCGTTCGAATTCACATTTTTCGGCCTTTGCGTAAAGTCCATGTTGTCTTAACCTGCCCAGAACTTGTTTTACATGATCACGGTGTACTTCTAGGGAGGTGGAAAATATCAGAATGTCGTCCAGGTAGACAATCACAAAGGAATCTAGGAAGTCTCTGAAGATATTATTGACAAAATGCTGAAATGTGGCCGGGGCGTTGCATAGTCCAAATGGCATGACTAAATATTCGAAGTGGCCAAAACGTGTTCGGAATGCTGTCTTCCATTCGTCCCCTTTGCGTATCCTAATTAGGTTATAGGCCCCACGTAAGTCCAACTTCGTGAATATTTTTGCAGAGCGGAGTCTCTGAAATAGTTCTGGAACTAGTGGAAGCGGGTACCGGTTTTTAATTGTCACTTTATTCAGATCCCTGTAATCCACACATGGACGGAGCGAGTGGTCCCTCTTTTCAACAAAAAATATTCCGGCCCCCGCTGGGGAGGAGGAGTGTCGGATGAACCCCTTTCTGAGGTTCTCGTCGATATACTCTTTGAGGACCAGGAGCTCAGGTTCGGACAGAGGAAAGATCCGCCCGAAAGGAATTTCAGCCCCGGGTAGTAGCTCGATCGGACAGTCGTAGACCCGATGGGGAGGAAGGGTGTCAGCTTTCTGCTTGTCAAAGACGTCCAAGAAGTTGTGGTACACTGGTGGCACCAGCTCTTTGAATTCAGAGTCCGTTCTTAGACAGCCAATGACTGGGGGAATGTGGTGGAAGGGTTTGAGACAGTTCTGGAGACAATAAGAGGACTGAAAAGTCACCTCACCGGTGACCCAATTGACCTGAGGATTGTGGACTTGCAGCCATGGCATTCCTAAAATGATTGGAAACAGGGGTGAGAGAATGACATCTAGACGAAGTAGCTCCTGGTGGCCTGGTGAAATGCTGGTGAGCAGTGGTTGCGTCTCAAGAGTAATAGGCCCGGACTTTATGTTTGACCCGTCTGCAAGCCGTATGGAGAGTTGGTGCTGCTTAGGTGTTAATGGAATGCTGTGTTGTAGGGCAAAGGCATGGTCCACGAAGCAGCTACAAGCGCCAGAGTCAATTATAGCCTGAACTCGGAGTATCTTTTCTGAAAGCTGTAGGGAGATAGGGACAGCAATGTGAGCGGACTTCGTTAAAGACAATGCGTAAGATACACGAGTTGATGGGTTGAATTTACGGGTCTTGTTTGGGCACCCATTGGCGTAGTGTCTGGCTTCTCCACAGTAAAGGCAGAGGTTTTTCTGGCGCCGCCGTTGTTTTTCCTCTGGTGACAAAGGTGAGCGGAGCAGGCCTACTTGCATGGGCTCTGGTGCCCCTGGGACGGCAGTAGGTACCTGGGAGACGGGAGTAGGAGGATAGTTAGGAACTCTAGGCAACACCCATGTGGGGCGCGTCATGCTGGACTTCTCGGACCTCCGCTCTCACAGACGACAGTCAATCTGGATGGCCAGCTGAATCAGGTCCTCCAAGGAACTAGGAATCCCTACACGGGCAAACTCGTCTTTCAGTGCCTCAGAGAGGCCCATGCGAAATTGGTAGAGGAGGGCGGCGTCGTTCCAAGAGGTGTCAGAACTCCACCGCCTAAAGTCTGTTACGTAGTCCTCCACTGGCCGACGCCCTTGCTGGAGGGCATGGAGGTTGGCCTCCGCTGTTGAGGCGCGCTGAGGATCATCATATAGCTTGGCCATTTCGTTCAAGAATAAGTCCAGGGTATCCAACAGAGGACTGGCTTGTTCCAACAGATTGTGGGCCCAAGTTTGAGGTTCCCCTTGGAGTAGTGAGACGATGAACCCCACCTTTGTGCTCTCCAGGGAGAAGGTGCATGGTTGTAGCAGGAAGCAAAGCCGGCAGGCATTCCTGAAGGAACGGAACTTGCTGCGATCCCCTGAAAACCGTTCTGGAGGGGGCACACGAGGCTCAGGGGGTGGTACCATTACTGTGGGTGCTGATGCGGAGGTTGCTGGACTGGAGGTCCGGGATGCCATGGTCGCCTGGTGAGTTGCAGAGCTTGGGGATATGGATTCCACTCTCTGTTCCAGTTGGTGATAGCCATCTCGCAGGCCCTGGACTGCCTGGGTAAGGGCCGCCATCTGCTGGCACAGGGCTTCCAAAGGCGAGGCCCCCCCTTCAGACTCCATTCTGGCTGGATCGTACTGTCACGTACCTTATAGCGGAGTCTGGATGCTGGGGGTGGCCTCGTGCACGGTTCCGGTCCAAACACCCCTGGTGGTGGGAACAGGGAGTGCTGGGGCACGAAAGGGTGCAAGTGCCTGCGGCTAGGAGACTGGTGCTTGGAGGTACCGGTTCTTCTGGAAGGCAGGTGTAGAGGGTGGTAACCAAGACTGTATCCAGTGATGGCCGAACAGGTGGAAGTAGGCACTGCGAAGTCAAGACAGGCAGGGGTCGGCAACTGGCTGGCAAACGAGGTACAAAAGCGGAAGGCAAGTTTGTGGTCAAGTGCAGGCAGAGGTTGGCAACGGGCAGGTGATGAGGTACATAATCAAAGAGCAGAGCCGTAGTCAAGGAATCCAAGCCGAGGTCAATTCAGTAGAGGTAGTCAATAAGCAGGGTTGATCCAGGAAGGTAATCAGGTGTCAGGAATGGATCCGTCCGCTGGTAAGACCCATCATTTGGCGTGCAGTACTGTGGTCCACCAGCAGGTGTCTCCTGGCAGTTTATAACTGTCAGGAGAGGCCTTCCCTGCTGGGATATCATCTTTGGGCCGCAGTACTGGCGTCCACCAGCGGATGGATCCTGGCAGTGTGGAGCAGACAGCCCTTTCTCCGCTCAGCTGTCACATGAGGCCAATCACTGGCAGATTATAAATACCCGGCCAGCCCTCACACACTTGCCTTGGTATCTTTCTTCTTTGTGCCCAGAACCTGAGACCTGTACCCTGTACCCTGTACCCTTCCCGATCCAGTGTTCCTGAGTTCCTGCTCCTTTGTTGCCCTTTCCCATCCTTAGTTCCCTCTCCCATCCTGCCCTTGTTCATCTGCTGATCTCCCGTGCATGACCCTGGCTTGGCTAATCGTTTGTGATTCCGGTATTGCCCTTTTATTGTATATATTGTTTGTTTGTAGTTTATGGTTTGTAGTACACTATTTGTTTTCACTCCTTGTCATTTATTTAAATAAACACTTATTATTTCACTTATATGTGTTTGGGTTTCCTCTGTGCAGTCCACACAGTCTGGTCTACTAATTTCCCTGATAGTATACCAAGGCCATCCCTGACCAGACGTGGCTGCATTGAGGAACCATCTTGGTTCGTTAGTCTGCCAAAATGGATTACAATGAAATCCTTTATTATTCTCTGCTGGCAGAAGAGGATGGTGAATTTTGTTGTCAGATGTTAAAAGGATGGACTAGTGACCAGCTGATGGAAACCATCCGATCAGCTCATTCCCTGGTGGATGAAGGCTATATGTTATTTGAGGATGTTCAGCACCTAATTAAATTATGTGCTAAGCCAGCCCTGTCATGTTCTCCAGAAGGAAATGATGATTTCTCTCCCCCCTTCAATTATGGCCAAGTTGAATCCCTGGTATGGTTGTTAGAGGATGATCCAGTCTATTTCATGGAACGGTATTCCTCTTGTTCACAGCAGGTGTTGACTGATTGCATCCATTCAGTGCAATCTCTGGTTAGTCAGGCTGTGTGTGAACCAGCATTTGTCCAACCTGTGCTACTAGCATGGTCAGATCTCTTGTATTTAGCTAAGCCACAACATCCCAGCCCTGTCATTAATCACCTACCTTCTCAAGTATCTATCTCCCCATTGCCTATGACAACCTCAGCTACAGCCCAGTTTTCTCTACCTTCTACCAAATACTATTATCCAGTCGCCAAGTGTAGCACCTATCCTGCCTTCAGCCCACCTGCCTCTTCTCCTCCACCTGTAACAGTCCCACAAATTCCTCCTCCAGCCACTGTTCCTTGGTCTTCATTTTGCCCGGAAACTTTCTTTTCTTACAGCCCTGCACCCACGTACAAAGCTGCAGTGGCTAAGCCAAAAAAGAAACAGAAGTTCTTTCCGACCCACACTATCCTGCCAGTAACCCAACCTGCCTCCACCCCAGTTCCTGCTACCCAGCCTGACGTCCCAGTTCCTGCTACCCAGCCTGACGTCCCAGTTCCTGCTACCCAGCCTGACGTCCCAGTTCCTGCTACCCAGCTTGACGTCCCAGTTCCTGCTACCCAGCTTGACGTCCCAGTTCCTGCTACCCAGCTTGAAGTCCCAGTTCCTGCTACCCAGCTTGACGTCCCAGTTCCTGCTACCCAGCTTGACGTCCCAGTTCCTGCTACCCGGCTTGACGTCCCAGTTCCTGCTACCCGGCTTGACGTCCCAGTTCCTGCTACCCGGCTTGACGTCCCAGTTCCTGCTACCCGGCTTGACGTCCCAGTTCCTGCTACCCAGCTTGACGTCCCAGTTCCTGCTACCCAGCTTGACGTCCCAGTTCCTGCTACCCAGCTTGACGTCCCAACCTTCCAGTCTGATGTCCTGGTGCCAGCCTTCCAGCCTGACGTTCCAGCCTTCCAGCTTGACGTCCCTGCCTTCCAGTGGCGGCTGGTGAAGTTTTAGGCTGGGGGGGCGCAAGACACCGCCCCCTCCACATTTGGCCCCTCCCACTTCTCAAAAGCCACACCCCTTATAGAATCCACCCACTCCGTCCCCTGTATTCCACTTGCTTCCACTCATAGTGTCAGGAGTATACAGCCCCAGCATCACAGGACAGAGTATACAGCCCCAGCATCACAGGACAGAGTATACAGCCCCAGCATCACAGGACAGATTATACAGCCCCAGCATCACAAATCATGGTATATAGCGCAGCCTTACAGATCGGCGCAAACAAACTGAAAAATTACACTGTTAGTAATGAAGGACTCTAAATGGGCATTTATCAGGTGATTATGTGTCATTCCTGCTAGGTAAAATATAGAAAAATGTTAATGTTTAATTCAACTGTTAAAGAATGCAATAAATGTACCACGAATCAGTGATTTTTAAAAAAACAGTAAACAAACTTTATTGCACAACAAACAGCAACGAAAAAACTCTGAATCAGAATAAAGGTGATTAAATACAAATGAACGCCACATTCACATTAGCACCAGTAGAATTATTTGAAAATAAATTTTGCTCTCCTTTCTTTCTGGCTTGCAAATTTTTCAATGACCTTCTGGTTGAAATCAGTCATCTCTGTCACCACTCTCTTTTCCATGGACAGCATGGCCAATGCATTCAGCCTTTCCTGGGTCATGCTATTTCTCAAAAAAGTTTTAATCCTTTTTAAGGTTGAAAAACACCTCTCAGCTTCTGCTGTGGTCATGGGTGTGGTGATGAGGATCTTCAGAAGAGTGACAGTCTCTCTAAATACGTTTTTAAGATTGTTCTCCATAAACAGCTGGAATAGGTCCACAGCACCATTACATTTTCTGAACTCGTCTTTGCAGTAGATGAGACTAAGCTCTGTCTTTAACTTGCTCTTATTGAGCAATGGATAGGCCTTCACAGTCTTACTCAGTGCATCCTCCGGAAACTCCATTGCGTACTGCTCAAACCTGTCTGCTTGAAGCAAGGTGGCACTAACAAGGTGGTTTGTGAAGGAGAAACGTTGCATGGTTTGCAAGAGTACGGTATCACAGACCTGTAGATTGAAGGATAAAACACAAAAATTATGTACTGATGACAAATGTCAATGTCATCTCTGTTAGCTCCCTGAGCATCAGAAATGCATGAAACATGACAAACTTATCTCCCTTCATAACTTAAAAATGGTCATTTTAAATGTTCAGTTTTAAGTTATAAAGGGAGATCAGTTTTAGTGGATTTGAATCCATAACTTCTCAGAACTCCATACACATGGACAAGACATTCTTAGTAAATATGTCAGGTTTCATGCATTTCTGATGCCCAAGCAGCTAACACAGATGAAGGCTGTAATACTCACGTTATCCACTAGAGGGAATAACAAATCCTTTTAGATCACATCATTTTTATATGAATATTGTAAGAAAAATATTTTTCTTTCCAATCTTCATATCTATAAGAGGGAACTATCAAATAGACAAATACTGCAACAAATAAAAACTCACCTCAGATGCAATGCGTTTATATGCTCCTGGATTCAGCGAGCACCTCCTCCTCGGTTGAGAACCACCTTGACTGCTTTGGTCAACCAGGGATGGGATAGAATCTCTGCAAAATGTATGAACAATAATAATAAAAATAATAATAATAATAACAACAACAACACATGAAAAGGAGGAATACAGCTGCTACCTGATCTTCTGTATGCCATCCTGGAACTGCTGGATGCTCCCCTTAATGTGGACTGAATCTATGTTCTTCTTCTGGAGTTTGGCATAGAGGAGGTCCACATGGGGCATGATGTTGTGGAAAAGTGTCAGAAAAAATGTAAAATCCTGATTATCCAGGAGCATGGCAAAGCCTGCTGCCTCTCTCATGGTAACAAGGTCAAAGTCATCTGAGTCTTGCATTGTTTCAAAACAGCGGATGAGGTCCTCTCTGTGCTCAAACACCGTATTGACGGCACGGCTGTGGAAGTTCCATCTGACACTGCTTGATGTCGGTAGTCTATGGGCAACAATTTTATCAAGAACATCTGTGCGCTTGGGTGATCTGGCAAAAAAGCTGGCAAATCCTCCAAGGTTAGCAAAAAATAGTTTCACTTTGGGAATTTGAGAAGTGGCCTGTTGCATTATCAGATTGAGCTGATGTGCATAGCAGTGTATGTAATAGGCATTTGGGTACAAATCTTGAATTCTCTTTTGAACACCTGAAGTGGCACCCCTCATCACGCTGGCTCCATCATACGCTTGGGAGATTAGTTTATTCTTCTGATCCTCTGGAAGGATGACAGCAAGGCGCTCTTGTAGTGCTGTAGCGATGGAATCTGCTGTGGTTGAATGCAGAGGAATAAACTCAAAAAACCTCTCCTGTATGTTGTTTTTGCCATCGATGTAGCGCAGTACAATCACAAGTTGGCACTGTGTGGAAATATCGGTGGTCTCGTCGGCCTGGATTGAGATGAAATCGCTGCTCCGTGCTTCCTGAATAATGTGCTCCTTCACAACAGATAACATACAGTCCAACAGCTCATTCTGCACAGTTTTTGAAGTTCCCTTAAAAACAGTGGCATTCTCAAGGTGCTCTTTCAAAACTCCATCAAGTGAAGCAACGAAATCAACCAAGCCACGGAATATCCCAGGATTCTCTGATGTCTCGCTCTCGTCATGACCACGCAAAGCCAGCTCAAATGCACCACAAAATTTCACGCAGTCTATTATCCTAGACAGGATGTGTCTATTTTTTGTGACCTCTTCATTATGTTTTCTAATGGCAATTCTGTAGCCTGCATCTAGCTGTTCCACAATGCTACGCTTCCCAAAAAACTCGAGCATCATAATATTGTCAAGATGGCTTCGGGTAATTTCATGCCGCTTGCACTTCTCAGTAAGATGCTTTAGGTCACAAACTCCTGTTGATGTCCACAATGTGTCAGTGCCATGACTTTGAAAAAGCAAACAGGGGAAACAAAAATAGGCATTAGTGACATCACATCCAGCTAGCCAACTGCATTTGCTATATGAAGTGGCGGAAAAGCTTCGAGTGTAAACTCTACCACGGTCACTTGACCTCTGCTGGATTTGCAAATTGGGTTGATGTGGCCCAAGCTCTTTTATCCTCTTTTTTTCATCATCTGAACGCCTTGTGAAGGGCACTTGCTTCAAAGATAGAACCGAATTGTCATTCATTTTGAAAAACAAATTCCACAATGATCAGTACCTATGAGTCAAATGAAAATCGGGGTAAGATTAGGAGATAGGTATGGCTGCCAAATCCAAGTGTCTATTTCATCAAATGTAGCCTCACTGTGCACATCATATGCAGACTCACTGTGCCCATAATGAGGGGTTCCCACCATGCCTGTGCTAAGTTCCCGGGTCTGTACACCCGCTGTTCCCACCATGCCTGTGCTGAATTCTAATCTCTGTACTTCCGCTGTGCCCATTATGAGGGGTTCCCACCATGGCTGTGCTAAGTTCCCGGGTCTGTACACCAGCTGTTCCCACCATGCCTGTGCTGAATTCCCATCTCTGTACTTCCGCTGTGCCCATTATGAGGGGTTCCCACCATCCCTGTGCCGAGTTCCCGGGTCTGTACACCCGCTGTGCCCATAATGAGGGGTTCCCACCATACCTGTGCTCAGTTCCGGAGTCTGTACACCCGCTGTGCCCATAATGAGGGATTCCCACCATCCCTGTGATGAGTTAGTGGCTGGCTTTTATACTCGCAATAGACTTCAGAGAACAAGTGTACAGGGTACATTATGTAGGTTCAACCTGATCACCACATTTTTCCAGCTGTTCTGGATGCATGTGTATTCAATATTGCCATGTGAAAAACACAGCCAGAAATTTTCAGTTTATCTTGGAAAAACAATAGCTATCAGTTGTTATTTTGGGGTATTTCCCTTTAGATTGCACACTTGAAAGGAAGTATAGACTAGGGGTCTCCAAACTATGGCATGAGAACCACATCTGACCCACTACAAGATTTTACCTGGTCTGCATCATATACCAGGCTGCACATTATACACTGGGCTCTGCACATCATATACCAGGCTGTAAATTATACACAGGGCTCTGCACATCATACACCAGGCTGCACATTATACACAGGGCTCTGCACATCATACACCAGGCTGCACATTATACACAGGGCTCTGCACATCATATACCAGGCTGTAAATTATACACAGGACCCTGCACATCATATACCAGGCTGCACATTATACACAGGGCTCTGCACATCATATACCAGGCTGCACATTATATACAGGGCTCTGCACATCATATACCAGGCTGCACATTATACACTGGGCTCTGCACATCATATACCAGGCTGCACATTATATACAGGGCTCGGCTGCACATTATACACAGGGTTCTGCACATCATATACCAGGCTGTAAATTATACACAGGGCTCTGCACATCATATACCAGGCTGCACATTATACGCACATTATACACTGGGCTATGCACATCATATACCAGGCTGCACATAATATACAGGGCCCTGCACATCATATACCAGGCTGCACATTATACACTGGGCTCTGCACATCATATACCAGGCTGTAAATTATACACAGGGCTCTGCCGCTGACCACCACAAAAGTTTAAACAAGTTGTTAAGCAGGGGGGATGTTCTGCCGCCGACCACCGAAAAATGTAAACAACTTGTTAAGTGGGGGGGGGGGGGCTGGTGAAGAAGAGAATGAGACATGTCTGGATAATCTGGAAGAAATCACAATCAGTGCCATCCCCAGGGGTAATGTACCCAAGTCAGGTTAAAATATATATATATATATATATATATATATATATATATATATATATATATACCTACTATTATAATAATAAATATATAAATATATAAATATATATATATATATATATATATAATAGTAGGTTAATATATTTATTATCCTGTCTGCAGATAATACTCAGGTTGCAGGGGGTGCTGCTGCCGACATCATCCATTAACATACAGATAAAGTTGTTGGGGGGGCATGAGTGCTGCAGCCGGTGTTCTGCCGAGATGGTTCCCCTCGGTGGATGAGTGCAGATCTGTACTGCGCATGCGCAGTGAAATTTCCGAAAATTGCCGAAGCTAAACAGCTGGAAGTGAAGTGTACACCGAGCACGCGCAGTCGGTGTACGAGGCGATGCCATACGCTCGCGCTACTCTGCAAGGGGAGTCTAACTAAGGGGCGGGTCTATTACTGTAAGCAAGGGGCAAAGGCAAAATAAAAAGAAATCGTTTATCTCTGGATATAGAAGAGAGTAATAGAAAACATGTTTTTAGAGCGCTATCTGTGGGGTTTTACCTTTCAATTAGGAGTGTATTTTTTTAAACTTTTTTTTTTTTAAAACAAACAAAATCAGCTGTGCGGTGTACACTTCACTCGCATCTGTTTTCGGTTCGGCAATTTCCGGAAGATGCCTAGCCATTCGTACTGCGCATGCGCAGTACAGAGAGGAACCAATCCGCCAGGGGAACCAACTTGGCAAGACACCGGCATCATCCATTAACATACAGATAACATACAGATAAAGTTGTTGGGGGGGGGGGGGGATGAGTGCTGCAGCCGACATCATCCATTAACATACAGATAAAGTTGTTGGGGGGGGATGGGTGCTGCCGACATCCTAAATTAACATGAAGTTGTTGAGCGGGGGGTGCCGACATCTGATATTAACATGCAGATGAAGTTGTTGAGTGGGGGGGGGGATTTATATTATTGCATGACAGCAAATGACATATTCTATTAAAACCCAGAATCCAAGCTATACACGATATATAATAAAAAATCGCATGTATTAAAATGGACGCTGTGGCATCAGGTGGGGTTCATTGTGCACCTAACAGCAGCTTTAGGGAAGAAGCATTGAAGCATTGCATGACCAGAAGATCACAGACAGTGCCAAACACATTTTTTCTTAACTTCTATGTAATTTACATGTAGGGGGGGTGCCGCCGAGAATACACACATTTTAAAATCATTTTGTTGAGCGAGGGGGGGGGGGGGGCGGGTTTGGGGTGCCACCGAGAATACACACATTTTAAAATCATTTTTTTGAGGGGGGGGGGGGGGGTGCCCTTGAGAATACACACATTTTAAAAAATCATTTTAATAAACAAACAATTGAGGGGGGGGGGGGTGCCCTTGAGAATACACACATTTTAAAATCATTTTGTTGAGGGGGGGTGCCCTTGAGAATACACACACTTTAAAGGTTGCCAATAAGTTGTTGCTCTTGTTGAGCGGGGAGGGGGGGGGGGCTGGGGGGGTGCCGCCGAGAATTAGAACGTACAGCTACATTTTGAAGCATTAACATTTTTTTTCATCCATCTTGTTGGGGTCGGGGGGGGGGGGGTGGGGGTGCCGCCGAAAATTAACACATGCTTTTTCTTGCATCTTCTTGGGGGGGGGGTTGGGGTGGGCACTGTGATTTTTCCGACATTACAACGGGACATTTTTCATAGAAATTAGAGAATTAGAACATACAGCTACATTATGAAGCATTAAAATTAGCATTTAACATTAAAGCTGACATTAACATGGGGGGGGGGGGGGGGGGGGGGGGGGGGGGGGGGGGGGGGGGGGGGGGGGGGGGGGGGGGGGGGGGGGGGGCCGCCGAGAATTGCCACATGAATTTTCATGCATCTTGTTGAGGGGGGGGGGGGTGCCGCCGAGATATGGCACATGATATGGCACATGATTTTTCATGCATTTTCATTTATTTCATTTCATTTATTTTACAGACACTTAACATTGCATCGTGTTGAGGGGGGGGGGGGGTGCCGCCGAGAATTACCGACATTTATTTTACAGACACTTAACATTGCATTTGCATCTTGTTGAGGGGGGGGGGGCCGCCGACAATTAAAGACATTTATTTGATTTATTTTACAGATACTTATCATTGCATCGTGTTGAGGGGGGGGGGGGGGGCCGCCGAGAATTACCGACATTTATTTCATTTATTTTACAGATACTTATCATTGCATCTTGTTGAGCGGGGGGGGGGGTGCCGCCGAGAATTACCGACATTTATTTCATTTATTTTACAGACACTTAACATTGCATCTTGTTGAGGGGGGGGGGGGGCCGCCGACAATTAAAGACATTTATTTCATTTATTTTACAGACAATTAACATTGCATCGTGTTGAGGGGGGGGGGGGGGGTTGTGCCGCCGAGAATTACCGACATTCATTTGATTTATTTTACAGATACTTATCATTGCATCGTGTTGAGCGGGGGGGGGGGGGGGGTGCCGCCGACAATTAAAGACATTTATTTCACAGACACTTACATTGCATCTTGTTGAGGGGGGAGGGGGGGGGGGGTGCCGCCGAGTATTACCGACATTTATTTCATTTATTTTACAGATACTTATCATTGCATCTTGTTGAGGGGGGGGGGGGGGGGGGGGGATGGGGGGGTGCCGCCGAGAATTACCGACATTTATTTCATTTATTTTACAGACACTTAACATTGCATCTTGTTGAGGGGGGGGGGGGCCGCCGACAATTAAAGACATTTATTGCATTTATTTTACAGACAATTAACATTGCATCGTGTTGAGCGGGGGGGGGGGGGGGGGGTGCCGCCGAGAATTACCGACATTTATTTCATTTATTTTACAGACAATTAACATTGCATCTTGTTGAGCGGGGGGGGGGGGGCCGCCGACAATTAAAGACATTAATTTCACAGACACTTACATTGCATCTTGTTGAGGGGGGGGGGGGCCGCCGACAATTAAAGACATTTATTTCATTTATTTTCATTTCATCGTGTTGAGCGGGGGGGGCCCGCTTAGAGAGCTGAGAGATTACACACACTTGCAGGGGAGCCGCCGACAGTAAAATACAATTTTAAGATTGTCAAGGTTTTTGGCAGCAGGGGGGGGGGGACATGACTCCAGCCTTACCTGTTCCTCTCAGGCGGGACGTTGCACTGACCAGCAGTGGCACTGGCAACGTCACTTCCTTCAGAGACGTCGGAAGCCCCGCCCATCTCACGCATAGTGCAAATCTATGCAATGAATCGCCCGGCCACGGCAAGTCCATTGTGCCGGAAGCTGTGGCGCGTTCGGGAGCGCCACAGAGCATCTTTTTTTTTGGCAAATGGAGCGCCTCGTCTGCAATCTTGTGATTGCATTGACGTGGCGTTTCCCATTTTTTTTTTTAAAGGGACATGGTTAAATAATTTTTTTTTTTTTTGAAATTTTTTTTTTTTTTTTATTTCTTTTTTTTTAACTGCAAGGAGGGGGGGGGCGGCGCCCGGGCGCCCCCTATGGACGGGCCGCCACTGCTGCCTTCCAGTCTGATGTCCTGGTGCCAGCCTTCCAGCCTGACGTTCCAGCCTTCCAGCTTGACGTCCCTGCCTTCCAGTCTGATGACCCGCTGCCAGCTTTTCAGCCTGATGACCCGCTGCCAGCTTTTCAGCCTGATGACCCGCTGCCAGCTTTCCAGCCTGATGACCCGCTGCCAGCTTTCCAGCCTGATGACCCGCTGCCAGCTTTCCAGCCTGATGACCCGCTGCCAGCTTTCCAGCCTGATGACCCGCTGCCAGCTTTCCAGCCTGATGACCCGCTGCCAGACTTCCAGCTTGATTACCCGCTGCCAGCTTCCCAGTCTGCTGTCCCTGTGCCGGCCTTCCAGTCTGCTGTCTCAGTGCCGGCCTTCCAGTCTGCTGTCTCGGTGCCGGCCTTCCAGTCTGCTGTCTCGGTGCCGGCCTTCCAGTCTGCTGTCTCGGTGCCGGCCTTCCAGTCTGCTGTCTCGTGCCGGCTTTCCAGTCTGCTGTCTCGGTGCCATCCTTCCGATCTGCTGTCTCGGTGCCGGCCTTCCAGTCTGCTGCCCTGCTGCCAGCTTCCCAGTCGGATGTGCCAGCTTCCCAGTCGGATGTGCCAGCTTCCCAGTCGGATGTGCCAGCTTCCCAGTCTGATGTGCCAGCTTCCCAGTCTGATGTGCCAGCTTCCCAGTCTGATGTGCCAGTCCTCAAATCTGATGTGCCAGTCCTCAAATCTGATGTACCAGCTTCCCAGTCTGATGTGCCAGCTTCCCAGTCTGATGTGCCAGTCCTCCAATCTGATGTGCCAGCTTCCCAGTCTGATGTGCCAGCTTCCCAGTCTGATGTGCCAGTTTCCCAGTCTGATGTGCCAGTCCTCAAATCTGATGTGCCAATCCTCAAATCTGATGTACCAGCTTCCCAGTCTGATGTGCCAGCTTCCCAGTCTGATGTGCCAGTCCTCCAATCTGATGTGCCAGCTTCCCAGTCTGATGTGCCAGCCCTCCAATCTGATGTGCCAGCTTCCCAGTCTGATGTGCCAGCTTCCCAGTCTGATGTGCCAGCTTCCCAGTCTGATGTGCCAGCCCTCCAATCTGATGTGCCAGCTTCCCAGTCTGATGTGCCAGCCCTCCAATCTGATGTGCCAGCTTCCCAGTCTGATGTGCCAGCTTCCCAGTCTGATGTGCCAGCTTCCCAGTCTGATGTGCCAGTCCTCCAATCTGATGTGCCAGCTTCCCAGTCTGATGTGCCAGTTCTCCAGTCTGATGTGCCAGTTCTCCAATCTGATGTGCCAGCTTCCCAGTCTGATGTGCCAGCTTCCCAGTCTGATGTGCCAGCTTCCTAGTCGGATGTGCCAGTCCTCCAATCTGATGTGCCAGCTTCCCAGTCTGATGTGCCAGCTTCCCAGTCTGATGTGCCAGTCCTCCAGTCTGATGTGCCAGCTTCCCAGTCTGATGTGCCAGCTTCCCAGTCTGATGTGCCAGTTTCCCAGTCTGATGTGCCAGTCCTCAAAATCGATGTGCCAGCCTCTCGGTCTGATGTGCCAGCCTCTCGGTCTGATGTGCCAGCTTACCAGTCCGATGTGCCTGTTATCCAGCCTGCCCTTACGGTACTTGCTGTTCGGCCTAAGTTCCCAGTGTCTGCTGCCCAGCCCGATGTGTTCCTGTCTGCTGCCCAGCCGATGAGTTCCTGTCTGCTGCCCAGCCTGATGTGTTCCTGTCTGCTGCCCAGCCCGAAGTGTTCCTGTCTGCTGCCCAGCCCGAAGTGTTCCTGTCTGCTGCCCAGCCCGATGAGTTCCTGTCTGCTGCCCAGCCCGATGTGTTCCTGTCTGCTGCCCAGCCCGAAGTGTTCCTGTCTGCTGCCCAGCCCGAAGTGTTCCTGTCTGCTGCCCAGCCCGAAGTGTTCCTGTCTGCTGCCCAGCCCGAAGTGTTTCTGTCTGCTGCCCAGCCCGATGAGTTCCTGTCTGCTGCCCAGCCCGATGAGTTCCTGTCTGCTGCCCAGCCCGATGTGTTCCTGTCTGCTGCCCAGCCCGAAGTGTTCCTGTCTGCTGCCCAGCCCGAAGTGTTCCTGTCTGCTGCCCAGCCCGAAGTGTTCCTGTCTGCTGCCCAGCCCGAAGTGTTCCTGTCTGCTGCCCAGCCTAAAGTGCCCGTGCCTACTGCCCAGCTTGATGTGCCCGTTCCTGCTGCCCAGCTTGATGTGCCCGTTCCTGCTGCCCAGCTTGATGTGCCTGTTCCTGCTGCCCAGCTTGATGTGCCTGTTCCTGCTGCCCAGCCTGATGTGCCTGTTCCCGCTGCCCAGCCAAAAGTGCCCGTACCTGCTGCTCAGCTTGATGTGCCCGTGCCTGCTGCCCAGCCTAAAGTGCCCGTGCCTACTGCCCAGCTTGATGTGCCGGTTCCTGCTGCCCAGCTTGATGTGCCCGTGCCTGCTGCCCAGCCTAAAGTGCCCGTGCCTGCTGCCCAGCTTGAAGTGCCCGCTGCCTACCTCAATGCCATGGACTTGTCCCAGCAGCAGCTAGTTGGAGCGTCCGGAGGCCGCTCCTTTGAGGGGGGGTACTGTCAGGAATGGATCCGTCCGCTGGTAAGACCCATCATTTGGCGTGCAGTACTGTGGTCCACCAGCAGGTGTCTCCTGGCAGTTTATAACTGTCAGGAGAGGCCTTTCCTGCTGGGATATCATCTTTGGGCCGCAGTACTGGCGTCCACCAGCGGATGGATCCTGGCAGTGTGGAGCAGACAGCCCTTTCTCCGCTCAGCTGTCACATGAGGCCAATCACTGGCAGATTATAAATACCCGGCCAGCCCTCACACACTTGCCTTGGTATCTTTCTTCCTTGTGCCCAGAACCTGAGACCTGTAACCTGTACCCTGTACCCTTCCCGATCCGGTGTTCCTGAGTTCCTGCTCCTTTGTTGCCCTTTCCCATCCTTAGTTCCCTCTCCCATCCTGCCCTTGTTCATCTGCTGATCTCCCGTGCATGACCCTGGCTTGGCTAATCGTTTGTGATTCCGGTATTGCCCTTTTATTGTATATATTGTTTGTTTGTAGTTTATGGTTTGTAGTACACTATTTGTTTTCACTCCTTGTCATTTATTTAAATAAACACTTATTATTTCACTTATATGTGTTTGGGTTTCCTCTGTGCAGTCCACACAGTCTGGTCTACTAATTTCCCTGATATCAGGTAAGCCGGGTAAACCAGGAACAAGGTAGCAGGTAATTCAGGCAGGTATTCAGGACATAGACTGAAGACGATCCATGTGAAGGCCCTGTTTATATAGGGCGCCTTGTGCTGGGATTGGTGGAGATGAGCGTCCGTGCGCGATTGCGCACACACGTTCGCACTGACGTGCGAGTGCGTGCACCCGTTCGTATTGGAAGGCGAGGACGCGCACACGTTCGCGTTGGTACGCGGGTACGCCCACACGTTCCAGAGCTCGTTCGGTTCGGTTGGGGAGACTGCACATGGGTACTGGCACCCGCAGAGTGAGGATTCACTCCTGCTGAACGAAGACGGGCACGGGAAACGTGAGTTCTCTGACACCGATTTAGATGCTAGCCTGTCAGCAATTTATGACAAATTAGCTAACAAGATTCAATCTGAACTGCATAAAACAACTAGCACACTGAAGCAGGAGACAGCTTCCTTGGGAGGGCGCACTGACATATTAGACTAAACATGACAAATTATCTCTAGCACACAAAGGTTTAAGGAAAGATTTTGAGCTTTTAGCTGAAAATTACTCCTATCTCCAAACTCAGGTTGAGGATTTGGACAACAGAAATCGCAGGAACAATTTGGCTTTGAGTAAATAACGAGAGGAGAGCTTCTGAGAGGTGCAGTACTTTTATTCTTTTGTCTCAAAGGTGTGCATTAAGGTTGAACACCACAGAGGTTAATCCTTTGACTCCTTAAACACCATAAGTACTATTTGTATTATAAGCACCATTTGCACCATATGCACCGTGAAAACTAGCTCCGCTTGCCAAGGGGTGCAAACTTTGAACTTTAGAAAACTTCTATAAACTGTATCCTTCCCACAAGGTACTACTGCATTGCCTGGGCTGAATTAATGAGAAAGCCCCTTGCAAAACTAGAGGAAGCAGGAAGTGTCTGGTGATTAAAACATTCCTCAGAGAAACAAGAGGAAGGCAATAAAGGTTCCACCTGTCATTCAGTGCTGAACAAAATATTTAAAGTGACAAGCAGACAGTTACATGAAGGTACGGATTTATTGATTTTTTTAGCTAGACATTCATCTCTCTCTCACTGGTTTGACACAAAATATTATTAATGTCTTAACATTAACCATAAATAGAATGATAAAGGGATAATACATATAACAGTATGCACGCTATTTCACTAAATCGCACATTAAATAACCATCAATTGGTGGACACGTGGAGAGCACATAATGTAGGCATCAAAGCATACATATTTTACTCACACCCACATAATAGTTTTGCACGTCTAGATTACATTTTCTGCACCCCAGTCCTCCTAGCCAACTCAAAAGCGGATATCCATTTATGTCCCTGGTCAGACCACCATATTGTCTCCTTTACAACTTTGCATATAGGCCTCGCCCCCACACCATACAAATGGCGAATAAATGGTTCTCTATTGACTGACCATATGATTACACAGCAGCTATCATCTCATCTTTAACATTATTTCGCAAATAATACAACCCCAGATATGACACCCACAACGATATGGATGGTCCATAAGGCAGTCATAAGAGGTCACTTAATCAACATAGCATCAGCAAAAAACAAAACTAGCAGATATCAAATCTCTTACCAAAGACTTGGATCGTTTATACTATAAACATAATCAATTCCCTTTCAGAGACCTCCTCAACCACATTCAAGAGAAACACATAGCCTTAGACACTTTACTAACAACAAACACAGAAAAGGCCCTAAGATAGTCCAAAGTAAGATTTTATATTTCAATATTATTATTAATAGAAGAAAAATAAATAAAAAAAGAACAAATATCCAAGTTCCATACAGCCAGACATATAAATATACTGACATTGTTTTTCCGAACATCATACAACACTTCAGGAGGTAAACAATATAACCGTAGTACCCCTGTAGCAGCTGCTAAAACAACCAAACAATACATCCTAAGTATATGTACATAGTATTAGTAAGACATACTAGTGGATACCCACTACATATAACGTTTTTTAGTAAAAAAAAAAAAAAAAAAAGGGGGTAGAGGAGACCCAGTACTCCGGGCGACTCCGACCTCAATTGTCAGAATCCTCTCGGGACCCGCCACAACGTGGGGCCTCCTACTATATCTGTTGTGTTGTACATAAGCATTTCAAGAACTAAAGTAGTAAAAAAAAAAAAAACAAAAAAAAAAAAAACAAAAAGGAAAAAGAAGACTAGAAGAGAGAGGAAAGAGAGAGGTAGGAAGAAAGGAAGAAGAGGAGAGGGAGAGAGAGAGTGGGTCGTCCTGGAGTTCCCTACTGAATTGAAATGTAATCAATCCATGGATCCCACACCTTGTTAAACATCTTTGTTTTGTTATGAAGAATATGAGTGAGCTTATCATTGATCATAATACAATTAGGAAATTCAAAGGAATTCTGGACTGTCTCAAGTTTCTTGCAATCGTAATTCTCGCCGCCAATAATATATAATTGATTAGTCTCGTGGATTTTTTGGGTGTTTCATCGGGTAATTTATGAAAAAGCGCGCTTTCTGGCGACCTACGGATGTTTACTCCCATCACTGAATTGATTAGATTAAAGATCCGTATCCAAAATCTGGTTACGAGTGGGCATTGCCACCAGATATGATGCATAGTCCCAATCTGTCGTAAGAGCGTTTTGTAATTGGCCTCAATAAGGGTAGTATTAATGGAAATTTTGGATAGCTGGTAAGCAATGTCTTGCCAATCTGGTAATTCTAAGGTGAGGTTCAGATCTCTTTCCCATTGGTCCATATAAGCAAGCTTAGTACCTGGTTCAGTGATGGAGGAATATATTGCAGATATCCGACCCCTCTGTAATCCTCTATTTTGACAAGTCAGTTCAAATGTGGTAAGCGTAATGGGGCCCCCCACCTGTTTGAGCTTGGAGTTAACAAATTATGAGATTTGATTGTATCGAAACATCTCAGCAGAAGGCATTGAAAAATTATCTTTGAGATATTATTATTATTATTAATAAAAAAATAATATTATTATTTTTATATAGATTTTGTGCTGTGTATATATGGTTCCCATTAAGGAAGTCTCCGCAGTCCTTTATTGAGCCACCATTAAACAATTGCGGAGCAAGACCAGGATGAAACTCCGGGTTGCAGAGAATCGGAGCTAGTGGTGTGTGGGGGGATGATAGAGGCCTATGGTTAGTGTTTTGTCCCATACCGCTAAGGAGTGTGACAGAGTAGGGCATAGAATAGGCTTGCGCTTAGGGTTGGGAAGCCACATCAAGGTTCCTATTGCAAGCGGGTGACATGCAAGTGCCTCTATGTAAACCAAAAGGGGGACTGAGCCTTTAGCTGTGGTGTAAGGCAACTGGGCTATCTGGGCTGATTGATAGTATGCCTGTAGATTGGTAAGACCACGCCCCCCCATGGGTTTAGGTGTGTAGAGCGTTCTCTTTTGTATCCAAGGCCTTTTATTACCCTATATGAAACATAGGACTTCAGCTTGTAAATGTTGCATATCTCCTCATGGAATCGCCACCGGTAGTGTCCGGAAATAGTAAAGGAGTCTGGGTAAGAAAATCATTTTTATGGAATTGATTCTGCCAAACCATGAAAGAGAATATTTCGCCCAGCAACGAAGATCCTCTTTAAGTCTTTTGAATAGAGGGGGTAATTTGCTTTATATACGGTGTCTATAGAAGAGGTCAGCTGGACACCTAAATATGGAAGAGAATGTGAGGCCCACTTGAAGCCATATGCCTTTTGAAGAAGCTGTACTTCAGCGAGGGATAACGATATGTTAAGTGCTACGTTTTTTTGGGAGTTTAGGGTCAGACCGGAAATTAGGGAGAAATGGTCAAGTAGGGACATTAATTTGGGTAAGGATACTTTGGGTTTAGTGATATACATAAGAACATCATCGGCAAATAATGCACATTTGTGTTCCTGTTGACCACAGTAAATGCCGTGAATGTCGGGATGGGAATGAATCGCCGTGGCCAGGGGTTCTATTGCCAGAGCAAAAAGTAGGGGAGAGAGCGAGCATCCCTGTCAAGTACCCCGCTGAACAGGGAATAGCGAAGACTTGTGGCCTCTAATAGAAACTTGGGCTAGCGGAGAACTATATAGTGTTTTCAACAGGGAAAGGAATGTAGGGCCAAAACCCCAAATCTCAAGGGTGATGAAAAGATAGTTCCAATTTAGGCTATCAAAGGCCTTATTAAGGTCTAATGATAAGAGCAAAAGTTCCAGAGTGGGGAGATTATTCCAGTTAGAGCGCACTGCTGAAATCAGGGCAATAGATCTGCAAATTAGATCTAAGGTCTGATGTCCTGTGATAAATCACGATTGGTCTTTATGGATATAGTGTTCTAAAAAGGAATTAATGCGAGAGGCCAACTGTCCAGAAATTTTTTTGTAGGAAGCCCATCAGGGCCTGGAGATTTGTGGAGTGAAAGGGATTTAATAGCATCATAGATCTCTTCACTCGTGAAAGGTTGGTCCATAAGATCCTTATGTTCATCTGTGATGGACAGGAGGGGGAGATTCCCCAAAAATTCCCTAATGGATGGAGGAGCTACGTCCCGGGGTTTCTTATACAGATCTGCATAAAAACCATGGAACTCGTTAAGAATTTTTTGAGGGTCTTGGGAGAGGTGGCCTCCTGATAGTCTTATTTTAGGAGTGCTCGGTGGGAGTGCCTAGGGGTAAACTTATGCGCTAATAGAGACCCTGGGCGATCACGCCAAATGAAAAATTTATGGTTCGCCCATCTTATTTGTTTTTCGGCCCTAGTAGTGAGACAGATATTCAGTTCCAATTGGGAGTGTTCCAGCTTATTGAATAGATTGGGAGATGGGGAGCGTTTATGTTGCTTAGTTAGAGATTCAAATTCTCTGGTTTTGGCAGAAATCTATTTGCGTGAGCCTTTTTAAGTCTGGAGGCCAACTGAATAAAGGCTCCCCGGATAGTAGCTTTGTGTGCAGCCCAATTAATGGCAGGGGATGTGTCCCCTGGTATATTATTTTCAAAGTAGGTTTGTATATGGTTGGAGATCTCAGCACAGTGAGATTCGTCGCTAAGGAGAGATTAATTTAATCGCCAATGAGAACTTTTAGTCTTGTTGGTAAGGTCTGATAACTGAACCATAACCGGATCATGATCCGACCAAGGTGTTGATAGTATTGTGGCGGACCTCAACTTTGGTGCCAGCCCTGAGAGGAGAAATACGTGGTCTATACAGGAATAATGTCTATGTGTCCTTGAATACTGAGAGTAATCCCTGGTGGTAGGATTCGCCTCCCGCCAAGCGTCCACCAAATCATATTGATAGAGCAGTTGTGCGAATTTGTGGCTTTGCCCTGGGGGAGACCGAAGTCCTGTAACGTGCGATTTGTCTTTAATAAGATCCAAAGCAAGATTGGAGTCACCTGCCAAAATGAACGCGCCTTCAAATTCGGACACCATGGACCTTAGAATGGAGTGGAAGAACGCAGTTTGATTTGTGTTGGGAGCGTAATAAATGATGAAAGTAATGTTTCTCCCAGGTGGCCTTTCACTAGAAGATAACGGCCATCGTTGTCTTTAAGGATTTTGGTTTCTGTAAACGATACACGCTTAGAGAAACAGAGGGCTACACCCCTTTTCTTTTCCGAAGCATTCG
Source organism: Lithobates sylvaticus (assembly GCA_028564925.1). Classification (NCBI taxonomy): domain Eukaryota; kingdom Metazoa; phylum Chordata; class Amphibia; order Anura; family Ranidae; genus Lithobates; species Lithobates sylvaticus. Next base: position 108,716,652 of record CM053036.1, read on the forward strand.
TGTAAAAGCAGAGAGGGTAGTCTTTATGGAGATACCGAGGGGTAAATAGGGAAGTAAAGTGCGTCTCTTGGAGGGCCACAATGTCTGCCTCCAAGGATCGATAATGTGTGAAGGCCTTAATCCGTTTGGCAGGTGATCCGAAACCTTGAACATTATGGGAGAGCAGGCAGATATTTTGGGGGGTAGACCTTATACTAGACATAGGAGACAGTCATGACCAATGATAAGCAGACTCACCCACCAATCTGTTGATTCTAGAAGCCGGAATGAATGAATGAATAATTTGTATAGTGCTACAATGCAAACTGAATCGCCTCAAGGCGCTGTGTTCGTGCTTTGTTGTCAAGCTTCTTAGAAGAGGTAGGTCTTGAGTTTTTTCCTGAAGGCCTGATGGTTTTCTTCCATGCGGATGTAGGTCGGTAGAGCGTTCCATAGCCGTGGTCCTTGGACAGCGAATATCCGTTCCCCTTTGATTTGTAGCGGAATTTGGGAATTTCTGGTTAGATGATCGAAGACTGCAATTGGGTGTATAGTGTTTTATTTTCTCGAGTAGGTATTGAGGAGCGTCTCCATGTGTGCATTTGTGGGTGAGGCAGAGGGTCTTGAATGTGATCCGATTCTTTACGGTTAGCCAATGTAGGCTCCTCAGGGAAGGGGAGATGGATTCTCAGTTTTTTTTTCCTGTTATCAGCCTTGTCGCCGTATTTTGGATAAGTTGTAAGCGCGCAAGTTGATATTGGGGTAATCCTATGTAAAGGGAGTTTGCGTAGTCAAGTCGTGAATTAATGACTGTTCCAACTACCACTGCTTTGTCCTCCTTTGGAATGAAGGGGATGAGTCTGCGTAGCAGGCGAAGCAGGTGGTGAGAACCACTGACTACTGCTCCTATTTGTGCATCCATTGACATCTCTGAGTCGGAAGCACCAGGGGACTCTCATGGCGACCCTCAATAAGGAACAATAGTAGAAAGAGTTAAAGCCAAAGTAAAGGGAGAAGAGGAGAAGAAAGAGCCACATCAAAAGTAATAATAAAAAAAAATAGAGCGGTCGGACCAGGAAACTCCTGGTGCCGAGTGTCATCATTTTAGCATAAAGGCAATCGAGTATTACAGTCAGTAAGCAATGTAAATGTCCCAAAGCCGAAGCTCTGGGTGTGAAGGAGTCTTCACCAAAATCAGGTGATGGGAAGAGTCCTTCAGGTAGGGAGTGTGCATGACCACCCCCTAGCAACAAAGATACATTAAAATACATTTTTGGTCCCAATGTCCCGCCCTGGAATATTGACAGAGCCCCGTGACCGAGTAGTTGTGATAGGCCGTATGATGGGGGTAAGGGGGAAAAAAAAAAAAAACACAAAACCAGCTTAAACCACCTAAGCAAAACTCAACAAGTATGTATTATATCAAGATAATCAAACTGCCCAGAGCAGCGACTAATGTCCCTTCAAGGGACCACTAAGAAGCCGCCACAGTGGGCTAAAAGTCTGTTCAGTAGCATGGAGCCCATTCTTTAAGGTGTACGGGAAGATGAGGCTGATTTCTTAGCCGACTTTGATGACCAAAGAGGGGACAGCGGAGGAGGGGGTTCCAAGCTGGTTCCGTGAAGATGAGTTGTGGGAGATAAAGCCCAATTTCAGTAGGATTGTTTCGCCTTCAGCAAGCGTTGAGAAGGAATATTATTTGCTGTTAAAGGTAAATTGAAGCTTAAAGGGATAGTTCCATCTGTAGCGAATGTTACGTTGGGTCAGTGGTAGTAACAAAGGTTTAAGCGATCGTCTCTTTTGGATTGTCTTTTGGATTGTGGCCTGGGATATATCGGCAAATATTTGAATCTTGAGGCCATCTATTTATAGATCCGGGTTTTCTCGGGCATGACGCATCACTGTTTCCTTGATCCAAAAAAAGTGCGGTTTCACGATAACATCCCTGGGGGGGCCATCAGGTTTAGGAGAAGTCAAAGCTCTATGAATAGGATCAATTTCCATATGGATCTCGTCAATTTCAGGTACTGCTGCTTGCATCAGGGAATGAGTGATGGAGGTGATATATTTTACGTTTTCCGGAATACCACGGATACAAAAGTTATAGCACCTAGCGCGATACTCGAGGTCATCGATTTTTGGGTAGGCCTCTTCAAGACGATCCTGTAAGTCGGTTATCATATTTGAGTTTTGGGAGACTCTGTGGACCGTGTCATCCATTTTGGATTCAATGTTATCTAGCCGATTCCCCAGTTCCTGGAAATCTTGTTTTATGTCCAAAGCTAATTTGTCAGTAGCTTTTGACAATTCTCTTTGGAGCAGGTCAGCAAAGTGAGCTAGAAGTATTGGGTCCCCTGAGTATTGCACTTGAACAGATGAGATAGCAGGAAAGTCTGCATTGCCATCTTGTGCAGATTCTTGGCTGCTGGGCTGGCTGCATATGATTTCAGTCATCTCCCTATCCATAAGAGAGGATGTGTGGGAGTCCAGGCCAGGTGATAGGGCTGCAGCTTGTGAGGGAGACAGTGCAGGGGGGCTAGGTGACAGGCAGCCTGCTGTATTTAGCTCACCTTTATCAAGGGATGGCGTGGAGGAGCTCGATGCAGAGTGCCCAGCGGTGTGGGTCTTTGGAGTCTGCTTCTGTGGGGGGCGGCTTCCCCTTCCCTGATGCCGGCATCCCTCATGTGTGATGGCCAGTCGCCATCTTGAATTCGCTATGTGCAGCGCGGGACGAAGTCCGGGAGCCGCTCTGAGGCTGGGCACCTTCAGAGAAACCTGCAAAGGCAAGCTGTGAGAGTAGCTCAGCCATCTCAGTATGGAGTCAGAGGCATGCATGAAGTGTGATGCAGGGCACGATTTAAGGTGTCAAACACTATGGAGTTCTTGCAGACTTTTGCCCCGTACACACGGTCGGAAAATCCGACCACAAAATCCATCGGATTTTTTCTGACGGATTTTGTCCGACACTGGTGTTGCATACACACGGTCGGACAAAGTTGTCAGAAAATCCGATCATTCTGAACGTGGTGACGTTTGTTGCCTCCGACGGGACTACGTAGAGACTAGTAGCCAATAGCTTTGGTCTTGTAATGTGATCTGAGCATGCGTGGCACTTTGTCCGTCGGAATTCGCTACAGACGATCGGAAAAAGTCCGATAGGACTTTGTTGTCGGAAAATTTGAGAGCAGGAGATAAAACTTTGTCTGTCGGAAAATCCGACGGAAAAAGTCAGAACGAAAATGGGTTAGGTCAATTGGCTTTACAAAATTTGGGAGAATTTAGAAGGTGTGTGCCACATCCGGTATCAAGAAGAAGAGAAAGGGGTTTTCCCCTAGGTTTGTGGACTTTTTATTGGCACTACCATGCTTTCCCCAAGAAAAAAATATATATAAGTTGTGTGAATAGTAACAAAATGTTTATTGAAATATTAAAGGTTAAAAAAGACCATAAAGATCATATGTAACATGCACAGTAAAAATGCATCAAAATCATATACATAGACTTGTATGAAACATTGAACCAGACGCGTTTCGGAGTAGGTAAGTTGCTCCTTCTTCAGTGGTCGTGGTATACAGTCTATGATTTGTATCTAAATATAAATATAGAGATAGAAAATATACATCTTATATGAGTTCAACATGAAAGGTACATTTGTGGGAACATTATTATAAAGAGCGGACATAGATCACATTTATACCCCATACGGATGGTAAACAGTGTATTCGCCTTAAAGCAGTAGAGCATCAGGAGGAGAAGAGAAAGATAAAGAAAGAGTAAGTATGATCATAGCACTCACGTGATTGATGCAGAGATGAAGAGGATTTTTTCCCCTTAATAAAAACAGAGTATAGTATAACGTATCGGCACAGCACAGGGTGATGGTTGGATCGCAAGCACAGGTCTCACTTTTCACATAAGTAGGCAGGATTAGTTCTCACATGGAGAGTAGTTTGAGCGTCTCAAAACTTTAGAAAGCTCTGAGATCAAAATGTCCCCATAGAATATGGTTGCGGGTTTTAGAAAGGCTGTAAGAAGTCGAGCAAAACGAGGATCCTGGTTCTGCTGGGGTCAACAAAGCAAACCCAGGGCAAACCTCTGTAGAAAAAGAGTGATAGTTTTGGTATAGGTTAAATAGCTGCTGGACATTGTAAAAGCAGGGTAAAGATGTACCCAATTTCACTTATACATTTGTTCAAAAAAGGCAGGTGAACTTATAATGGGTTAATATGATTATAAAGGCTTAATAGTACTTATTATATCAGAGATGTTGGCTAGTGAGTCTAAGCCAGGAGGCTCTATCTCAATGCCTAAATAGGCAACATTTGTGTGCTATGACGCCTAGTATTGGTGAATCTCAGCAAATAGGGCTCCATACGAATGCTTGGACAAGCCGTATTAAAATGCTGTATTACCAAGGCAAATGAGTGACTATCCAAGCCTGGGATATAGGGTACATGACAACAAAGAGTATTAAGGTGAAGAGGTAAGGTAAAAAGTACATAGGGTAGCAATTGTAATAAGAACCTACCCTGTGTATTTAACAAAGAAAGCTTGACTGCTTGTTCCTCTGATGATGCCGTCAGAGGTTTGAGGATCTGAGCTGTGAACTTATACGAGTGTGGCCACCCCCCCAATCAGCTGTTAACCAGAACAGCTGGCTGGTAAGGGGCGGGAGGTTTGTGGGAAGAGTCGGCCCCCCGGGCGGTGTGCGCGCGGTCCCATCCAATCATAACAGGTATGACGAAGGATGCGGCCACGCCCACTCCTCCCGCCGGCACGTATGGCCTCAGAGTCGGAGCGCGCATGCCCAGTGGGTGGAGAAAGATGACAGGTATCTCCTATCACGGGCATCGCACTACCGATTGGAGGAGGCCAATAGAGGAAGGGAGGCGTGGGAAACACACCTCCCCCCCGTCGCCGCACCGCCCAGATGGGCGGGCGGCTTACGTGCCGGGCAGTTCCCAGGATCCAAGTGTCAGCTCGAGAACAGCCATCTAGTGGGGAAATATATAATTTCTTAACTTTGAATCCATAATAGTACATTGTAGGCTGGAAATAAATCTTGTGCTTTAAAGTCTAAGATGGTATATATAGATGGGGGCATGTTAGATATAGTAGTTGGCCTATATATACTGCCTGGAATTATTCCCTAGCAATAGGGGGGAAAGCGCTAATATGATAAAACGGAGAGGTGAGAGATGGCAGCATCCCAATATCACACCACCCTGTATGCTAATGCCTGATTATAATACATTATATAAGTATTTTATTATATACAGTGTTTAGCACGTTGATAATTTTTCCACATAGTCATTATACATAATAGGTTTACCCCACTCCATATGTGGTCTATCACAGACGTGTAAAGACAAATGGAGTAGGTATACATATATACAGTGTTCAACCTTAATATAGTATCATATAGATATTTATTACATGATAGGTTTACCCCACTTCATATAAATTCAGTCGCGAAACGTATAGAAATAAATGAAGTGGGTATACAATATTTAACCTTAATGTAGATATATTGTAATGGTTTTTTAGAAAGGAGAAAAAAAAAAAAAAAAAAAAAAAAAAAGGGATATTGTAGGTAGATATATATGTGTAATTATCGTCATTAGAGTCACAGCCTTTCTAAAACCCGCAACCATATTCTATGGGGACATTTTGATCTCAGAGCTTTCTAAAGTTTTGAGACGCTCAAACTACTCTCCATGTGAGAACTAATCCTGCCTACTTATGTGAAAAGTGAGACCTGTGCTTGCGATCCAACCATCACCCTGTGCTGTGCCGATACGTTATACTATACTCTGTTTTTATTAAGGGGAAAAAATCCTCTTCATCTCTGCATCAATCACGTGAGTGCTATGATCATACTTACTCTTTCTTTATCTTTCTCTTCTCCTCCTGATGCTCTACTGCTTTAAGGCGAATACACTGTTTACCATCCGTATGGGGTATAAATGTGATCTATGTCCGCTCTTTATAATAATGTTCCCACAAATGTACCTTTCATGTTGAACTCATATAAGATGTATATTTTCTATCTCTATATTTATATTTAGATACAAATCATAGACTGTATACCACGACCACTGAAGAAGGAGCAACTTACCTACTCCGAAACGCGTCTGGTTCAATGTTTCATACAAGTCTATGTATATGATTTTGATGCATTTTTACTGTGCATGTTACATATGATCTTTATGGTCTTTTTTAACCTTTAATATTTCAATAAACATTTTGTTACTATTCACACAACTTATATATATTTTTTTCTTGGGGAAAGCATGGTAGTGCCAATAAAAAGTCCACAAACCTAGGGGAAAACCCCTTTCTCTTCTTCACGGAAAAAGTCAGATGGAGTCTACACACGGTCGGAATTTCCGACAACATTGTCCGATAGGACATTTTCCGTCGGAAAATCCAACCGTGTGTACGGGGCATTTGAATACACATTCCCTCTATGTCCAATGAGTGTGTTATTAGTGGTGTTATCGGGTAGGCCACATATAACCCCAAGGCCCCTCCCAAAACACAGAGGCTGGTAGATGACATGTGAACCAATACATATATAATACAGTGCCTATGCCAGTATCCCTTCAAACAGTATACACACTGAAATGGTTGAGCACGTCCTGGGCACACTACAACAACAATCCCAATATGCCCCCTGACCCTCACCCGGACCACCTTCTAAATATTCAAAAATATAAAACAACAAACACGTAATCTCAGCTGCATAGCAATTGTCCATGGAATGCAAAAGGGAGGAAGGGGCGTGATAGTCCATAGAAGCGAGTGGGAGGGGCATGACAGCCTTTAGGCCAAATAAAAATAGTCCCAAAAAAAGCTCAAAAAGAAAAGTCTTTTGGATGGCTTCTGAATGTCCATTAAATTAGCAGAAAAGGAAGGAAAAGGAAATGTCCACATTATAACTCTCATTCTCCTCAACTTTTCCCAAAACCTTTTGGTTCAATTCTGTGATCACTCATATGTACAGACATGAATTCTCTACCCCAAAACACTGCCTCTTTGTAAGGACAGAACTTGATATCCACAGACAAACTGGAACTGATGCGTTGGGATAGACAAGGGTCTTCGGGCTGGCACATCTGGATCTCTCTCATGTGGTGCTCACGGGAATTTCATACCTCGGGCTTGCGTCATTTGGCTCCCCCTCAAGGTGTCGTTCCCATGAACACTTTCTTTCAGTCATCTAAGCACCACCTATGGTATTTGAACAACAAAGATGAACAACGAAGATTTCCATGTAAAAGCTGTAGTCATCACTTCATCCAGATAGGGTATGGGGCAGGGTATGAATGGGGTGTAGGGTATGACTGGGGTGGGCATTTCTTTATGTGCATGGGAATGTGGGTGAATGCAGGCTGGCTTAGGACAGAACATTTTACCCAAACATATATTCTGACTCAGAAGTCTCCCGACTTTGCAAATATGTCTGATCATCAGCAACAAACAAAACATTGATGGATAAACAACATTACATCATCAACACTTCATGACTGACACTCTGGGAATTCAGAAGGTAAATATCCAGAATAGTCATTCTGATTGCCTATTTTAAACAAATCCTTCCCATCACATTTTAGTACCCCATGGACTCAATATATGCAGCAATGTATCTTGATCCCAGTCATTTAATTTCAGTAACTTCTTCAAACATTTTTTTTTTCAAATTTCCCCCTTCTGTTACCAGAATCCTTTTATCAATTTTTTTAATTTAATTTAACCCCGAACTTTTAGGGAAAATATAACATGGGCCTAAACACAATATGAGACAACCTGTTGTGTACATTCCAGACACACACTTAAAATACTTTACTAATAGAAATGATACCCTGTGTGTTCGTTAAACACAATACAACCACTTTCTCATTCCACATTCATTTGGCCATTCCATTCATCCTTCATTTGTCCATAACACCTTTAATCCTTAATATTTTTCTCTCTAGTGTCCGGAATTACACAACACAGTTACTTCTCTTTCTCTTTACTAACCACAATTCCTCTGGTGTAGCGCCTGGAATATACAACTTCCCTTTGTTTACTTTCGAATTCTGCACTCTTAATTATAATATTCTTAAACTTGTCAAAATCAACATTTTAAAATCCCCAATCATTGTTAATACAGCTTAAACACTATTAAAACTATTTGCACAAATATAGCACATTTGCTGTTATCAGAAAAAACATCCTTTAACTTCAATAAAGTAAGGATAGGCAACTACAACCAAAACAGTTCTTAAAGTCAGACTCTACCTGAAATGATCAGAATATCCTATACATAAATTGAAATACTACTTTTAAAAATTTGGATCTGATCAGATTCCTCAAAAAACAAAAACATTTGGTACCAGCGCATACATATAATTTTATCAGTGAAATGTCACATTCCCCTTTTAATGTTCCCAATTTACTATGGAGTGGGCATGGGCTTAATATGTGCCCAACACATTTCATGAATAGACTGACACTAGTTGCAACATTTTAACAATAAACATGTACCTCTATAGATAACTTTTCTGAATCAAATCCTTCTTTAACATTCATTCTCCACCTCAGCAAGTCTCTCTGACTCGCTGACTATGGAATGCAAATATAGCAGTATGCTCTCCACAAAAGCGGTGGTGAAGCCATGGTTGGTGGTTTGATCCCTTCTTCCACCCGAAACAAAATAGCAGATCTCTGCGAGCAGATATGTACCTCTGTGCATTGTGCTAAACAGTACTTTGGACAGGAGGAATCACTCAATTAGTCATTTGTCTTTGTCCAAATCCACGATTCAATCCTCTTAAAGCACCAGATGAGTACCCTACTCTGTCCCTCTCACCTGCCCACGTTAGCAATGCTCTCTGTCTTGGCAGGATCATAGGACATATATCAACTTTATCGGCGTTCAGAAGACAAAAACAATCTTATACGCTAAATTGGAATTCCAAGACAATTCACATACACATAAAATTAAGCATTTCTCTCTATTAACAACTGTCCTCTACCTAGGTGTCCGTCTCATGAAACTGCGAACAACGGCGACCCCAAGGATCGCCACTGATCACAGTCCATGAAAAAGAGACAGTCGTGGGAGAAGTGTTTAAACATGTTCTCCCTACGATGATCTCTGCACTCTGAGAATCCTCACTGATCGACACAGAAACGGTCAGTCCATGAAGCTGCGACCCCAGCACCTCACCGGAGATCCGTGTCAGAACTCACACCCCCAAACCCACCAGCTCAGAGGTGGAGAATCGGGGAGCGACAAGGGAATCTGGGGAAATCCGAGGGGGAAATAGGAAGATTTATAACTTCCCTCCACCTCATTCAGACCCCCCCAGAACAGTAACCATGTCCTCCTTTAAGTGTACCAAGCAGCGACAATTTTATCGCTGCCCAATAAACTGAAATCTTGGTGTTTCTGGGAATCTCTGGTACCGTAATCCCGCAAAGTCTCACGAGATCCCAGCATCAGGGGCTGCTCATTGCACGAGGTGGGAGGGGCTGCTCATTGCACGAGGTGAAGTGCTTTCAACAAGGGTTCTAGCCTCCCCACCAACTCTCTCTCTTTTTACCATTGGTTGAATCTTTTCCTGTGCCTGTTGCTGAACAGTGATCTGCACTGATCTGCACATTCTACCGACCCAACTGTACCGACTCATTATAACTCCAGCAAACAACAATAAACAAACAATCAACAAACAAACAAACAGACTAACAGGACAAGACTACACAAAAAATCCTTATTTTAACAACATCTTTTATCTAATAATTCAAATTAAACTAGCTGTGACACTCTAAAATCCTTATTTAAACAAAACTCTCTCTGTGTTATTTTCCTTAACTGCCCAAAACCTGTCCTTTAAAATCGTTTTCCTCAAAGATACTTCGTAGTCAATAAATACATGACCACCAATATCTCTCGCACTTTCTACAGCAAATCATGAAAGAATCAATCCTTCAATCTTGGTATGCCATGCCGGTAAAATGTCCCCTTTAAATCTTAAAACAACTCTGACTGCTAACTTTCCGTTATTAAAAGTACTTTCCTTCACTTTTTTTTCTTTCTCTATGTGTCAGTTTTAAAACAGCTTTGAAATCGGCTTGTATAAAAAGAACAATGCATTGAAAAACCTTGCAAAATGCACGCCTTCTTTTAATAAATAACTCAAATCTCTCTTTTTACCTTCTTACTTAACTAACCTTACCCTCAACAATGTAGGATGTTCTTATTAAAAAACACCTTTTAAACTACTCATACTAATGCCTCGTACACACGATCAGACTTTGTCCGCCGGACCCAGTCTGGTGGACAAACCGCCGGACTTTCCGAGCGTGTGACTTGCCCACACACGCCCGGACTTCTCCGGCGGACAATCCGTGGGAAAAAGTCTGCGGGACTTTTGAAAATGAACGGACTTGCCCACACACGGAGCAGTCCGTTCATTTAGAATGTAACTGCAGGTAGACGGGGCTAGCGAAGGCAGTGAATGCCGCCGCACTAGCCCCGTCACCTGGTATAGATTTAAAGGGAATCCCCATGCCAAAAAAACAGCGTGGGGGTCCCCCCCAAATCCATCTCAGACCCTTATCCGAGCATGCAGCCCGGCAGGCCAGGAAAGGGGTGGGGACGAGCGAGCGCCCCCCCTCCTGAGCCGTACCAGGCCGCGTGCCCTCAACATGGGGGGTGCCCTGGGGAAAGGGGGGCCGTGCGGCCCCCCAACCCCAAAGCACCTTGTCCCCATGTTGATGAGGACAAGGGCCTCTTCCCGACAACCCTGGCCGTTGGTTGTCGGGGTCTGCGGGCATGGGGCTTTTTGGAATCCGGGAGCCCCCTTTAATAAGGGGGCCCCCCAGATCCCGGCCTCCCACCCTATGTGAATGAGTATGGGGTACGATGTACCCCTACCCATTCACCTAAGGTGTAAATAAAAAAAACACACAATTTTTTAAAAATATTTTATTGCACTGCTCCGGGGGTCTTCTTCCGTCTTGGGGGGTCTTCTCGCCGGACTCCGCCGCTCATTTACCTAGCTCTTTTACCGAGCAGAGGAGCCCTGCTACCTTCTTCGTCGTCGCTGCCATTGTCTGGGGGTCTCGATCCGCCTTCGGGGGTCTTCTGGGGTCTTCCGGGGTCTCTTCTGTTCTTGCCGCTGTCGTCGTTTTCTGCGCCGCCGCCGCCTTCTTCTTCTTCTTCCTCTTCCTCTTCTTCTTCTTCTTCTTCTTCTTCTTCTTCCGATGTTGACTCGTCGCTCTCTCTGGCCGGAATACCAGAGCCGCGCTGTGCTGGGACTTATATAGGGACAAGGAGGCAGGGTCACATGCTCATGTCACATGGTGACCCCGCCCCCCTAAGATGTCACAGTCCCAGCATCCTCCGGGACTGTGACATCACAAGGGGGCGGGGTCACCATGTGACATGAGCATGTGACCCCGGGGACGGTGCTAGCACGGCGGCATTCACTGCCTTCGCTAGCTCCGTCTACCTGAAGTCACGTGCTAAATGAACTGACTTTCCGATGATCAGCAAGTTCATTTCCAAAAGTCAGGCGGACTAGCATACTAACGGCGGGATTGTCCGCCGGACTGCCAAGTCCAGTGGATAATTTTAAAACAAAACTTAAAACCTAGTCCGCCGGACTTTTGGCGCCAAAAAGTCCGCCGGCGCCCACACACAGGGGGATTGTCCGGCGGACTTCAGTCCGGCGGACAATCCCACGGGAAAGTCCGCTCGTGTGTACACCGCATTACTTTCTCCAAAACACTCCTTTTCTTTTCACAAAACCCCTTCCCATCTGCACATTTCTTTTACAAACTTCAAAAAATACCATTCTGATACCTTTCCAAAAATTCACCAAAAACATGTTAAACATGCCCAAACAAATTATGCACTTTTCAAGCAGAATCAAGCACCTATCATTCTAAAGTTCTATAACCAACATACTAGCAAAGGGGAGAAGTCATATTATTCATACACTATACCAATGTCTTTTCAAAGAAAACCTTAGCAAACTTATCTGAACAGGCATATAACAGTACTCACCCCTTCCACGATACCTGAATATAACAAGGGAAATTGACTTCACTCTAATCTAATTTTCCCCTTTTTGGACATCATATACCACAGTGAAAACTGGGGGCTGCCTTACCCCATACAGCCCCGTATCCCACACAACAGATATCTTATTACTTTTATGCAAATGCGATAGACAAGAAAAAGCAAGATTACCAGAAGTTTGTGGGTCCCCGTATTTACCTGCCTTATCAACCCTTATTTTCTTCTCCTTCCTTAAAGGAGCCTAATATTAGATTTTAAACTTCTCAACAGAGACCCACCAAAGGACAAAGGCTTCTTAAAAGCCACTTCTAAGGCATAGTCCGTATCCCTTCTTAATTAAAATTTACACGACCATGGTTTTGTCAAAGGGAAAGAAAAAAGTGCAGCGCTCAAACTTTATCAAATAATACATATTACAGTGATACAAAATCCGTGAAGATATATCTGAAAAAATGGTGAAAAAAATATATATACAATGGAAAAATAATATATATATACTGAAAAAATCAACAAACATAAAGTTCAAATAATATATATATGCTGAAAAAATCAACAAACATAAAGTTCATAAATTCCAAATTAATGCGTGAATAAAGTGTCCATATAAATATCAAAAAAATGAATAAAATAAAATAAATATATGATAAGATGTGTGACTTGATGATAATAATCGTGCAAATTTGACCACGTAAAAACCCGTCACCTGTATTCACCGAAACAAGATGAAGGCTTACCAGATCCCCGGTGAAGGTTTTGTCAAAACTAAGGCAAAACTAAGGCAGCAAACAATTACTCACCAAAGCTAAAGCTTGACAACCAACCCTGTCAAATCCTAAATCCAAATTTTGGCAGTGCTTTCAAAACTGTAGTGATTATACAGGTACTCCATGTAACACACGGACTAGCCAAGGGTTAATTACTGCAAGACACTGTTCGAGGCCCCCAGTACTGGGAGACACTTTCAATAAACAAAATACTACAACAGAGTTAGTTCAAAGAAAATGTCTGATATTTATTTGGGTGGGGACAGCTTATATACGAAATATCTTATCCAATCATGATGGGGAAAAGGGGTGTGTTAGTGGGAGGATATATGAATATCATTAATAATAAAACAGTTCATCACTATAATGTTATACACTCCTATAATGTAAATAACCTCTGAGAGATAGCTGTCATAAGATCACCAGGATGGAAATGCCATCTGGTGATGACTAATATTTGGTTTAGTATAGAATGCTCACAAAATGCTTATGCAAGCAAGTTTATGCATGCTCTTGTTACATATAGCTAGACACTGAGAGTAAAGAATAAGACTCCAGAATAAGTTCTTAAAACTGAATTAAAAGCATATTGCCCTATAGCTAGAACAAGATGGAGTCACTAATGTTCAGTCATATCACTACAATCCCCTCTTTAAGTCATGAAATCAAATCATGAAGATGACTTATCTCTTCTCATTGTGACATATTCATCCTGGTGACCATAGTAAAAGTTAAGATACATTCTAATAGCTGCAGCTGGGTCGGGAGGTCGAGTAAAGGCCCAATAAACCAACGTGCCAACTTCAGTGAGGGAACACAGAGTTGGAGGTTGCGAGATGACAGCCAGACCATGTCCCCAACCTGGTAGGAAGGCACAGGCAGGCATCTGCTGTCAGCATGGAGTCTGTACCTATCATTGGCATGACGCAAAGCCTCCTGGACTTGTGCCCAAATGGAACGAAGATCACAGAGATGCTCCTCTAATGCAGGAATGCTCTGCGGAACAAATGAGACAGGCAACATGGAAGGTTGAAATCCATAGTTCGCCATAAACTGGGACAATCGGGAAGCAGAATTCAGGGCACTATTGTGAGCAAACTCTGCCCAAGGTAAGAGGTCTGACCAGTTGTTATGATGGTCAGAAATATAGCAACGTAGAAACTGCTCCAAGGACTGGTTGGCTCGTTCTGCGGCCCCATTAGACTGCGGGTTATACGCAGAGGAGAAAGAAAGCTGAATTCCCAACTGTGCACAAAAGGCTTGCCAGAACCGGGACATAAACTGACTACCCTTTTGTCCGAGACAATCACCTTGGGTAGCCTATGTAAGCGAACGATCTCCCGAGCAAAAATGGAAGCCAGTTCCTTAGATGTGGGCAACTTCTTAAGTGGAATGCAATAAGACATTTTCGAGAACCGATCAACCAACATCAAGATAACTGTGTTGCCCTGAGAGTTTGGTAACTCCACAATGAAATCAATGGACAGATGGGTCCAAGGCCTCTCTCCATTGGCTATGGGTTGTAGGAGGCCCATTGGAAGGTGTTGTGGTGTCTTACTCTGAGCACACATGGAACAAGCAGCTACGAAGGCGTCTACACCAGCACGTAGACTATGCCACCAGAATTGTTGGGAAATGGCCCAAAAGAGTTGATTCTTCCCTAGGTGACCAGCAGCCTTGGGAAAATGTTAAGTCTGGAGCTTGGCAGTATGGAGACTCTCAGGGACAAAGCAGCGGTCACAAGGTTTCTCAGGAGGAGCATGGATCTGAGCGGCAAGAATTTTGGCACCCAATGGAGAAGTAAGACTGGTGCAAACCATAGCCAGAATACGATCAGGAGGAATCACTAGAACAGGAACCGATTCCAACTTGGAAGTGGAGGAAAACTTTTGTGACAAAGCATCAGCCCTTACATTTTTAGTACCGAATGTGAGATTCTTATGGTCAGTAAGAATGAGAACCGGCACAGTGGTACCTTCGAGAAGATGCCTTTATTCCTTAACCGCTTCCCGACCACCTCACGCCGATATACGTCGGCAGAATGGCGCGGCTAGGCAAAACCAGGTACGTGGCCCTTAAAAGCCTAGCCGTGGGTTGCGCGCTGCCGGCGGTGCACTCGCGACCCGGTCGGGAGCTTCGTGACCACGGCCACGGGACCAGTGGACCCGATCGGCGCTGGTGTCCCGCGATCGGGTCACAGAGCTGAAGAACGGGGAGAGGTCTGTGTAAACAAACCTCTCCCCGCGCTTCCTACTCTGCCTGCCATTGATCGGCTGTTCCCTGTAATCGGGAAAGCCGATCAATGACGTCAGACGTCAGCCCCGCCCCTAATGTAAAAAAAAAAAAACATGTCACACACCATAACCCCTCCCCTCCTCCTAGTGGTTAACTCTTTCACTACAACTGTCATTTATACATTGATTGCTGTATAAATGACAATGGTCCCAAAAATGTGTCAAAAATGTCCGATGTGTCCGCCATAATGTCGCAGTCACAATAAAAATCGCTGATCGCCGCCATTACTAGTAAAAAAAAAAAATATTAATAAAAATGCTATAAAACTATCCCCTATTTTGTAAACGCTATAACTTTTGCGCAAACCAATCAATAATCGCTAATTGCGATTTTTTTTTGCCCAAAATATGTAGAAGAATATGTATCGGCCTAAACTGAGGAAAAAAAATTTTTTTTATATATTTTTTGGGGATATTTATTATAGCAAAAAGTAAAAAATATTGCATTTTTTTAAAAATTGTCGCTCTATTTTTGTTTATAGCGCAAAAAATAAAAACCGCAGGGGCGATCAAATACCACCAAAAGAAAGCTCTATTTGTGGGGAAAAAAGGACGCCAATTTTGTTTGGGAGCCACGTCGCATGACCGTGCAATTGTCAGTTAAAGTGACGCAGTGCCGAATCACAAAAAGGGGCCTGTTTTTTTGGCTGCAAATTGGTCCGGGGCTGAAGTGGTTAAGGGCTAAAATGATCGCTAACAAATCTCTGTCCCCAATTTCATAATTGCATTCCGCAGGTGACAATTTCTTGGAAAAGTAGCCACAAGGATGCATAGCGCTCTCAGAGGTAGGACGTTGAGACAGAAGGGCACCAACTCCAGTCTCAGACGCATCAACCTCAAGGATAAAGGGTAACGTAGGATCAGGATGTGCCAACACAGGAGCAGAAACAAAAGCAGCCTTGAGACTCTGAAAAGCCTTAACGGAGTCCGGAGACCAACTCTGCGGGTCCTATCAATCAGGAGTTTGACCAGGGACGAGAAATTACAAATAAACTTCTGATAATATATCCACGGGTCTGGGCCACTGTATGACTGCTGAAAGTTTCTCTGGGTCCATCGAAAAGCCAGCAGTTGAAATTACATAACCCAGGAATTTAACCTGTTCACGATGGAACTCGCACTTCTCCAATTTACAATAGAGATTGATTTCTCTCAGCTTCTGAAGCACACGACAGATATCTGTGTGGTGGCTCTCTAGGGACTTGGAAAATATGAGGATATCGTCGAGATAAACCACCACACATAGCTGCAACAAATTTCAGAGGACATCATTGATAAATTCCTGGAAAACTGCCAGAGCGTTACAAAGGCCAAAAGGCATTATGAGGTACTCATAAAGGCCTGTTCTGGTATTAAATGCGGTTTTCCATTCATCGCCCTCCTTAATCCTCACAAGATTGAATGCCCATCTCAAATCCACTTTGTGTGCCCAAACGCATTTGCAAACCCAGTTATCACCTTGTTATCACCTTGTATAAGTAGTGGTGACATAATTACTGTGCTGTACATAGCCTGTACAGAGGGCAGAGTTGTAGGAGGGATCCAGCAGGCTCCACCCACTACAGGCTGACTGCAGAAAACTACAGGAGGGGGCGGAGACAAGACCAGTCATCCTGCACAAGGATCTTTGACTCAAACATGACGATGGATGCACAAATAGGATCAGTAGTCAGCGGATCCCACTACCTTCTTCGCCTACTGCGTAGACTCATCTGCTTCATCCCAGAAGGAGATACAGCAGCAGTAGTTGGAACAATCATCAATTGTTGACTCGACTACGCAAATTCCCTCTACCTAGGACTTCCAATATACCAAATTTCACGTCTACAAACCATCCAGAACACAGCAGCCAGACTGGTAACTGGAAAAAAAAACATGGGAATCAATCACCCGTCCCTGAGGACCTTCCATTGGCTAGCCGTGAAGGATCAAGTTACATTCAAGACCCTCTGCCTCACTCACAAATGTGCACAAGGAAAAGCCTTGCAATACTCTGTGACAAAATAAAGCACTACACCCCAGGTCACACTCTCCGGTCAACTAACCAGAAACTCCTCCACATCCCCAAGACCCGTTACAAATGAACGAAGGTTCGCAGTACAAGGACCACGGCTATGGAATGCTCTACCCGCAGACATCCACTCGGAGGAAAATTATCTGGCCTTCAGGAAGAAGCTCAAGACCCATCTCTTCTGAAAACCCAGATGGACACTGGCAGCAAAAGCACCCTGAGATGATTGAGTTTGCATATGTAGCGCTATACAAGTTATTCATTCATTCATTAATGCATAGACCTCCAACCACAAAGAAGCAAGTATTTACAAAAATGCCTTATATGGTATAAGTATAAGCTTAATCAAATATATTAGTTCTACGATTTCCTGTAAAATGCATTGTAATAGTTCTATTTTTTTTTTTTTTTATAAAATTAATTGTAATACTTTGTAATCATCGCTGGTTGCTCCATCTGGTAGCCCAAATGTAGCATAATTTGTCCAGTTTCCTTCGCCAGCTGGATTATTGGGGTTGTTTTCCTGCTGGCTGGACCAGCGATCTCCTGATGTACATTTCCCATTAATGTTGTTCTCATGTACACTTGCCACAAGTGTCCAACCTCCACCATTGGTTGTCATATCACAGAAGGTCTGGTAGATCACTGCATCTTCAGTGGTCAGTGTGTAAATTCCATCTGGAACAGCAGTGTAAAAACAAAAATTCATACACATACGAAGGGGAAAAAATTGGGGTAAATGTGTTATGTACTGTATGCACTGCAATCTTTTATCATAATAATAAATAGCATTTATTTTACAGACAGCAACATTTTATAGGTTCTCTGCCTTTGTCCTTACAATTGCTCAATTCAACTGATGCAACCTACAGTTTATTTTTCTTTTTTTTATTCACACTTAAAATACCTCCATCATTATAGTCTATTATGAATGCAGTTGCAAGACTCTACTATACTGCCAACCATTCTTCATTTGCCACCCATTTCTGTCAATTGTTTTCTCCACTGTTCTCCAACTGACCTCTGAATAAAGTTCAGCTGGCTGGCTATGTTTTGTCTATAAAACATTTCACAGTGCCTGACCTGACCTACATTTCTGGTACACCTATAAATATTCTAAACCAGTGTCTCTAAACTCCAGTCTTTAAGACAGCCCAACAGGTCATGTTTTCAGGATTTCCATTATTTTGCACAAGTGATTTGATTAGTTTCACTGCCTTAGTAATTACCACAGCCGTTTCATCAAATCACCTGTGCAAAATAGAGGAAATCCTGAAAACATGACCTGTTGGAGTGCCTTGAGGACTGGAGATGAGAAACACTGTTCTAAACTATTCTCCCTATCTCTTTTTCTCAGACAATACCACATTCTCTGGATTTCTCTTCCCTGTCCAGTTAGACATGTTACCTCTTTTAAAATATTTAGGCAATCCAGGGCGCATGCACGCGAGCGAAGAGGCCTGATCCCCTTGCTCCACGCCATCAGGAAGAAAACACAAGCCTAGCCAGGCACAGACCGTGTAAAGCCACCTCTCATCCACCACCCGTGTCTCTGGAATGTCCCAGGCTGCCACCGGTTATGTACCACTCCTCCAAACAGAAGCCCAAGAAACGGCAGCTTAATAAGGCCTCCCCAGCTTCAGGCAAGGGCAAAGGCAAGATGGTGACCGAACCTCCAGGGCCTGACGACACAACTCGGCATCACCCGCTAACAGTCTCCACCAATTCCCTACGGATCTGGTGAGTCACTTGCCTGCAGACTCTGGTGGCTTGCTGGCCAAATTCCACACTATTGTAAGGGACAAGATCACTATGGCCTCCTGCAAGCTTTCCTCTGATTTAGTGAGGGGTCTTAAAGAGATAGGCCACTGCACGAATCAGTTGGAACAACGCAAGGACTTAGCTACCACTGTGTTAGAGGGTCATGAGGAGGAAGTGGACAAACTGTCAGTTGAACTGGAGGCCATGAGGGAT
The DNA here is from genome assembly GCA_028564925.1 of Lithobates sylvaticus. Classification (NCBI taxonomy): domain Eukaryota; kingdom Metazoa; phylum Chordata; class Amphibia; order Anura; family Ranidae; genus Lithobates; species Lithobates sylvaticus. Next base: position 108,735,750 of record CM053036.1, read on the forward strand.
AAATTGGAGGATGCAGAGAATAGGGCCTGCAGGGATAATCTTTGAATCTGCGGTATCCCTGAAACTATCACTGACACACAGTAACTGCTTTCTTTCAGTAACTGGCCCCTGAGATCCCGATGGACAGGCTGGAATTTGACCGTATCTACCAGTCTCTTGCTCCTAAACCATCTGATGGCCCCCCAAGGGATATCATCATTAAATTTCACTACAACCGCACCAAATAGAAACTCTTACAGTCTGCGAGGAAACAGCAAGACATATCCTTTTAAGGTAACCCCTTCCAGCAGGTTTGCGGACCTCTCACCGGTAACTATCCCCAGACGTCGGAGCTTGAAGCCCTATCTCCGGATCCTGCAAACCCAGGGGATCAGGTGTAGATAGGGGTTCCCATTCAGGCTCTCATTTTCACATCTGGGCTGTCAGTTCCATGTCACTTCTCCATCTGATCTACGATGCCATTTTCTGGAACCGCAGCTTGACCTACCTTCATCTCAAGAAGAAGCAACGTCCTTGTCCTCCCGACCCAGACCTTCTTGGCCTCCTCATCAGCTCTCCCAATCATCGCAAAAATCTCAACCTGGCTCCCAGGCGCTGCGAGAATTACAGGCCCACGCTTTCATGAGGCCACTAATGGCTGAAGGTAACTCTTTCATTCCCGTGAGCATTCTATCGTCCCTTGCTACCTGATCCTGTACTGCACCTGATGGAACTTGTCTAACCGTTGGACTGTACACACGGATCTGAGTTGCACTATATGGAGTTTGATCCCTGCCCACCTAACCCCTGCCCCAAACCCTGATGTAGGGCTATGGGTAGTTACCCTGTTATACGCCGCCCCGCCTGTGAGATGGTGGCTTAGGTTGATGGCTACTTGCCCTGCATGCCATGATGGGTTACTGGCCTCGGATAGCCTCCTAGACTTTCTCTGAAACTATATAAGTATGGCAGTCTGTGATTGTTCATTTGGCCATCTTCTGCTATAACTGCCTTGGGTGATTCCTGAAATGTTACAGGGTGGGAGGGTATTGGAACTCAAGGATGTCTAGTAATGTTTATCTTATTGGTTGTAATACCTATCTTCTCATCAAAGTTCTATATCTCTGCCTTGTGGTTTGACAGAACTACAGGTGCTGAGCAGGAATTTTTGGCTGCTCGGTCACTCTGGACTGCCTCGCTTGAAGTTGGTGGCCCCGAATGCTCGAGGGACCTTTATTCCTACATGTTTATATGTCCAATACGGACTAAGTTTGTCCTATTGTTTTTCTTTTTTTTGTGTTTGTTCTTTTTGATTATGTTTTCAGAGGTTCGTTGTGCTAATGACATTTAAGATGATCACTACATTTCATAAAAGGCTTGTGGTTTTGACAGACCACTGCTTCCCCTATGTGTCGGTACTTGGCTAAGATGGCTGTCTTGGCCAACATCCGACCCCACCCTGGGCATTATATCCCACACCGTGATGCATTCAAGTTCTCTATGTACATTGTACTGAGTATCTCTCAGTTCCTTCTTGTCCTGTGTCCTGCTTTCCTCTTCTTCCTCTCTACTCCTTTCTTCTACCTTCTACTCTCCTCTTCTCCTCCTTCAGTCCCTGGGGTGTGTGGGCAGAGTATTCTTTAGGCGCACCTTTTTGATTCCATGACTGAACTGGCTGACCCTGAATGTTCAAGGTATGAATTCCCCCCAAAAACTAGTAAAGGCTTTAAAAAAACAAAATATAGATATAGCATGTTTGCAGGAAACCCATTTTTCCTCCTCTTCATGTCCCAAATACTTTGCTTGTTATCCTCAATCTCCTTGGCTAATGGCCCTGCCAAGCAAAAAGGAGTGCTACGCAAATCGGTCCCCTTTATTTGCAGTAAACAGATAGTGGACCCAAATGGCAGGTTCCTTTTACTGCAAGGTACTATTCAAGACACTGAGGTGACCACCATGACTTACTATGCTCCGAATGAAAATCCAGGGTCTTTCCTGACTTACATCTGCTCCCTGTTGAAGTCCCATCAGAAGGGCACCCTTCTCTTGGTGGGTGACTCTAATGTGACGCTGAACCCCCCCCCCCCCCTTGATAATTATCTTTTGGAACACAACCCCCCTTCTCCTGCTGCAAAAAAAATTCTTACATTCCTTGCAAAGTCATGACCTGGTGGATGTCTGGAGAGAGCTTCACCCCTTGGGCAAGGACTGTTAGGTTCCCTGTATTGTCCTCTGCATCTGCCCCTCTTTCTGTTAGGTCCTCTGTTAGGTCCTCTGCATCAGCCCCTCTTTCCCTCAATTGGACTTTGGCGGTCAATGGAAAAAACTCTGTCTGTCTGTCCGGACAGGTAATCAGACACCATACACCGTATGAGGTTGAAAAAATAATACTTTTACTTCCTGCTTTACAGAGCATATACAATAAACAAAAAGGGGAAGAACGCAATTGAACAACCAATCACATTCAAGCATTTAAGCATTTTGTTTTACAATTCAATATTGATCTGCAAGATTCATAATATTTCTTCCTTCAGACTCAACATCATATTTACTCTAAAAATGTCTCACGCAATATATGTCCTTGATAAGGTTCCCAGTATGTTTTGGTATACAGAAGTACAAAACAGCAAACTTGTTATGAGAATGTGTGAGTGTGAGATAAACAGAATTACAGTGAGTTTCTACAGAAAAACAGAAAAACATCTTTGTACAATACTATTAAATCTTAAAGGGTAACTCTACACTTCACACGTTTCCTTACAATCCCTTCTTTGATCATAGGAGACTTAAAAAGTCTCCGCTGATCACTCATTGTACCACCTATATCCTGCCTTGAACATGGTCATGGCTGTTTCAGACTTACAACTGGGTTCTTTGATTTTGCTACTTTACTTATCAGGCAGAACACCAATTTGATTGTCACATAAATGGCCAGAGCTAAAATAAGTATCATGAGAAGTATCATACCTGCTTTCTTAAATAAATTCATAATGTTTTCCCAAATAGAATCCTACACCTGAAAAGGGATTCCATGAGTGGCATTCATCCATGAATCCATTAACATCCCAAATCCATCTACCTTTGTGAGGGCATTGTATACGCCTACCCCACCGAAGTATGCAAAAATGTTGTCCCACCAAGTGGTTAATTCCCTCTTGTGTCTGCCAAATTCAAGGTGACCGTGGGCAGGTTTCATGGACACAAGTGTGTCTGACCCTGTGGTCCCCATTAGAGGGATCATTTCCACAATAGTACACCAACCTGAAGTTTTTCTGTCCATAGGGTAAGGGACGGTGGTATGGCACCATAGTCCACAACAGACCATCCATCCGTGGGGAACATGAGGGGCTTGAACCACTTTGGGGGGGGCTAAGTCTTGACCTTAATCCCACTAAACTCATCCAATCCCCCAAAGAGGGGACATTTGCCTTGCCTTATCCAGGGGCTGCCCATGTGTGTGCTGTTTATCCATTCAGTAACCTGTGGATTGTTGGATCCCCTTACACATTTACATATGTCATATAGGGCATGTTACCTATCCTTTCATCAGGGTCCAGGATATTAAAAGTAGCTAACCCGTGGGAGTGGTGTTTATAACAGGGACTTCCTGGGTGTTATTTAGTAACTGTTCTAGGGTGATAGGCCTTCCAACCATAGGGACTAAATGTCGGCCTGTGGATAAGTGTGACTCCTTTCCATGTATGCTGCTCTGGCATTCACTACAACAGTACCCTCCCCCATCCCGCACGAGGAGTTTAGCCAACACCCAAAAAATAAGAGCAAGAATACAGTGATAGTCATTACAATTGAAAAAAGAAACTGTCCAGGTGGTGCATTTTCTTGGCTCACGGGGAGAGTCTGTGGTCAAAATGGGGGGGTTAAGGGGTTTTGTGAGAGGGGGCATGGGGCAGTAGTGGCTAAGTCTCTTCTTGTACAGTTGTTGGTGGGGGCTCCTCCATTTCCTTTCCTGTCTCCTTTATCTGTGGGCTCTTCTTCAACCTTGATGCATGGATCCATTGTGGGCTTTGATCCATCAGTATTGCTGTCCTGGAGACCTTGAGGACTTCAAATGGACCTTGGAAGACGGGGCCTGGTTGTTTGCGGACTGCAAGTTGTTTGATCAGTACTTTATCCCCCGGGACGAAAGGATGTGTTGGTTCTGTGGAAAGAGCAAGAAAGGTGACAGCAACCTTGTCATAAGTTTCAGCAGGGCTACTTACCAGATATTTCACGTGCTCTTCCTGTAAGGAATATAAGTTAGATTCCTCGCCTATCTTAGGGGCTTTTTGAGCGGGTCTTCCCATAAGGATCTCAAAAGGGGGACAGTCCTGTCCTAGCATGGGGGGTGGTTAGTATATGGTAGCTGGCAGACCAAACCTGCTAATCCAATGATTGACCAAACACCTGGTAGCTATCCCTGCGGTCTCTCCTGTTACGGGAATAACTTCCGGTCATGAGGAAAATGGCAAAATGGCGTATTATTACGCAAAGATATTTGACATTACCTTTCTGTTTGGGCATGTGTGTCAAATCAATCTGTAAGCCTTTTAATGGGCCTATGTGTCCCTGAATATTATTCTGGACACAAGTTAAGCAAGTTGCTGTAGGGGTTTCTTACCTATGTGCCCGGGACCATGGAGATAAGATAAAATCAAAGGAGCTACTGTTTCTGGAATACCTATGATCCCCTCCTTGTTTGACCACAAGCCGTCCGGGTTGTGTGTCAAACCATGTGACTCCCAACAGGTAATGTCAGACAATTCTTCTGGCTCGGGCTGGGAAACTTGGGGACGAAAAATCTGTAGAAAACAATTGGAGGGTTGATTCCCACTTCTGAGGATTGTCTCCTCAGCAGCAATTTTGGCTTTTCTGACCCTTAAGTTGTTTCCCTTTTGAGGGTAAATGGAGTGCACTTAATAAATCCTCTACCCAGACTTGATTTGAGATTTGCTTATTATCCGCTGTCTTGTACCCGCGGGCCCAAAAGACCCCAAAAGTGTATCTATTGTCAGTGTAAATGTTTACTTTTTGTCCTTTGAATAATTGACAGGCATGTGTCATAGCATAGAGCTCTGCCTGCTGAGCTGAAGTCGCTGCTAGTGGTTTCGCCTCTGATATTATGTCTGGTAAAGTCACTACAGCATACAGTATCATTGCTTAGAACAGCTGCCATTAAGAAAAACATTTATGTAGTCAGTAGTTGTAGAAATGTTTTGTAAAAGGTATGTATTGTGTACAATGTAGTATCAATTTCTAAAGTGATTTTGGATGTTTTTTTTACTGTCATGTTTACTGCCACAGGCAGCAACAGCTTGTAGGCATTCCTTGTATCTGAACGGGGAGTTTTTTTTGGATAGATAAGCCACGGGTCGGTAGTGGGTGCCATGCGCTTGGGCAGTCAGCGCAGGGCCCCTAACTATACAGTAAAGCACAAAGGATTTCCTATGATCTGGTAAACCTAGTGCTGGAGCACTGGCCAAAGACTGTAATAAGGTACGTGTTATTTGCTCAGTGTAACACCTGCTTGGGGGCAGTGGCTGCAGCAGAGGGGCGCAAAATTGAATCATAAAAAGAACAATCTGGGATCCACTGCCTGCAGTAGATAATAGAGCCAAGAAAAGAAAGGAGCGTTGCCTTATCTTCAGGGCCGAGACAGGTCAGAGTCTTGACTATTTTCGGGGACCCTTGCCTGGTCCCGCCTGAGATAATACAGCCTAGGTATTTCACCCTCTCCCTGCACCACTGGATTTCTTTTGCGAGACACCAAGTGACCCTTAAGAGATAAGTGAGTCATCAGGCTTTCAGAGTCTTCTGCACACTGTGCCCCGCTCTCACTACATAACAGTAGGTCATCTACATATTGCAGGAGTACTGATCCCTGTGGGAGCACCCAGTCATCCAGGGTTAGTAACACCATGAAAAATGCTGCAGGACTGTCCACAAAGCCTTGAGGAAGACGGGCCCAAGTCAGTTGGCCCGAGCCCCAGGCAAAGGCAAAGATCCTTTGGAAACCCTTGTGAACATCAATGCTAAAGAAAGCATTGGACAAGTCTAGTACCCTGGAGTTGAAGTGGAGGAAGCAGGGATGTTTATAAAAAATTCCTGTGATGTCTGAGACTAGTGGTGGAAGTGGTTAAATACATTTGTTCACCCCCTCAAATCCCCCTAGCCTCCACTCGCCGCTGGCTTTCTTTACTGCATGTATGTATTGACTGATAATGGGTTTTAGAATGCCTTTCTGTATGATGTATGTGGTGATCTGTGGTGTACCCTGTACTTCGTCAGCATGACGGTGGTATTGTTTCTGAAAGAATGGTATGATGTTTGGTTTGAAAGTAGGGACATAAGGAGGGCATTTGACATGTCCTACGTCTGTCTTTGACTTTTCCCATATCGGGTGAGTCTCTAATGCTGCAAGTATGGTCATAAAGTAAAACGTCAAATCTTTTCTTTTTGGCATAGTCAAGTCACATGTTGCTGATTTGGCAGTCATTCCCCCTTGTAGGTCAAATTTAACGTTACCCCTAATGAAGACATGAGGTCTCTTCCCTTTAGACATAAGGGGCAGTCAGTGAGGATGGCAAAGGTTTGTGTGTAACATCTATCCCATTAATTCCCATAGAGAAGAGCAGCCCTCGGTAAAACTTTTTTGTGACAAAATGGGTGTCATTAAGACAACTCGTATTAGCCCCTGTGTCCACTAAAAAACATACCACCCATCCCTCAACTTTAAGGACTACCTGCGGAAGTGTTTTCCAGTGGGAAGAGAAGAAATGAATTACCAAGGAGGGAATCTGCTCCGGGCACTCCTATGGATGTTGATGAAAGGGGTTATTGGGAGGGTTGTTATCATTGTACCCTGGCCAATCAATTTGAATTAATTCTACAGTGTTTCTGGGTTCTGGCAGTTCTCTGGGGGGCCAGGCCACCTTGACTACAGGACGGTTATATTCTGGTTGCATTCGGCGGTGGCCAGGTGGTGGGGGTTGGTTTTGGGTGTATTGTTGGGGTTGCAGGGGGAGGCTTTGTTGTGTTGGGGAAGGATATTGCTGCTGTGTTTGATGATTGGGTAAATTACGCTGATATCTGCCTCTGGAAACACTCCACCCCGTCATTTGAAACCTACCCTGTCCATTCCCCTGGGTGTTTCTTCTGTGCGGACAATCTATTTTCCAATGGGAGGTGTTCCCACAATGAAAACAGCCTCGATTTGGGTATTCTTGTGTTTGCAACGTGGAATTATCAAAGGTTGGGAGCATGGGGGTGGGAGTCCCTGAGGTTTTGGTGAATAGTCCTCCTTTGGTATTAAAAAATCCAGAGGAGGCCCTTTTCTTTACATCATCCATAAACTGTGGGGGGGGACATGGTTGCCCACTCAGTATTGACCAGTTTAATTACCTGGGTCACCTTTGGATCTCTCACAGTCAATTCTGTAGTCAATTCCAGTGAAGGATAAAGTTTTTCCTTTGGCTTTTCCTCATTATCAGTTTTAATCATAGCATGGGGTGGCGGAGGTACTGGCACATAATCCTCTGTATCCCCTATGTCATAACAAAGGGTTGGGGGCGTGGCTTGGCTCGCAGCGTGCATGGACGCTGAGTGAGAGAGCTCCGGCAGCACGGGAGGCCTATAGCTAAAAAACGGCCCTATTTCAGGACAAATATGCTCACATACGGAAAAAAAGGACTTAACAACTGCTCCCTTCGATCGACCGGGACCCCAAAAGGGAAACTATCGGCGGCAAGCCTCAACAAATACCGCTACAACAGCGAGCACAGTGATCCCAAGATGGCGCCGCCTTACAGAGCGGAGGGGGAAGAAGAGAGAGAGGACGATGAGGTCTCTTTGCCTGCCTCAGAAGACTCATCCAGAGGTAACACTGCTCACGACATACCCCTGACATACTCAACTATGACCGAGATAGCAGCAGATATCAAAAACTCTTTCTCTGTAGCCATCACTGACATCAAGACAGAGCTCCTTAGGCTGTCTGAGCAGATGGCGGTAAACGAAAGAGCGGGGAAAAGAAGAGACAGGGCCCTGGTGAGGCTGGACGACATAACCGACACTCACTCACAACATATGTTAGAAATGAACAGACAGATCGAAGACCTCGATAACAGAGGAAGACGCCACAATATTAGGGTGCGGGGGATCCCCAAGACGACCACCCCAGAGCAGATCAAACCGGCTCTGTCCTCCATTTTTAACGGCCTCCTTGAAAGGCCTGCAGATTCCCCCATTGAGTACGACAGAGCCCATAGAGCCCTTAAACCCAGGGCACCTGATGACACTCCACCCAGAGACATCGTCTGCTGTCTGCCAAATTATTGTATTGTATTGTATTGTATTGTATTGTAACTTACTAAAATACCCCAACAGTATAACAATACTGTCACAGCACCAATTATTTACTCAGTTATGCTCCTGATTTCCCTATTCCATTACCCTGGAAATTTTTTAATATCTTGCATCCCCTGCCCTGGATCTACAAATTTAATGGGATCTGTTAACATCACCCCATTCCATAATTTTCACCTGATCACCTGACGTGGAGCCCCTAACTGGAACCTGGAATTACCAGAGACCTGAATAAGCAACCGCAATTCGAAGTTCCAACCACTAGAGGGCAGCAGAACACAACAAATGAATATATGAGCAGGATTAACAAAGTACATTGAATATGCGTGCCTTACCTATCATATTATCGGTGTCTCATGCAGCAGAACAAACACAAGACTACTGCCAAATGGAGGACTATCGAGACTTGCACCTTAACCCCAGGAAGTTTATATTTACGCCCCCTCAGGCCGTTTGAAATATGAGGTTGTCTTTTTGCTTTACTCATAAATCTATGCTTATTCCATAGACCTGGAAATTAAACTGCCTTTGTTTCCCATCTCTTTGAACCCCAGCGGAGTTTCAGAACCATGAAGATTGTAATCACAAAAGCAGGTCAGTACCGTGCGTAGACACACGCAACAACAATACACTCTCACTAAGAATGACACTCTTTATTTTGAGTTACCCTGTTATGCAAGACAGAGCACCTCGAAATGGTCACACACACAGAAGAAGCAAAACAGTGATTTCTCATCCCACAATGTCGCAAATCTTCCCTGGTCTCCATTTAAAACCTCACCCAATATGGGTCTTATATGATCCCGACCATCTCCAACGAAAGCTCACATGGTCTCCAAGCGGGACGCATTCTATATTTAACACTGCTCTACAATGGAAGACGGACAGCAGGTCTAATCTACATGACACTCAAGATCATAACTGACAGATGGCCCACCTCTGGATCTTTTGACAAGTACTTTGGGCATCCATCATACCTCTTTTTTTCTCTTTTGATCACCTCATATAGCATATGCATTACTTTAGAAAAGAATAACTGGTAATAACCTACCTCCAACAAGTCAGCAGAGACAGTACGAATGCTAATGTCCTCATATCCAGCATGATGTATAGTCTATAAATTACACTATTGTAAACGCTGTGTATACAACAGCATATTATTGTCACGTCACTGCTAACACCGCACTGTTTTTTGAATATGGTTGCAGGCATCTCTATTTTCAATGTGTCCTTTGCCCTTAGTTTTCATAAACTGTTGTGTCTCCTATGTTGCCTTTTGCTACGCAATGTTGGCTGTCACACCGACGGGCTCGTTGAGTGGTGGGCCCACCGCTGAGACACACAACGCGAAGCCCCACTGTAAGTTGGAATGTTTTACTCTGTTCCTTACTAGGATGTTAGACCTAGAGTTATAAGCACTATCCCTCCTTGCTATACAATATAGGGATATATTAAGTTAATGGATTGTTTTTACGTTAGACTTCCCTTCTTAAGTCAACACAATCCTGAACCGACGTTGATTACTTTAATTAATATTAGGCCAGAGAAACAGATAAAGTAGTGAATGAAATGAATAGGCCCTCTCGACACGCCTCGACTCCGGAGATACTTCTACGAACACCCCCCGCCTCACACATCCACGGGCGTGCCTCCCACCAACCCCCCAGAGTCAATACAGACGTTAGTTAATAACGTCCCCTCCAGGTTCAACGACAGGCTGACACCTGCCTGAACCAAGACTCAAACACAGTACTACTTTTTCTACTCCCCCACCCTTTTTTCTTTTCTCTCTTTCCTTTTCTTTTTCTTTTCCCCTCTTTTTCTCTCTCCTTGCCCAGATACCCCCCCCCCCCCCCTGAAAATGACTTACTCCTTCCTAGGAAAATCCCCTACTTTGATATCTCATAATATCAATGGACTAAATATCCCAGAAAAAAGATCCAAACTGCTCAAGGAACTCAAAATCCCAAACCCTCTATTAGTCTTTCTACAAGAAACACATTTTAAAGGACAAAACATACCCAAGATCACCAACAATTCATTCCCTAGAGCCTACCATGCGACCAACCCTTTGGCCAAGACTAAAGGCGTATCAATCCTCATAAACAAAAACGCCCCATTTGAACTGACAAATCAACTCATAGATCCAGATGGCAGGTACATCTTTCTGAAAGGCAATTGGGAAGGGTCCCCTATAACCCTGGCAAATGTATACTTCCCGAATAAAGCACATATCACCCTCTGCAACACAATTATAGGTGAACTCAAATGGTTCGCTGAAGGTTGTATTGTACTGGGCGGTGACTTTAACATCCCACTCTCCCCTACGCAAGACACCTCGACAGGATATACCCATGTATCTTACAGAATCTTGAAGCGTATTAAACTTTTGCTACAATCTCTAAACTTAGTAGACTCATGGAGGACGACCCACCCAACTGAAAGAGATTTTTCATATTTCTCATTTCTCAAGGATTGACTTGATCTTTATATCCCAGCGAGACCTGACAAGCATAAGAAGGGCTGACATAGGCATCATTACACTATCAGATCACACCCCCACGGCTCTATCCCTAAAACTAGGCTTGTACAAACAACCTTCCTTCAATTGGAGGCTCAACGCATCACTACTTACCGACCAGAACATTCATGACGATATTCACAAAGCCATCACCACATACTTCAGTATCAACGTAGACTCAGATACGAACCCCCTCAACAACTGGGAAGCTCACAAAAGCGTCATTAGAGGGGAATTTATAAAATGGGGATCTAGAAAGGAAAAAGAAAGAAATAAAACTATCTCAGATCTATCCACGAGAATAGCTCAACTAGAATCTCAGCACAAGCAATCCCTCACAACCAAAATAGCCGACGAACTCATACAGTGCAGAAAATCATTATCACAAATTTTACATTTCCAAACACAAAAGGCCCTGTTTTTTCGGAAAAGCGTATTCTATGAACACGGAGACAAGAGTGGCAAACAGTTGGCCAGAGCTCTGAGGGACGCCACAACAGCCAAATATATTCATGCCATACGAAACAAATCAGGCACACTAGAACACAACACAGAAAAAATTGCTGACCTATTTCATGAGTTCTACTCTAAGCTTTACAACCTCCCCCCACAACACAAACCTACACACATACAACACTCCAGAGAAGAAATGATCAAAAACTTCCTAGATAACAGTAAAATACCCCCCTTAGACACCTCAGACATCAACACCCTGAACACTCCTATAAAGACGCCATTAGACTACTAAAAACAGGGAAAAGCCCAGGCCCAGACGGACTGACCTCTCAGTACTATAAAACATACTCACTCTTACTTACCAAACCACTACTCACAGCCTTCAATCATCTAGCCACCCATGACAATAACTCTAACTCCCTACTCATGGCCCATATAGCAATTATCCCTAAACCTGACAAAGACCACACTGACTGTGCAAACTTTAGACCAATTTCACTCCTAAATTTAGATGTAAAAATATTGGCAAAAATTTTAGCTGAAAGACTGAAACCTCTACTTTCTAAAGTCATAGGACCAGAACAGGTGGGCTTCATGCCCGGCAGAGAAGCCAGAGACAATATAACGAAATCCCTGAACCTGATTCATTATGCACGTCAACAAAAAATCGAGGGCCTTCTGGTCTCCACAGACGCCGAGAAGGCCTTCGATAGGGTCTCCTGGGAATATATGTTTGCAACCTGTACACATATAGGCTTAGGAGGTAATATGATGAATTGGATCAAAGCCCTCTACCAGAACCCACAGGCCAAAATTAAAATCAATAACACCCAATTCACATACATAATGGTACACGTCAAGGCTGCCCCCTCTCCCCCCTACTTTTCATCCTCACGCTTGAACCCCTTATTAGAACGATAAATCAATCCTCTGGAATTACAGGTTTCAATGTACACAAAAGAGAATATAAGATGGCCGCATATGCGGATGACCTCCTATTCTTTACTACGCAACCCCATATAACCCTTCCAAACCTTATAAACATTTTCTCAACATTCGGTTTCATCTCTAACTTTAAAGTGAACCAATCCAAATCTGAAGCCCTCAACCTTAGTATTCCTCCTGACAATCTCAGACTGCTAAAAAAAAACTTTAAATTTAAATGGGAAACTAATACTCTCAAATATTTAGGAATCAAACTGACACCTGACATAGACTCCCTATACTCGACCAACTTCACTTCACTACTAAACTCCATATCCAAAGATCTTCAACAATGGACCTCTAAACAGTTCTCCTGGTTCGGGAGAGCTTCAATATTAAAAATGACCATATTGCCCAGACTCCTATACTTTTTCAACGCCCTACCCATACACATTCCCAACAAATTCTTTAAAAAACTACTCACCATCCAAAGAAGTTTTCTATGGGCAAGCAAAAAAACCCAGAATAAATTTTAGAACTCTGACTTGGGCCAAAAACCAAGGTGGTATTAGTCTGCCTGACTTCAAAAAGTATTATTATGCCTCCCACATCTCTAGAATTATCGACTGGCACTGCCATGATCAAATTAAAGACTGGGTTCATCTAAAACATCTACACAACAAACAAAATATACCATATTATCCGTGGACCCTACACTCCAAAACTTCCAAAGACATTACACACCCACTAGTAGCAAACACCCTTAAAATTTGGCATACAATTGCCACAAAGTACAATCTGGCCTCCGTACCAGGCCCGCTGACACCAATAGCCAAAAACCCAGACTTTCTACCAGGCCTACACCTAAAAACATCTCAAACACCAGGCCATAACCTAAAATACCTAGTCACCCACTGTATGAGTGGAAATAAAATTAAATCTCAAGACACGCTCAAAATAGAACTAGGAGAGGCCTTCTCAAACAACTGGTTCTATCTACAGGTAAAAAATTTCCTCCTTAATAACAAAAATAAATCCTCATTCTCCCATAGACTCACACCCCTAGAAGACATTTGCCTTAAAGGATCCCAAATTACAAATACAACCTCTCTAGCATACAAATGGTTATCTCAACCACCAGCCCAGGAAAGAAACAAACACAAAGAAATATGGGAAAACGAACTGTGCACCATCATAAGCAGTACACAATGGGAAAAAGCCTGTATCTTCGCACATAAATGTTCTCTTAGCACAAGGTACCAGGAAATTTCTTATAAACTCCTCACACAATGGTATATAACCCCAGTCAGGACCAAAAAATGGTCTCCTACTTCTTCGGACTTGTGCTGGAGATGTAAAAAAGATACAGGAACTTTCCTACATATTTGGTGGGAATGTCCCCCAATCCTTGACTACTGGAATAAGATTATTAGATGAATTAAACATTTTACAGATACTAAAATTATATTAGATGCAGCTGCATGTCTATTGCATGTCAACACGTTTTCTATTAGCAGATATAAAAAGTCCTTATCTAGGCACCTCTTGACAGCGGCCAAAAGTCTAATACCTTTACACTGGAAAACCACTCACACTCCTACAGTCAAGGATTGGTTGGACAGGGTCCACTTCATGTACAAAATTGAGGAACTTCTGGCAATGAAGAAAGAAAACTGTACTGGTTTCAATTCACAATGGCAACCCTGGTTATTATTTACCCTTTCCACTGAATTTACCTCTATCTCCGCCTGATCGACACAGAGATTTTCACCTACATATTATCTGACACGACTCCCTTTTAATATAACGACAGAGAATAGACACTTTAACCCAATAATAGCTTATACACATACAAGTCACCCCCCTCCCTCACCCAACCATGTTGTTTTTCCAGAAGGGTTCAGTATAATATTTTCCATAGTTTCCAGACACGAAATCTGAAGGAGTGGGCTGATCCGGCTTACCTTCCGAACCTCCCTTTCCCGGCAGATTTCCCATGTTTACAATTCTTATACTTTATCTTATATTATAACTCTATTTATACAATACACATCAGCTGCAGAACATACAGTTAATGACTTAGGACAAGCCACAAAAGTTTCACCCGTTCCACATTCAATAGTACCTATGACACCTTTAACAGTTAAAGCTTCTTGAAATTAAAAAGTTTTTATTTCTTAGCAAAATGCCAAAAAACACTCCCTCTGGCCAGAGGTTCCCCTGATTATAAGCAAGCTTTGTACGTTATTACTTTCCTTATTCTTATAACCAAACAATTTTTATTTATATTTCAAATTTCTTGGCAAAGTGCCAACAGGTTTAACCACCTGATTACTTTGCACTTAAACCCCCCTCGTGACCAGACCAATTTTCAGCTTTCGGCGCTGACGCACTTGGAATGACAATTGCGCGGTCATACAACACTGTACCCAAATTAAATTTTTACAATTTTTCCCCCACAAATAGAGCTTTCTTTTGGTGGTATTTAATCAAAGCTGGGGTTTTTATTTTTTTTGCTAAACAAATAAAAAAGATGGAAAATTAAAAATAAAAATAAAATCATGTTTAATAGTTTGTTATAAAATTTTGCAAACAGGTAATTTTTCTGCTTCATTGATATGCGCTGATGAGGCGGCACTGGTGGGCACCGATAGGTGGCACTGGTGGGCACTGATAGGCTGCACTGGTGGGCACTGATAGGCTGCACTGGTGGGGACAGATAAGTCGATACTGATGGGCACAGCAAAGATGGCACTGATGGGCACGGATGGGTGGCACAGATGGGTGGCACGGATGGGTGGCACGGATGGGTGGCACGGATGGGCACTGATGGATGGCACTGATAGATGGCACTGATGGGCACTAATAGATGGCACTGATAGGTGGCACTGATAGATGGCACTGATGGGCACTGATAGGTGTCACTGATGGGCACTGATAGGTGGCACTGGTAGGGGACACTGATGAGCACTGGTAGGGGACACTGATGAGCACTGATAGGTGACACTGATGTGCAGCACTGGCACTGTGGGCACTGACATATGGCACTGTGGGCACTGACATATGGCACTGTGGGCACTGACAGATGGCACTGGGGGCACTGACAGATGGCACTGGGGGCACTTTTATTAGCACAGGTTGGGCACCATGGACCCTGGGCATATTGCAGTGAGAGGGACTGATGTCCCTCTCACTGCCGCCGGTGATCGGCTTTTTTTTTTCTCCTCGCGCTGTCAGCGCGAGCCGGAAAAAAAGCCGATTACCGGCTCTGTTACTGTCACATGATCAGCTGTCATTGGCTGACAGCTGATCACGTGGTAAGGGGTCGGGATCGACCCCTTACTCGGATCTGTGATCCAGCGAGTCTCACAGACTCGCGGATCACAGAGCGCGCCGCGCGCACCATTCAGGGGGCGCGCAGGCAGCTCGTTGCCGGGACGACGTCAATAGACGTCGTCCCGGCACAACAGATCCGCGCTGTAGCCGTCATTTGGCTATGGCGCGGATCTCAGGCGGTTAAACAGTGCTTTCAATTGCTGTAATACTAATGCCACAAACAATTTCCCACTATCCGTTATGGTTGGTGAGATATTAGCATTTGAACCCTTGTTGGCAAAACGCCAAAATATCCAAAATTTGCACCTGACTTCCCCCGTGCAAGAGATGTCAGTAGCAAAAGGAATTATTCACATAACATGTTTTGATCAAAAGTTAGCCTCACCAATCCATGTATTACCCCAGAAAAATGTTACAACGTCCCTGTTGTCACGATGTATCAAAGACCCTCCTGGAACACAAAACTATTATGTATATTAAACCTGGTAATAACCTCCGGGAATTCTAGCAACCAAATAAGTATTTGATCCCTCATACACAAATAATAGGCTTGTTAAACACTCTGGGCAGCGTCCTGCCAAAAACACTTAAACATTATTTCAAATATGACATTAAAATGATTTAGAGGTTTCCAATGACCAGTCCTTCTGGTTAAAAACAAGGTTTTCAACCTGCTATGGTATGGTATTAATACAATATATGGGAGGGATCCTGGGCAATTTTAGCAAGTATCCTTGTCCCCTATATTTTGATCCTGATACCGTCCTTTTATATTAATACCCGGAAATCTGGCCCCACCTAGGCAGCAGGCATTCCTGTTTATGAGCGAGCTGTGCTATAATTCTCCCGGAACCCTGGCCCCACCTAGGCAGCAGGCATTCCTGTTTAATGTCCCTATCTCTCAGGCAAGCTAATTAAATTAAATTAATCAATTATGCTTTGAGTTCTATAATGCGACGGGTTATAACATTGACAGAGTAAGCTGTTCAAAAATACTTTGAAAAAGTAATTTTAAAGAAAGCTTACCTGTAATGTACCCCACTTATTCTGGTACCATCTGTTAGGTTCCCTGTATTGTCCTCTGCATCAGCCCCTCTTTCTGTTAGGTCCTCTGTTAGGTCCTCTGCATCAGCCCCTCTTTCCCTCAATTGGACTTTGGCGGTCAATGGAAAAAACTCTGTCTGTCTGTCCGGACAGGTAATCAGACACCATACACCGTATGAGGTTGAAAAAAGAATACTTTTACTTCCCGCTTCACAGAGCATATACAATAAACAAAAAGGGGAAGAACGCAATTGAACAACCAATCACATTCAAGCATTTAAGCATTTTGTTATACAATTCAATATTGATCTGCAAGATTCATAATATTTCTTCCTTCAGACTCAACATCATATTTACTCTAAAAATGTCTCACGCAATATATGTCCTTGATAAGGTTCCCAGTATGTTTTGCTATACAGAAGTACAAAACAGCAAACTTGTTATGGGAAGCAGACCCGCCACTAGAAGCAAACTTGCCATGAGAACTAAAACTTGTTATGAGAATGTGCGAGTGTGAGATAAACAGAATTACAGTGAGTTTCTACAGAAAAACAGAAAAACATCTTTGTACAGTACTATTAAATCTTAAAGGGTAACTCTACACTTCCCACGTTTCCTTACAAGGACTACACTCATTATTCTCATCCCCACCATTTTCACTCCACGATTGTTTCCGCCTCTATCTTAGCTGCCCCATGGTCGGACCACGACCCTGTCCTGACTGTTTGCCACTCCCTGCTTAGTAAACCACAACATTACCCCTGGGCAATGAATGATTCCCTTTTATCTTTTAAGGCAATTTAAGTGACATCCACCAAGCCTCCGTGGAATATTTCCATCTCAATGCTGGGACGGTTTCTTCCCCTGTGACACTATAGGAAGCATATAAGGCTGTCCTCCGGGGCCATGTTATCCAACTTGTTGAAACGTAAGAAAGAGCGAATGTTGGCTCGGCGCACTTTGGAGCAGCACCTGGAGGCATCGTTAAAGACCTTTAAACAAGCCCATACTCCCACCAACCGTAAGCTCTTGGACCATGCCCATACGGACCTAGACCTATGCTTAACTGACGAGGCAGAACGTACCCTACGCTGGGCTCGCCAGAAATGATTATGCCAAGGCGAACAAACCTAAAGCGATGCTGGCCAATAGATTACGCACTTTTACCCCAAAATATGCCCCCATTACTTTACGCACCCTCCATAATATCCTTACTGGTATTCCTCATCGGGTCTTGGACGAATTTCATCATCGCCTCCCTAATCTTTATTCTGCCTCCAACCAGTCTTCCACCCAGGGCCTAGACACCTTTCTGGACGGCTTGTCTTTATCTTCCCTATCTGAAACTCACACATCCCTAATGGACCGAGACATACAGGTCTCTGAAGTCTTACAGTGTATCAAAGATTTGAAGGTGGACTGAACTGATGGGAGGTAGGACGTAAGGACGTGAGGACATGGGATGCCTCATAGAGGGAGGGGCTTGACCTAGGCAATGACGGACGGACGGAGCGGAGAGAGTGCACGCCGAGTGAGAGACGGCGAGATCCTCACGGATGAAGCCCTGCACCCAGGAGAAGTGCTAACCCAGCTGGCAACGTACAGGTGAACGTTTCCGACGAGACACACAGGAGATGCCAGGCTGGTGAGAACTCACGCCCGCTCTCCCCCGCACTCCCCCCCCCCCCCCCTCTATCCCCCGCCGCCAGAGAGTTCTATTTTAAGGGGAGAAGAAAAACCTTACCTGATCTCCCGAAATAAGAGCAAACAGCGTACAAGTGTAAGACCCTTGTGAATGGGGACACACATAATAAAGCTGAGGATCTCTCTGGATGGGGTAAGTGAATGGGGTAAGTGTCGCTAGATATTAGAACAAGATGAATGTTTTAAGCGGTATGTGAAAACAGACCAGAAGGACTAGAGATATGAAAAAACAACTGTGTTTCTCTGCACTCATGGAAGGGTATTGCTAAAAAGCGGAAAAGGTGGAGGAATTAACTCCTGGCAACCCACGGTCTATAGATTGGCGGATTGAAGAGTCTAAGGGTGGAAAAGAAAGGAGAGAGAAAGAGACACTGCAAGCAGCTGTACAATTGAATGGTACGGCCGAATGTAAGACACTTTATATTCTATCACATACATTAACCGCTTCCCGACCGCCCACTGCATATATACGTCAGCAGAATGGCACGGGCAGGCAAAATAACGTACCTGTATGTGACCCTTTAAATGCCAGCCCGTGGGTCGCGCGCCGCCGCCGGCGTGCTCGCGACCCGGTCGGGAGCTCCGTGACCACGGCCTCTGAACCAGCGGACCCGATCGCCGCTGGTGTCCCGTGATCGGGTCACGGAGCTGAAGAACGGGGACAGGTATGTGTAAACAAACCTCTCCCCGCGCTTCCTACTCTGCCTGTCATTGATTGGCTGTTCCCGGTCATCGGGAAAGCCGATCAATGGCATCAGACGTCAGCCCCGCCCCCTAATGTAAAAAAACACACACACGTCACAGCCCATAACCCCTCCACTCCCCCTAGTGGTTAACTCTTTCACTACAACTGTCATTTATACAGGAATCAATGCATTTAAATAGCATTTATTGCTGTATAAATGACAATGGTCCCAAAAATGTGTCAAAAATGTCCGATGTGTCCTCCATAATGTCGCAGTCACAATAAAAATCGCTGATCGCCGCCATTACTAGTAAAAAAAAAATATTAATAAAAATGATATAAAACTATCCCCTATTTTGTAAACGCTAAAACTTTTGCGCAAACCAATCAATAATCGCTAATTGCGATTTTTTTTTACCAAAAATATGTAGAAGAATACGTATCAGCCTAAACTGAGGAAAAAAAATGTTTTTTTATATATTTTTTGGGGATATTTATTATAGCAAAAAGCAAAAAATATTGCATTGTTTTCAAAATTGTCACTCTATTTTTGTTTATAGCGCAAAAAATAAAAACCGCAGGGGCAGTCAAATACCACCAAAAGAAAGCTCTATTTGTGGGAAAAAAAGGATGCCAATTTTGTTTGGGAGCCACGTCGCACGATTTGTCAGTTAAAGCGACACAGTGCCGAATCGCAAAAAAGGGCCTGGTCCTTTGGCTGCCAAATGGTCCGGGGCTGAAGTGGTTAAGAAGGGATCTCTAAAGTCTCTGCAGTGGATTATACACGGAGATTAGACAGAACAGAGCGGTAACTTTCCCTCTATAGAGGAATATATATATATATATATATATATATATATATATATATATATATATATATATATATATATATATATATATATATATATATATATATATATATATATATATATATATATATATATATATATATATATATATATACCTTTAGGAGACATAAGATCTCACACGTGGTGGAAAGGGGAAAGTGGTACGCTTTATTTTTGGTAGGCTGGCCGGGAGTATATGTGTGCAGAGACATAGAGTGTGGATGGCCGGCAGGACTTTGAAACAGCAGTAATTAGTGGCCACCTGTACGCTATAAAAAAGATGAGAGAAACTCCTTAAAGAGACAAATACATACTGTCACTAAAATATATACCGAATGAAAAACGAACGAAAAAGGATATAAGAGAAAAGAAGAGTGCAGAGTTTGTGAGCCCCCTTCTTTTTTCTCTCTCTCATTCGTCTTGTCTCTGGGATCTAACAGTTTTGGAGCTCTTATACTGCCGCAGACTTGAATAATAAGACGGAAATTCTGAAGGGATATTGCTCTAAAAGCCATCTAGCTCTGAGTGGACTGTCCCTTCCCCCCTTCCCCGTTTTTTCTATCTTATTGTTTTTGGCGAAGCCCCCTTATAATTATATATGTACTGAGACATAATTATACTGGAGAACAGGGGGTGGTTGGAAGTGGCCCTATATTATTATTAATTTTTGTCTATTAAATATCCTCTCCAGCGAGACAACACATGTATTAGAGGTACATATATTACAGGGGAAAGCTCTATCGACAAAAATTATATATCCCATTTTTATTTTTTATTTTTTTGAGTAATATACAGGGAAATAAAGTGATAACAACCTGGGGAAACGTAGGATTATAAATAAAAAAATTAGTATGAAAGGCAAGACTACTAAAGGAGCTGAACCTAAAACACAAGCACAATTAAACAATATATGGTAAAAGGACTGAGCCCCAAAAGCCCAGGCTTAGAAAAACAACAGCCGATCAAACAAGGAAAAAAGAAGGAAGCAAATAAAGAAAAGGAAGAAATTCTCAAAGCTTCTGGAGGTGATATTAGCGTCGAAAGTGAGATAGATAGAAGCAGGATGGAAGAACAGAATGTAAACGCCCAGATATCAACTAAAGCCCCATACACACACGCGCGGATTATCCGAGGACCAGGTCCGTCAGACCATGTCCGTCATACTTTGTCTGATGTTGGTTTTGCGTACACACGGTCGGACAAAGTTGTCGGAAAATCCGATCATTCTGAACGTGGTGACGTTTGTTGCCTACGACGGGACTACGTAGAGGCTAGTAGCCAATAGCTTTGGTCTTGTAATGTGATCTGAGCATGCGTAGCACTTTGTCCGGTCGGAATTCGCTACACACGATCGGATTTGGTGTGATCAGACTTTGTTGTCAAAAAATCTATCCAGCAGGAGATAGGACTTTGTCCGTCAGACAATCTGATGGAAACTGTCCGATGGTGCCTACACACGGTCTGATTTTCCGACAACATTGTCCGATAGGACAGAATCCATCGGAAAATCCTACCGTGTGTATCGGGCTTAAGACAGAAATGCTGGAGATGCTAATGAGAATGGAGAACTCAATTAAAAATTAAATAACAGCACTCCGAACAGACCTAAGCCATCTACTCATTCGTGTGGAGGAGGTCGAGAATAAAACTGACAACCAAGCACAAGAACTGTCTAATTTAAAAGAACAACTTAGAACGACGAAGGTAAATCAGAGGAGGATCATATATAAATTAGAGGAGCAGGAAAACCAAAGCAGATGACAGAATCTAAGAATACAAGCCCTTCCAGAGGAAAATGGAGAAGACCTAAGGAACGTAATAAAGGAGATACTCAGACCTGTGTTGAATAAAGGATTAGAAGTGGACCTAAAAATTGATAGGATACACAGAGTCAGAAAACCCCAACATATTGCAGCAGACTATCCTAGAGATATTTTGGTCAGATTCCAGAATTATGAAGAAAAAGCGGAAATATGGAGTAATTTAAGAGGAAAACCCCCACTAAAATTTAGGGGAGCAGACTTACAAATTTACATGGACCTGGCCCCGGAGACGCTGGCCAGTTGACGCTTGCTCAGACGATTGCTAAATCAAATGTGAGCGCAAAATCTAAAATATAGTTGGGGATTTCAGGCATGCCTAATAGGGTATAAAGAGGGCAGATCCGCAAAATTAAGATTTCCAGAAGAATTACCGGAATTCTGTAATAAATTAGACTTACAAGTGATAGCGATCCCAGAATGGATAGAAAGAGAAGGTCTGAAGTCAAATGAAATTAAATAGGGCCATATAACCTATAGGTGGTTTCCTCCGAAAAATTTCCCCACACTCCCCCCCCCCTTTTTTTTTTTTTTTCTCGTAGGGGGGTTGGAGGGAAAATTAATATAAATGAGCGAGTCCTATCTCCTTTTTAGGGATGGAAAATTCCACATTCTCTAAAAAATTGATTTGATCTGACAAAATGGAGGAATTAGGTAGGGAAAGGAATTTTTTCTCTATGAATGGAAGTTTAGATGGTGGCGGGAATATGGGAGGGGGAAATTGGGGAGGGAGGGGAGAGGGGTGTGGCTAAAGCAGGGTGGAGAGAAGCCCCGTCCGAAATGCCCATTCTACTTCCCTCCCAGTGATAGCTATGGGAGAAGCATGGATCGGGGAGGGGGGTCAGAGCCTCACCCCTGAGAAGGAAGACCAAGGGTGGAGATGAAGTTCAGATCTGCCAAAGGTCTAGAGGTCAGTATTGGGCAGGGAGGTGGGAGGGAGGGAGGGAAGGGGATTTGGAGGGGGGAGGAGGGTGTGGGAGTGGGAGGGGAGGGGAAGTGGAAGGGATACCTCTCTGTCAAATGTAAAAATAAATAGGAAGGTGTTAAATTAAGTTTCTGACATAAAATGTACGTGGATTGAATATACCTGCCAAGAGACATAAAATCCTAAAAGAGCTTAAATATTACCATGCGGATATAGTATTCCTCCAGGAGACGCATCTCTTTCAAGGGGCTAATATAAAGTTACACTCCAGGGAACACCCCACATGGTTCTACGCAGACTCAACCACCAGGAAGGCTAAAGGAGTCGCAATAGGGTTTTCAGAGGGAATACGGTTTAATGTGGAGGAAAGGTTGACAGAACTGGAGGGGAGATACCTTTTTTTAAGAGGACATATTGGGGGAATGGAGTGTACTCTAGGAAATGTGTATGCACCAAACAAGAAGCCAACAGATTATTTAAAGAAAATGATGGGGATCCTTGCTCAGTTTAGGAGGGGGATGGTTATACTAGCAGGGGACTTAAATCTCTGTATGAACCCACAGGTAGATAGTACGTCCCGTGTGCGGGGGACAGGAGATGTGTCCCTTAGAACATTGAAACAGAAAATGCATCAGAACCAATTAGTGGATGTGTGGAGAGCCATGCACACTAAAACACGGGATTACACGTTCTTCTCCCCCGTGCACGGAACGTACACATGTATTGATTATTTATTGGTGGACCATAATACACTGACAAAGGTAACAGACGCGGAGATAGGGATCGCCATCCTATCTGACCATTCCCCAATAATGATGATAATGATTTTGAGTAATGAAAATACAGAAACCACCCTTCGAACGGCAATTAAATGAAGCGCTTCTCATGGAAAAACAAGATATTGAAAGGATACAAGAAGAGTTAATACATTTCTTTGAAATTAATGAAACAGATGATATCTCAGATTCCACATTAATGGAAACACACAAGGCATATATTAGGGGTATTTTTATCTCAATGGGGACTGGGGAAAAAAAGGAGAGATCGAGGAAAATTAAAGTACTAATAGATGAAATACATAGACTAGAGCAGCTCCATAAAAAATTAGAGGGCCAACATCAAGAAACATTTCACTTATGCCGCGTACACACGAAGGGACTTTGTCCGCTGGACCTAGTCCAGCGGACAATCCGCCGGACTTACCAGCTGGGCTTCGGCGGACTTGAAAGCGAACGGACTTGACCACACACGATCACGCTAAAAGTCCGGCGGTTCACGCGATGATGTACAGCACGTACGACGGGACTATAAAAAGGAAGCTCAAGATCCAAAACGACACCCTTTTGGCACTGTTAACTAATCTCGTGTGTATCTCGTGTTAGTTGACGTTTGGTTAGAATCGATTCGTGCTTCTCAGACTTCTGCTTAATTTGCTAGTTTTCTGCCGTTCAGTTTGTGCTTGTGAGGTTTGTATCGGTCTTTCAATGCGTGTGGATCAGTTCGTACCTGTTCTCAGGCCGTTCTGGTCTGCTCGCTCCTGTTCTTCAGGTCGTTCTTCATAGGCCTTGCTGTTCTTCAGTGCGTTCTGTTAAGTTTTTTGTTTGATCAGCCGACCGTTTTGAAGCCATGGAGTGTGGACGTACTCGGGAACGAGTTTGTGCTGTGCAGGGGCTCGGTGTTGCGGTTAACACTTTGGCCTGAGTCCAGTCCATTAACAGGGTGAGGAGGAGTTCATGGACCAAGAATTGGCTGCGCCAGCGTGGCCAATTCTCACATATGCCTTTGCTCCGTGAGATCCGTGAGAATAATCCTGAGGATTTCAGGAATTATCTCAGGGTGACGGACCCCATTTTTCACCGCCTGTTGGCTTCGCTGTCCCCTTTTATCAGCAGGCAGAATACCTGCATGCGGCAAGCCATCACTGCGGAGCAGAGGCTAGTCGCCACGTTGCGTTACTTGGCGACGGGGAGAAGCTTGCAGGACCTCAAGTTCACGACAGGCATCTCCCCTCAGGCTCTGGGGATCATTATTCCAGAGACCTGTTCTGCCATTATTCACGTCCTGCAGGAGGAATACATTAAGGTAAGTTTTCTCCTTTAAAATTACATAATATGTATTGTATGTTTGCTAATGTAGTGCATCATTTCATCATTAGCTCATTACCATGATAGGACTATTCTATGAATGTCCCCTATTCATGCATGCATTTAGAAATTGTATTATTGTTTTTTTGGGCTGTTCACTTAGAAATTGCTTTGGAATTTCTTCTTTAGTGACCTACATGCATATTTGCTTGCACCAACCTCCCCAGCATGGAATCTTGGGCCCATAAACACCCATAGCCTAGTCCCTTTATTAGAACAAAAATGTATCTTAACAGCTCCATTGTACTGCTTTCCTCACCCCCCCCCTTTCACCCCCCTTGCCCCTCTTTTTAAAATTCAATTCATGTGTACTGTGGGGCCTTATAATTAATCCCCCCCCCACTTTGTTAAATTCAGTTCATGTGTACTGTGTGGCCTTATAATTAATTCCCCCCCCCCCCCACCTTGTTAAATTCAGTTCATGTGTACTGTGTGGCCTTATAATTAATCCCCCCCACCTTGTTAAATTCAGTTCATGTGTACTGTGTGGCCTTATAATTAATCCCCCCCCCACCTTGTTAAATTCAGTTCATGTGTAGTGTGTGGCCTTTTAGAATTAATTACTCCCCACCCACATCCCGATTATTATCTTCTCTGGGCCATCAGAGGGGTCATCAATCAGAGAATTGGCCCTTATCTTTCAGATTTTATATTTTTTAAAGGACTACTTAAAAAAATACATATGTTGCTCAAAATTGTTTGTTAATTTATTGGATTTATTTTTGGGTTTTGGCTTGTATTTACTTATAATTGTATCTTTCTGTTTGACTCCACAGTGTCCTTCGACGCCACAGGAATGGCAGACTGTGGCTTCCCAGTTTGCTGCCCGTTGGGACTTTCCCAACTGCGGAGGGGTGATTGATGGCAAACATGTCAGAATTGTGCCCCCACCCCATTCGGGGTCTTACTATTGGAACTATAAGGGGTTCAATAGTATTGTGTTGATGGCGGTGGTGTCGGCACAATATGACTTCCTTTATGTTGATGTGGGGAAAAACGGCCGGATGTCTGATGGAGGAGTCTTTAACCAGACGGAGTTCTGCCGTCGTCTCCAGACTGGTGGCCTGGAGCTGCCACCAGATGCGGAGAATGTGGAGGGACTCCCCTTTGTTTTTTTGCAGACGAGGTGTTTGGCCTGGGTGAACACCTGATGAGGCCATTTCCCCAAAGGTCCCTCACCCCTGAATTTTCGGTTGGCCAGAGCAAGAAGGGTGGTTGAAAATGCCTTCGGCATTATGGCCAACTGTTTCCGTTTGTTTTTAACTTCTCTACATCTGGCAGAGTACAAACTGAACACAATTATTCTGAGCTGCTGCGTACTGCATAATTACCTACGCAAGCATTCGGCCAGCTACATGCTACCTATTGGACCTGAGGCCGGAGTTGACCCCGAGATGACAGGGCTGGATCATAGCCATTTTGGCTTGGCCCCCCAATCAGCACAGCAAGTGCGGGACAGATATGTCACCTATTTTAATGGTAGGGGGGCCATTGCAATGGCAGCAGACCCTTAAAAATTACTTTCTTTTTACCAAATAAATACATTTATTTTTACCTTAAAAATGTGTTTTTCGTATTGTTTGCTTTTCTGTTGGTCTGTTTTCTATGTTCTCCTATTGCACTTCTTCTCGTAAAATACTTTTTGTGGGACTTTAATAAATAAGCCCCTTTTTGTCAATGTACCCCCACATTTTTGGATCAAACTGGCAGTATTGAAAAAGAAGAAGCCACACACGTTGTTTCATTAGTGCAAACATTTTTGGTTTATTATAGTGCACATCCCAACCTTTTTTTTTTTGTCTCCTTTTTTTTTTTTTGGGTGAATCCCATATTTTTTTTTCCAACATTTTTTTTTTTGGGTGAATCCCATATTTTTTTTCCAATATTTTTTTTTTTGGGTGAATCCCATATTTTTTTTCCAACATTTTTTTTTTTTTGGGTGAATCCCATATTTTTTTTTCAAACATTTTTTTTTTGGGTGAATCCCATATTTTTTTTGTTTTTTTTGCAAAAAAATATTAAAATAAGGTTTTAAAACAGATTAAACCTTATTTCTTAAAAACAAAATATTTACACCATCTAAAAGTATGGAACTTACAAAACACCCATGTAATGTAGAAGCTAAATTTTGAAGATGCACACCAATTGAACTTCAAAATGGGTAATGTCAACATGTGCTATCTTCCATCATGGGGAATCAATGGACGTGTTTTGTGTGTGAAACCCCTTCCTCTCACCTACTAGCATTATGATGAAGGGGTTGCAAACACAAAATGCGTACATTGAGATCCCCTGATGGCACATAGCACATGTTGACACATTTGGCCTCTCAAATTTGGAAAAAATAGCATATCAAAAGGGGACTGAAGGACATGAGTGATGCTTTGAACTGAAAAAGGGGTATTAGATTCTCCCCAAAACATCAATCATGTCCTTCATTCCCTGCTGCATGGTGGCCATCTCGTCCTGCATGATTTGCAACTGCTTTTGCATCCTTTCCAGATGCAGATTCCAGGCCATGATCTGCCCAATAAGCCTGTGGGCACTGTCTGATGAAAATGGCTCCGCAGCTTGGCCTTCCACAACCAGATCATCACCTAAAAGTTGGGTAGATAAAACCAAAGAAAAAAAAGGTCAAAAACATGCAGACATGAATTTAGTAGCTCAATCTGTGTTCTCAGACACTCACTTGGTGGGGTGCAGATGTGCTCGACTTCAAGCACCTCTTCTTCCTCCACATCCCCACGTGGGCTTGGGCTAATTGCCCAATTAGGCTGGTGAGGCAGGGAGGTCCTGGGATGTCCTGAGTGAGGTCTGAGTCTTTTCCCCCCTATGGGAATGGAACACAAAGGTACACTTTTAATCACACTGATATTTGAGTGCCTAAATATGAATATTAAACATTGTTTCAAAGTGGTGTCCAATTATTAGCAGTTTGTTACAAGATCCTACTTGAATACATAATTGAAATCCCTATCTAATCAAACTCCAATACTTAAAGCGGCCTTCCACCCTAAAGTTGAACTTCCGCTCATTGGATCCCTCCACCCCTCCGGTGTCCTATTTGGAACCTTTTAGGGGGGAGGGGTTGCAGATACCTGTCTAAGGCAGGTATTTGCACACACATCCGGCCATAGACTCCCACAGAAGTATACGCCACTTCCCGTCCCACCGTGCTGTCTGCTGGGACACACAGGGGTCCCAGAGCTAGCGCGGACCAGTCCTATTGCATTGCGCAACTGGCGCATGCCCAATAGGGAACCGGGAAGTGAAGCCGCAAAGATTAATTTCCTGATTCCAATATCAAAGATGGTGGCTGCAGCATCCAAGGGACGGTTTGGCCTTGGGTGCTTAGGTCGCTGGACCCTGTGACAGGTGAGTGTAATTATTCGAAAAGTCATCAGCTACAGTATTTGTAGATGCTGCCCATTTCTTTGTAATTTGTAGCTGGACACCCTGTTTAACAGATGGAGCCCCCCCCCCCAAACCATCCTCTGGAGTCCCTGTGTGAGTTACCCACAAAACCATTACTACAGTAGTAATACAATATATCCTGACAATAATAAATAACCTTACAAGTCAAATAACCCACAGCCAGGTAAACTCACCCAACTTTATAATGACAAACGAAATTTCATTAAAACTTCGCCAGATTCCCGAACGAGATCTAATAACATCTTCGCCAGATTCCCAAACGTGATCTATTCAAATCTTCCCAACTTTATAATGACAAACGAAATTTCATTAAAACTTCGCCAGATTCACGTACGAGTTCTACAACATCTTCGCAAGATTCACGTACGAGTTCTAATAAAATCTTCGCAAGATTCACGTACGAGTTCTAATAAAATCTTCGCAAGATTCACATACGAGTTCTAATAAAATCTTTGCAAGATTCACGTAAGAGTTCTACAACATCTTCGCAAGATTCACGTACGAGTTCTAATAAAATCTTCGCAAGATTCACGTACAAGTTCTACAACATCTTGGCAAGATTCACGTACGAGTTCTAATAAAATCTTCGCAAGATTCACGTACAAGTTCTAATAAAATCTTCGCAAGATTCACGTACGAGTTCTACAACATCTTCGCAAGATTCACATACGAGTTCTAATAAAATCTTTGCAAGATTCACGTACGAGTTCTAATAAAATCTTTGCAAGATTCACGTATGAGTTCTACAACATCTTTGCAAGATTCACGTACGAGTTCTAATAAAATCTTCGCAAGATTCACGTACGAGTTCTAATAAAATCTTCGCAAGATTCACGTACGAGTTCTCCCTCATCCTTGGAAAATTTGCTCTCTTGAAGTTGAGCGTTTTTATCTTTCCCGTATGTATTTCTTGCTTACAGCTAACATCAAATGAAATCATGTTATGGTCACTGCTACCCAGGTGTTCCTTTATCTGAACATTAGTAATAAGCTCTGCATGGTTTGAGATTACCAGATCCAGCAGAGCATCATCCCTAGTTGGGGTCTCAATAAACTGGACCATAAAATTGTCCTGTAATAGGTTTATACATTTTTGTCCCAGCAGTGCCATTATTCCACTCAATTTCTGGGTAGTTAAAATCCCCCATTATTATCACCATCCCAGCCCTTGCAGGCCTTTCCATCTGTGCAAGGAGCTAAGTAAGTCTCCACCTCCTCGTTAACATTGGGTGGTCTATAACAAACTCCAATGATTAACTTTGAACTATGCACATCTGTTTGCAGTTCCACCCATAATGCTTCAGACTCATCACACTCTCCATCAACCATGTCCTCTTTCACGCTTGTTTTGAGATCACTTCTCACATAGAGACAGACCCCGCCACCTTTCCTTTTTACCCTGTCTCTCCGAAAGAGTGCATAGCCAGGAATATTAATAGCCCAGTCATGTAAAGATTGAAGCCAAGTTTCAGCAATAAAGATTACATTATAGCTCTCCTCATGCACCAGAGCTTCCAACTCACCTATTTTGCTTGGCAGACTTCTGGCATTGGTGAACAAACACTTTAACCACTTCAGCCCCGGACCATTTGGCAGCCAAAGGACCAGAGGTCTTTTTTCAATTTCGCACTGCACTACTTTAACTGGTAATTGCGCGGTCATGCAATTTTGTAACCAAACGAAATTTGCGTCCTTTTCTTCCCACAAATAGAGCTTTCTTTTGATGGTATTTGATTGCCTCTGTGATTTTTATTTTTTGAGATATAAACGGAAAAAGAGCGAAAATTTTGAAAAAAAAAGAGATTTTCTACTTTTTGTTATAAAAAAAATCTAATAAACTCAATTTTAGTCAAACATTTGGGCCAAAATGTATTCAGCCACATGTCTTTAGTAAAAAAAAATGCCAATAAGCGTATATTTATTGGTTTGCGCAAAAGTTATAGCGTCTACAAACTAGAGTACATTTTCTGGAATTTACACCGCTTTTAATTTATGACTGCCTATTTCATTTCTTGAGGTGCTAAAATGGCAGAGAAGTACAAAACCCCCCCAAATGACCCCATTTTGGAAAGTAGACACCCCAAGCTATTTGCTGAGAGGCATGTTGAGCCCATTGAATATTTTTTTTTTTAGTCCCAAGTGATTGAATAAAGACAAAAATAAAAAAGATTTTTTTTTTTTTTCAAAAAGTTGTCACTAAATGATATATTGCTCACACATGCCATAGTTATATGTGGAATTGCACCCCAAAATACATTTTGCTGCTTCTCCTGAGTATGGGGATACCACATGTGTGGGACTTTTTGGGAGCCTAGCCGCGTACGGGGCCCCGAAACCCAAGCACCGCCTTCAGGATTTCTAAGGGTGCAAATTTTTGATTTCACTCCTCACTACCTATCACCGTTTCGAAGGCCATAAAATGCCAAAATAGCACAAAACCCCCCCAAATGACCCCATTTTGGAAAGTAGACACCCCAAGCTATTTGTTGAGAGGCATGGTGAGTATTTTACAGCTCTCATTTGTTTTTGAAAATGAAGAAAGTAAAGAAAAAAAAATTTTTTTTTTTTTTTTCAATTTTCAAAACTTTGTGACAAAAAGCGACATCTGCAAAATACTCACAATACCTCTCAGCAAATAGCTTGGGGTGTCTACTTTCCAAAATGGGGTCATTTTGGGGGGTTTTATGCCATCTGGGCATTCCATGGCCTCCGAAACTGTGATTGGCAGTGAGAAGTGAAATAAAAAAATTACACCCTTAGAAAGCCTGAAGGCGGTGATTGGTTTTTGGGGTTCCGTACGCAGCTAGGCTCCCAAAAAGTCCCACACATGTGGTATCCCCGTACTCAGGAGAAGCAACAGAATGTATTTTGGGGTGTATTTCTACATATGCCCATGACATGTTTGAGCAATATATCATTTAGTGACAACTTTTTGTAAAAAAAAATATATATATTTTTTTTTTTTTTCATTATTCAATCTCTTGGGACAAAAAAAAAAAATATTTAATGGGCTCAACATTGCTCTCATCAAATAGCTTGGGGTGTCTACTTTCCAAAATGGGGTCATTTGGGGGGGGTTTGAACTGTCCTGGCATTTTATGCACAACATTTAGAAGCCTATGTCACACGTCACCCACTCTTCTAACCACTTGTAGACAAAGCCCTTTCTGACACTTTTTGTTTACATGAAA
The DNA here is from genome assembly GCA_028564925.1 of Lithobates sylvaticus. NCBI lineage: Eukaryota > Metazoa > Chordata > Amphibia > Anura > Ranidae > Lithobates > Lithobates sylvaticus. The sequence goes on from CM053036.1 coordinate 108,767,123, forward strand.
ACATATTTTTTTTTTGCAAGAAAATTACGTTGAACCCCCAAACACTATATATAATGTTAAAGCAAAGGCCCTACAGATTAAAATGGTGGGTGTTGCATTTTTTTTTTTCCACACAGTATTTGCGCAGCGATTTTTCAAACGCATTTTTTGTGGAAAAAATACACTTTTTTTTATTTTAATGCACTAAAACACACTATATTGCTCAAATTTTTGATGAAATAAAAAATATGATCTTAGGCCGAGTACATGGATACCAAACACGACATGCTTTAAAATTGCGCACAAACACGCAGTGGCGACAAACTACATACATTTTTAAAAGCCTTTAAAAGCCTTTACATGATACCACATTAGATTCACGGAGGAGGTCTACTGCTAAAATTACTGCCCTCGATCTGACCTTCGCGGTGATACCTCACATGCATGGTGCAATTGCTGTTTACATATGACGCCAGACCAACGCTTGTGTACGCCTTTGCGCAAGAGAAGGGGGGGCAGGGGTGCTTTTTTTTTTTTTTTTTTTTTTTTTTTTTTTTATTTATTTAGCTTTTTTATTTTATTTTTAAACTGTTCCTTCCATTTTTTTTCTTTGTTATGATTTTTATTGTTATCTCAGGGAATGTAAATATCCCCTATGATAGCAATAGGCAGTGACAGGTACTCTTTTTTTGAAAAAATTGGGGTCTATTAGACCCTAGATCTTTCCTCTGCCCTCAAAGCATCTGACCACACCAAGATTGGTGTGATAAAATGCTTTCCCAATTTCCCAATGGCGCGGTTTATATCCGGGAGGGGGGACATTCCCTCCCACTGCTTGTAAAAGCAGTCTAGAGGCTAATTACCCGCTAGAATTGCTTTTACATGAAAGCCGATCACTGGCTGAAAAGAATGATACCAAGATGATACCTAAACCTGCAGGCATCATTCTGGTATAACCATTCAAAGTCCAGCAACATACTGGACATATATTGTAATCTTTTTTTTTTTCATGCAGCCTCTTGGCTGAACGAAAAAAAGAGATTGATTGGTGGGTATGCCCACCATTAGAATACCTCCCTTCATCCACCCACTTCTAATGATGGGCATACATGCACCATTTATATATGCCGATGCATGGGGGCATCCTCCCGCAAAAGTTATGCCGTGTACACACGGTCGGAATTTCGACCGTATGTACGTGGCATTAGGAGCCAATCGCTCCTCCCCCCCCCTGCTGCCCCCATGCTTCGGCATATATGCTCTTTTTTTTAACTGTGGTGGTGAAATCACCTCCTACAGCGTTGGAGTCGCGGCTTTATGTATCGTGGGAGCAAACGCTGTTGCTGTCAAGATAAATAAATCCGCGTTGCAACTGAATGGCGCACCTGAAAACAAAAAAATGCTCAACACTAAAACACAGTAAACAAAATTACATACCTGAAAAGCAAGCATGATAAAACATGATAAAACATAATAAAACATTGCAGAATAGAATGGAGTAAAAAAAGAGCAACAATAGAGAGAGAATAGAGAGAGAGAGAACAATAAAACGACAACTATTTTATTTTTTTTTATTTTTTTGAGATTCACAGGTAAAAAAGCTCCTGACTGAAGCGACTGAATCAAAACGCTACCACAAAAAAACTGTTAGCGATCGCAGGGATCAGGCCTGACTCTGCGAACGCTGCAGTTATGTGTGCTTAGTGTTTTGTAAGTGACAGTGATCGATCGATACTGCACTTGGGTGGGCTGGGCTGGGCGGAGGGGGAAAACGCAGGTGCTAGCAGGTATCTGGGCTGATCCCGCTAACAATGCGTTTTTTTTTGGAACCCTAAACTGCTGGGACGCTAGTATAGATCTGATCAGATCAGATATTGATCTGTTCAGATACTGTGCCACTAAGGGAGGTGTATGCTTTGTGCGTGGGTGTTTGCGGTACTGGCACTAACCTGGGGCGACGCAGACCTTATTTGACCCTAAAACCTAATTGATATCACCCGCCGGGCGATCAGGGGGTTAAACCGTTATTGGGTAATAAATGGCAGGTGCCCTGACAGTATAAAAAACAAGCTAACTAACCAGCGTCACCCGTAACAGTAATACAAAAAAAAACTGGTTACCTAGCGACACTAATGCAGCGATCAGAAAAACGATCGCTTAGTGACACTGGCAAAAGGGGGTGAAAGGGTTAACTAGGGGCAATCAGGGGGTTAAACCTTTATTAGGTAATATATGGGGGTACCTGACGCTATATAAAAACCTGACGGGGAACCTAAATAACGAAATAACTAACTGGCTAACCAGCGTCACCAGTGACAGTTATACAGTGATCACTGGTGAAAGGGTTAACTCTAGGGGCAATCAGGGGGTTAAAACCTTTATTTAGGTTGTAATATGGGGGTACCTGACCTATAAACCTATTTATGAACCTATATAAACATGGCGGTTACCTAAAAAAAAAAAAATGGTTACCTAGCGACACTAATGCAGCGATCAGAAAAACGATCGCTTAGTGACACTGGCAAAAGGGGGTGAAAGGGTTAACTAGGGGCAATCAGGGGGTTAAAACCTTTATTAGGTAATATATGGGGGTACCTGACGCTATATAAAAACCTGACGGGGAACCTAAATAACGAAATAACTAACTGGCTAACCAGCGTCACCAGTGACAGTTATACAGTGATCACTGGTGAAAGGGTTAACTCTAGGGGCAATCAGGGGGTTAAAACCTTTATTTAGGTTGTAATATGGGGGTACCTGACCTATAAACCTATTTATGAACCTATATAAACATGGCGGTTACCTAAAAAAAAAAAATGGTTACCTAGCGACAGCAGTGACACTAATACAGCGATCAGAAAAACGATCGCTTAGTGACACTGGCAAAAGGGGGTGAAAGGGTTACCTGGGGGGCAATCAAGGGGTTAAACCTTTATTAGGGGGGGGTAGGGGGCTACCTTGGACCTAAAACTAACTGCCCTGACAGTTATTACAGTCACACTGACACTAAATGCAGTGATCAGTAAATAAATGATCACTGCAATTAGTGACACTGTGACTGGGGGGGGAGGGGGTGATCTGGGGGGTGATCAGGGGGTGACAGGGGGGTGGAATATGTGCCTAACTGTACTGGTGTCAGTGTAGTGTTGTGCACTAACCTGTACATGTTCGCCGCTCGGCGTCTCCGGTCACATAGACCGGCGCACCGAGCGTGACATCACTTCCGCCTTCCTGTCTATACAATAGACAGGAAGGGGAAGTTTCTCATTGGCCAGGAGCGATCGCGAGGGGGTGGCCAGAAACCACTGGCCGTCCCCTCGTCCCGGATCGCTCCTGAAGCGATCCCGACCGTCCCCGCCGGCGGAGGGGGGTCCGATCGGACCCCCCAACCGCCGGAAGAATGTCACGTACAGGTACGTGATTCTGCCTGTACGTGCCATTCTGCCGACGTAAATATACAGGGGGCGGTCGGGAAGTGGTTAATGCATTATGACATTTTGCTCTGGTGTTTTTCATATAATTTTTAGAAGTACAAATGGCACTATAGTTGACATTACTAACAAAAACAGAAACATGTCAACATTCAACCCAAATCTAGTTTCCAATGGCGGTTTGCAACATGGGAAATTTCCTGTCATCTGCCATAACCCTCCCCCCATCTATTCCCATTCCACCCTCCATGTAATGCTAGTTCACCCTTCCCCCTCAAGACAGGCGGGTGACGCTCCTTCAGATCCAACATATAGCTCATAGTAGGTCCTTAGAGACAATGTTTTTGTCTCTTGATGATAACAAGGCCTTTGACACCTTGTCATCATGGCCTTACTTGATGCAGGTGCTTCACCATTATGGCTTTGGCACCTCCTTCTTGAGTTGGGTATCAGCAATCTATGATTCCCGCCATGCCAAAGTCAAATACTATGGCTTCGAGTTGCCTTTTTTCCCTATTAAGAGAGGAACCCGACAAGGGTGCCAACTCTCCCCACTTCTTTTTTTTATTTTTATTTTTTTCAATTTTAAGTTTATTTATTTATCCAAAGAAAAAAGTAAAGAGTACAGAATACAGATTACATGTCTTTGCATTCCATCAGTTGGATAGGTGTACAGACATATACATTTAATCATCACACTAACTTAATATTCACAGATGTACACAAGCTTAGTCTTTGATATTTTTATCACCAACATCGCATGGGTCTAAATTCTCCAACACGACACAACAAGGGTACCCACTCTCCCCACTTCTATTTATACTGACACTGGAACCCTTGGCGGAGGCGATTCAAACCCATCCAGACATAACAGGGGTAGAAGTAGTGGGTACCTCGCACAAAATATTGTTGTTCGCAGACGATATCTTGCTGTCCATAACTAAACCTAGAATCACCCTCCCTAACCAACTTTCTCTCATAAATACCTTTGTGACGTTCTCGGGCCTATCTGTCAACCCTGCCGAATCTAAAGCTATGTCTGTCAATCAAAGTTACACCCTCAACAATCAACTGCATTCTCCTTTCATTGCCCTATCTGGGGATTAGGCGCACTCCAACATATGCAGGACTTTATCAAGCCAATTTTCCCTCGCTGTTTGGGATGCTAGCGGCTATGCTCTCCTCCTGGTCCCATCTTCCGTTATCCTGGTTTGGTAGAATAGCAACTGTACGTATGACCTACCTCCCAAAACTGCTTTACTTTTTTCGATTTTTGCCAGTCCAGGTCCATTCCCATATTCTGCACATACACCAACGCAAGATCATGCAGTTTGTCTGAGGCTCCACAAGACCCAGAATTAATAAACAGGTTTTATATGCCTGCAAGATCAACCGTGGCCTCTCAGTTCCCAACTTACAAGCTTCCATTATCTCATCTTCATGAGAAACATCAAATGCCATTGTGGGCCACCATTGATTTATTGGACTCTCATCTGACATTGGTAGCCTCCCTCCCCTGGCTCCCCCGTGTACACCGCCTAATTACTATTGGTCCATGTTTGGCACATTTCCTTCGGTTGTGGCTAAATACTCGGCGGGCCTGATTTACCCTCATCTTCCCTTACTTCACCTCCTTCATTGTCCACTATTGCCATCATGTGATAGCCCACTACAGTTCTCTTGGTGGACTGAGAATGATTTCGTTGATATCCACTCCTTGTTCACCCCACCAGGATAATTTAATTTGCAGCCCTACGTTCCTCACATGATATCCCCCTTCGAGAACATTACAGCTACCTACAGCTTCGACACTTTCTCCAACAACTTATTAAGTCTCGACCCACCCCTTATACTTTGACCCCCTTTGAAAACCTTTGTAGATCACATCCCCAATCTTCTGGTTTAATCTCTCTAGACAGAGACAGAAAGACAGAGCTCAGGAAACACCTGGACCCGGAAGACTGGCAGGTCATGAGTATTGCACTGTCCAAATGCTCGAACGTTCTCTTCTTGGAAAATGCTTATAAAGTATTTTACAGGTGGTATTACACCCCGGCCAGATTGGCAAGTTTTAATCCATCCTATTCTCCCATATGTTTCCGTGGATGTTCTCAAGAGGGTATAATGGCGCACATTTGGTGGACATGTCTGAAGGTGTGCAGATTGTGGGTCAGGGTCTATACATTCCTTTGCAACTTATTGCACACCAATCTAAAGAGGGACCCCTTTGAGGCTCTTCTGTGTAAATCAATTGCAGAACTGCTCCACCTGGAACGCCAGCTGGCGTGGCACATTTTTAATGCAACTGAACTGACCATAGCGAGGGTCTGGAAGACACCGATTCTCAGTTTGGAAGCAGTTAAAAACCACGTGAATAATATTATGGTAAATGAAAAATTTACAGCCATATTGTCAGACACCCATGATAAGTTCCTTCGGGTTTGGCAACCTTGGGTAGCTCATAATCAGCCTTCTAGATTTGATCCAGCGCTCCTAGTATGTCTCTGCCCCCCCCTCTGCCCCACGGACTCCCTACCCTCCACCCCCCTTTATTAATTTTCTTTTTCTGTCCTACACTCTTAAGCCCCATACACACGGTCGGACAATCCGCGGACCAGGTCCGTCGGACCATGTCCGTCATACTTTGTCCGATGTTGGTTTTGCGTACACACGGTCGGAAAAAGTTGTCGGAAAATCCGATCATTCTGAACGTGGTGACGTTTGTTGCCTACGACTGGACTACGTAGAGGCTAGTAGCCAATAGCTTTGGTCTTGTAATGTGATCTGAGCATGCGTAGCACTTTGTCCGGTCGGACAACCGTACACACGATCGGATTTGGTGTGATCGGACCGTGTTGTCGGCAAATCTTTCCAGCAGGAGATAAGACTTTGTCCGTCGGACAATCCGACGTACACTGTCCGATGGTGCATACACATGGTCTGATTTTTCAACAACATTTTCCGATCGGACAGAATCCATGAAAAAGTCCGACCGTGTGTATGGGGCTTTATTCTATTACTTCTCCTCTCTTCCTTCTTCTTCCTCACTTTTTCTTTGTATTTTTCTGGACCACCAGGCTTAGCCCTGGATGTGATGGTTACATGGTAAAAAAAACATTTATTTTTTGACATTTAGATATACTATTTCTTAAGAAAATATAGGTTCTGTTTATATGTCCTAATAATAGCTTCACTTATGACTCTGTAAGACCGCCATCACTTACACCTGGTGCAGTGTGCTGTCATATCCCAAGGACCCATAAGGTCTTTTTTATTAATCCCTTTCTCCAGAAAATCCTGATAAATGCCATATTTTTGTAAGGAAATAGACACACCAGCTTATTATTCCTTAACGTGATATTAAAGGTAAATTAAAAAATCATCGCTTTCTGATGACGTCATAAGACGAAAAGGTACTTCGAGGCGCATTCTGGTCACGCCACTTCCGGGCCAAGAACTTCCAGTTTTCTGTTATTCAGCGATGGAACGCACGCCGGCTCGAGGCTTCAGAGCAGCTTGCAATCCCTGCCTAAGTTGTCTGCAAGTATTCCTAGTGCCGCGAGTGGGCACTTTTCAATGTAAGCAGCCATTTGGCTTTTATTATGCTTTTTTTTAAATAAATGGTTTTATACTATGGCACTTTCTATGTCTTCTTTATAATGGGTGATCCCTGTGGAGAGGAGGCTGTCATTTGGAAAGATACCCTGGTTCATCCCCAGTAATCATAGAAGCAAGTGCAAAGACCCACAAACAAATCAGCCTTTAGAAGCACTTTAACTTTTATTATCATTCCTGGAAGAGACTTTACAGAGATATGACCCAATCTCCATGTTTTACTTTTAAGCCATTCTCTAAAGAAATACTATATTCCTACAAAAAAGAAATTAGATTAAAATTTTGCAGATCTTTCTATAAAACCAAGTTTTTCTATTAAACGCTTCTTCTCCCTTCTTTTTGTTCAGCCCACTGACTGAATATCATTTTATCCAAGCTGAATAAGCAGGGAGTCTTCTTACCCCAGACAGACACTGAAATTGCTCAATGAATATCACTGTACTACATTTGTAGTTATTGAAGTAGTCTAAGGTAAGCATAGCTTTATGAACACTATTTGCTCCTATTTCCCACAAAATGTAATGAGGTTTATACTGGATTTTTTTTTCTTTATCTAAATCATTTTGATGGATAACATTTTAATAAGGCAGCTTAAAAACGGCATTGATATAAGCAAGGAGTAAAACAGCTTTCAAAGAAATACACTCTATACTTTATTTAAGCAAAAAAAAACTGTTGAGGGAAGAATAGGGTCAACTGTTTACAGATTAACGATAGAACAGTAGGACAGCTGCTTCAGTGATCTCCTTGGTGGAACTCCATCCTTTGTGGGTTCCATAGCCATCCCAGTCCAAGGATGCAAAGTCTCCGCACTGACGAGGTGCTCCTTCTGGCATGTATCCAGCTCCTCCAATGCAGTGCTAAGAATGAGTGATAGAAGCATAGCATATTAACAACTGATTAGCAATTAAGCATCCTTGCACAACTTAGAATAATAATTTAAAGGAGTCAAAGGGCTTTTCCTGAGCAAAATATAAAGATATTAATCATGAATTAAAGCTGAAAATATATTCTCTAATAACCACAAGGGATACAAATCCACTTTGTGTGCCCAAACGCATTTATCACCTTGTATAAGTAGTGGTGACATAATTACTGTGCTGTACATAGCCTGTACTGAGGGCAGAGTTGTAGGAGGGATCATGTAGGCTCCACCCACTACAGGCTGACTGCAGAAAACTACAGGAGGGGGCGGAGACAAAACCAGTCATCCTGCACAGGGAGGGAGAGCAGCAGTAACTGGTCTTTGTTACCAGAAGTTTCCAGCTGGATTACTGCACAGATTACTGCACAGATCAACAAGAAATACACAGAGCCAAACAAGATTCAATAAGATACAATAATACACACGCCTCTTGTATTTAGATAATATTTTCTTATCTCCACATTCAGCTTTAATTAAAAATACAATTTTATGCAAATAAATTATAAAAGTTGATTAAAAAAAAAGACCTCTCATGTGGTATGAAACACAAAGCTCTTGATATACTCTGTGAAATGGGCGCATGCGCGGCAGCCGAGGCGAGCGGTAATGCCGTCTTAGAGCTCCGCTCCTGAGAGGAATTCGGCGGCGGACTATGGGTCCCAGCGGTACCACGAACGGTACTAAAGTAAGGACACATTGCCACCCACGACCCCAGGTGTTATTACAATGGTCCTACGGGGCTCAAAAGCGAAATTTAAAGCCTGTATGGTTAAATCAGCTCCGGCCAGGCAAACGGCCAAGATGGCGGCCGTTATCTCCTCACAGAGCAGCACTCAGCGCTCTAAGCCTATAATACCCCAATTGCTTAATAACTCTGGTGATTCTGAATCAGAGTTTGAGGGCTCTCAGCATGAATTACAAACTGACATGTTTCAAAGATTTGAAAAAATGTTACATAAAGCTTTAAAGAATACCTCAGACCTCATTACTGAAAAATTAACCAAGGAAATTAGAGAGCTAGGACAAAGAACCGCTGAGTTGGAATTAAGGGTAGATGAAATTGATAGTCATACACAGCATTATACATCTGAATTGGAGAATCTTAAAGAGGAAAATATTTTACTACAGTCACGTTTAGAAGACCAGGAGAATAGGGACAGACGATCGAACTTAAGAATCAGAGGGATCCCTGAGTCTGTAATTGACCTTCATGCCACTATGATAGCGTTATTTCAGGAACTGCAGCCAGGTATTCCGGTGGATAGACTGGAACTTGATAGAGTGCATAGAGCTTTGGCCCTTCGCAAAACAAACGGTCCTCCCAGGGATATAATTGCCAAATTCCATTATTATAGATCTAAGGAACAAATACTTGCTGCAGCTAGGGGTAAAGAATCCCTGAATTTTCAGGGTCATACATATCAGCTATTCGCAGACATCTCTCCACTAACTGTAGCTAAACGGCGTGCACTCAAGCCCCAATTGCAGATATTACAACAACATCAGATCATCTACCATTGGGGATTCCCTTTCTCCCTACGTTTCACACATCTTAAAACCAAATATGTCTGTCGCTCTTCAGAGGACCTACAAGCAGCATTGATTGACATGGGCATTGCCGACAAGACTACATCCACTGAACAATCACGAAGACGTCCGGCCTCCAGATCTCCTCAACAAAATGCAGAAACAACCTCCAAAAGTTCTTCCTCATCTTCTCAACAACATATTAATAAACGGGGTTGATTCGAAAATCCTACACCTGTCAATGAGGACTCTATGGACTGAAATATCTATCTCATCAAACCATTTCAATCCACAAACCCCTGCGCTGATGGAAACTCATCTTTATTGGTAACATCTATACCACTCCATACTAATCCCGGATCTCGTGTTGCTTATTTCTTACTTTTTAATGTACTTCTTCAAAGGAGATCCTTTAATCCATATAATTCATTTTTTTTTCTTAACCAGTACTTGAAAAGACCTTTATTTTCTTTTTTTTCTCATCTTATTGAATGTTTTTTCTTGCGATCTAAATGTTCGCTATTAATAATTCGTTTTTTTTTTACAGAGTCTCGTGGTCCTCCGGCGAAACTCCTCTCCAAGGAATTTCTTGCTGCCCCCTGTACCATCCTCAGATTCCTGCTACAGTTATGTGGGTTTCTGTAGATGGCCCTGGAACCTCTCTGAGTCTTTTGATTGGTCTCCGTAGACGTTCTCATACCCTGTTTTACTATTTCACAGTGTTGTTATTATGCTCTCATAATTGGGTCCTAATTCTTTTTTTTATTCTTCTACTTTTCATCTTTTCTCTTCTCTTTTCCCTCCAGGTGGTGGTTGCGAACCTTGTCGTAAGTTATATGGTCTTCTTTATAATACTATTCTCAACACAGTCATGGCCCCCATAAACATTCTATCTTTAAATGTACAAGGGTTCAATATCCCACATAAACGCACTAAAGCCATGCGCTCTTTTTTGGCTAAGAAAGCACACATTATATGTTTGCAGGAAACTCATTTTAAGGAGGATATGTGTCCTAAATACCTTTCAGCCTCGTACCCCCAATTTTATACTGCCTCGGCATCTGTTAAACAACGAGGTACTCTTATAGGTTTCCACCGTAATACTCCCTTTACCCTTGTATCACAGGTAAAGGACCCAAAAGGCAGATACATTTTGATGACTGGTTATATGTCAGACACTCCTATCACAATTGTTTCTTATTACGCCCTGAACAAACGCCCAACAGCTTTCTTGTCCCATCTATTTCAAACTGTAGATGCACACAAGTTGGGAACAATAATCCTTTGCGGGGATTCTAACGCTGTGGTCTACCCTTTTCTTGACAAATCTCCACCATCACCTAGTTATAATTAATAGTAATGAGATTGAGCAGGCTCTTTCTGAATATCTCGTTTCTAACGATACGGCAGAAGTTTCTTCTCTTACACTATGGGAGGCCCATAAAACTGTTATTCGGGGTAGATTGATTCAACAAGCTTCTACTATTAAGAGAGATCGCAAACTTTTGTTTGCAAAGCTGGAAGCCTCTTTTAATGCATGCCACTTGGCATTTCAATCTTCCCCGAACGCAATCAATAATACGAAATTAGAAAAAGCTCGCCTTGAGTTAGATCTTTTTTTAATAGATTCCGCTGATAAGGTATTGCGTAAGCGTCAACATACCTACTACCTCAAAGCGAATAAACCAGACACCCCCATGGCACGATGCTTAAAGAAAACACTAAACTTACAGTCATCTTTTAGACTAAAAACTTCACGTGATGAATACACCAGCAATCCAGTCAAAATACTTGAGGTGTTTCGCTCTAATCTGTCGAAATTATACTCTCATGGCCAAAAGTTTGATGCAACCAAAGCTGATATTCTGTTCTCTAATATTAAGCTCCCTACATTAGACCAGAATCAGTTAGATATCCTTGATAGTCCCATAACAACCCTGGAAGTTCTAAACGCAATAAAAATGTTAAAGCTTCATAAGAGACCAGGCCCAGACGGGTTTTCTGCATTATATTATAAACAATACTCCCATATTTTAGCACCAATTCTTACTAGAGCCTTTAATTCTATTCTAAATGGACATTCTTTCAGACCCGAAACACTCACCTCCATTATAGTAATGATCCCCAAACCACATTCAGACTTGACTTCCTGGACTAACTATCGCCCTATATCTCTTCTCAACCTAGATATAAAATTATTAGCAAAGATACTGGCAACCCGACTAAATGGTATCATATGTCGACTAATTCACCGAGACCAAACTGGTTTTATACCAAAACGACAGGCAGGTGATAATATCAGACGCACCCTCTTACTTATTCATGCAGCTAAAGTCAGACGCATTCCAACATGCCTCCTGTCTCTGGATATCAGAAAGGCATTTGACTCTGTCACCTGGCCTTATATGCAGTATATGTTAAGAAAATGGGGATTTGGTGATCACTTTCTTACTTGGACCTCCTCATTATATGACAACCCAAAAGCATACCTTAAATATTCTGGTTACAAATCGGCAATGATAGACATTAGAAGAGGTACTAGGCAGGGATGTCCTTTGTCCCCTCTACTATTTGCCCTTTTGATCGAACCTCTAGCTTAATTAATTAGAGCCAATTTAGATATAAAAGGTATTGAATTAGGTGGATATCAACATAAGTTATGCCTTTTTGCGGATGACATCCTGGTCTTTTTATCTCACCCACACATATCAGCCCCTAATCTTTTAAATATCTTAGATAAATTTGCTAAAGTCTCCGGTCTTAAAGTTAATCCTAACAAATCGAATGCGCTTAATATTTCTATGTCACGAATAGAACTTCAACATTTCCAAACCACTCTGCCTTTCCACTGGGTCTCCCACCAAATACCATACCTAGGAACACAACTTACTAGTTCTATAAAAGATCTATTTACTGCTAATTATTTACCCTTATTGAAACAAGCTACTAGTTACTTGAAACAATGGTCTTCTCTTCCACTATCTTGGCTGGGACGTATCAATGCTATAAAAATATCTATAGTACCAAAGTTTTTATATTTGTTCAGAGTTCTACCTATCCCAATACCTGCTTATTTTCTGAGACTCTTACAACGTAGAATATTATCATTTATCTGGGGAAAAAACTAAACCCCGAATACCAAAAGTCACGCTTTACCTCAGCAAACTTAAAGGTGGACTAGGTTTGCCAAACTTTGCATCTTATTATTATGCAGCACAAATCTCAACCCTTACCAAATATCATTCCAATGTTGAATCGCCCCTTTGGGTTCTAATTGAATCGGTTGATTGTGATCCTATTTTGGTAGACAACATGTTATGGCTCCAACCTAATGATAGATCACATATTACTAACCCTATTACGAAACACTCCCTGTCTGTCTGGGACAAATTTAGTAAATCCCGCAATCTCCAATCCCCTCATAATCCTCTTCTATCGTTCCTTAGAAACCCTGCTTTTTACCCGGCATGGAAATTTCCGAAATCATTTTCGGCTTGGTCCGCTTCTAACTTAACTAGACTTCACCAATTGAGTAATAATTCCACTATTACTACATTTCCAATGCTTTGTGAGACATACGGACTTCCAAGGTCTGAAATCTTTCGATACCTGCAAATCAAAAACTTTTACACCCCTTTACGTAACACTGGTTCGATACTCAATCAAATGTCACAATTTGAGTGTATCTGTAAGAGCGACCCACATGTAAGAGGGGTGATCTCTATGTTATACCAACAATTGAATGCACTCCCTAACGATGTATTACCCTCTTACGTGGATAAATGGGCCAATGATATGAATCGAGTATTAGACGCTAATGACTGGTCCAGCATATGGTTAGCCACAAAAAATTCTTCCCCAAATTGCTTAGCCTTGGAAACTAACTATAAAGTTCTTGCAAGATGGTACCTGGTACCAACTAGAATTGCTAAATTCATCCCGACATATCCGATTAACTGTTTTAGAGGCTGTTCATCCCCAGGTACCCATTTCCACATATGGTGGCATTGTCAATTCTCAAGAATTCTGGGAAAATATTTTTGCAATGGCCTCTAAAGCCTTGGAATGCTTTATATCTCCAGACCCAGCTCTGGCACTCCTTAATTTAAAACCCGCTAACCTAACTCGTAATCAATTCCAATTATTTATTCAACTTAGTACAGCAGCTAAACAAACTATTGCAAAAGCCTGGAAGACTCAAACATTGATAATTGCGGAAGCTAAACACAGAATGAACAGAGCTCTTATATATGCTAAAATGACTGCTATAGAAAACAATAATATTAACAAATTCACAGAGATATGGCAACAATGGGTTAAGCATTATTTTCCCACGGACTTTGACCAGTCATTAATGTTACCTTACTAAGATACACTTGAATGTATATTATTTATTTACACGTTTACATTCCAGTTCGGACCATCACCTGGAGAACATCTTTCCTCTCTTTCTTCCTTTCCCCTCTTTTTTTTCTCTCTCTTCTCTGCTGACCTGTTGTTGACAATAATCTATACATGTGGGATTTTTCGCTTTTATTGTCATTATCTTCAACAATTCCTAGATTATAGTGTTTATATGATCTGTTTAAATGTTATGACAATGCATCATAATGTGAACTATGACATTCTAATGCTTGTATTTATATTCATTTGTTATTGACTGTACCACATGTGTGACCTGAATACGTGTTATTGTCTCTTTTTTTTTTTGTTTCCAAAATCTCAATAAAAATATTGAACAAGGATATACTCTGTGAACTGTAGGCATTACCTGCTGATTCGGTACACACACAGTATTAAATATTTCACCTGCTTTGGACCTTTCAGCATTACCTTGTTTTCCTACAGATCATTGGGGATACAATTTGGAAATAGCAGTTCTGCTCTGGGGTCCAAGATGAACTCATTACTAAACATGTTACACATATAATATGCAGCCTTTCAAATCTCAGATGAATTATTTTTCCATAAATGGTAGTTGATAGTTGTCTTTGTCCCCTTGCAATGACCCCTATTTTCCTCCCTCTCATAAGCAAGATATGCAACATAAATATTAATATATAGCACATGTATACAGATGTCTCACAAATACTAGATCCTATAAGTGTATAATGTACAACAAAAGCTTGCTATGCTTTCTGTGCCAAAAATGTGAGCCTACATATAAGAAAGCCATGGGCTTTAATTTACAGGCAAATAGGCTGTTCACCTTGCAAAGGAATTTCCACCTTGCAAGTGAATTTTTCCATAGAATGTGGTGAAAATTCACTTTGCAAAGAATACCAAGGAAAAAAGACTGTATTTTTGTCTGCACATGATTGGACGAGTGAAGTTAGCAAAGTTTTGCATAGATTGTGGTGAAAATTCACTTTGCAAAGAATACCAAGGAAAAAAGACCAAGGATACCAAGGAAAAAGGGGAAGTCAGCACAGCTTCACCTCTTCAATAAGCTAAGGGAAAATTCCCTTTCAAAGTCATCAGATTATTTGCCTTTAGTAAATCAATCTAATTGTGCCAATATTAAAGAATGAATAATGCTTACATGCTCTACATTGCAGCCTGTCACTTTCACACCAGCGCACAAAGCCAGGGGTGATCTTTCTAAGTTAATAGCTCGGAATTGGACATAGCCAGCTGTGAACTCTTCTGTAGAGTAAGAAAGGTGCATTAACATTGTGACATCATTTTACAGAATTCACAGATATAAGGATTATTGGGTACTTATAATGATCTTACTTGCTCCAAATGGTGAGTAATAAGCTGTTGTCTTCTCTGCACTTCCAAAGTCATAAACAACAGGAACAGCAGGTCCATTGTGTGCCAAACAGGCTCCAATATTGTAAACCAATGGGTATTTCTATCAGTAAGGTAAATACATTGGTTCAAAGCATTGATATGTACTTACTATATAAACTAATTAGGACTCTTGTAGTAAATAATAATCTTGTAGTAAATAACAGCACACTATCCATGCTGCACAAAGCAAAGTGTCAACAGAATTTGGTATAAATGTCCTAGCGGTGAATTCTTCTGATTTCATTCCATCGCCTCCATCGCATGTATATCTGTACTGTTTTAATTAACTATGGCTATTCACATAAAACAAATTACACAAAGAAATGGAAAAATATACATCCATAGCCACAATGGTCTTATTTATTAGGACTGAGAAAAATGCAATGACTATGCAGACATTTCATAAGCCATAGAAACCAAGAATTTACATATAGCTAATTTGACTATGGCAGGCTAAAATGTGACAGGTTGCTATACAGTACTGCACTATGCATACAGCTTTATTCGTCAATCAATTGAAGCAGCAAAGTGCAGTAACCCTTGGTAAGACATCACTTTATTGAACCAAATTATGATAGAATCAATTCTAACTGGCACTATGGATAGTTAACGGGCTATAGCTTTGCTCCTTGCCCTGTTTTATTTTGTTCACCTGTTAGCTGAAATTTAGAGGGGATAGGAAGTGTTCAGATTTTTCTAAGAACTTTGCAACTGAATGAATATGCCTTTGTAGTGACAGCTACAACACTTATAAAAACAATAGCAGCCTCTTTTATTCCATAAACTATTTACCTTGTAAAGCCGGAAGAGGTTACCACCCTCATGTGTAAAGAAACTGTTGTATGTACGATATCTTAATAGAGATGAATTCCTCCACAGAGACAAGGGTGTGTTGTTGGGAACATGCCATAAACCCATATCTTTGGCAGTAATATCATAATATCCTGGATTCTAAAACACAAATTATTTCAGACATTATCTAATATTAGTTAAGAGAAGGCACTGTAAAACTTTCCCCAAACTTTATTAAAATTCATTTGATTTTCGCCATATTGCTTGTTATTTTGTGAAAGTTTAAAACAATAAAAATATTGAAGTGAAAATTGATTTTAAAGCTATCTGATCTATAGGAGCCAGAGTGAAGTATTTTTCCAATTTAGTTTTATATTTTTAAATTCATGTTTGAGAGTCTCCGTATAAACAGGTAGGTTTACAATGTTTTCAGATCATAGGAGAATAGTTTAGCATTTGCTGCAAACAAAGTAACAATATGCATAGACCTCCAACCACAAAGAAGCAAGAATTTATAAAAATGCCTTATCTTATATGGTATAAGCATAAACTTAATCAAATATATTAGTTCTACGATTTCCTTAAAATGCATTGTAATATTTCTATTTTTTTTAAATAAAATTAATTGTAATACTTTGTAATCATCGCTGGTTGCACCATCTGGTAGCCCAAATGTAGCATAATTTGCCCAGTTTCCTTCGCCAGCTGGATTATTGGGGTTGTTTCCCTGCTGGCTGGACCAGCGATCTCCTGATGTGCATTTCCCATTAATGTTATTCTCATGTACACTTGCCACAAGTGTCCAACCTCCACCATTGGTTGTCATATCACAGAAGGTCTGGTAGATCACTCCATCTTCAGTGGTCAGTGTGTAAATTCCATCTGGCACAGCAGTGTAAAAATAAAAATTCATACACATACAAAGGAAAAAAAATTGGGGTAAATGTGTTATGTACTGTATGCACTGCAATCTTTTATCATAATAATAAATAGCATTTATTTTACAGACAACTACATTTTATAGGTTCTCTGCCTTTGTCCTTACAGTTGCTTAATTCAACGGATGCAACCTACAGTTTCTTTTTCTTTTTTTTTTATTCACACTTAAAATACCTCCATCATTATAGTCTATTATGAATGCAGTTGCAAGACTCTACTATACTGCCAACCATTCTTCATTTGCCACCCATTTCTGTCAATTGTTTTCTCCACTGTTCTCCAACTGACCTCTGAATAAAGTTCAGCTGGCTGGCTATATTTTGTCTATAAAACATCTCACAGTGCCTGAACTGACCTACATTTCTTGTACACCTATAAATATTCTAAACCAGTGTTTCTCAACTCCAGTCTTTAAGACACCCCAACAGGTCATGTTTTCAGGGAATGTCCCAGGCTGCCACCGGTTATGTACCGCTCCTCCAAACAGAAGCACAAGAACCGGCAGCTCAATAAGGCCTCCCCAGCTTCAGGCAAGGGCAAAGGCAAGATGAACCTTTGAACCTCCGGAGCCTAACGACACAACTCAGCTCTCCGCAGCAGATCCAGCATCACCCGCTGACAGTTTCCACCAATTCCCCACAGATCTGGTGAGTCACTTGCCCGCAGACTCTGATGGCTTGCTGGCCAAATTACGCACTATTTTAAAGGACAAGATCACTATGGCCTCCCGTAAGCTTTCCTCTGATTTAGTGAGGGGTCTTAAAGAGATAGGCCACTGCATGAATCAGTTGGAACAACGCAAGGGCTACCACTGTGTTAGAGGGTCATGAGGAGGAAGTGGACAAACTGTCAGCTGAACTGGAGGCTATGAGGGATAAATTGGAGGATGCAGATAATAGGGCCCGCAGGGATAATCTTTGAATCTGCAGTGTCCCTAAATGTCTCTGACCTACAAGGCACAGTAACTGCTTTCTTTCAGTAACTGGCCTCTGATATCCCGGTGGACAGGCTGGAATTTGACTGTATCCACCGGTCCCTTGCTCCTAAACCGTCTGATGGCCCCCCAAGGGATATCATCATTAAATTTCACTACTACTGCACCAAAGAGAAACTCTTAAGCCCCATACACACGGTCGGACAATCCGCGGACCAGGTCCGTCGGATCATGTCCGTCGTACTTTGTCCGATGTTGGTTTTGCGTACACACGGTCGGACAAAGTTGTCGGAAAATCCGATCATTCTGAACGTGGTGACGTTTGTTGCCTACGACGGGACAACATAGAGGCTAGTAGCCAATAGCTTTGGTCTTGTAATGTGATCTGAGCATGCGTAGCACTTTGTCCGGTCGGACAACCGTACACACGATCGGGTTTGGTGTGATCGGACCGGGTTGACGGCAAATCTTTCCAGCAGGAGATAAGACTTTGTCCGTCGGACAAACCGACGAACACTGTCCGATGGTGCATACACACGGTCTGATTTTTCAACAACATTGTCCGATCGGACAGAATCCATGAAAAAGTCCGACCGTGTGTATGGGGCTTTACAGTCTGCGAGGAAACAGCAGGACCTTTCCTTTTAAGGTAACCCCCTCCAGCTGTTTGCGGACCTCTCACCGGTAACTATCACCAGACGTCGGAGCTTGAAGCCCTATCTCTGGATCCTGCAAACCCAGGGCATCAGGTGTAGATAGGTTTCCATTCAGGCTCTCATTCTCACATCTGGGCTGTCAGTTCCATGCCACTTCTCCATCTGATCTACGATGCCATTTTCTGGAACTGCAGCTTGACCTACCTTCGTCTCAAGAAGAAGCAATATCCTCGTCCTCCCGACCCAGACCTTCTCGGCCTCCTCGTCAGCTCTCCCAATCATCTCAAACCTGGCTCCCAGGCGCTGCGAGACTTACAGGCCAAACGCTTTCATAAGGCCACTAACAGCTGAAGGTAACTATTTAATTCCCGTGAGCATTCTATTGTCCCTTGCTACCAGATCCTGTACTGCACCTGATGGAACTTTACTGAGGGAGCATTACATCCCACACCGTGATGCATTCAAGTTCTCTATGGTCATTGTATTCCGAGTATCTCTCGGTTTCTTCTTGTCCTATGTCCTGCTTTCCTCTTCTTCCTCGCTACTCCTTTCTTCTCCCTTCTACCCTCCTCTTCTCCTCCTTCAGTCCCCGGGGTGTGTGGGCAGAGTATTCTTTAGGCGCACCTTTTTGATTCCATGACTCTGAACTGGCTGTCCCTGAATGTTCAGGGTATGAATTCCCCCCAAAAATGAGTGAAGGTTTTTAAATACCTCAAAAAACAAAACATAGATATAGCATGTTTGCAGGAAACCCATTTTTCCTCCTCTTCCTGTCCCAAATACTTTGATGCTTCTTATCCTCAATCTTTTGGGCTAATGGCCCTACCAAGCAAAAAGAAGTGCTACGCAAATCGGTCCCCTTTAGTTGCAGTAAACAGATAGCGGACCCAAATGGCAGGTACCTTTTACTGCAAGGTACTATTCAAGACCATCGGGACTTACTATGCTCTGAATATCCAGGGTCTTTCCTGACTCACATCTGCTCCCTGTTGAAGTCCCATCAGAAGGTCACCCTTCTCTTGGGGGGTTACTCTAATGTGACGCTGAACCCCTCTCTTGATAATTATCTTTTGGAAACACAACCCCCCTTCTCCTGCTGCTGCTGCTGCTGCTCCAAAAAAAATTTCTCTCCACGATTGTGTACATGTTTGTACTGCGGAAACATCTTCCTTTAATTGTTTCCGCCTCTATCTTAGCTGCCCAATGGTCGGAAAACGACCCTGTCCTAACTGCTTGCCACTCCCTGCTTAGTAAACCCCAACATTACCCCTGGGCAATGAATGATTCCCTTTTATCTTTTAAGGCAATTTTAAGTGACATCCACCAAGCCTCCATGGAATATTTCCATCTCAATGCTGGGACGGTTTCTTCCCCTGTGACACTATAGGAAGCATTTAAGGCTGTCCTCCGGGGCCATGTTATCCAACTAGCGTTGAAACGTAAGAAAGAGCAAATGTTGGCTCGGCGCACTTTGGAGCAGCGCCTGGAGGCATCGTCAAAGGCCTTTAAACAATCCCCTACTCCTGCCAACCGTAAGCTCTTGGACCAGGCCCATACGGACCTAGACCTATGCTTAACCGACGAGGCAGAACCTACCCTACGCTGGGCCCACCAGAAATTATATGCCAAGGCGAACAAACCTAAAGCGATGCTGGCCAATAGATTACGCACTTTTACCCCAAATTTTCCCACAATACTTTACACACCCACCATAATATCCTTACTGGTATTCCTCTTCGGGTCTTGGACGAATTTCATCATCTCATCTCACCTCACTAATCTTTTATCTGCCCCCAGCCAGACTTCCACCCAGGGCCTAGACACCTTTCTAAACGGCTTGTCTTTATCTTCCCTATCTGAAACTCACACATCCCTAAGACCCCTTTTACACCAAGTTGTGGGGGGCGTCGGCGGTAAAGCGGCGCTATTTTTAGCACTGCTTTACCGTAATTTTAGCTGTGCTATTCGGCCGCTAGCGGGGCAGTCTTAACCCCCCACTAGCGGACAAAAAGGGGTTAAATCCGCCTGCAAAACACCTCCGGATCAGTGTTTTGCCAGCGGTATCGCAGCGCTGCCCCATTGATTTCAATGGGGATCAGCGGTAGAGGAGCGGTGAGTTCACTGCTCCTTCACTGCTACAAAGAAGCTGCTGGCAGGACCTTTTGTGATGCCCTGCCAGCGCACCGCTCCAGTGTGAATTGAGACACTTTTTTTAGGCGCTATACAGGCACCTGAAAAATGCTGCCAGTGTGAAAGGGGTCTAATGGACCGAGACATACAGGTCTCTGAAGTCCTACAGTGCATCAAAGATTTGAAGGTGGGCAAAAGGCCAGGCCGGATGGCTTTATGGGACTGTACTACAGGAAATTGGCGGATGTCATTGCCCCGTATTTAATGGCTATGTTTAATTCTGTTAAAGATGGTAAAACCTTTACATCCAACCTGTTGACCGCCAATATTATAATGATCCCCAAACCGGACAAAGATCAATCTTCTTGGGCCAATTTCAGGCCAATCTCATTAATTAATATAGATATGAACGTTTTGACGAAGATTTTGGCCAATTGTTTGAATACCTTTCTCCCACGCATGATAAAGAAGGACCAGGTGGGGTTTTTCCCACGAAGACAGGCGGGTGACGGTCCTTCAAATCCAACATATAGCTCATAGTAGGTCCTTAGAGACAATGTTCTTGTCTCTTGATGACAACAAGGCCTTTGACACCTTGTCATGGCCTTACTTGATGCAGGTGCTTCACCATTATGGCTTTGGCACCTCCTTCTTGAGTTGGGTATCAGCAATCTATGATTCCCCCCATGTCAAAGTCAAATACTATGGCTTCGAGTCACCTTTTTTCCCCATTAAGAGAGGAACACGACAAGGGTGCCCACTCTCCCCACTTCTATTTATTCTGGCACTGGAATCCTTGGCGGAGGCGATTCAAACCCATCCAGACCTAACAGGGGTAGAAGTAGTGGGTACCTCGCACAAAATATCATTGTTCGTGGACGATATCTTACTGTCCGTAACTAAACCTAGAATCGCCCTCCCTAACCTACTTTCTCTCTTAAATACCTTTGCAATGTTCTCGGGCCTATCCGCCAACCCTGCCAAATCTAAAGCAATCAACCTTCCACCCTCAGAGCTGGCATCCCTACAAACTGCATTCTTCTTTCAGTGGCTGCCTTCATTGCCCTATCTGGGGATTAGGCTCACTCCAACGTATGCAGGAATTTATCAAGCCAATTTTCCTCTGCTGTTTGGGAAGCTAGCAGCTATGGTCCCATCTTCCGTTATCCTGGTTCGGTAAAATATCGACTGTACGTATGACCTACCTACCAAAACTGCTTTACTTTTTTTGATTTTTGCCAGTCCAGGTCCCTTCCCATATTCTGCGCATACACCAACGCAAGATCCTGTAGTTTGTCTGAGGCTCCACTAGACCCAGGTTTTTATATGCCCGCAAGATCAACGGTGGCCTCTAGGTTCCCAACTTACAAGCTTATTACACTGCAGCGGGCATAGCCCCATTAACTTATCTTCATGAGAAATATCAAATGCCATTGTGGGCTACCATTGATTTAATGGACTCTCATCCGACACCGGTAGCCTCCCTCCGCTGGCTCCCCCATGTACACTGCCCGAATAGTATTGGACCATGTTTGGCACCTTCCCTTCGGTTGTGGCTAAATACTCGTGGGCCTGATTTACCCTCATCTTCCCTTAGTTCACCTCCTTCATTGTTCACTATTCCCACCAGGACGTGATAACCCACTACAGTTCTCTTGGTGGACTGAGAATGGTTTTGTTGATATCCACTCCTTGTTCACCCCACCAGGATAATTTAATTTGCAGCCCTACGTTCCTCACATGATATCCCCCTTCGAAAGCATTACAGCTACCTACAGCTTTGACACTTTCTCCAACAACTTATTAAGGCTCGACCCACCCCTTATACTTTGACCCCCCTTTGAAAACCTTTGTAGATCACGTCCCCAATCTTTTGGTTTATTCTCTCTAATCTATGCAACCATAATCGGTTCCAAAATACCACCATTGAGACCTTACCATCTTCGGTGGGGGACAGAGCTCGTAAAAAACCCTGGACCCGGAAGACTGACAGGTCATGAGTATTGCACTGTCCAAATGCTCCAAGAATGTTCTATTCTTGGAAAACGCTTATAAAGTATTTTACAGGTAGTAATACACCCCGGCCAGATTGGCAAGTTTTATTCCATCCTATTCTCCCTTATGTTTCCGTGGATTTTCTCAAGAGGGTACAATGGCGCACATTTGGTGGACATGTCCGAAGGTGTGCAGATTGTGGGTCAGGGTCTATACACTCCTTCACAACTTATTCCACACCAATCTAAAGAGGGACCCCTTCGAGGCTCTTCTGTGTAAACCAATTGCAGAACTGCTCCGCCTGGAACGCCAGTTGGCGTTGCACATTTTTTACTGCAACTGAACTGACCATAGCGAGTGTTTGGAACAGTTAAAATCCACGTGAATGACATTATGTTAAATGAAAAATTGACAGCCATATTATCAGACACCCATGATAAGTTCCTTCGAGTTTGGCAACCTTGGGTAGCTCATAATCATCCTTCTAGATTTTTTCCAGCGCTCCTTTCACTCTAGTATGTCTCTGCCCCCCCCCCTCTCCGCCCCACGGACTCCCCACCCTCCACCCCCCTTTATTCATTTTCTTTTTCTGTCCTACACTCTTATTCTATTACTTCTCCTCTCCTCCTTCTTCCTCCTCACTTTTTCTTTGTATTTTTCTGGCCCACCAGGCTTAGCCCTGAATGTGATGGTTACATGGTAAAAAAAAAACATTTATTTTTTGACATTTAGATGTACTATTTCTTAAGAAAATATAGGCTCTGTTTATATGTCCTGATAATAGCTTCACTTATGACTCTGTAGGACCGCCATCACTTACACCTGGTGCAGCGTGCTATCATATCCCAAGGTCCCATAAGGTGGTGACAACTCCTTACACATATATAATCGCCCTTGGACTTTCAAGGTCCTGAACAAATCTCTGCAACTTAGATTATCTTCCTTTGAAGTTTTCTTTTTTTCCATGATATGACCATCAATACTACAGTACTGTATTGTTATGTTGAACTGAACTTTAATAAAAATCTTTTGTACAAGAAAATATTCAAGCAATCCATTAAAATGTATATCTTCAATATATGCCTATTCTTACTCCGTCTCCTTACTGCTGCAGAAGAAATGTACACCAACTGAAAACTGACACTGCTTACAGGTTAGAAAGAAAAGCGGACATCTAATTTGAATGAGAACATGTCCAAAATGTCAAAAGAAACAAAACGATTTGTACAGTGAATGCATTATTGCAAACCAACAAAATGTCTTCAAAGTTGTTGCAAAAAATGTAACCTTCTTAGTTGGTCTTTCCATCATTTAACTAGGAGTGTGGCTGTTATTTTTAAAGTTAAGATCAATTACTTTACACTGTATGTACTATTTTCAATATGAATAAAACATGCTAGATCATTGATGAGCCATTGCTCATTGTGTTTGAAAATACCTTGATTATGTATGTATACCATGATTTATAATTGTGTATCTCACCTTTAGCATATCTGTCTGAATTCTTGATTGCCTTACAGCTCCTGTATCTATATTCAACACCTCCAGTAGGGTACCCAGAATCTGGTATGATGGCATTTGCAGTTTCATCGTACCAGCATGCCAACAGGTTTAGAAAGGCCTGCTTCTGCTCAGAGAGAGAAGCATATTCTAAAATAAAAATGTGTGGACAATCAGAGAAACAAATATACAGTATATTTTCTTCCTGCGTTTCTTGAAAGCTACATTGGGCTGTTAGATTTATTTGTACATAAATGCATGTTGAAAGTAATCAATCATATTATTTCTATTCCAAATGGCTCCTGACATGATGAAAAACCCATCTTTCATTGTAGCCCTGTCAACGTAATCCATAGTAACATGCACTATATAGTGCACTGATGTGCGGTAGAGCAGTATAAGTATTATTAGAATATCTTTAAATAGGCTACAGAATCATCACAGTAAATACAAAAACACAGAATTATCACAACAAATGTAAAAAATAAACTACCATTATGTAATCATAAAATTTGTCAAAAAGCACACATTTAAATGTAATGGAAAACCTTGCATTGTAATTTTTGGAATTTAAATATATATTTTAGAGCTCTATTTTTTTTACTTCTGGATACACATTTGTATCCATACATACTGTATCGTCTGCCAGCATTTTTTTATTTTATTTTTTTGCTGGTTATAGGTAACACCAAGGTTCAGCTGTAATAAATCATTAGAAAGAACCCATATAACTGCTGATGGGGCTTAAAATATCAGTTACAGGTGTTTTTAGCATTAAAAAAGCTCTTCAACAATCTGAACAAATGTAGAATTTGGAATGGGATCAAATAAGTTGTTTTTGGAGTCCTTAGATTGCCATGTTATTAGAACCTTGTACTCAAAAGCACATCGGGAGTTTCATGACCATGCTAAGGGCAAAATAGCAGACTGATATTTGGGTACCAGAATAAAAATAGCTGAGCATTTCTGTTGTAGATTATAGCACTTTCTACACAAGAAATATACTCACCACATTTGTTAGCCAAAGTTCCATCAAGTGCCAAGGAGAGGACTAGAAGACTGTACACCAACATCTTCACCTGAACAAATTTGACAAATTCATAAATCTAGGTTATGCAGCTGTGCTTACAAAATTATATTTCACATACATAATGAAACCAGCACAACAATTCATGGTACAGATATAAAGATAACACAAAATTATGTTGAGATTACAATAAAAGTATTAAAACTAATTATGAGGGTTCTGCTAAAATAAATGGTAGACAGAAATAGCTTGTTACCAGCTACACTTCAGAGATGCTTCCAATACAGGACTATTTGCTCTCTTATCTGTTCGGTGTTTATAGTTTCAAACCAACCCTACTTCCACAGACTATAATAACTTGTTTAAGTTATTTAAAGTCGGACTGTTCGGACTTTGATCATTCAGCCTAATGCCATCTTTTTATAGTTATAAACCACCCCTCTTTCAACAGACTTCCATGGGAATTTAAATATTTGTTTTCTGGATTGTGATAAAAAATGATCTAGCATATTACATTTGCATAATAAACAAGGTTTTGTATCCAAGGCTTAGTTTGGATTGTGTTAGCCTAGCTACAACAAAAGCACCTTCTTTTCACTTGCATATAGAAGTTTAAGAAAGAATGAGATCTCCTATGACGTATGTCACAGTGACAGCAATTAGAAAAGAAAAACATTTCTCAAACAAGGATGGAGAAGGGAATAAAAACTTTTTTTTTAGTAGAATGTGGAAAGATTATGACCCAGTCAGGCTTTTAATGATGTCTTTATTCTCATTAAGATGATATACCCTCATTTCCTGTCTAGATGATGGATAAGAGACAGGACAGCCAGTATTTCCCTAGTGGAAACTCTCCAGTAAGGAAATAGACCTCAATTAAGCACAACCAAGGTTCAAACCCTTCCTTATGCTATCCAAATTTTTTAGCCAGGAATTAATATTTACAGCATCTATAAAAGACACAAAATAATGCAGCTCTGCATTTATCAACAAATCATTAAAGAGGAACTGCAGTCTACTTACATAATTTGTAATAAAACATCTTTGTCATTCTGAAGCTTCCCTCCAACCACTTTGCATATTATTTTATATATACTGTGTTTCTTTACTTGCCAAATATGCTGCAGAAATCTCCCTCCACGAAGTCTGTCTGCAAACATTTTAACTGTGGGCAGCTGAAGCTGCTGCCAGTTCACTTCCTGGATTTATAGCTCTGCGGCCCTGCAGGTTTCATTGGCCCTTGCCTCTTGCAACCCCCTCTAGAGCAGCACTCAGATTAAGAAAGGGAGAAGCAGCACGAGTAGCCAATCAACTGTGCTGCAGTGCTCATGTGCTAACATAAATATGCTAATAGGAGGGCAAATTAGCTGAACAATTTGCTGCTTTCCCTGACAGCGGGTCCCGAGAGCAGCCAGGTCGGGACCCCCGGAGGGCCTGACGGGAGGTGCAGGCAGCCAGGGACTGCTACCTGCCCTCCTCTGCACCCCCAACTTTGACTGTGGGCCCCGAGGGCATCTGGATCAGGGCCCCCGGAGGACCAGCGGGACTGCTACCCACCCAGGACAGTTGCTGGAAGGAGCATGGAAGGTACTGGGCATCACACACACCTACCACAGATGGGGGGTGCACAGGAGGGACTGCAGACAGGGCTAGGGGTCTCTCTCTCTCTCTCACCCCCACTCTCTCTCTCACCCCTCTCTGATCCCCCTCTTACCCCCTCTCACCCCCATCTCTCTCTCACCCCCTCTCTGCTACCCCTCTCTTTCACCCCTCTCTGACCCCCCTCTCTCTCCCTACCCCCTCTCTGACCCCTTCTCTCTCTCTCACCCCCTCTCTCACCCCTCTCTCTCTCACTCTTACCCCCTCTCTGACCCTCTCTCTCACCCCCTCTCTGATCCTACTCTCTCTCTGACCCCTTTCTTTCTCATCCCTCTGCATGAGCTTTGTTGCTGGCATCTGTTGCTCTTTGACTCGCTCAGCGCTTGGGGGTTTGCATCTAAGCGCTTGTGGGCTCCCCTCTTAGCCTTTGCATCTAGCTTGAGCTCTTTTTTGTCCTGCATATCTTTGCTCCTTGTTTGCATGTGGTTGCATGCTGCTCTGCACTGCTCTGTTTTTTCTTTGACTTGGTGCCCCTTTGCATTTGTTTGCATGGGGACTTTGAGCGCTGTTACTGCATCTTTGCCTCTAGTTTTTCCTCCGGTAATGACCTGCATTGCTCTGCTTTGTAATCACTGGCTCCTGCTTTGCTCTTCTGGCTCTGCTGTGTGATCTGTGCTTTGTGATCTTCCGTCTGGATCAGGGAGTTTTTTTTGTGACAGGAGCTGCTGACCTGCAGATCAGGGATCTAGGGCTGTCTGACTCTGCGTCTCTCTGACCTCATGCTCTCTGGGCTCACCTCTGGCTGGAGTCTTCTGGGTCATGGCCTGTCTGCTGAACCCACCTCTTACCCCCTCTCTGACCCTCTCTCTCTCCCTCTCAGCCCCCTTCTCTCTCTGACCCCCTCTCTCTCACTCCCCCTCTTTCACCCCCTCAGTCTCTCTCTCACCCCCCCCTCTCTCCCCCCTGACCCCCTCTCTCACCCCCCTCTTTCACTCAGCTCTCTCTCACCCCCTTCTCTGACCCCCCTCTCTCTGACCCCCTCTCTTACCCCCTCTCTTTCTCGCTCACCCCCCTTTCTGACCCCTCTCTCTCACCCCCCTCTCTCACTCTGCTCTCTCTCACCCCCTTCTCTGACCCCCCTCTCTCTGACCCCCCTCTCTCTCACCCCCTCTCTCTCTGAGGGGGTCTGCTCATGTGCTAACATAAATATGCTAATAGGAGGGCAAATTAGCTGAACAATTTGCTGCATTCCCTGTCCCGTCATAGACTGGGTGGAGGGACAGAAGGGAGGAATCTACAGCAGAAAAAAATCAGTCTGCCTGCCCTGCCAGACAAATATGTATATGTGTAAATCACAGGACTGGAGGGTCTATTTGGTTTAATTGCTGTCCACAATTGCCTTAAAACCCTTTACAAACACCACGATTAAAGACATCATAACTTTTTCTGTCTTGCTTCATCATTGTCCAGCTTTCACATCGATATATAGAGTGACAGAAATATGATAGCCTGGAAAATTGTCTTCTTTGTTCTTATAGATCGACCCAGTACTTGAAATTTACATTTCACCCCCCTCTCACCCCCCTCTCTCACTCCGCTCTCTCTCACCCCCTTCTCTGACCCCCCTCTCTCTGGCCCCCTCTCTGACCTCCTCTCTCTATCTCTCACCCCCTCCTCTCTGACCCTTCTCTCTCTCTCTCATCCCCATCTCTGACCCCTCTCTCTCTCTCAACCCCCTCTCTGACCCCTCTCTCTCTCTTACCCAGTTTAGCTGCTATTTGTTGTATGTTTAAAGCAGGTGGAAAGCAAAATTGCACACGGGGGCAAAGAAAATGTTTGCCCAGAGTCCAGTTGTCAGGAAAGGATCCGTCTGCTGGTAAGATCCATCATTTGGCGTGCAGTACTGTGGTCCACCAGCAGGTGTCTCCTGGCAGTTTGTAACTGTCAGGAGAGACTTTCCCTGCTGGTGTTATGTCATCATCGGGCCGCAGTACTGGCGTCCACCAGTGTATGGATCCCGGCAGTGTGGAGCAGACAGCACCTTCTGCGCTCAGCTGTTACGTGAGGTCAATCACTGGCAGTCTTATAAATACCCGGCAAGCCCTCACACGCTTGCCTTGGTATCTTTCTTCCATGCGCCCTGACCTGCGACCTGTATCCTGAACCCTGTATCTGATCCTGCACCTGAGCCTGTATTCGACCCCCATCCTGATCTTGTCCCTCCTGTGTTCCTGTTCCCTTGTAAGCCTTATCCCATCCATTATGTCCCTCTCCTGTCCTGCCCGTGTTCATTTGCTGATCCCCTGTGTATGACCCTGGCCTGGCTAACGTGTTTGATTTCGGTACTTTCCTTTGGCTGTATATATTATCTGTTGTCTGTGGGTTTCTGTTTGTTGGCTGAGCACTATTTGTATTTGGGGTGTTTACTCATTTATATCACTTATCTTAGATAAACATTATTCTTATTCACTTTACATGCATTTTGGTTTCCTCTTTGCAGTCCACACAATCTGGTCACACCTGTTTATGACAACAGTCAATATTTAAGATGACCCTGGACAACCCCCATAGCCTTCTTTGGGTGCATGCCATTCTAATGAATGATTGCCAATCCCCCATAATCCTGGTGGCTTCCATGCACAGGCTGCTATTGCGTACGGCTTCCCACTCTTTACTTTATTTCCTAACACACAGATATGGGGAGAGGAGTCTTTAACTGACTGGATTACATCTAGTGCCATCCATACCGGGGCTTTGAAGGTGGATTCTCATAATTGTGTGATGAGCATGATGTCAATCTGGTAGCATGTGAGCGCATTTTGTGTCATTTTATCTTTGCTTAATAAAGTTGATTGCACTACTATAAAATAGCATCAAATTGCCCTTGGGACTTTCAATGAGGCACGACACACCAATTATAAAATAAAGCATATGCAGATTTATTGGTGATTACAATACCACCAGATCAACACGAATAGGTACCATATTGTCAAACAAATTAGTAGTAATTGACATAGTATATTCCATGACCAAGTACAGTATTCCAAAAATCGATCCGTGATGGGTGTGAAAATTCATCTAATGACCCGACTTGTTTCATGAATAACAAGTGTGTATCAGCCCCTTCTTAACTCTCACTGAAGTCTTTTCTCTTCCCTTTAGCAATTCAGTAGGACTTGACTTTGACATGCACCCCATTTTCAGTAATAATGTTATGTGGTACAAAAGAGGCCTGACCTGGCAAAACCCCAAAAATGTCTCTGTCTTTTGCCAGGAACTCCCTGAATTCCTGCTGATGTGTAAAATATGCTAATGACCCTCACAAAGGAAACTTTAATACTTGGCAGGGGCATCAAGGGACTCTGGAATGGGTTGCAGGGTTGCAGACTTGACATGATTTACAATAACTTTCCAATTGTTTTGTACCCTGGACCAGAAAAACCTCTGTAAAACTCTTTCACAGGTCTTCTCAATACTCAAATAGCCACCCAATAAGTGCCTGTGGAGAATTTTAAATGCCACCGTTCTGTTAAGCTTGGGAACCAACAACTGCTCAATAATTTCATTATTCTTTTTATAGTGAGGAAAAACTCTTATATATTTCCTGGCACCCAGTATTCCCAGTGTGTATGTTGTGTCCCGCTGCAACTGCTCCGACCTGCATGCATGCCACGGGAGGAGAGCCCAAAAACTGGAACAAGAATTGACAAGGTAATACAACCTTCCCCTTGATTTGACAGTTTCGACCTTGATCATCACAAAGTTTTTCCAGGCTCTGCCTTTTCTCTGCTAAGTACTGAAGTTTTTTCTATGAGTTTTAAGATCAACAAACCCTAGAGTAACCTTCGTGTCCACAGAGGGGACTGCCCCCTCTCATTGACTCTAGGACTTCTTTAGCCTCCTCCACCTCTCCTGCCAGAACAAAGAAAGCAAATATTTTGGGTTCCTGTGCGGAATCCTCCAAATCCAAATCTCCAGTGCAGGCCAAGGATTTTGACTTACCCTCTGACAAAGTCTGAATGCTCCCATAGTTCCCAAAATTCAGGGAAGTTCCTTACAATTCTTGCATCATGTAACTACTGGGATACAATTCCAACCAAATGAACCACAGCACCCAGTGTCATTCTAGCCTGTCCACAGAGGCAATCACATTGGCCATCGGCCAGAGTAACCAAGCTCCTTGAGTCAAGCAAAGCAATGTTTGCATGTAAATCACAATGATTGGACACATATGCTTTCCTACCACTGGCGCTGCTGTGAATGAAACAGTAGCAAACAAAGACTGCCATCTATCCCTGAAAGAGAAGTCAAATTGCATAGGCTCATTAGTCAGTGGCATTCCTGGCAATGGAAATGATTAATATTTCCCTGGTTCTGAATCCCATCCACTTCCCCTGGAACAGTCATACCAGTTGGTGGGGGACACTATGGCTTAGGGTGAAAATGATATTGATCTAGAGGAGAGACAATCAAGTATTCAGCTGCAAATTACCTCTCAATGATCTCCATAAGATGATCAGCCGGGTCACCTTGGCTCACCCATTTTTTGCAGTGCAATAGGTAAGGACCTGCAGTGGTAGTTATTTAGGGACAAGGTAAATTAGGTCAAACATCTATGATCCAACTTGGTAAGATAAGCTGCTGCCCTGTTGTGGTTGTACCACCAGGGTAACATCCAGTTGTACCAGTATTTTCTGCTTGAACTTATCATAATCCACACCAACCACAAACTCCAAATCACCATAGGCTTTCTGTGATTCACTGTTAGCAAGAGGCCACAGTCCTACTCACTGGGGTTGATTTACTAAAGGCAAATACACTGT
Organism: Lithobates sylvaticus; assembly: GCA_028564925.1. Lineage (NCBI taxonomy): Eukaryota > Metazoa > Chordata > Amphibia > Anura > Ranidae > Lithobates > Lithobates sylvaticus. The sequence continues at coordinate 108,798,791 of CM053036.1, forward strand.
GCAGTTGCCCTCTGCAAGTGCAGTTGCTCCAAAGCTTAGTATTTGTATTTAACCACTTGCTTACTGTGCACTTAAACACCCTTCCTGCCCAGACCAATTTTCAGCTTTCAGTGCTCTCACACTTTGAATGACAATTACTCAGTCATGCAACACTGTACCCAAATTAATTTTTTGTCCTTTTTTTCCCACAAATAGAGCTTTCTTTTGGTGGTATTTGATCCCCTCTGGGTTTTTTATTTTTTGTGCTATAAACGAAAAAAGACGGAAAATTTTGAAAAAAAATGCATTTTTCTTAGTTTATGTGATAAAATTTAGCAAATTATTAATTTTTCTTCATAAATTTTGGCCACAATTTATATTGCTACATATCTTTGGTAAAAAATTAGTGGATATTATTTGGTCTTTGTGAAAGTTATAGAGTTTACAAGCGGTGGTGCGAATTATAAAAAATTTAGCACACCTGATGTACTGGTGGCCTATCTCATTTCTTGCGACCCAAACAAGCCAGGAAAGTACAAATACCCCCCTCCAAATGACCCCTTTTTTGAAAGTAGACATTCCAAGGTATTTAGTAAGAGGCATGGTGAGGTTTTTTATGTTGTCATTTTTTTCCCACAATTCTTTGCAAAATGAAGATTTTTTTTTTCCCACAAAATGTTCATTGTAATAGGTTATTTCTCTCACATGGCATGTGTATACCACAAATGACACCCCAAAATACATTCTGCTACTCCTCCTGAGTATTACAATACCACATGTGTGGGACTTTTACACAGTCTGGCCACTTACAGAGGCCCAATATTGAAATAGCACCATCAGGCGTTCTACAAGCATAAATGACACATCTCATTTCTCAACCACCTATTACACTTTTGAAGGCCCTGGACCTTTTGGAAAGCTAACACCCCAACGTATAATCTATGAGGCATAATGAGTCTTTTGAATGGTTCATTTTTTTCCAGAAGTTTTGGGAAAATGTGGAAAAAAAATGAAAACGCATTTTTTTTACGCTAAGTTGTTCATTTATAAGATATTTCCAACACATAGCATGTACATAGCAAAAATTACACACCAAAATACATTCTGCTACTCCTCCTGAGTATGGCGATACCAAATGTGTGAGACTTTTACACAGCCTGGCCACTTACAGAGGCCCAAAATGGAAATAGCACCATCAGGCGTTCTACAAGCATAAATGACACATCTCATTTCTCAACCACCTATTACACTTTTAAAGGCCCTGGAGCACCAGGACAATGGAAACGCCCACAAAGTGACCCCATTTTGGAAAGCTAACACCCCAACGTATAATCTATGAGGCATAATGAGTATTTTGAACGGTTCATTTTTTTCCAGTAGTTTTGGGAAAATGTGGAAAAAAATGAAAACGCATTTTTTTACGCTAAGTTGTACATTTATAAGATATTTCCAACACATATCATGTACATAGCAAAAATTACACCCCAAAATACATTCTGCTACTCCTCCTGAGTATGGCGATACCAAATGTGTGAGACTTTTACACAGCCTGGCCACATACAGAGGCCCAACATCCATGTAGCACCATCAGGTGTTCTAAAGGCATAAATTACACATTTCATTTCCTGAGTACAATCACATTTTTGAAGGCCCTGGAGCACCAGGACAATAGAATTACCCACAAAGTGACCCCATTTTGGAAAGAAAACACCCCAATGTATATTCTATGAGGCATAATGAGTCTTTTGAACATGTAATTTCTTTCCACAAGTTTTTGGAAACTTGGAGCAGTCAAAGCATTTGTCTAGACATGTCCAGGAATTGTCCAGGCAGCAGACAGATATGGAAAAGTATGAACATGGTTCAGTACAGTCCAAGGTTTAGAAGGCAGTTCAGGTAACAGGCATAGGTATGGCCAGTTCAGGTAACAGGCAAAGGCATGGCCAGTTCAGGTGGCAGGCAAAGGCATGGCCAGTTCAGGTGGCAGGCAAAAGCATGGCCAGTTCAGGTGCCATGCAAAGGCATGGCCAGTTCAGATGGCAGGCAAAGGCATGGCCAGTTCAGGTGGCAGGCAGAGGCATGACCAGTTCAGATGGCAGCAGGTGGCACTTTGTACATTAGGCCTTGGTCAGGTAAGACCTGAGGACAGGGGTAGAGGCTTCTTCCCACCCAAATCTCTACGAAGCCTCCGAGTCTCCAGACCCTAATCCGAGAAAACAAATCCTGGAGAAAAATGTTTTCTCCACTCGGAAAACCTTTTCTGGAGCCCCTCACATGCGAGACCCCTGTGCTGTACAGTGGCAGGGCAAATAATCAGTTCAGGAGGCAGGCAAAAAGAATGGTAATTTAACAGGCCGAGGTCAATTCACGTTGAAGGCAGAAAGATGTTTGGCAGAGGCATAGTCGTTAACAGTCCGGGTCATTCACAGAAATGGCAGAAAGTGGAAACTGGAAAAAAATCATCTTCCCTCTACTAATAGTGCAGTGAAGTATGATAGCTTTGAAAGCACATTCCAATACAGAGGCCTAGATGGGAGGGACCGTCGGGACAGTAGTATCGGGTGTCGCAGCGATTTCCTCTACTTGCACACACGCGACATTTTTTTGGGGGTTTGCGACCTGTTTGGGTAGGAGGGAGAAGTTCAGGAAAGTGCCTTTCATGGAGTCTGGCTACTTCATCAGAGCGAATTAGTTGAGTGGGTTGGCCATGGGGATAGATGAGGGCTGTGAGGACGTCTTCCTGAAATTTTAGATAGGTCAGGGAACTTTGGGTGCACTTAGAAAAAATAATATAGGAATTGAACATGGCTAGTTGCATCAAAAAAATGGTGACTTTTTTGTACCAAAACAGCGATCTCCTGGTGGCCAAGTAGGGCTGCATCATCTGGTCGTTCATATCCACCCCCCCCCCCCATGTATAGGTTATACTCATGGATACATTTTGGCTTCTGGATGGGGCCTTTTCTTCTCTGCAGTTCCACCAAGGTGTCGTTGTGTATTGTGGAAAGGATGTAGACGACTCTTTTTTTGTCTCTCCACTTCAGCGCTAGTACCTCTTCACTCCGCATACTGGCCTTTTCACCCGGCTTCAACTTCTTGGCGACCAATGTCTGTGGGAAGCCTTTGCGGTTGGTCCGCGCTGTCCCACAGGCCACAGTCTGCTTTAGGTAGAGATGGCGGAAAAGTGGGAGACTTGTGTAGAAATTGTCTACATATAGGTGATAACTAGGGATGAGCCGAACACCCCCGGGTTCGGTTCGCACCAGAACCTTCGAACGGACCGAAAGTTTGCGTGAATTTTCGAACCCTATACGTTATAATGGACGCGAACGTTCGAAATCAAAAGTGCTAATTACAACGGCCAATATGCATGTTAATGTCATAAAACAGGTTTGGGGACCCGGGTCCTGCCCCAGGGGACATATATCAATGCAAAAAGAACTTTTAAAAACTAACGTTTTTTCGGGAGCAGTCATTTTAATGATGCATAAAGTGAAAAAAAAAAAGTGAAATTTTCCTTTAAATATGGTACCTGGGGGGTGTCTAAAGTATGCCTGTGAAGTGGCATGTGTTTCCCGTGTTTAGAACTGTCCTTGCACAAAATGACATTTGTAAAGGAAAAAAAGAAGCCATTTAAAACCACTTGCGGCTTTAGGTTTGTTCTTAAGTAGAATCTGAACAGGTACATTATGAAGTGTAGCTCCATCCCAAAAAAATCTATTTTTAAGCTTTTTGGAGAACATAGGGAGGGGTTATCACCCCTGTAACATTTGCTGTCTTTGCACATCTGTTCAGAACATGTCACCTCACTTTCCGTCCCAATGACAAATGTTTTTGGAAAAAGTGGGGTTTTAATTGAAACAAGGATTGGTGATAAAGTATCAGTAGAGAGGAGATACCTTTTTCCCAAATTAAATCTAACAGGATAGAATTTCCCTTCCTAGGGGTAGATTTCCTCTCACTTCCTGTTTTCTCTTTCCATTTGCAAGTAGGATTCGTTTGTAAGTTGGATGTTTGAAAGTAGGGGCCTGGCGTATATACTCTGCAGAAATTTGCCCTATTAGATGTTGGTGTAGCCACAAGACTGGTGGGCACAGGAATGGGCCCTGCTGTGAGTTAATAGATCAAGATTTGTAATTGCATGCACCTGTTGAACAGGGCAGAAAAATTGGGGGTGGTGGTGGTGGTGGACGGTGTTGCCACAAGACTGTAAGCTCTCACAGTTACTCTTGGTGGGCGCAGGAATGGGCCCTGCTGTGAGTTATTAGATCAAGATTTGTAATTGCAAGCACCTGATGAACAGGGCAGAAAAATTGGGCCTTTGGCGGTGGTGGTGGACGGTGTTGCCACAAGACTGTAGGCCCTCATAGTTACTCTTGGTGGGCGCAGGAATGGGCCCTGCTGTGAGTTATTAGATCAAGATTTGTAATTGCAAGCACCTGATGAACAGGGCAGAAAAATTGGGCCTTTGGCGGTGGTGGTGGACGGTGTTGCCACAAGACTGTAGGCCCTCATAGTTACTCTTGGTGGGCGCAGGAATGGGCCCTGCTGTGAACTATTAGATCAAGATTTGTAATTACCCGCCCCTGTTAAACAGGGGCTGTAAAATTGTGCCTTAGGCACTGGTGCTGGTGCCACAACACTGCAACCCCTCACAGATACTGTACTTGGAGCACAGCAGTCACACGTGTTGCAAAGCATTTTTTTTTTAAAATTGTAATTACCCGCCCCTGTTAAACAGGGGCTGAAAAATTGTGCCTTAGGCACTGGTGCTGGTGCCACAACACTGCAACCCCTCACAGATACTGTACTTGGAGCACAGCAGTCACACGTGTTGCGAAGCATTTTTTTAAAAAAATTGTAATTACCCGCCCCTGTTAAACAGGGGCTGAAAAATTGTGCCTTAGGCACTGGTGCTGGTGCCACAACACTGCAACCCCTCACAGATACTGTACTTGGAGCACAGCAGTCACACGTGTTGCGAAGCATTTTTTAAAAAAATTGTAAGTACACACCCCTGTTAAACAGGGGCTGAAAAATTGTGCCTTAGGCACTGGTGCTGGTGCCACAACACTGCAACCCCTCACAGATACTGTACTTGGAGCACAGCAGTCACACGTGTTGCGAAGCATTTTTTTCTAAAAATTGTATGTACACGCCCCTGTCTTGAAGGGATGTGACATTATAAATTATTCGGTTATATCCGCCTCAGGTGCCTGGTAGCTGGTGGTGATCCAAGACTGATTCATTTTGATGAAAGTCAGTCGATCAACCGAGGCGGTGGACAGGCGCACCCTATGATCAGTGACAAATCCTCCAGCAGCACTGAATGTGCGTTCGGAAAGAACGCTGGAGGCAGGACAGGCCAGTAGCTCAATTGCATACTGTGCAAGCTCTGGCCAGTGATCCATCCTCAGGACCCAGTAAGCCAGAGGATTTTCGGTGGGAAAGGTGTCCAAGTCTGACCTTGCCCCAAGGTATTCCTGCACCATGTATATCAGACGCTGGCGATGGTTGCTGGAACCGATCATACCTTGGGGCTGCGGACTAAAAAATTGTCTGAACGCATCGGTCAGACGTCCACCTTCCCCACCGCTCCTTCTGCTACTGACCGAAGCCTCAGCAACTCGTCGCCCAGGACCAGGAGTTTGTAACCTCCCAGTTTCTGGGAACGCGTTGCACAGACCTTTCTGCAAGGCCTCCCTGAGATGTCTCATCCTCTGCTCCCTCTGCGACGGCAAGATAAGGTCCGCAACCTTACCCTTGTACCGCGGATCAAGGAGAGTGGCCAGCCAGTAATGGTCCCTCTCCTTGATCCGAAGAACACAAGGATCCTTCCGCAGGCTTTGCAGGATCAGGGAGGCCATGCAGCGTAGGTTAGCTGAGGCATTCGGTCCGGAGTCTTCTGGGTCACTGAGGATGACATGATCGCCAGCCACCTCCTCCCAGCCACGTACAAGTCCACTGGTTTGTTGGGACTGTACATCATCCCTAAAAGACTGCTGCTGCTGATGCTGAGTGCCAGGCTCCACCTCCATGCTCACACAATCCTCCTCCTCCTCCTCCTCCTCCTCATCCTCTTCCTGTGTGATGGGTGGGACAGAAGGAACACTGTCCGGATAAAGGGGGCCTTGAGAGGCAAGGAAGTCCTCCTCTTCCTGCCTCTGTTCTGCCTCAAGTGCCCTGTCCATTATCCCATGCAGCGTATGCTCCAACAGGTGGACAAGAGGGACAGTGTCACTGATGCATGCACTGTCACTGCTCACCACCCTCGTGGCCTCCTCAAATGGTGAGAGGACAGTGCATGCATCCCTGATCATGCTCCACTGACGTGGGGAAAAAAAACCAAGCTCCCCTGACCCTGTCCTGGTGCCGTAGTCGCAAAGGTACTCATTGATGGCCCTCTGCTGCGTGTGCAGTCGCTGCAGCATGGCCAACGTTGAGTTCCACCTGGTGGGCATGTCACATATTAGGCGGTTCTTGGGCAGGTTCAGCTCCTTTTGCAGCTCAGTCAGCCGAGCACTGGCATTATAAGATCGGCGGAAATGCACACAGACTTTCCTGGCCTGCCTCAGGACATCCTGTAAGCCTGGGAACCTGCCCAAGAACCGCTGCACCACCAGGTTGAGGACGTGAGCCATGCAGGGCACATGGGTGAGCTGCCCCTGTCGCAGGGCGGAGAGGAGGTTGGTGCCATTGTCAGAAACGACCATTCCTGGCTTAAGCTGACGTGGCGTCAACCACCTCTCGGCCTGCCCCTGCAGAGCTGCCAGAACCTCTGGCCCAGTGTGGCTCCTGTCCCCCAAACACACCAGCGCAAGCACGGCATGGCATCTTTTTGCCTGCGTACTTGCGTAGCCCCTTGTACGCCTACGGAGCACCGCTGGTTCCAAGGACAGAGCACTGGAGGAAGAAGAAGAGGAGGGGGTGGAGGAGAGAGGTGTGTCACAACCAGTAGCAGTAGTAGCGTTTTGGAGGCGTGGTGGCGGAACAACCTCCAACACTACTGCACCTTGTCCTGCATCCCTCCCAGCTGCCAATAGAGTGACCCAATGGGCCGTGAAAGAAAGGTACCGTCCCTGTCCATGCCTGCTGGACCATGAGTCAGCGGTAATATGCACCTTACCGCTGACCGCCCTGTCCAGCGAGGCATGGACATTGCCTTCCACATGCCGGTAGAGAGACGGAATCGCCTTCCGTGAGAAAAAGTGGCGTTTGGGAACCTGCCACTGAGGAACCGCACATTGAACAAACTCACGGAAGGGGGCCGAGTCTACCAACTGAAAAGGCAGCAGTTGAAGTGCTAGCAATTTAGCCAAGCTAGCATTCAACCGCTGGGCATGTGGATGGCTGGGAGTGTACTTCTTTCTACGGTCCAGCAGCTGGGGCAGGGAAATTTGCCTGCTGCAATCGGACGTCGGTGTACTGCAAGTACTTGGTTGTGACACACCTAATTCTACACCTTCAGTCCTCTCAGAGCAGCTTTCAGAGAGGACTGAAGGTGTAGTGGGGATGGAGATCCCAGCTGATGAGGAGCAAGGAGAGGTCCGCTTAGTTCTTTGGTGTGGGTCTTTTATGTGTGCCTGCCAACGAGCTGCATGGCAGGTCGACATATGTCTGGTCATGCTTATGGTGCCCAAGCGGCTGATGTTTTGGCCACGCGAGATACGCTTGAGACAAATATTGCAAATAGCAGTGGTGCGATCTGATGCACTCGTCTCAAAAAAGGCCCACACCAAAGAACTTTTCTGATAACGTGCAGAGGCAGCGCCCTGCACAGGCGGAGCTCTGCGGTGTTGTACAGTTGCTGTGCTGGCCTCTACCTGGCCTCCAGGGGGCATCCTGCCTCGTTGGACATGTGACGCTGCATCCTCCTCCTCCTCGTCCTCCTCCTCATCCTCTCTCCCTTCAGGCACCCACGTGGAGTCAGTGACCTCATCATCCCCTCCCTCTTCACCACTAGAGCAAACCTGGCAGTAAGCTGCAGCTGGTGGAACAGTACTGCCAGATTCCTCAAGCTGGGTATCATCATCCGAGCCTTCGAATCGTTGGGCATCCTCCTGGAGCATGTACCCAACACTGTGCTCAAAGAGTTCGGGGGACTCCTCAGGAGGACATGGTGTGTCTAGGGAAGGGGTGGCTGATGATGCCATTGAGTACGCGTTGGCAGCTGCTCTGCCAGTACCCTGAGCCTGGGTGAGAGAGGATGAGGAGGATGAGGAGGGCTTGGTCATCCATTCTACCAAGCCTTCAGCATGATGCGGCTCCACATGTCCAGCTGCCGAACACAAAGACGCGCGTGTCCCATGGCCACGTGCTGATGACGATGCACGACCACGTCCACGGCCACCGCCACGTCCACTAGAAACAGAGCCTGCCTGCCCTGTGTTCTTGGCTCTGCACGCTCTGCCTCCCCTTGGCGGTCTTCCAGCCATTGTAGTCGGTAGTCCTGTGGGTGCTGCTGAGAAGAAAATATAGGAGCTCTGTGTGATGCCACTAACACACTAGAAGTCCTATGGGTGCTTCTGCAAAGAAAATAGAGGAGCTCTGTGTGATGCCACTAACACACTAGAAGTCCTGTGGGTGCTGCTGAGAAGAAAATATAGGAGCTCTGTGTGATGCCACTAACACACTAGAAGTCCTATGGGTGCTTCTGCAAAGAAAATAGAGGATCTCTGTGTGATGGGACTAACACACTACAAGTCCTATGGGTGCTTCTGGGAAGAAAATATAGGTCTGTGTGATGGGACTAACACACTTCAAGTCCTATAGGTGCGTCTGGGAACAAAATATAGGATCTCTGTGTGATGGGACTAACACACTTCAAGTCCTATAGGTGCTTCTGGGAACAAAATATATGATCTATGTGTGATGGGACTAACACACTTCAAGTCCTATGGGTGCTTCTGGGAAGAAAATATAGGTCTGTGTGATGGGACTAACACACTTCAAGTCCTATAGGTGCTTCTGGGAACAAAATATATGATCTCTGTGTGATGGGACTAACACACTTCAAGTCCTATAGGTGCTTCTGGGAAGAAAATGTAGGTCTGTGTGATGGGACTAACACACTTCAAGTCCTATAGGTGCTTCTGGGAACAAAATATATGATCTCTGTGTGATGGGACTAACACACTTCAAGTCCTATAGGTGCTTCTGGGAACAAAATATATGATCTCTGTGTGATGGGACTAACACACTTCAAGTCCTATAGGTGCTTCTGGGAAGAAAATGTAGGTCTGTGTGATGGGACTAACACACTTCAAGTCCTATAGGTGCCTCTGGGAACAAAATATATGATCTCTGTGTGATGGGACTAACACACTTCAAGTCCTATGGGTGCTTCTGGGAAGAAAATATAGGTCTGTGTGATGGGACTAACACACTTCAAGTCCTATAGGTGCTTCTGGGAACAAAATATATGATCTCTGTGTGATGGGACTAACACACTTCAAGTCCTATAGGTGCTTCTGGGAAGAAAATGTAGGTCTGTGTGATGGGACTAACACACTTCAAGTCCTATAGGTGCCTCTGGGAACAAAATATATGATCTCTGTGTGATGGGACTAACACACTTCAAGTCCTATAGGTGCTTCTGGGAAGAAAATATAGGTCTGTGTGATGGGACTAACACACTTCAAGTCCTATAGGTGCTTCTGGGAAGAAAATATATGATCTCTGTGTGATGGGACTAACACACTTCAAGTCCTATAGGTGCTTCTGGGAACACAATATAGGATCTCTGTGTGATGGGACTAACACACTTCAAGTCCTATAGGTGCTTCTGGGAAGAAAATGTAGGTCTGTGTGATGGGACTAACACACTTCAAGTCCTATAGGTGCCTCTGGGAACAAAATATATGATCTCTGTGTGATGGGACTAACACACTTCAAGTCCTATGGGTGCTTCTGGGAACAAAATATATGATCTCTGTGTGATGGGACTAACACACTTCAAGTCCTATGGGTGCTTCTGGGAAGAAAATATAGGTCTGTGTGATGGGACTAACACACTTCAAGTCCTATGGGTGCTTCTGGGAAGAAAATATAGGTCTGTGTGATGGGACTAACACACTTCAAGTCCTATAGGTGCTTCTGGGAACAAAATATATGATCTCTGTGTGATGGGACTAACACACTTCAAGTCCTATAGGTGCTTCTGGGAAGAAAATGTAGGTCTGTGTGATGGGACTAACACACTTCAAGTCCTATAGGTGCCTCTGGGAACAAAATATATGATCTCTGTGTGATGGGACTAACACACTTCAAGTCCTATAGGTGCTTCTGGGAAGAAAATATAGGTCTGTGTGATGGGACTAACACACTTCAAGTCCTATAGGTGCCTCTGGGAACAAAATATATGATCTCTGTGTGATGGGACTAACACACTTCAAGTCCTATAGGTGCTTCTGGGAAGAAAATATAGGTCTGTGTGATGGGACTAACACACTTCAAGTCCTATAGGTGCTTCTGGGAACAAAATATATGATCTCTGTGTGATGGGACTAACACACTTCAAGTCCTATGGGTGCTTCTGGGAAGAAAATATAGGTCTGTGTGATGGGACTAACACACTTCAAGTCCTATAGGTGCTTCTGGGAACAAAATATATGATCTCTGTGTGATGGGACTAACACACTTCAAGTCCTATAGGTGCTTCTGGGAAGAAAATGTAGGTATGTGTGATGGGACTAACACACTTCAAGTCCTATAGGTGCCTCTGGGAACAAAATATATGATCTCTGTGTGATGGGACTAACACACTTCAAGTCCTATAGGTGCTTCTGGGAAGAAAATATAGGTCTGTGTGATGGGACTAACACACTTCAAGTCCTATAGGTGCCTCTGGGAACAAAATATATGATCTCTGTGTGATGGGACTAACACACTTCAAGTCCTATAGGTGCTTCTGGGAAGAAAATATAGGTCTGTGTGATGGGACTAACACACTTCAAGTCCTATAGGTGCTTCTGGGAACAAAATATAGGAGCTCTGTTTGCTGCCAGTGCCTGCCTGCCACGAACACACTACAAGTCCTATAGGTGCTTCTGGGAACAAAATATAGGAGCTCTGCCTGCCTGCCACGAACACACTACAAGTCCTATAGGTGCTTCTGGGAACAAAATATAGGAGCTCTGCCTGCCTGCACGAACACACTACAAGTCCTATAGGTGCTTCTGGGAACAAAATATAGGAGCTCTGTTTGCTGCCACTGCCTGCCAGTGCCTGCCTGCCACGAACACACTACAAGCCCCTCTTTCTAAATCAATCTTCCTAAATGAATCTATCTAACTCAATCTCTCTAAGTAAATCTCTCTAACTAAATCTAGCAGAGTGACACAGAACGATCCTGCTCTATCTACGCCGGAACAGCATGTGACCGGCGCCGACAGCGTGGCGGCCTTTTATAAGAGGGGGCGTGTACTAAAGCCCCTGAGCTGTAATTGGCTACAGGCGTCCTGCCTGTAGCCAATTATGGCTCTTCGAGTTTCCGGCGCTGTGATTGGCCAAGCATGCGGGGTGACAGTGCATGCTTGGCCAATCATCAGCCAGCAATGCACTGCGCCGGCCGCGCCGGCCGCGCCGGCCGCAATGCATTGCGGGGCCGCTCGCATCACACGAACGTGATGCGAGCGGCCAAAATAGTTCTGGGCTCGCCGAGCGAGCGAACACCCGGTGCTCGATGCGAACATGGGTTTGCATCGAGCACCGGGCCCATCCCTAGTGATAACCTTTCCCAAGCAATGGTTGGATCAGCTGCCAGACAATTTTGCCACTTGTTCCCATGTAGGTAGGGCATCCAGGGGGGTTTAGCTTTTTGTCTTTTCCCTCATAAATTATAAAGTCATATGTGTAGTCTGTGGCCCTGTCACACGCCTTATAAAATTTTACCCCACGTCTGGCTCTTTTACTGGGGATGTATTGCTGGATTCCAAGTCTTCCAGTAAAGTGTAATAGTGACTCATCTACACAGATATTTTTATCTGGGGTAAACAGTCGCTTGAAGCTGGCGCAAAAAAAATTGATTAGGGGCCGAATTTTGAATAATTTATCGTAACTGGGATGATTTTGAGGGAGGCATTGGGCATTGTTATTGAAATGTAAAAATCGCATAATCATTTCATAACAGGTTCTGGGCATCATTGATGAATAGATCGGCATGTGGTGGATATGTTGGGTAGACCAGTAGGAATGGACTTCATTTTTTTTTTGTCAGCCCCATGTTGAGGGTTAGGCCAAGGAAAATTTTAAATTCTTCAATGGTGAGGGGTTTCCAAATAAAAGGGCGGGCTTAGGAAGAACTTGAATTGTTGGCTATATGTTGGCTGGCATATAGATTACATTGCTCCTCAATGTAGGTTAGGAGATCATTGGGAAATAAGTGAAAATAATAAAGTGGGGTTACATTTTCCGTCTGTATCTGAGGGCCTGGCTGGGCTGTAAAAAGGGGAATTACAGGTTCTACTGACGTATCGGGCAGCCATGTTGGATACAGTAGAACATCTGGAAGGCTAGTACTGCCTCGTTGATGTGATGCTCCATTGCTAGCATCTGGCCTATCTTCTAGGAAGGTTGCAGAACTGCTGGTGGATGCCTGCCTATCCCGGAGTGCTGCGCTGCTGGTGGATGCCTGCATATCATCCTGGAGTGCTGCGCTGCTGGTGGATGCCTGCATATCATCCTGGAGTGCTGCGCTGCTGGTGGTTGCCTGCGCCTGCTCATTTCTCCCGCTTCTCCTTGTTAGGATTCTATCATCCTCTGTTTCCATCTCGGAGCCACTGCTGTCCACTGGCTCATAGTCGCTATCCGAGTCTGACAGAGAGAGTTCCCCGCTACTCTCGTCTGACATACTCTGGAGTATCTGGCAAGCCTCCTCTGCGCTGTACGACCTTTTAGTCATGTTGACGGGCAGATGTGTCAGATGGCGGGCAGATGTGTCAAATGGCGGGTGGCAGATGTCAGATGGCGGGCGGCAGATGTCAGATGGCGGGCGGAAAATGTGCCTGATGGCGAGCGGCAAATGTGACTGATGGCGGACAGATGTGTCAAATGGCGGGTGGCAGATGTCAGATGACGGGCGGCAGATGTCAGATGGCGGGCGGAAAATGTGCCTGATGGCGAGCGGCAAATGTGACTGATGGCGGGCGTCAGATGTGACTGATGGCGGGCATCAGATGTGACTGATGGAGGGCGTCAGATGTGACTGATGGTGGGCGTCAGATGTGCCTGATGGTGGCGGGCAGATGTGCCTGATGGTGGCGGGCAGATGTGCCTGATGGTGGCGGGCTGATGTGTTTGATGGTGGCGGGCGGCTGATGGCCGGAAGATATGCGGATGATGGCGGCAGATGTGCCGGATTATGGCGGGCAGATGTGCCAGATGATGGCGGGCAGGTGTGCCGGATGATGGCGGGCAGATGTGCCAGATGATGGCGGGCAGATGTGCCGGATGATGGCGGACAGATGGACACTGTGTTTTGGGGACACTGTGTTTTGGGGACACTAGCTAGGTGATCAGTGGGTTAACAGCAGACAAACAGCTATACAACTCACTGATCTCCTTGGCTGCAGCACAGATCTCTCTTCCTCTCCTCACTGACAGGCTCTGTGTGAGGAGAGGAAGAGATGAGAGCAGTTACAACTGCTCTCTATTTACTATTTACACATTACACGACGACTGTGATTGGACACAGTCGTCATGTGATCAGGAGGGCCAATCACATGGCCCTCCTGTCTCACACTTCTCTGCTGTCTCTGGGGGACACAGGCAGATTGGGATCGCGCCGCTGCGCGGGCACGCATCGGCGCGATCTCCTGTCATCTGCCGCCCTTCCCCCTTTGTTATGTTTGCGATGGCTATGATTAGACACAGCCATCGCACGGATCAGGAGGGCAAATACATTGCCCACCTGCCGTGCCGAGATGCGGCGTGTGCGGGGGACACGAGCACATCGGGATCGCGTGGCTGCGCGGGAGCGCGCCCGCACGATCCCGCTACTTCTGAAGGACGTTCCGGAACGTCCAGTCAGAAGTAGACGGCTCCCACCTGGCCGTATATGTGCAGTGGCCAGGTGGGAAGTGGTTAATATTTTCAATAAAAATATTGGAAACTAAAATTGCTTTAGAAAACTTAACGCTTCACTTCCGGACCACCCGCCGATGTTATACATCAGTATTTTGCAGTTAAATACCGGGGTCATGGCAGCAGATAGCTGCAGGTGGTCCACTTTAAGATAAAAGTGGTCTCAGTGGTGGATTTGCTGCAAGATCACTTTTATGGGTAGCAGGAGAGGTACCCCCTTCTGCCGTGTCCTGGGCAGGAGGGGGCCTTTGGAAGCAGCGGAGACGATTCGGTGCTGTGGCCCGATGGGCAGGAAGTCGAGTGGGGGCCATTTATGCTCTTGGAGGACCGGAGCGATGTCAAATGTCAACTCCGCCCAACGGCCTTAACCACTTTAGCCCCGGAAGGATTTGCCCCCTTAATGACCAGAGCATTTTTTGCGATACGGTACTGCGTCGCTTTAACTGACAATTGACGTCCTTTTTTTCCCACAAATAGAGCTTTCTTTTGGTGGCATTTGATCACGTTTTTTTTTTTTTTTGGCGCTATAAACAAACAAAGAGTGACAATTTTGAAAAATATATTTTTTTTTACTTTCTGCTATAAAACATATCCAAAAAATATATAAAAAAGCTTATTTATTCATCAGTTTAGGCCGATATATATTCTTCTACATATTTTTGGTAAAAAAAAATCACAATAGGCGTATATTGATTGGTTTGCGCAAAAGTTATTGTGTCTACAAACTACGGGATAGATTTAGGGAATTTTTTTAAATTGTTTTTACTGGTAATGGCGGTGGTCTGTAATTTTTAGCAGGACTGCGACATTGCTGCGGACAAATCTGACCCCAAATTACTCTTTTTGGGGACCAGTGACATTATTACATTATGAATGAATGAATGAATAATTTGTATAGCGCTACAATGCAAACTGAATCGCCTCAAGGCGCTGTATTTGTGCTTTGTTGTCAAGCTTCTTAGAAGAGGTAGGTCTTGAGTTTTTTCCTGAAGGCCTGATGGTTTTCTTCCATGCGGATATCGTTCGGTAAAGCGTTCCATAGCCGTGGTCCTTGGACAGCGAATCTCCGTTCCCCCTTAGATTTGTAGCGGGATTTGGGAATGAGGAGGAGGTTTTGGTTAGACGATCGGAGACTGCGATTAGGCGTGTAGTGTTTTGCTATAAAAATGCACTGATCAATGTTAAAATTACACTTGCAGGGAAGGGGTTAACACTAGGGGTTAATTGTGATCCCTCAGCGTGTTCTAACTGTAGGGGGATGGGCTTACTGAAACATGACAGAGATCACTGTTCCCGATGACCGGGAACAGTAGATCTCTGTCATGTCACTAGGCAGAACGGGGAAATGCCTTGTTTACATACGCAGTTCCCCACTCTGCCTCTCCTCACCGCGATTGCCCATTTGCACAGTGGTGCCACTCTGCCGTTGTATATAGGCGTGAGCTGGTTGGCAAGGGGACATTTATTTTTTTATTGCTTTGAAAGTGTAAATGTAAGATCTGAGATCTTTTTGACCCCAGATCTCACATTAAAGAGGTCCTATCATGCTTTTTCTCTATTACAATGGATGTTTACATTCCTTGTAATAGGAATAAAAGTGATCCAAGACATTTTTGTTAAAGAGACAGTGTAAAAAAAGAAAGTAAAATAAATAAGAAAAAAATAAATAAAATTGAAAGCACCCCATCCCACCCCGTCCCAAATTTTTAAAACGTCGCCTATGGAGATTTTTAAGTGTCAAGGTTTGTTGACATTCCATGAGCGGGCACAATTTTGAAGCATGACATGTTGGGTATCAATTTACTCGGCATAACATTATCTTTTACAATATAAAAAAAATTGGGCTAACTTTACTGTTTCCCACTAAAAAAATAATAACAAAAATGTATAAATTCCTGCTGGAGAAAGACAAACTGGAGGCGCCGCCGTTCCTTAAGAAATGGGAAAGAGAGTTGGGAGCACAAATATGCACAGGTTCGGTAAAGAAAATACTAAAACTCGCCCACAGTTCAGCGGTAGACATAAAGACCGCAGAAACGAATTACAAGTGTTTGACCGGGTGGTATATGACCCCTGACAAACTAAGTAGATTCCAGCCGGGAGCCTCAGCTGACTGCTGGAGGGGGTGTAAACAAAGAGGGACTATGGGTCACTTATGGTGGGACTGTCCAAAAAAAAAAAAAAAATTTGGGATTCTATTTTAAAATACATCAAGGAAATAACAAATGTCTATGTGAAAAATGACCCATGGGTAGTCCTGATGCATGCCACATTGGAAGGAGTCAGGCAATACAAAGGCTCACTGATCCTTCATTTGCTAAATGCGGCGAAACGAGTGATTCCTAGGAGATGGATGGACCAGGACAGCCCGCCCCTTTGGGAATGGCTGGACGCGGTAGAAAGTATTTACACCCTGGTGTGCCTGAAAAATAGTGTAGTGGAGGAAAGGGAGGGAATGAAGGATAAATGGGAGTGTTGGAAAAAATTCAAGAAGACCTGGAGCTACGTAGAAGCATTAAGGAAATAGCCACAGTGGAAGAGGCAATATAAATAAGTGTTAACCCCTGGAAGTCTAAACTAAAAAAAAAATAAAAAAAAAATAAAGAAATAACAACGGAAGGGCGGGCAACTATAGCGGTGGGGCAGGGTTAGGGGGCAGGAGGGGGGGAATGGTGCATTGGTGGGATTAGAAATATATACCCACAGACGAGGGAAACTTCGGTGGCGGAGCCAGTGAAGTTAGCGAATGATCCGTGAGGAGTATCGATTGTTTTCCTTTCATCGGATGGTTCCCATATTTGTCTGCGTAATTTTGTAACCAAAATAAATAAATCAATAACAAAAGGGAAAAAAAATAAGACAACATGGGACGCAGTTGAGGGTGCATCTGATTTAGTCCCACAAAAGTTCTTTCTGAGGTGGAAAA
Organism: Lithobates sylvaticus; assembly: GCA_028564925.1. NCBI lineage: Eukaryota > Metazoa > Chordata > Amphibia > Anura > Ranidae > Lithobates > Lithobates sylvaticus. The sequence continues at coordinate 108,815,778 of CM053036.1, forward strand.
AAGGAGAAAAAAAAAATGTACTGTTTCCTTATTTTTTAATTCCAAAAAATTTATTTTTAAAAACAAATTGCATTTGTAAGACCACTGCGCAAATAGGGTGTGACATAAAGTATTGCAAAGACCACCATTTTAATCTCTAGGGTGTCTGAAAAAATATATATAATGTTTGGAGGTTCTAAGTAATTTTCTAGCAAAAAGAAAATGAAAGTTAAAAATAGGCCTGGTCCTTAAGTAGTTAAACCCAAAACCAAAAATGTAATATATATATATATATATATATATATATATATATATATATATATATATTGGCAACTTACCAATCATTAGATGGTGGTGTCTGCATTCATTTTCTTTTTTTAGGTTTTTTTCCCTCTGTTTTCATCTGGTGATCTGGCCAGTAACACACTTCCTGTATTAGAGTGCCCCCACCCTCGATAGAGGAGCACAGGGGGCACAACAGACAGCAGAATTGTCAGTCAGGGGGTAGGGTAGTGTTATGCCGCGTACACACGAAGGGACTATCCCGCGGGATTATCCCCTGGCCTCAAGTCCAGGGGATAATCCCCTCGTGTGTGGGCCTCCAACGGACTTTTTTTCAAAAAGTCCGGCGGACTAAAGTCTTAAGTTTTGTTTTAAAATTATAATCCCGCCGTTAGTAGGCTAGTCCGCCGGACTTTTGAAATGAACGGACTTGCCGCTCATCGGAAAGTCCGTTCATTTAGCACGTGACTTCAGGTACGTAGCTAGCGTAGGCAGTAAATGCCGGCGCGCTAGCTCCGTCACCTGGCATGGATTTAAAGGGAGTCCCCACGCCGAAAAACGGCGTGGGGGTCCCCCCCAAATCCATCTCAGACCCTTATCCGAGCACGCAGCCCGGCAGGCCAGGAAAGGGCTGGGGACGAGCGAGCGCCCCCCCTCCTGAGCCGTACCAGGCCGCGTGCCCTCAACATGGGGGGTGCCCTGGGGAAAGGGGGGCCCTGCGGCCCCCCCACCCCAAAGCACCTTGACCCCATGTTGATGAGGACAAGGGCCTCTTCCCGACAACCCTGGCCGTTGGTTGTCGGGGTCTGCGGGCGGGGGCTTATCGGAATCTGGAAGCCCCCTTTTATAAGGGGGCCCCCAGATCCCGGCCCCCCACCCTATGTGAATGAGTATGGGGTACGATGTACCCCTACCCATTCACCTAAGGTGTAAAATGTAAAGTAAAAAAAACACACTTTTGAAAAAATATTTTATTGCACAGCTCCGGGGGTCTTCTTCCGTCTTGGGGGTCTTCTCGCCGGACTCCTCCACCATTTACCTAGCTCTTTTACCGAGCGGAGAAGTCCGGCTACCTTCTTCATCGTCGCCGCCGTCGTCTGGGGGTCTCGATCCGCCTTCGGGGATCTTCGGGGGTCTTCCGGTGTCTTCCGGGGTCTCTTCTGTTCCTGCCGCTGTCGTCGCTTTCTGCGCCGCCTTCTTCTTCTTCTTCCACCTTCTTCTTCTTCTTCTTCCGAAGGGTTGACACGTCGCTTTCTCTGGCCGGAATGCCAGAGCCGCGCTGTGCTGGGAATTATATAGGGACAAGGGGACAGGGTCACATGCTCATGTCACATGGTGACCCCGCCCCCTGTGATGTCACAGTCCCAGCATCCTCCGGGACTGTGACATCACAAGGGGGCGGGGTCAACATGTGACATGAGCATGTGACCCTGTCCCCTTGTCCCTATATAAGTCCCAGCACAGCGCGGCTCTGGCATTCCGGCCAGAGAGAGCGACGTGTCAACATCGGAAGAAGAAGAAGAAGAAGAAGGCGGAAGAAGAAGAAGAAGGCGGCGCAGAAAGCGACGACAGCGGCAAGAACAGAAGAGACCCCGGAAGACCCCCGAAGACCCCCGAAGGCGGATCGAGACCCCCAGACGACGGCGGCGACGACGAAGAAGGTAGCCGGACTTCTCCGCTCGGTAAAAGAGCTAGGTAAATGGCGGAGGAGTCCGGCGAGAAGACCCCCAAGACGGAAGAAGACCCCCGGAGCAGTGCAATAAAATATTTTTTCAAAAGAGTGTTTTTTTTACTTTACATTTTACACCTTAGGTGAATGGGTAGGGGTACATCGTACCCCATACTTATTCACATAGGGTGGGGGGCCGGGATCTGGGGACCCCCTTATAAAAGCCCCCGATACGGCTCAGGAGGGGGAGTGCTCGCTCGTCCCCACCCCTTTCCTGGCCTGCCGGGCTGCGTGCTCGGATAAGGGTCTGAGATGTATTTGGGGGGGACCCCCACGCCGTTTTTTTGGCGTGGGGATTCCCTTTAAATCCATGCCAGGTGACGGAGCTAGTGCGCCAGCATTTACTGCCTACGCTAGCTACGTACCTGAAGTTACGTTTTAAATGAACGGACTGCTCCGTGTGTGGGCAAGTCCGTTCATTTTCAAAAGTCCCGCGGACTTTGTCCAGCGGATTGTCCGCCGGAGAAGTCCGGGCGTGTGTGGGCAAGTCCACACGCTCGGAAAGTCCGGCGAAGCCAGCTGGAACGTCCGGCGGATTGTCCGTTGGACTAGGTCCGCCGGGAAAAGTCCCTTCGTGTGTACGTGGCATTACGTGTACTAGCAGATTTAGATACCTTAAACAAATTGAAGACAAACTCCAGCTATTGTGAACAGTTATAGCAAACTGTTTTTTTTCCCAGTAAATAAAAGTAAATTAAAGTGGTTGTAAACCCGGAAAGAAAAAAAACCCTGCAAGACAAAGGCATAATGAGCTAGTATGCATAGCATACTAGCTCATTATGAATTACTTACCCGAGAACAAAGCCCCCGCAGCCGTCCTCGTCTCCCCCTCTGGCCGGCGACATCTCTCCCAGGGGTTACTTCTGGGTATCGCGGCTCCAGCGCTCTGATTGGCCGGAGCTGCTATGACGTCACTCCCGCGCATGCACGCGGGAGCCGCCGGGAACGGCACAGTACAACTGAATCAATAGCACGTACGCGCCGTTGCTTCAGTTGGCTTAAGTGCGCATGTGCCGATGACGTCGGCACATGCAAATACAGGGATATCTCCCAAACTGTGCAGGTTTAGGAGATATCCAGTGTAGCTACAGGTAAGCCTAATTATAGGCTTGCCTATAGTTTAAAGTGGTTGTAAAGGGTTTACAACCACTTTAAAAGCTGATAATTGTGAGAACCCCTGCCAGTGATAAATGGTTTGTCTCATCCCTGTATACTGATACATCTGTAAGAGAACATATTAAATAATTGCTTTTGGGTTATACTGATTTATTGTTACTCAGTTAGGGTTTCTTTGATTCTTTAAATTCCTATTTGTCTACTGTTAAAGCGGTAGTAAACCCGCTGACTTATTTTTTTCTCTACACCTGTAAGGGAAAAGGCATAATGAGCTAGTATGCACCGCATACTAGCTCATTATGAAATACTTACTTCAGAACAAGATGTCGGTATCTCACCCGGTCCACGCCACGACATTTTCCCTCGGCGTGTCTTCCGAGTATAGCGGCTCCGACGCTGTGAGTGGCCAGAGCCGCGATGCAGAGCCGCATGCGAGAGACTTCTTTCCGGCAAGGGCCAGCGTATGCCGGACTTTCAGCCGAGAATCCCCAGAGCGCATGTGAAGCTGAAGTCAGCGGCTGCATGCAAGGGGAATCGTACAGGTTTAGGAGATATTCTTTTTACCAACAGGTAAGCCTTATTATAGGCTTACCTGTAGGTAAAAGTTAAATAAATGACTTTACTACCGCTTTAACTGCTTCAGCACCGGGCCATTTTTTACCCTTCCTTACCAGAGCACTTTTTGCAATTCAGCACTGCGTCGCTTTAACTGACAATTGCATGGTCGTGCGACGTTACACCCAAACAAAATTGACGTCCTTTTTTTCCCACAAATAGAGCTTTCTTTTGGTGGTATTTGATCGCCCCTGCGGTTTTTATTTTTTGCGCTATAAACAAAAGAAGAGCGACAATTTTGAAAAAAAGCACAATATTTTTTACTTTTTGCTATAATATATATCCCATTTTTTTTTTTTAAAAAAACTGTTTTTTTCCTCAGTTTAGGCCGATACGTATTCTTCTACATATTTTTGGTAAAAAAAATCGCAATAAGCGTATATTGATCGGTTTGCGCAAAAGTTATAGCGTCTACAAAATAGGGGATAGATTTATTGCATTTTTTTTTTTTTTTTTTACTAGTAATGGCGGCGATCTGCGATTTTTTTTTTCGTGACTGCGACATTGCGGCGGACACTTCGGACACTTTTGACACATTTTTGGGACCATTCACATTTACACAGCGATCGTTGCTATAAAATTGCATTGATTACTGTGTAAATGTGACTGGCAGGGAAGGGGTTAACACTAGGGGGCGGGGAGGGGTTAATGTTTTCCCTAAATGTGTGATTCTAACTGTGGGGGGAGGGGACTCAAGGGGAGGAGACCGATCATGTGTTCCTCCGTGCTGGGATCACATGATCGGTCTCCTGCTCGCTGACAGGACGTGGAGCTGTGTGTTTACACACACAGCTCCACGGTCCCGCACGGTCCCGTTGTTTTAACGGGCAATCGCGGGTGCCCGGCGGACATCGAGGCCGCCGGGCACCCGCACCGGGTCCCCCAGGCGGCCGGGAATGGGAGGACGTCATATGACGCCCACCCAGGATGGTAGATCCACCTTGTGGGCGTCATATGACTATGGGCGGGTATTGAAGGGGTTAAACTCACCCCATAATCTATTGTTTACCACACAAAATAATGAATTAGAAAACATGACTAATTAGGGAGTCTTTTGAACTCCTGACAGGCAGGAACAGTGTAAGGATGAGATTGTTCAATAAATATCATTGTGCTACACTTATATAGTAAAGAAACAAAATGTACTGCAAGTAGGATTTCTGCATAGCCAACGTAGGCCATAGCCTAGGGCAGCGAGAATGCCAAAGGCTGCACACTTCGAACCACTCATCATGCGGCTGCCTGTAGCACATTACTGTATTTCATAAAAGATTACAGACTTCCACCCTACCTGCTCAGTTGTTACATTTTAGCTTGTGAAATAGTGTATTGTGTACTGGTCCAGTTTACCTAAAAAAGATGAGTTTGACGGTGCAGATAATCAAGAGTAGAAACAAATATTCAAATGAGAATGTTGAAGGTGTCATGCAAAAAGCAGCTGAACATGAATTGGTTGGTCCTAAAACATCTCCTAGTTGTCAGTTCCAGGTGTACTGATTCAGAGTATGTAAACTGTTTCTTTCAGCCTTTCTGTCACCAGCTTTGACTTTTCCTATGTACAGTAATTACGACGTTTGATGTTGTCAGTGTGCTAGTCAACCATGGTAGGGAGAAAAAAGTGGCATAAAACAGTTGGGCCAGGGAAGCAGGGGATTTAAATCTGGGCCTGAGTGTAAACATAGCTTTATACACACTGCTTATTTCTTATATAATTTAATGAGAGGTTGATTTCTTTTTTCTAAATTGGATACTTTTAATGCATATGAATTTAATAAGCCTAGCAGCTCAAAAATAACATTGCTATGTGTGTAGATAAATGTTTTTCAACCTTTTTTAGTTAGGGCACCCTTTAAAATGATGCACAATCTCAAGGCACCCCAATGTAAACAACTAAACTAATAGTTTTACATAATGCAGCAACATCCATACATGTAGGACACCCAATATAAGAGGTGATTTATTCTTCCAAAGCAAATACACCTTTGCACACTGGTATTGACTGGTATACCAGTGTTTCTCTTTTCCCTTCTCTCTCACTCAGCTAGTGTAGCCCCAGTGCTGATGGAGAGGGGCAGGGGAGGGACAAACAAAGACGTTGGGCAGGTGCTCAATGCCCCCCTTATAAACCAATGACATTATAGGCTGTTAGGACGCCAGCAGCTAGAAGGTTGTAATGGTGTACAATGAAAACCTGTGGCTTTGTGTAACTTAAAGGCAGTCTTGGTCCCTCCTCTGGTTTGTATCCAATTTTTGGACAATTTTTAGGCATTGTGCCAAGGCACCCCCTGAAACAACCTGAAGGCACCCCAGGCTGCCTGGGCACTCTGGTTGAAAAAGGCTGGTGTAGATAATGAGTAAGACAGGTTTGAAGCAAAAATGCTATTTACTTTATTGAAGTAAACAAAAATTGTGAAAGGAAAAATATGAACAACTCTTTTCAAATTAACGATAGAAGAGAAGGACAGCTGCCTCAGTAATTTCCTTGGTGGAACTCCATCCAATGTGTGTTCCATAGCCGTCCCAGTCAAAGGCTGAAAAGTCTCCACACTGACGAGGTGATCCCTCTGGGATGAATCCACTTCCTCCAATGCAGTGCTAGTAAGGAGTGTAAGAAGTATAAAATATTAGGAACTAAAGGTATCTTGTACAACGTAGAACAATCATCAAAAGTAAAGTCCTGTGAACTTGGATTTAGTGGAAAGGTTTACCCTGGGTAATTTGAGAAAATGTGTGTCATGTGTTAAATTAATTGAAATACTATTTGTTGTAAAAGGGTTAGAAAAGTTCCCATTTGAAAACAGATCAGAGACAGAGTTTTCATAAAACTACTAAATAGGAGAGGGGCTGATGCTGCATCCAGTGGCGGAACTACCGCCATAGCGACACATGCGGTCGCTATGGGGCCCGCAGCCAATCGAGGGCCCGGTGAGCGGCGTTGCTAGGCGGGTGCGGGCCGCGCCGGGTGACACCCGCTAGCGGGGGTGACACCCGTGGGAAGCGGCAGCCGCACCACTAACGCCGCTCACTGTGCCTTCTATTCTGGAGCGCAGGAGGGACAGCGGCGCGGACCGCAGCCGCCTCCCCTCCTCTCTGTTTACATCCAGAGAGGAGGAGGAGCCTGCGCTCGAGCCTTGAGGGACACATGCCGGCGCGCCGCTGTTCTGAGGTATGCTGGGGTCTGCACTACTCAGCGGGGGGTGGTTTGCACTACCGGGGGGGGGTGTCTGCACTGAGGGGGGTCTGTAATGGGTGGGGGTGTCTGTACTAAGGGGTGTCTACTGATGGGGGTCTGCACTGAGGTGGGGATTGTCTGTACTAAGGGGGTCTGCACTGAGGTGGGGGGTGTCTGTACTGTCTGTACTGATGGGGGTCTGCACTGAGGTGGGGGGCATCTGTACTGATGGGGGGGGTCTGCACTTGGATGGGGGGGGCTGTAATGGGGGTGTCTGTACTAAGGGGGTCTGCACTGAGGTGGGGGGCGTCTGTAATGGGGGTGTCTGTACTAAGGGGGTCTGCACTGAGATGGGGGGGTCTGTAATGGGGGATTGTCTGTACTGAGGGGGGCCTGCACTAAGGTTGGGGGGTGTCTGTACTGATGGGGGTCTGCACTGAGGTGGGGGGGCATCTGTACTGATGGGGGGTCTGCACTTGGATGGGGGGGGTCTGTAATGCGGGGGTGTCTGCACTGAGGGGGGTCTGTAATGGGTGGGGGTGTCTGTACTAAGGGGTGTCTACTGATGGGGGTCTGCACTGAGGTGGGGGGTGTCTGTACTAAGGGGGTCTGCACTGAGGTGGGGGGGTCTGTAATGGGGGATTGTCTGTACTAAGGGGGTCTGCACTGAAGTGCGGGGTCTGTAATGGAGGATTGTCTGTACTGAGGGGGGCCTGCACTGAGGTGGGGGGTGTCTGTACTGATGGGGGTCTGCACTGAGGTGGGGGGGCATCTGTACTGATGGGGGGGCCTGCACTGAGGTGGGGGGGTCTGTAATGGGGGTGTCTGTACTAAGGGGGTCTGCACTGAGGTGGGGGGCGTCTGTAATGGGGGTGTCTGTACAAAGGGGGTCTGCACTGAGGTGGGGGGCGTCTGTAATAGGGGTGTCTGTACTAAGGGGGTCTGCACTGAGGTGGGGGGGTCTGTAATGGAGGATTGTCTGTACTGAGGGGGGCCTGCACTGAGGTGGGGGTGTCTGTACTGATAGGGGTCTGCACTGAGGGGGTCTGTAATGGAGGATTGTCTGTACTGAGGGGGGCCTGCACTGAGGTGGGGGTGTCTGTACTGATGGGGGTCTGCACTGAGGTGGGGGGCATCTGTACTGATGGGGGGTCTGCACTTGGATGGGGGGGGTCTGTAATGCGGGGGTGTCTGCACTGAGGGGGGTCTGTAATGGGTGGGGGTGTCTGTACTAAGGGGTGTCTACTGATGGGGGTCTGCACTGAGGTGGGGGGTGTCTGTACTAAGGGGGTCTGCACTGAGGTGGGGGGGTCTGTAATGGGGGATTGTCTGTACTAAGGGGGTCTGCACTGAAGTGCGGGGTCTGTAATGGAGGATTGTCTGTACTGAGGGGGGCCTGCACTGAGGTGGGGGTGTCTGTACTGTCTGTACTGATGGGGGTCTGCACTGAGGTGGGGGGGCATCTGTACTGATGGGGGGGCCTGCACTGAGGTGGGGGGGTCTGTAATGGGGGTGTCTGTACTAAGGGGGTCTGCACTGAGGTGGGGGCGTCTGTAATGGGGGTGTCTGTACAAAGGGGGTCTGCACTGAGGTGGGGGGGTCTGTAATGGGGGATTGTCTGTACTAAGGGGGTCTGCACTGAAGTGCGGGGTCTGTAATGGAGGATTGTCTGTACTGAGGGGGGCCTGCACTGAGGTGGGGGGTGTCTGTACTGATGGGGGTCTGCACTGAGGTGGGGGGGCATCTGTACTGATGGGGGGGCCTGCACTGAGGTGGGGGGGTCTGTAATGGGGGTGTCTGTACTAAGGGGGTCTGCACTGAGGTGGGGGGCGTCTGTAATGGGGGTGTCTGTACAAAGGGGGTCTGCACTGAGGTGGGGGGCGTCTGTAATAGGGGTGTCTGTACTAAGGGGGTCTGCACTGAGGTGGGGGGGTCTGTAATGGAGGATTGTCTGTACTGAGGGGGGCCTGCACTGAGGTGGGGGGTGTCTGTACTGATAGGGGTCTGCACTGAGGTGGGGGGGTCTGTAATGGAGGATTGTCTGTACTGAGGGGGGCCTGCACTGAGGTGGGGGTGTCTGTACTGATGGGGGTCTGCACTGAGGTGGGGGGCATCTGTACTGATGGGGGGTCTGCACTTGGATGGGAGGGGGTCTGTAATGCGGGGGTGTCTGCACTGAGGGGGGTCTGTAATGGGTGGGGGTGTCTGTACTAAGGGGTGTCTACTGATGGGGGTCTGCACTGAGGTGGGGGGGGGTGTCTGTACTAAGGGGTTCTGCACTGAGGTGGGGGGGTCTGTAATGGGGGATTGTCTGTACTAAGGGGGTCTGCACTGAAGTGCGGGGTCTGTAATGGAGGATTGTCTGTACTGAGGGGGGCCTGCACTGAGGTGGGGGTGTCTGTACTGTCTGTACTGATGGGGGTCTGCACTGAGGTGGGGGGGCATCTGTACTGATGGGGGGGCCTGCACTGAGGTGGGGGGGTCTGTAATGGGGGTGTCTGTACTAAGGGGGTCTGCACTGAGGTGGGGGCGTCTGTAATGGGGGTGTCTGTACAAAGGGGGTCTGCACTGAGGTGGGGGGCGTCTGTAATAGGGGTGTCTGTACTAAGGGGGTCTGCACTGAGGTGGGGGGGGTCTGTAATGGAGGATTGTCTGTACTGAGGGGGGCCTGCACTGAGGTGGGGGGTGTCTGTACTGATAGGGGTCTGCACTGAGGTGGGGGGGTCTGTAATGGAGGATTGTCTGTACTGAGGGGGGCCTGCACTGAGGTGGGGGTGTCTGTACTGATGGGGGTCTGCACTGAGGTGGGGGGCATCTGTACTGATGGGGGGTCTGTAATGGGGGTGTCTGTACTAAGGGGGTCTGCACTGAGGTGGGGGGTCTGTACTGAGGGGGGCCTGCACTGAGGTGGGGGTGTCTGTACTAATGGGGGTCTGCACTGAGGTGGGGGGGTCTGTAATGGAGGATTGTCTGCACTGAGGTGGGGGGTGTCTGTACTGATGGGGGTCTGCACTGAGGTGGGGGGCATCTGTACTGATGGGGGGTCTGCACTTGGCTGGGTGGGTCTGTACTTGGATGGGGGGTCTGTAATGGGGGGTGTCTGTACTGATGGGGGTCTGCACTGAGGTCGGGGGGTGTCTGTACTGATGGGGGTCTGCACTGAGGTCGGGTGTCTGTTCTGATGGGGGTCTGCACTGAGGTCGGGATGTCTGTTCTGATGGGGGTCTGCACTGAGGTGGGGGGTCTGCACTTGGGTGGGGGGTGTCTGTACTGATGGGGGGGGTCTGCACTTGGGTGGGGGGTCTGTACTGAGGGGGGGTGTCTGTACTGCTGGGGGGGTCTGCACTAGGGGGGGTGTCTGTACTAAGGTGGTGTCTGTACTACTGGGGGGGGGGGGTTCTGTACTACTGAGGGGGGTCTGCACTGAGGGGGTGGGTCTGCACTGCTTGGGGGTCCTGCACTGAGGGGGGTCTGTAATGTTGGGGAGGTCTGCACTGGGAGGGTGTCTGTACTGAGGGGGGTGGTGTGCACTGGGGGGTGTCTGTACTGCTAGGGGGGGTCCTGCACTGAGGGGGGTGTCTGCACTGAGGTGGGGTCTGTAATGCTGTGGGGTGTCTGTACTTAGGGGGGGGGTGTCTGGCATTAGTTCATTTTTTTTTTTTGTGTGGTGGTGGTGGTGGGGGGGGGGGGCCCATACAACATTTTGCTATGGGGCCCTGTGATTTCTAGTTACGCCCCTGGCTGCATCCCATCCTTCAGCTACTTGTGAACTGTAGGCATTACCTGATACTGATCTGTTCATTATTAAAGTGTGCAGATATTCAATGACTGAATATGCACAGTATATATTTACCTGTATTGGACCTTTCAGAATATGTAGGCTATACTAGTTGTATTTTCCTACAGGCTATTAGGGGTACGTTTTGGAATTGGTGGTTCTGTGTTTTCCAAGACTAAGTTGTTCTAACTAGTAGAAGATATTTACATATATAATATGCAATCCTACAAATCTTAAAGGGATTCTTCTTCTTCAATGAAAGACTATTAATATTATCTAGCTAGCTCTTTGATCCCTTTTCCCACTTCACTCCTCCCATGCATCCAAATCAGTTTGATTCATAGTAGTTCCAAACAAAATATGCATACAACCCCTTTTTTATTTTTTGGGCTCTTATTAGTGTATGATGTACAGCAATGGCTTCTATGCCTTCATGTTGAAAAAATATGATCATGCAAATAAGACCTATCAGCTTCCGGGCTGCCGGGTACGTGGCCCCTCCCCTTTTCCCGTGTGGAACGCAGCGCAGCCGACACTGGTCGTTTTCCAGCGCCGGCTCTACACTACGCCGCTTTAGTCCAGCCTTTTACCATCTGGTATAGTCTCGTCCGCCTCCCCGGTGGCCTATCAGGGAAAGTTGGGCAGAGAGATCCGCCCCCCTCCCTCCTTCTCCAGGAATGTATGGCGGACAAACACGGACTGGGGAACCTTGCATGCAAATTTTGAGCATGCATCCCTGCGGCTTAGTTTGCACAGATGGGATCGCCCCCCATCCCTCCAGATCCACTGGGTCCATTAGTGGGTTTCCCACGATCTGGGCGACTGGAGTGACCCCAGGGATCCTCCTCCCATACACACCTCTTTGGACTGAAAATGGCGGCCCCTTTGTATATAAAAAGCATATCATCTCAATCTCTCCTCAGCGGCTCACCTACTTTTATGTGAGGGACGCGGAGGAAAAACGTTTGTTTGAAACATCATAGGTATGGATACTCAATCCCCTACTCTTTACCTTACTGATATGTCTTTCTAGCCTTTGTTTAAATAGATTTACTCTTTGAGGCTTAACTTATGTACTTTTTCCTAAAGTCTATATACACATATTTCATCTCCTTCAATCCTATCTTACCTGACCAATTGGTATTAAGTGTATTCCTGAGTTTCCAACAGAAGTAATTGTAAATCATAGCATATACTTTTGGTGAGTAACTATTAACATTTTCAACCCCTTTAACACTTAATTTTTACCATTTCACACACACTCTCCCCCCCTCTCTCCCCTTTCAATCATTCAATTCCCCTTCTCCCCTCCCCCTTCCCCCCCTTTCTCTTTCTCTCCTCCCCCTCCCTTATCCCCCCCTCCCCCCTCTCCCCCTTTGCCGCCCCCTTTTCCCCTTTCCCTCTCCCCATTTCTCCCCTTCTTTGTCCTTTATTTTCTCCCTTACCATTTCACCATTCCCCTTTCCCTCACTTCCCCTCTACATCTAGTTTACAAGGTTCATGAGACTCCTTCATTTACATATAGGGGTTCTCCCTCCGCCAATTTTCCTCCATTGTGGTGCGGTGGAGTGTCCCCACTGGCACAAAAGCCGAACCTATTTCCCTCTGAGCTGGCGTCTTCCGTTCACTGTCTCTGGGTGAGTCGAAATGCATGTATTTAAAATTAAAACTGTCTATATTGACATGTATAGAGAATTAAACTCTTACATGTAGATATTCTCTATATTCTCTTTAACCTGCATTTATATGAGTATCCGAATTTGAACAGTCCATGCATGCGAAAACACTGCTCTTTATGAATAATTAGGTAATGTAACTGTATATACATATTATTGGATGTTCCGTAATATAAAGTATAGATTGTATAATAGATGTTTTACACAATATAATATTTATATACACCTATTAGGGATGAGCCGAACACCCCCGGGTTCGGTTCGAACCAGAACCTTCGAACGGACCGAAAGTTCGCGCGAATTTTCGAACCCTATACGTTATAATGGACGCGAACGTTCGAAATCAAAAGTGCTAATTACAACGGCCAATATGCATGTTAATGTCATAAAACAGGTTTGGGGACCCGGGTCCTGCCCCAGGGGACATATATCAATGCAAAAAGAACTTTTAAAAACTAACGTTTTTTCGGGAGCAGTCATTTTAATGATGCATAAAGTGAAAAAAAAAAAGTGACATTTTCCTTTAAATATGGTACCTGGGGGGTGTCCAAAGTATGCCTGTGAAGTGGCATGTGTTTCCCGTGTTTAGAACTGTCCTTGCACAAAATGACATTTGTAAAGGAAAAAAAGAAGCCATTTAAAACCACTTGCGGCTTTAGGTTTGATCTTAAGTAGAATCTGAACAGGTACATTATGAAGTGTAGCTCCATCCCAAAAAAATCTATTTTTAAGCTTTTTGGAGAACATAGGGAGGGGTTATCACCCCTGTAACATTTGCTGTCTTTGCACATCTGTTCAGAACATGTCACCTCACTTTCCGTCCCAATGATAAATGTTTTTGGAAAAGTGGGGTTTTAATTGAAACAAGGATTGGTGATAAAGTATCAGTAGAGAGGAGATACCTTTTTCCCAAATTAAATCTAACAGGATAGAATTTCCCTTCCTAGGGGTAGATTTCCTCTCACTTCCTGTTTTCTCTTTCCATTTGCAAGTAGGAGTCGTTTGTAAGTTGGATGTTTGAAAGTAGGGGCCTGGCGTATATACTCTGCAGAAATTTGCCCTATTAGATGTTGGTGTAGCCACAAGACTGGTGGGCACAGGAATGGGCCCTGCTGTGAGTTAATAGATCAAGATTTGTAATTGCATGCACCTGTTGAACAGGGCAGAAAAATTGGGGGTGGTGGTGGTGGTGGTGGTGGTGGTGGTGGACGGTTTTGCCACAAGACTGTAAGCTCTCACAGTTACTCTTGGTGGGCGCAGGAATGGGCCCTGCTGTGAGTTATTAGATCAAGATTTGTAATTGCAAGCACCTGATGAACAGGGCAGAAAAATTGGGCCTTTGGCGGTGGTGGTGGACGGTGTTGCCACAAGACTGTAGGCCCTCATAGTTACTCTTGGTGGGCGCAGGAATGGGCCCTGCTGTGAACTATTAGATCAAGATTTGTAATTACCCGCCCCTGTTAAACAGGGGCTGAAAAATTGTGCCTTAGGCACTGGTGCTGGTGCCACAACACTGCAACCCCTCACAGAGACTGTACTTGGAGCACAGCAGTCACACGTGTTGCGAAGCATTTTTTTAAAAAATTGTAAGTACACGCCCCTGTTAAACAGGGGCTGAAAAATTGTGCCTTAGGCACTGGTGCTGGTGCCACAACACTGCAACACGGCCCTCACAGAGACTGTACTTGGAGCACAGCAGTCACACGTGTTGCGAAGCATTTTTTTAAAAAATTGTAAGTACACGCCCCTGTTAAACAGGGGCTGAAAAATTGTGCCTTAGGCACTGGTGCTGGTGCCACAACACTGCAACACGGCCCTCACAGAGACTGTACTTGGAGCACAGCAGTCACACGTGTTGCGAAGCATTTTTTTAAAAAATTGTAAGTACACGCCCCTGTTAAACAGGGGCTGAAAAATTGTGCCTTAGGCACTGGTGCTGGTGCCACAACACTGCAACACGGCCCTCACAGAGACTGTACTTGGAGCACAGCAGTCACACGTGTTGCGAAGCATTTTTTTAAAAAATTGTAAGTACACGCCCCTGTTAAACAGGGGCTGAAAAATTGTGCCTTAGGCACTGGTGCTGGTGCCACAACACTGCAACACGGCCCTCACAGAGACTGTACTTGGAGCACAGCAGTCACACGTGTTGCGAAGCATTTTTTTAAAAAATTGTAAGTACACGCCCCTGTTAAACAGGGGCTGAAAAATTGTGCCTTAGGCACTGGTGCTGGTGCCACAACACTGCAACACGGCCCTCACAGAGACTGTACTTGGAGCACAGCAGTCACACGTGTTGCGAAGCATTTTTTTTAAAAAATTGTAAGTACACGCCCCTGTTAAACAGGGGCTGAAAAATTGTGCCTTAGGCACTGGTGCTGTGGCATGGATCATTGAGGAGGAGGAAGAGGATAGTCAGTGAACATAAGAGGACAGTCACTCAGCATCAGCATAGGCAGTCTTGAAGGGATGTGACATTAAAAATTATTCGGTTATATCCGCCTCAGGTGCCTGGTAGCTGGTGGTGATCCAAGACTGATTCATTTTGATGAATGTCAGTCGATCAACCGAGGCGGTGGACAGGCGCACCCTATGATCAGTCACAAATCCTCCAGCAGCACTGAATGTGCGTTCGGAAAGAACGCTGGAGGCAGGACAGGCCAGTAGCTCAATTGCATACTGTGCAAGCTCTGGCCAGTGATCCATCCTCAGGACCCAGTAAGCCAGAGGATTTTCGGTGGGAAAGGTGTCCAAGTCTGACCTTGCCCCAAGGTATTCCTGCACCATGTATATCAGACGCTGGCGATGGTTGCTGGAACCGATCATACCTTGGGGCTGCGGACTAAAAAATTGTCTGAACGCATCGGTCAGACGTCCACCTTCCCCACCGCTCCTTCTGCCACTGACCGAAGCCTCAGCAACTCGTCGCCCAGGACCAGGAGTTTGTAGCCTCCCAGTTTCTGGGAACGCGTTGCACAGACCTTTCTGCAAGGCCTCCCTGAGATGTCTCATCCTCTGCTCCCTCTGCGACGGCAAGATAAGGTCCGCAACCTTACCCTTGTACCGCGGATCAAGGAGAGTGGCCAGCCAGTAATGGTCCCTCTCCTTGATCCGAAGAACACGAGGATCCTTCCGCAGGCTTTGCAGGATCAGGGAGGCCATGCAGCGTAGGTTAGCTGAGGCATTCGGTCCGGAGTCTTCTGGGTCACTGAGGATGACATGATCGCCAGCCACCTCCTCCCAGCCACGTACAAGTCCACTGGCTTGTTGGGACTGTACATCATCCCTAAAAGACTGCTGCTGCTGATGCTGAGTGCCAGGCTCCACCTCCATGCTCACACAATCCTCCTCCTCCTCCTCCTCCTCCTCCTCCTCATCCTCTTCCTGTGTGATGGGTGGGACAGAAGGAACACTGTCCGGATAAAGGGGGCCTTGAGAGGCAAGGAAGTCCTCCTCTTCCTGCCTCTGTTCTGCCTCAAGTGCCCTGTCCATTATCCCACGCAGCGTATGCTCCAACAGGTGGACAAGAGGGACAGTGTCACTGATGCATGCACTGTCACTGCTCACCATCCTCGTGGCCTCCTCAAATGGTGAGAGGACAGTGCATGCATCCCTGATCATGCTCCACTGACGTGGGGAAAAAAACCCAAGCTCCCCTGACCCTGTCCTGGTGCCGTAGTCGCAAAGGTACTCATTGATGGCCCTCTGCTGCGTGTGCAGTCGCTGCAGCATGGCCAACGTTGAGTTCCACCTGGTGGGCATGTCAGATATTAGGCGGTTCTTGGGCAGGTTCAGCTCCTTTTGCAGCTCAGTCAGCCGAGCACTGGCATTATAAGATCGGCGGAAATGCACACAGACTTTCCTGGCCTGCCTCAGGACATCCTGTAAGCCTGGGAACCTGCCCAAGAACCGCTGCACCACCAGGTTGAGGACGTGAGCCATGCAGGGCACATGGGTGAGCTGCCCCTGTCGCAGGGCGGAGAGGAGGTTGGTGCCATTGTCAGAAACGACCATTCCTGGCTTAAGCTGACGTGGCGTCAACCACCTCTCGGCCTGCCCCTGCAGAGCTGCCAGAACCTCTGGCCCAGTGTGGCTCCTGTCCCCCAAACACACCAGCGCAAGCACGGCATGGCATCTTTTTGCCTGCGTACTTGCGTAGCCCCTTGTACGCCTACGGAGCACCGCTGGTTCCAAGGACAGAGCACTGGAGGAAGAAGAAGAGGAGGGGGTGGAGGAGAGAGGTGTGTCACAACCAGTAGCAGTAGTCGCGTTTTGGAGGCGTGGTGGCGGAACAACCTCCAACACTACTGCACCTTGTCCTGCATCCCTCCCAGCTGCCAATAGAGTGACCCAATGGGCCGTGAAAGAAAGGTACCGTCCCTGTCCATGCCTGCTGGACCATGAGTCAGCGGTAATATGCACCTTACCGCTGACCGCCCTGTCCAGCGAGGCATGGACATTGCCCTCCACATGCCGGTAGAGAGACGGAATCGCCTTCCGCGAGAAAAAGTGGCGTTTGGGAACCTGCCACTGAGGAACCGCACATTGAACAAACTCACGGAAGGGGGCCGAGTCTACCAACTGAAAAGGCAGCAGTTGAAGTGCTAGCAATTTAGCAAGGCTAGCATTCAACCGCTGGGCATGTGGATGGCTGGGAGTGTACTTCTTTCTACGGTCCAGCAGCTGGGGCAGGGAAATTTGCCTGCTGCATTCGGACGTCGGTGTACTGCAAGTACTTGGTTGTGACACACCGAATTCTACACCTTCAGTCCTCTCAGAGCAGCTTTCAGAGAGGACTGAAGGTGTAGTGGGGATGGAGATCCCAGCTGAGGAGGAGCAAGGAGAGGTCCGCTTAGTTCTTTGGTGTGGGTCTTTTATGTGTGCCTGCCAACGAGCTGCATGGCAGGTCGCCATATGTCTGGTCATGCTTGTCGTGCCCAAGCGGCTGATGTTTTGGCCACGCGAGATACGCTTGAGACAAATATTGCAAATAGCAGTGGTGCGATCTGCTGCACTCGTCTCAAAAAAGGCCCACACCAAAGAACTTTTCTGATAACGTGCAGAGGCAGCGCCCTGCACAGGCGGAGCTCTGCGGTGTTGTACAGTTGCTGTGCTGGCCTCTACCTGGCCTCCAGGGGGCATCCTGCCTCGTTGGACATGTGACGCCGCATCCTCCTCCTCCTCGTCCTCCTCCTCATCCTCTCTCCCTTGAGGCACCCACGTGGAGTCAGTGACCTCATCATCCCCTCCCTCTTCACCACTAGAGCAAACCTGGCAGTAAGCTGCAGCTGGTGGAACTGTACTGCCAGATTCCTCAAGCTGGGTATCGTCATCCGAGCCTTCGAATCGTTGGGCATCCTCCTGGAGCATGTACCCAACACTGTGCTCAAAGAGTTCGGGGGACTCCTCAGGAGGACATGGTGGGTCTAGGGAAGGGGTGGCTGATGATGCTCTGTCAGTACCCTGAGCCTGGGTGAGAGAGGATGAGGAGGATGAGGAGGGCTTGGTCATCCATTCTACCAAGCCTTCAGCATGATGCGGCTCCACATGTCCAGCTGCCGAAAACAAAGACGCGCGTGTCCCATGGCCACGTGCTGATGACGATGCACGACCACGTCCACGTCCACGGCCACGTCCACTAGAAACAGAGACTGTCTGCCCTGTGTTCTTGGCTCTGCACGCTCTGCCTCCCCTTGGCGGTCTTCCAGCCATTGTAGTCGGTAGTCCTGTGGGTGCTGCTGAGAAGAAAATATAGGAGCTCTGTGTGATGCCACTAACACACTAGAAGTCCTATAGGTGCTTCTGCAAAGAAAATATAGGAGCTCTGTGTGATGCCACTAACACACTAGAAGTCCTGTGGGTGCTGCTGAGAAGAAAATATAGGAGCTCTGTGTGATGCCACTAACACACTAGAAGTCCTATGGGTGCTTCTGCAAAGAAAATATAGGAGCTCTGTGTGATGCCACTAACACACTAGAAGTCCTGTGGGTGCTGCTGAGAAGAATATATAGGAGCTCTGTGTGATGCCACTAACACACTAGAAGTCCTATGGGTGCTTCTGCAAAGAAAATAGAGGAGCTCTGTGTGATGCCACTAACACACTAGAAGTCCTGTGGGTGCTTCTGCAAAGAAAATAGAGGAGCTCTGTGTGATGCCACTAACACACTAGAAGTCCTGTGGGTGCTGCTGAGAAGAATATATAGGAGCTCTGTGTGATGCCACTAACACACTAGAAGTCCTATGGGTGCTTCTGCAAAGAAAATAGAGGAGCTCTGTGTGATGCCACTAACACACTAGAAGTCCTGTGGGTGCTTCTGCAAAGAAAATAGAGGAGCTCTGTGTGATGCCACTAACACACTAGAAGTCCTGTGGGTGCTGCTGAGAAGAATATATAGGAGCTCTGTGTGATGCCACTAACACACTAGAAGTCCTATGGGTGCTTCTGCAAAGAAAATAGAGGAGCTCTGTGTGATGCCACTAACACACTAGAAGTCCTGTGGGTGCTGCTGAGAAGAATATATAGGAGCTCTGTGTGATGCCACTAACACACTAGAAGTCCTATGGGTGCTTCTGCAAAGAAAATAGAGGAGCTCTGTGTGATGCCACTAACACACTAGAAGTCCTGTGGGTGCTTCTGCAAAGAAAATAGAGGAGCTCTGTGTGATGCCACTAACACACTAGAAGTCCTGTGGGTGCTGCTGAGAAGAATATATAGGAGCTCTGTGTGATGCCACTAACACACTAGAAGTCCTATGGGTGCTTCTGCAAAGAAAATAGAGGAGCTCTGTGTGATGCCACTAACACACTAGAAGTCCTGTGGGTGCTGCTGAGAAGAATATATAGGAGCTCTGTGTGATGCCACTAACACACTAGAAGTCCTATGGGTGCTTCTGCAAAGAAAATAGAGGAGCTCTGTGTGATGCCACTAACACACTAGAAGTCCTGTGGGTGCTGCTGAGAAGAATATATAGGAGCTCTGTGTGATGCCACTAACACACTAGAAGTCCTATGGGTGCTTCTGCAAAGAAAATAGAGGAGCTCTGTGTGATGCCACTAACACACTAGAAGTCCTGTGGGTGCTTCTGCAAAGAAAATAGAGGAGCTCTGTGTGATGCCACTAACACACTAGAAGTCCTGTGGGTGCTGCTGAGAAGAATATATAGGAGCTCTGTGTGATGCCACTAACACACTAGAAGTCCTATGGGTGCTTCTGCAAAGAAAATAGAGGAGCTCTGTGTGATGCCACTAACACACTAGAAGTCCTGTGGGTGCTGCTGAGAAGAATATATAGGAGCTCTGTGTGATGCCACTAACACACTAGAAGTCCTATGGGTGCTTCTGCAAAGAAAATAGAGGAGCTCTGTGTGATGCCACTAACACACTAGAAGTCCTGTGGGTGCTTCTGCAAAGAAAATAGAGGAGCTCTGTGTGATGCCACTAACACACTAGAAGTCCTGTGGGTGCTGCTGAGAAGAATATATAGGAGCTCTGTGTGATGCCACTAACACACTAGAAGTCCTATGGGTGCTTCTGCAAAGAAAATAGAGGAGCTCTGTGTGATGCCACTAACACACTAGAAGTCCTGTGGGTGCTGCTGAGAAGAATATATAGGAGCTCTGTGTGATGCCACTAACACACTAGAAGTCCTATGGGTGCTTCTGCAAAGAAAATAGAGGAGCTCTGTGTGATGCCACTAACACACTAGAAGTCCTGTGGGTGCTTCTGCAAAGAAAATAGAGGAGCTCTGTGTGATGCCACTAACACACTAGAAGTCCTGTGGGTGCTTCTGCAAAGAAAATAGAGGAGCTCTGTGTGATGCCAATAACACACTAGAAGTCCTATGGGTGCTTCTGCAAAGAAAATAGAGGAGCTCTGTGTGATGCCACTAACACACTAGAAGTCCTGTGGGTGCTTCTGCAAAGAAAATAGAGGAGCTCTGTGTGATGCCACTAACACACTAGAAGTCCTGTGGGTGCTTCTGCAAAGAAAATAGAGGAGCTCTGTGTGATGCCACTAACACACTAGAAGTCCTGTGGGTGCTTCTGCAAAGAAAATAGAGGAGCTCTGTGTGATGCCACTAACACACTAGAAGTCCTGTGGGTGCTGCTGAGAAGAATATATAGGAGCTCTGTGTGATGCCACTAACACACTAGAAGTCCTGTGGGTGCTTATGCAAAGAAAATAGAGGAGCTCTGTGTGATGGGACTAACACACTTCAAGTCCTATAGGTGCTTCTGGGAAGAAAATATTGCTCTGTGTGTGTAATGGGACTAACACACTTCAAGTCCTATAGGTGCTTCTGGGAAGAAAATATAGCTCTGTGTGTGTAATGGGACTAACACACTTCAAGTCCTATAGGTGCCTCTGGGAACAAAATATAGGAGCTCTGCCTGCCTGCCACGAACACACTACAAGTCCTATAGGTGCTTCTGGTAACAAAATATAGGAGCTCTGCCTGCCTGCCACTAACACACTACAAGTCCTATAGGTGCTTCTGGGAAGAAAATATAGCTCTGTGTGTGTAATGGGACTAACACACTTCAAGTCCTATAAGTGCTTCTGGGAACAAAATATAGGAGCTCTGCCTGCCTGCCACGAACACACTACAAGTCCTATAGGTGCTTCTGGGAAGAAAATATAGCTCTGTGTGTGTAATGGGACTAACACACTTCAAGTCCTATAGGTGCTTCTGGGAACAAAGTATAGCTCTTTGTGTGTAATGGGACTAACACACTTCAAGTCCTATAGGTGCTTCTGGGAAGAAAATATAGCTCTGTGTGTGTAATGGGACTAACACACTTCAAGTCCTATAGGTGCTTCTGGGAAGAAAATATAGCTCTGTGTGTGTAATGGGACTAACACACTTCAAGTCCTATAGGTGCTTCTGGGAAGAAAATATAGCTCTGTGTGTGTGATGGGACTAACACACTTCAAGTCCTATAGGTGCTTCTGGGAAGAAAATATAGCTCTGTGTGTGTAATGGGACTAACACACTTCAAGTCCTATAGGTGCTTCTGGGAAGAAAATATAGCTCTGTGTGTGTAATGGGACTAACACACTTCAAGTCCTATAGGTGCTTCTGGGAAGAAAATATAGCTCTGTGTGTGTAATGGGACTAACACACTTCAAGTCCTATAGGTGCTTCTGGGAAGAAAATATAGCTCTGTGTGTGTAATGGGACTAACACACTTCAAGTCCTATAGGTGCTTCTGGGAACAAAGTATAGCTCTTTGTGTGTAATGGGACTAACACACTTCAAGTCCTATAGGTGCTTCTGGGAAGAAAATATAGCTCTGTGTGTGTGATGGGACTAACACACTTCAAGTCCTATAGGTGCTTCTGTGAAGAAAATATAGCTCTGTGTGTGTAATGGGACTAACACACTTCAAGTCCTATAGGTGCTTCTGGGAAGAAAATATAGCTCTGTGTGTGTAATGGGACTAACACACTTCAAGTCCTATAGGTGCTTCTGGGAAGAAAATATAGCTCTGTGTGTGTAATGGGACTAACACACTTCAAGTCCTATAGGTGCTTCTGGGAAGAAAATATAGCTCTGTGTGTGTGATGGGACTAACACACTTCAAGTCCTATAGGTGCTTCTGGGAAGAAAATATAGCTCTGTGTGTGTAATGGGACTAACACACTTCAAGTCCTATAAGTGCTTCTGGGAACAAAATATAGGAGCTCTGCCTGCCTGCCACGAACACACTACAAGTCCTATAGGTGCTTCTGGGAAGAAAATATAGCTCTGTGTGTGTAATGGGACTAACACACTTCAAGTCCTATAGGTGCTTCTGGGAACAAAGTATAGCTCTTTGTGTGTAATGGGACTAACACACTTCAAGTCCTATAGGTGCTTCTGGGAAGAAAATATAGCTCTGTGTGTGTGATGGGACTAACACACTTCAAGTCCTATAGGTGCTTCTGGGAAGAAAATATAGCTCTGTGTGTGTAATGGGACTAACACACTTCAAGTCCTATAGGTGCTTCTGGGAAGAAAATATAGCTCTGTGTGTGTAATGGGACTAACACACTTCAAGTCCTATAGGTGCTTCTGGGAAGAAAATATAGCTCTGTGTGTGTAATGGGACTAACACACTTCAAGTCCTATAGGTGCTTCTGGGAAGAAAATATAGCTCTGTGTGTGTGATGGGACTAACACACTTCAAGTCCTATAGGTGCTTCTGGGAAGAAAATATAGCTCTGTGTGTGTAATGGGACTAACACACTTCAAGTCCTATAAGTGCTTCTGGGAACAAAATATAGGAGCTCTGCCTGCCTGCCACGAACACACTACAAGTCCTATAGGTGCTTCTGGGAAGAAAATATAGCTCTGTGTGTGTAATGGGACTAACACACTTCAAGTCCTATAGGTGCTTCTGGGAACAAAGTATAGCTCTTTGTGTGTAATGGGACTAACACACTTCAAGTCCTATAGGTGCTTCTGGGAAGAAAATATAGCTCTGTGTGTGTGATGGGACTAACACACTTCAAGTCCTATAGGTGCTTCTGTGAAGAAAATATAGCTCTGTGTGTGTAATGGGACTAACACACTTCAAGTCCTATAGGTGCTTCTGGGAAGAAAATATAGCTCTGTGTGTGTAATGGGACTAACACACTTCAAGTCCTATAGGTGCTTCTGGGAAGAAAATATAGCTCTGTGTGTGTAATGGGACTGACACACTTCAAGTCCTATAGGTGCTTTCTGGGAAGAAAATATAGCTCTGTGTGTGTAATGGGACTAACACACTTCCAGTCCTATAGGTGCTTCTGGGAACAAAGTATAGCTCTTTGTGTGTAATGGGACTAACACACTTCAAGTCCTATAGGTGCTTCTGGGAAGAAAATATAGCTCTGTGTGTGTGATGGGACTAACACACTTCAAGTCCTATAGGTGCTTCTGGGAACAAAATATAGCTCTGTGTGTGTAATGGGACTAACACACTTCAAGTCCTATAAGTGCTTCTGGGAACAAAATATAGGAGCTCTGCCTGCCTGCCACGAACACACTACAAGTCCTATAGGTGCTTCTGGAAGAAAATATAGCTCTGTGTGTGTAATGGGACTAACACACTTCAAGTCCTATAGGTGCTTCTGGGAACAAAGTATAGCTCTTTGTGTGTAATGGGACTAACACACTTCAAGTCCTATAGGTGCTTCTGGGAAGAAAATATAGCTCTGTGTGTGTGATGGGACTAACACACTTCAAGTCCTATAGGTGCTTCTGGGAACAAAATATAGCTCTGTGTGTGTAATGGGACTAACACACTTCAAGTCCTATAGGTGCTTCTGGGAAGAAAATATAGCTCTGTGTGTGTGATGGGACTAACACACTTCAAGTCCTATAGGTGCTTCTGGGAACAAAATATAGGAGCTCTGCCTGCCTGCCACGAACACACTACAAGTCCTATAGGTGCTTCTGGTAACAAAATATAGGAGCTCTGCCTGCCTGCCACTAACACACTACAAGTCCTATAGGTGCTTCTGGTAACAAAATATAGGAGCTCTGCCTGCCTGTCACTAACACACTACAAGTCCTATAGGTGCTTCTGGTAACAAAATATAGGAGCTCTGCCTGCCTGCCACTAACACACTACAAGTCCTATAGGTGCTTCTGGTAACAAAATATAGGAGCTCTGCCTGCCTGTCACTAACACACTACAAGTCCTATAGGTGCTTCTGGTAACAAAATATAGGAGCTCTGCCTGCCTGTCACTAACACACTACAAGTCCTATAGGTGCTTCTGGTAACAAAATATAGGAGCTCTGCCTGCCTGCCACTAACACACTACAAGTCCTATAGGTGCTTCTGGTAACAAAATATAGGAGCTCTGCCTGCCTGTCACTAACACACTACAAGTCCTATAGGTGCTTCTGGTAACAAAATATAGGAGCTCTGCCTGCCTGCCACGAGCACACTACAAGCCCCTCTTTGTCAATCAATCTTTGTAACTGAATCTATCTAACTCAATCTCTGCAAGTGAATCTCTCTCTCTATCTATCTAAATGCAGCAGAGTGTCACAGGAACAGCCTGCTCAATCTGCGCCGGAACAGCATGTGACCGGCGCAGACGGCGTGGCGGCGTTTTATAGGGGGGGGCGTGTACTACAGCCCCTGAGCTGTAATTGGCTACAGGCGTCCTGCCTGTAGCCAATTATGGCTCTTCGAGTTTCCGGGGCTGTGATTGGCCAAGCATGCGGGGTCACAGTGCATGCTTGGCCAATCATCAGCCAGCAATGCACTGCGTCGGCCGCGCCGGCCGCAATGCATTGCGGGGCCGCTCGCATCACACGAACGTGATGCGAGCGGCCAAAATAGTTCTGGGCTCGCCGAGCGAGCGAACGCCCGGTGCTCGATGCGAACGTGGGTTCGCATCGAGCACCGGGCCCATCCTTAACACCTATGTGAAACAAGTGTATTATCATATCCTTTCTCTTTCTTTATATTTATCTGCAATTCTCTATTCATGTTACTTATGCATTGTTTATTAATATTTTTAGAACTCATGTGATATCCTACTGTGCTACTCTCAAGGCCCTGACGAAGCGGAACTGTCCGCGAAACACGTAGGTCATACCTGTTCTATTTGTTTGGGACTTGCACACCCTGATTTCAAAACTCCAAGACTGTAACTTATTTTAACCTGTTTACTCTCAGAAGGTACTGCCGAATGGCAGAATAATAAAGTTTATATATTTTTCTATCATTTAAGTATGTGTATTCCATTTTTCATTATACTTCTCTGAGGCACAATTAAAGTCCCACCCTGCTCTACCCTTTTTTTTTTTTAAACATAGTCGCAAATAAGAGTACTGTAAATGTGTAAGACATTGTATCAATACTAATGAAGCATTAATACTTACATGCTCTACATTGCAGCCTGTCACTTTCACACCGGGGCACAAAGCCAAGGGAGCTCTTTCTGTGTTAATAGCTCGGAACTGCACATAGCCAGCAGTGAACTCTTCTGTACCGAAAGAATGGATCATAAACTTGTTAATTATCATGTCACAGAACTCACATATAGAACAACACATAAAAATGTATGGATATTTATCATGGTCTTACTTGCTCCCAATGGTGAGTAGTAAGATGCTGTCTTATCAGCACTTCCAAAATCATACACTACAGGAACAGCAGGTCCATTGTTTGCCAAACAGGCTCCAACATTGTACACCAAAGGGTATTTCTATTAAAAAGATAAAAACGTTGACTGAAACCATTGATAGGTAATAAATGACTCAATACTCTTATTGTAATAGAACTACTTTATCCATAGTACATAAGGCAAGGTGATAACACAGCTGAGAAAAATAAAAAATGAAAAATAATTGCTAGTTGTGATTTAGGGGGATTTGTGTTGAGAGGGGGGATAAGGGAAAATGATTTGTGCTAGGAAGGGGGATTTGGGGGGGGGGGGGGTTGTGCTAGAAGAGGTGATATGGTGAAGGAGGGAAAAGAATTGTGCTAGGAGGGGACATTTTTGTGGGGAGATTTGTGCTCAGAGGGGAAATTTAAGGGGTAGAGGATTTGTGCTAGGAGGGGTGACTTTTTGGGGAGGTGCATTTGTGTTGGGGGGATTTGGGGGATGGGGGGCAAAGATTTGTGCTGAATAAAAAAAAATTGGAATAAGAAAATTATATAATGTATGGCCAGCTTAAAGGATAAGTAAATAATAATAAATAAATGCACATGTTTTTTCAGGTAAAAAAAATGTGCATACATTATTTTTTTTTACTTGCAACCTGTAAAGCATTGCACCCACAATCAGCAGATTGTGGGTGCAATGCAGGACTCCTGCAGACTTGTCAGTGTATCTGTTTGCTCCTACGGGCAATTCTCATTGAGAACTACACGCCGACAGCCGCAAAGGCTGTTGGTACTTGTAGTCTGCCATTCACAGCTCAACAACTCTGTGAATGAATGACTCCACCGGGCAGCTGCCTTGCTGTCAATAAAGGCAGCGGAGTGGGCAGCGGCTGCAAGATTGGGAACCTAAAAACGGGTGGAAAAAGTAGCATGTTCCTAAAGATGAATTTATCTTTTAAGGAGCAAAGTGCAATAACCAGCGCGCGTAAGTGAGATTTAGAAAGAATGGCTTTTGACTGGTGCTATGGGAAATAACTGGGTTAGAGCTTTGCTGCTTGCCCTATTTTATTTAATAAACCCATTTGTTTGAGTTTTGATTTCATAAGAACTTGCATGGTTCATATTTTTCAAGCAACTTTGACAAACAAAGTAAAAGCCTTTGTGTTAAAGGCTAGATAATGTACAAAGGCCACCTATATTCCACAGAATGCTTACCTTGTAAAGCTGGAAGAGGTTTCCACCCTCCTGATTAAGGAAACTGTTGTCCGTGCGATATCGCAACAGAGATGAATTCCTCCACTGAGACAAGGGTGTGTCATTGGGAACATGCCACAGACTCAGATCTTTGGCAGTAATATCAAAATATCCTGGATTCTAAAAACAAATTATTTTAAAACAGATTATTGTCTACATATAGACATTATTAAAGTTCAGAATAAATGGAAGTATTGTAAAAACTTTCCCTAAAAGTACTTTTCAGAGCTATCTGGTCAGTAAGAATCAGACTGAAGTCTACATGAAAAGTGACAATTGTGTAATAGTTTATATTTTGTGTCTGGCAGTCTTCACATGAATGGGTATTTTTCAATAATTCTGGAAGGTCACTGCAAACAGTACACAGGCCCTTGCCAACAACACAGCAGTGAGAATTTACTAAAAATGTCCTTCAGTTGCCTCATATTGTGGAAGCTAAACTAACATTGAACTATTTTCATTTAATACCTTGTAATCATCACTGGTTGCACCAGCTGACAACCCAAATGTGGCATAATTTGCCCAGTTTCCTTCTCCCATTGGATTATTGAGGTAGTTTCCCTGTTGGCTGGACCAGCGATCTCCTGGTGTGCATTTCCCATTCATGTTGTTCTCGTGTACACTTGCCACCAGTGTCCAACCTCCACCATTGGTTGTCATATCACAGAAGGTTTGGTAGATCACTCCATCTTCAGTGGACAGCATGTAAATTCCATCTGGAGTAGCAGTATATTGTTTAGTTCAGAATTTGTACTTGGACTAGAATCCACACCCAGTATACAGCCGATAAAATCATGGTAGAAGAAGGGTTACATATGCACTGCTTTAATCTTTAATCATCATAAAAGCAGACAATTTTCATATATTTGTTCTGTCTTTGCCCTTGGTCACTAATTTCTACATTTGCATAAATGGAACCTTCTCCTGTTTTTTCACATATAACAAATGATCTCCTCCACTATAGTCTATTGTGAATGCAGTCATAATACTCAACTACATTTCCAAGCACACCTCATCTGTCAACCATTTATACCAATTTCTCTATGCCTTTTAAAACACTTCACAATGCAGCTTCCCATCTGAATTTATGGTCTAAAACTAGCTTCTATCATTCTCCCCTTTTGTTTCACTCAGGCAATTCTTTGCTCTCTGTAATTCTCTTAGCTACCTTAGACATGTTTCCACCTTTATAATGTTTAGTCAGTCCCTCAAAACCCACGTCCTCAAAACATCTTCCCTTGTTATCATATTTATTGCAAACCATGTAAGCAACACTTACCAGCTTCAACAACTATGCATTCTAAAGAAAATAAGTAATCTAATTTGTATGAGCAACAAGGTTACTTCTCTCATGTCCATAAGAAACAGAATTCATTTTACATTGAGCGGTTTACTTCAAACCCAAATAAAATAGTAAATAACAGGAAAAAATCAAATCTCTTTAGTTGACCTAATCATCATTTTACTACAAGTTTGACTTTAGTTTTAAAGTGAATGACAAGTATTTATCTTGAAATGTATAGTATATAATGCATTACATTAAAAAAGAATAACAGACCCTTGCTCTGCTGGATTATTGATGACCTATTGCTTATAGAGTCAGAAAGCATATTTTCCCTTATCATATATGTATATGCACCATGGTATATGAATGTGTATCTCACCTTTAGCATATTTGTCTGAATTCTTGATTTCCTTACAGCTCCTGTATCCATCACCACCTCCAGTAGGGGACCCACCTCCAGTAGAGTACCCAGAATTTGAAATTATGCTATTTGCAGAGCTATCATCCCAGCATGCCAACAGGTTCAGGATGGTCTGCTTCTTCTCAGAGAGAGAAGCAGAGTCTAAGAAAGGACATAGGTACAATTAGAGAAATAGACACATCCCTGAATTTCTGTTAAATTTGTGGTTCTTTGATTATTTTCCAACGTACATTTATGTACTAATCTATATTATTCCTTTATGTTCCAACTGGTTAAAAAAAAAATCATCTTTCTTTCTATATTAACTTGTATCATTGTCATTGCTGTGCTATAAAGTTACATTCAAGTTGCAAAAGGTATAGAAGTCTACATCTTCAAAATGTTTTATGTTGCCAGAATGTCTTCAGCTAGAATAAAGAATGATCAAGGCGAATATAAAAATAAAGTTCCTTATTTTAGAAACTTTAAAGAAGCACCTTCTCAAATATAATAGAAACCTTTGGTTGTAATTGCCAGGATCTGAATATACATTTCATAGATTTAAACTTTTTTTTTTTTTTTGCTTTCCATGTAAAATAAACAACTTACAAAATGCTCTCAATAGTTAAGGCATTGTGGTACACAAGAAATACCATACTGTACATAAACAGGCAACATGTACTGTACATTGAATATTAGGGATAGCTTATCTCTTTCGGAGACTTTTCTCATCTTCTGGGCAGATATACGATATGTTTGTACTCATATACAGTACACTGTATAGTTTGACATTTTTAGCCTTTTTTAATCAGCCCATGTTGTAAATTATAAGCCAGGTCAAAAACAAATGCCAAAGTGGTTTAAAATTCTACTTTTACAAGTATTACAGGGGTTGATTTATTAAAACAGGAGAGTGCAAAATCTGGTGCAGCTCTGCACATAAACCAATCAGCTTCCAGGTTTTATTGTCATAACTTAATTGAACAAGCTGCAGTTAGAAGCTGATTGGCTACCATGCTCAGCTGAACCAGATTTTGTGCTCTCTAGTTTTAGAAAATTAACCCCCATAGTGTTTTTAACATGAAAAACATATTTAACCATTCTGCATAAAAAGTCAATGTGTAGAGCATTGCTGGCGTGCAAAGCACGCTAGACTGAATGGATGGGGTCCTTAGATTTCCATATTTCCAAAACCTTGTTGTAGGAAACACAATGAGAGTTTTAGAGCTTGCCAACAGTGACACTTCCAGCACAATAACAGAAAGACATTTGGATGCCAGAATAAAATAGCTGAGTACCTCTCTTGTAGATCATAACTTATTCTACCCAAGAAATATACTCACCACACTTGTTAGCAAAAGCTGTAGCAACTGCCAAGGAGAGGACTAGAAGACTGTGAACCAACATCTTCACCTGAGAAAATAAGACATTTTGTATAAATGTATGCTATTGCAGTGTACTAACATGATCATATTTAACATAAATAACTAAAACCATTTAAAAGAATGCTACAGATGCTAATACGTCATAGAACTTTGTTGATTTAGTAAAATTATTAAAAACACCAAAGCCATGGGTTTAGGACAGACCTAAAATCCTTACCAGAAATACTTCAGAGTCTCTTCCAATATGGGACTGGAGATCTCTGATCCGTTCAGTTTGGTTTCACCTTTTATAGCTTTTTTTTTTCTTAATAACCTACTCCACAGCATTCTTCCACAGACTGAAATAACCTGTTTGAGTTGTTTTAAACATTTGTTTTCTGGGATTGTGATACAGAATTTTCTAACACAATTATTTTGACATATTAAGGCTTTGTTTGTATCTCGTTCGCCCAATTCCAAGAAGAGGAGGTCATCAGAGATTTTCAAATGTTTCTTTCTCAATTAGGGTGCTATAGATTAGTTAGACTTTCACATGGGAGTGCAGCATGGGCATATTTAATCCATGGGTTCCAGAATTTAAGAATTTTTTTGTGGGTATTAGTTGGTATCAGCAAGTAAATGGTTCTGCCCTGGCTGGCTTATTTTGAGTTCCGGCCAGTGCAAGTGGTAAATAGAGCAGAGTATAGGGTCGGTTATATGTAAGGCAGTGTACAGGGTTTAGTAGTTTGTAGGTCAGTATACAGAGGTCAGTAGTTCTAGGGCAGGGTACAAGGGTCAGTCGTTTTTAGGGCAGTGCCAAGTTGACCCCTTGAACTTTGCCCAGTTGACCCCTGTACTCTTCCCTGTAATCACTGCATACCCCTGTACTCTGCCCTACAAGCTACTGACCCCGCATACAGGGGTCAGTACAGAGGTCACTAGTTTATATGGCTAGTTTATATGGAAGTATACAGGGGTCAGTAGCTTGTAGGGCAGAGTACAGGGGTATGCAATGATTGCAGGGAAGAGTACAGGGGTCAACTGGGCAAAGTACAAGGGGTCAACTTGGCAGAGTAATATGGTTCAGTAGGGCAGAGTACAGGGGTCAGCAGAGAAGAGTACAAGGGTGTAACTGAGGGTCTCAAAGGGAGCCTGAAAAAGTCCTGTTGGGGGTTTACACATCTCCCAGGCTCCTCTGATTCTGAGTTTTGCACCTCTCCCTTTTGGAAATTTAGCATCCTCTTCAACTCAGAGTCAGGGCTCTTGAGCTTGGGGAACAGACAAGTCATATCTGTGAGAGCTGCAAGGTGATTGGAAGCCTTAGGCTTGCTCAGGCTACTAGTTAGGACATGGATTTGTTTAGTTAGTGCCCACACATGGCTAGGATTTTGTTTTGGAGTTTCTGCCTTGTTTATTTTGTAGAACACTGTACAGCACCTTTAAATAGACTTGTACATAGCACCAATAATCACACCCCTGTTTGTCACTAAATCACTGAGTTGGTATCTGTGCCTGAAAGTGGGCTCACCCCAGGGAGCTTTGTACCTGTCACCTATCCCCAGCTCACAAGGGGTCATTAGTCTGTAGTGCAGAAGCAGCTTCCTCCACATGCAGCCCGGCACAGTGGTGACTGACATACCACTATTTGTTCCGGCTTGTTTATCCTTGCTGGCCCTCTTCTCCCATCCATCCCATGTGATGTCACATACAGATGCCTGAGATGGATGGGAATAGAGGGCCAGCAGGGATCGGCACAGGGCACTTAAAAGTGTTGTAAACCCTCATGTTTTTTCACCTTAATGCATTCTATGCATTAAGGTGAAACACCTTCTGTAGTGCAGCAGCCCCCCAGACCCCCCATTTTACTTACCTGAACCTGTTCTTTCCTGCCTCTGGGACAAGCACACCAGCTCTAGCCGGTGTCTTGTGTCCTGATTGGATAGATTGATTGCAGCGTAGCCATTGGCTCCCGCTGCTCTCAATCAAATCCAATGATGCGGGGGCGGGCGGAGTCCTGCAGTCTGTGACAATAGACTCAGCAGCAGGACACGGGAGCGCACCCACACGGGTGTCCCGAAGGAGAACGCTTATCCAACGGGCACTCGAGAAGAGGAGGAGCCACGAGCACCGCTGAGGGACCCAGAAGAGGAGGATTGGGGTCACTCTGTGCAAAACCAACTGCACAGAGGAGATAAGGAGGTAATTAAAAAAAATAAGGGCTTGGTAACCCTTTAAGTTTGTTACTTCCCTGTGCCACTCTGAATATGGGGAAGGAGCATTTCAAATGAAGGGTTGGCTAGGCAGGGACGCAATCTACCTATCACCTGTCTGCAATTAACGAGTTGCCAACCCCCCCCCCCATAGAGATAGGGAGAGAAAGCAGGGAAATTACCCCTGCAGTGTTCTGGCTGTGGGACACCATGGGACACCATGGGTTAAAATTCCCAGCATCCCACAAATTGGAACCGCAGTCAGGACTGTTGGGAGTTATGGGTTGGGAAAAGTTCTGCAACCGTCAGGACCCAAAAGTACAGTGTAAAAAATATTGTGTTGGGCCTACTCAAAAAAATTGAGGCGACTATTTGCATCCACTTTTTAAGAACTGTCAACTAAACTTATTTTTGTCTGACTCATTAGACTTTTCATGTTTTCAACTTTGTTGTTTTAAGTAAAGCCAACTCAATTTTTTTCAGTTTATAGACCATAGTGTTTTCAGTTATGCCGTGTACACACGATCGGAATTCTCGTCGGAAAAACTCTGACGGTTTTTCTGACGGAATTCCGCTCAAGCTGTGTTGCCTACACACGATCACATCAAATCCTGACGGTCAATAACACAGCGGCATAAAACACATTCGACAGCACTATAGAAGGGAAGTTTAATGCTTCCGAGCATGCGTTGAATTGTTTCTGAGCCTGCGTCGGAATTTTGCGTGTCGGAATTGCATACACACGATCGAAAAATCCAATAGAAAGGTTTTCCGTCGGAAAAATTGAGAACAGGTTCTCAATTCAAAGTCCGTCTGAAATTCCGACAGAAAAAGACCGTTGGGCATACACACGGTCGGAAAATCCGATGAAAAGCTCCCATCGGACTGTTTCCATCGGAAATTCCGACCGTGTGTACGCCGCATTAGGAATACATACCTTAACTTGTCTGGAACTATATTTTTAAGTAAAGCCAACTCATTTTTTGCAGTTTATAGAGCATAGGTTTAAGTAAAGCCAACTACATTTTTCCAGTGTAAAGAAAAGTTTAAGTTAGGAACACATACTTTAACTTATTTATTTCAAATACTTAGATAGCACTGTCAATTTACATAAACATTGTACATTGATATCAGTCCCTGCCCTCAAGGAGCGTTCAATCTAAGATCCCTAACTCACATTCATACATACACATACTAGGGCCAATTTACACAGGAGCCAATTACCCTACCAGCATGTCTTTGGAGTGTTGGAGGAAACCTACGCAGGCACAGGGTAGAACTTGCAAACTCAAGGCAGGTAGTGTCATGGTCAGGATTACTTATTTAGTTAGTTTTAAGTGATATTAACTTGTAACTTACTCAATTTTTTTAAGTTGGTAAAACATATTTTCCAAATGTATTTGATATATGTTTGAAGGTTTTTATATAAAAATAATACAATAATATAGTTTTTAAATAAAGGAATAGTCTCATCAAACAGGCTTTCAAAAGAAATTAACATTTATTATTTACAAAGTGTTACAAATGTAATATTATTAAAGCAGCATCAAATGTAAATGTAAACATTTAAAAAAGAAAAGAAAAAAAATGCCTCTTTTTTAGCTAACAAATTAAACTGAAACACACACATGTATATACAGTATATCTGTAAAGAACATAGAATACAGAATGTATTAGCTTTTTAAGCCTTTTAGGAAAGTAATTTGCACTTTAACCACTTCAGCCCCGGAAGGATTTGCCCACTTAATGACCAGGCCATTTTTTGCAATGCGCCACGAGCCCCAGAAAAATCGACATACATTTTTTCACACAAATAGAGCTTTCTTTTGGTGGTATTTGATCACCTCTGCGGTTTTTATTTTTTTCTGCTATAATACATATCCAAAAAAAATATAAAAAAAACAAATTTATTCATCAGTTTAGGCTGATATATATTCTTCTATAAAAAAATTGCAATAGGCGTATATTGATTGGTTTGCACAAAAGTTCTTGTGTCTACAAACTAGATGGATGGGATAGATTTAGGGACTTTTTTTTTTTTTTTTTTACTGGTAATGGCAGCGATCTGTGATATTTAGTGGGATTGCAACATTGCAGCAGACAAATCTGACCCCAAATCACACTTTTTGGGGACCAGTGACATTATTACATTGATCAGTGCTATAAAAATGCACTGATCAATGTGTAGATGACACTGAAAGGGAAGGGGTTAACACTAGGGGGTGATCAAGGGGTTAAGTGTGTTCCCTGGGTGTGTTCTAACTGTGGGGGGGCGGGCTACCAGGGATATGACAGAGATAGCTGTTCCCGATCACTGGGAACAGAAGATCTATGACATGTCATCTGGCAAAACAGGAATCGTCTTGTTTACATAGGGAGATCCTCTGTATACTGCAATCGTGGGTCGCCGGTGGACATCGAGTCTGCCGAACCTGCGGGCACACTCCCGTGGCACGAGGCTGGCGTGCACGCCCGCTTTCTCCTGTGCAAAGACCGACGTACACCTACGGCGGTTTGCGCAGGAGAGCTGACATGCCGCAGTATAATGATGGTGGCTGGTCGGCAAGCGGTTAAAGTGTAAAGATAGATTCCCCATATCTTGTTTTTGAAATGTAATAACATAGTGCAAAGTGGGCGGGGCTTTAGGTTACATAATCTAACGTTGAATGTCCAATATCTCAAAAACAGAACAAACAAACATGGAAATTTTGTTTTTGTGGTACAAATCAGCACAAACGCAGCAAAAAAGAAAATTGTATAATTGTTTTTAAAATGTAATAACATGTGGTGCAAAGTGGGAGAGGTTTCATCAACTATAATGCACAATATCTCTGAAACCAAACCAGCACATACGTTTGTTTTTGCAGCAGAAATCGTCACAGATGCAGTGCAAATGGATGTATCTTTTTTTTTAAATTTTAATAACATTGGGTGCAAAGTGGGCGGGGCTTGATATTACCTAATCTGAATTTGAATTCCAATATCTCAAAAAACGAAACGGCTGAAACATTAATTTTTGTGGCACAGTAAAGTATTTAAACTTAACAGCTGGCGCTCCCTCACCCTGCATCTTGGTTGCGTTCTGCCGCATGCAGTAAATGCAAACTTTGCATGCGCATAAGTGAGTTAACTCAATAGATTTATTCAACAGACGTATGTCCAAATAAAATAAACATTTTGGATGGTATGTTAAGCAACATTTAAAGCATGTGAACGATAATTTTTTCAATGTTCACTCTTACCTTTCAATGGCATTGCATGGCTTTTTAGTGAATTGGAAAAATTCTTGTCACTGGTGGCGCTCTTTTATCCCGATGGGCCTCAAACATATGGGAACTGCCTTGTGTAGGCTTTCAAACTTTCAAAAGGCTTCAAACTCTTTAAAATATACAGCATCAAAACTAATGCGAAACTTATGGCAAATATATGCGTCCCGCAATTTCAGTCAAATGAAAAGATAATTTTTTGAAGTAAATGTAACTCAATTAGAATATGGAAATGCACATACCTTAAAAGTTTACTCAATAGTATACATTATTTTCATAAATGTAAAAGGTGTGTTTTAAGAACTAATGAAAATTAAGTAAGGTACTTAAAATATCAAAGTAAATTAATTAACATTTATTTTTATGTTGAAAATTATAAAATGTTTATGTTAAAATTACAAGCCAACAGAATAATTTTTATTAGTGTACTTTGCATCCCCAGTCTGTGGAGAGAGGAGCAGTCTGTGTCCCCAGTCAATTCCTGTTTGATGTGTGTCACAGTAATGGGAAGTGAGGAAAAATCTCGTTGTCTCGGTGTCTGTGCAATCTGGAAAATGTTATCTCACTAACAGACCGTGCTGCTTACATGTGCATAAAAGATTGGAAGGAAGTGGGAGCAGGAAGTATTGCAATAAAAATGCAACTGTACAAACAT
Source organism: Lithobates sylvaticus (assembly GCA_028564925.1). Taxonomy (NCBI): domain Eukaryota; kingdom Metazoa; phylum Chordata; class Amphibia; order Anura; family Ranidae; genus Lithobates; species Lithobates sylvaticus. Next base: position 108,851,649 of record CM053036.1, read on the forward strand.
GGAGTTACACTTTAAATTGCTAAACACACGTTTTTGTATATGTTTAGTTTTGAACATTTCAAAGAATTAGTAATTATGAACAACCAATTTCCATTGGTGCAACCATAGATGTGTAACCCCCAATCAGACTGCCATGGTGGAATTTATCTGGGCTATTGAGGCGCGGTAAAACCGCGGCTCAACCAATTGTTTATATCACTCTGTTGCCACCCATGTAAAGGACCACTAAGTTTGCCATAGACGGATCAAAATATGGCCTGTCCGTGCTGAACTGGCCAAACGAAAATCTACCAACAGTCCTGTTTGAGAGGAGTTGATTATTAGATCGACTTCTCTTGTACAGGAATGGCCATAGATGGATAAAAAAGTGGACTGTTCAGCAGGGACAGGCCAATGTTTGATCCATTTATGGCCATTCCTGTACAAGAGAAGTCGATCTAATAATCAACTCCTCTCAAACAGGACTGTTGGTAAATTTTTGTTTGAACAGTGTATTCTGACAGTGGAGGAGTCCCGCTGTCAGAATACAAAATAGCACAGTGGAAAGGATTCCCCATCTACCTCACTTGTGTGGATGGGAGAATCAATTCAGTTTTTTTTTTTTTCAGTCTTCTGGCTGATCGAAAAACTGAGTCATCTATGGCCACCTTAAGTCTGTCCAACAAAACTGTCAGTTACAATATAGTTTCAGGAACCAATACATTAATTAATGTTAGAAATAGAACGCTGGATAGCCGCACTCCAAAAAAGTTCACCTTTATTAAAAAAACTAACTGCACAGTTGCTGACACATTTCACACCAGATATGGTGCTTAGTCAAGCACCATATCTGGTGTGAAACACGTCAGGAGCTGTGCAGTTAATCTGATGCTTTGATATCCATTTTGTAATAAAGGTTAACTTTTTTGGAGTGCGACTATCAAGCGTTCTATTTCTTCCATTATCTCTGTTGCAAACAGAGCCAGCACCCTGGCTGATTGCGGAGACATCTGTTCTTAGGAGAGGTGATTACTTTGGAACGGGGTACTCCCATTTATTAATGTTTTGTACATACAGAATTAAGGGAACAGGATATAATAATATAATAATGCAAATAGGGAAATTGTATTGATAAAAAGTATAATTTAAATAGTAACATTTTATTACTGAGCTATGCAAACAAGTTCCTAGGACTTCATATGTCTTTTTTTTAGAATAAACACAGAATGAGGTGGTAGAAGATGCAGCTGGTCCATGAAGCATGAGTGAGATGGGACCTGAAAGAACATAGCGAGTGTAAAACAGCTAGCTGTATTGTCAACAAATTTATTGTAACACTGATGTAAAGGGCTGCTGAAATACTAAACTAACAAAGAGTTTTAGTTACAGTATACTTGTAGAAACACTTTGGCCGTGGTTGTGACACTTATTGCAATTATTTTATTATTCATTATTTACTATTTAATAGGCAACAGACAGATTAGACATTTAGAGTAAAGAATATGTTAAAGGAGAAGTACAGCCAATGCTCATTTGACTGTACTTCTCCTGTGGATCACAGGAGTGTAGTTTGTTCTGCACTCCTGTGACCCATTTTCAGCAGACAGCGGGCTGAAGCCAAATGGTCGGGATCTGTCCACATGCCTGGACCGGGACACCCGGCTCAGCCTCTCAGCAAACCGCTGAGAGCCTGAGCCAGCCGCTGCTGCCCCCTCTAAAGCCCAGCACTCCAATGAGCGGGGGGGGGGGGGGGCAGAGCAGAGAACCTGTGACTGACAGTGACTCTCTGCTCAGGGAACTCTGAGAACCAAGCGACCAGCTGTGTTTGATCGCTTGGATCTCAGTCTTAGAGCTGGCCACTTAGGTAAGTGTTATTCCAAAAAAAAAAAAACATTCCCATACTTCCCATACTTTAAAGTGGTTGTAAAGGCAGAAGGTTGTTTTTATTTTACTAAATTCTATGCAGTAATGTTAAAAAACCTTCTGCATGCAACTTCCCCCACAGCCTCCCCAAATACTTACCCGCACCTGATCTTGATCCAGAGATGTTAACTAAAGCCGTGTCTCCTGCTGCTGTGAATCAGAGCCAGTGACGAGGAGCGAGAGTGTGTCTTATGGACAAATAGAGCAGGGAGCCCGAGAGCGAGCACACATGAGTGCCCCCATAGCAAATAGCAAGCAGCTTGGGTGCACTCAGCGTGGGGGGGGAGCCGGGAGCACCAGCGGGGGACCCCAAAAGAGAAAGACCTGGGCTGTTTGTGCAAAACCATTACACAGAGAAGGTAAGTATAACATGTTTGTTATTTTAATTAGAAAAAACTAACAATCACTTTAAAACTTGTACCTACATGGAAGTTAAAGCGGGGATCCACCCAAAAGGGAAGCTCCGCTTGTCTGCCTCCTCTCCCGCAGCCGGCCTATTTACAAAGCCCAGCGTGCTTTGCTTAATCAATATGGCGATGGCAGCACCCGATAGCCTATTGGAAAATTGGCTCAGTTGAGGACACTGCTGGAGAGGGGCATTGCTAGTTCTACAAAAGATTTGGGGCTAGAGACCATAGCAGTGAAGTAAGGAAAGTCATAGACTTGGGCGGGCATTCGCATGTATATAATATACATGTGTGCGTGGGTATGTATGTGTATGTACAGTATATATATATATATATATATATTTTTTTTTTTTTGTTAAATATCTGAGTGAATCCCCCTTTACACTAGGGTCCCCATAAAGCCCCCCCCCCTTACATAAGGGTCACCAGAGAGCCCCCCTTACATCAGGATCCTTAGAGAGCTTCCCCCTTACAGCAGGGTCCCCAGAGAGACCCTTCCTTACATCAGGGTCTCCAGAGAGACCCTTCCTTACATCAGGGTCTCCAGAGAGACCCTTCCTTACATCAGGGTCTCCAGAGAGACCCTTCCTTACATCAGGGTCTCCAAAGAGCCCTTACATCAGGGTCCCCAGAGAGCCCCAAGGCTCAAGAGTGTGCTACATAAAGAATGCAGGGCTCAGCTGTGCCCATCTATGCCGCCTCACCAGTGCCCAGCAATGTAGCCTCACCAGTGCCCAGCAATGCAGCCTCACCAGTGCCCTGGAATGCAGCCTCACCAGTGCCCAGCAATGCAGCCTCACCAGTGCCCAGCAATGCAGCCTCACCTGTGCCCAGCAATGCAGCCTCACTAGTGCACCCCCACTGTAGTGCCCTTTGTCCCCTGCCTCCCCTCCCACTGTAGTGCCCTCTGTCCCCTGTACCCCCCACTGTAGTGTCCTCTGTCCTCTGCACCCCCCACTGTAGTGTCCTCTGTCCCCTGTACCCCCCACTGTAGTGACCTCTGTCCCCTGCAACCCCACTGTAGTGTCCTCTGTCCCCTGCACCCCACCCCACAAACACACACTGTATAGGTAAGACTCTCCTACCTTACATAGGTATAGAGCAAGCAGAGCAGCAGAGATTGAAATCACAGGGCTGGATGGGGGCGCGAACTACTGAAGTTAACTTTTCACATTAACAGGCTGGTGATTGGTTGCTGGTTTCCGACCCCTGCCTTTGAGACTAGGGGCTATAGGCTTTAGATTTGAGGCTATAGCCTCAGTATCCACCCCCTAGCAACACCACTGCTTATGGATTCCTGGCCCTAGTATTACAAGTCAGCAGCTACAGTATTTGTAGCTGCTGACTTTTAATTTTATTCTGAAGGAGCCTAGAGCTCAACTTTAATAATAAGTCCTGCCTGGTGGTATCATCAGTATCTTCTAAACTTGCCCCAGACGATGACGTCACTGTGCATGCATAGTGTTCTATGCATTGTACTATGTGCTCTGAATGCAAAAAGTGCCATGCTGCGGTTGTGACTCCTGTGCGCATGCATGAGAATGATGTCATTGCAGTTTAGTCATTCAAAAACTGAACAGCTCAAACCTAGAAGGAAGAAATTAAAATGGAAGCATGGGAACAGGGACAGCTCAGCGCTGGAAAGCTGGAAGGCTCTGTTTAAAAAGTATGCCTTACTGTGCTGGTATGTAGTGCATTATGCACATTATGGCATAAACCTGCAGGGGCCCATTTAAAAAAAAATGGTTTACTACAGTTTTAGACATTACAGCTTATTCCTCGGAGGGGGGGGGGGGGGGGGGGGGGAACCATTCTCGGCCTCTTATTGCTGTGTGTTCCAGTTATAGAGATGAACTCTCTCTAATCATCCTGATCACCAATGCCACCAGGATTCAAAGTGAAGATAAATGTAAATGTAGTGGCCATAACCCTCAATGGGGCGGCCTTGATTTTTGGGCTTACTGGTTACCTCCGCTTGGCTTGTTCTTCCATGTCTAGGGGTTCCCAGGGTTAGTACCCAACAACTTCGGACGCTGACAACATAAAAGTCCTTTATAAAGGTTTTTATTTGCAGGGGTAACATCCAACAAACACAGTCTCGTATGGGAACAGAGGGCAAGGGTGAAGAAACTCAGGCACCTTGAACTGCTGACAATTAAAAAGTCTCTAACACAAACCCAGAGAGTACCACTCGCAGCTGGGTGCTTCAAAGCTGAACAATCTCTAGCCAGAGATTATGGCAGTCAGCACTTTGATCCGGAACTTACAAAGTCTCTGACCTTGAGTAAAGTCTCAACCGAGAATGAAATAGGAACCTTTTCTCAGTACCTGAAACGTTTTCTGTCTCCTTGGCAGTACTGCAAAACTGTGGATTCATTAATGTCCTTGACAACCCAGCAACCAGGCACTTCTTGGGATGAAAAATTGGAAAAGAAACTGCGCTGCGGAAAATATACTCAAAATTGTGTATATATATGTAATTAATATATAGGCTTAAAAAAGCCTTACTGGAAGCTGCAACTCAACTGTAAAACATAACTACAGTGGCAAAGAAATAAAAAAGTAAAAAGAGTAGTGCTTAAACCAACAGTGTCGTGATAATAAATAACCAGGTGATAGATTAACCGTACCTCAACGGTGATCATAAGTAAACTAGAGTGAACCTTGAACCTATATATATAGACAGCACAACTAAATAAAAATAGAAGGACCACAAATCAATCCTATATACAAATAAATAAGTGTGTAATGAAACCCTTACAAATAAATAAATAATGTGGACAGTGAAATGGAAAAAATTGGACATAAACAATACAGGAATAAATGATAAAAGTCCAATAAAAACAAATAATTGGATGCATCTTCAAAAGTATTGCACCCGTGCAGTAAATGGTAAATTAATCAGTCCATCTCTCCAGATAGACCTTCAAAACAGCCCCAAGTGATCCGCCACCCTGGAAAAAAATTGAGATTTATTTCTTACCAAATGCACATGACACCCCATTACAGAGTGTCATAATATGCCTGTATAAAGGTAGTCCTCCTTAGATCTCCCTAGAGATGCAGCAGATACCAGCAGCCTTGATAAACCACTCCACAGTTCAGCTTACACAGATCAACTCTCATAGGTGTGGGTCTGTGAAAAATGGCAGAGGGTCACGGCAGGCCCCTTCTACATCCAAAACAATACTGGAGAACTTCTTCATACCATTTAGATGGAGCGTCGGTGGTGCTGAACTGAAGCCAAGCCGTGCTCTGAGTTCTCTCACCGCCCCGGGAAGTGTTCTCCTCCTCCCCCGGCTCTCTTGGTCTCTCTCTCTCTCTCTCTCCTCACTTACTCCATCCAGTCTTGGGATGCCAGCTTGTTGGCCCTTGGGGTGCCAGCTTGTTGGCCCTCCTTCGAAGAGTCCTCCCCGGTCGCTTACACGAGCTGCGATGCCCCTCCAAGTTGAGAGCGCACCCGGATGCCTTGAATACTCCCTCAGTTACTGTGCCTCGGACCAGCCGGTTCCGAGACTCGGGAACAGATGGATCCTTTGCCCTAGACCAAGCGTGTCTATGGGGCTAGTCAGAAGAACCATGTTGCGGGACGGCAAACGGTCCCGGGCCAGGGACCCCTCACGGGGCTACCCCTGTCCAGATTCAGGAACAGGCAGCTACGGCTGAACCCCGAACATGTGACTTCAGCACCTTAAGTACCCTTCCCCAGACTCCTCAGCGGGGAAAGGCGCACCCACTGATTGGCTCTGGGGAATGTTGATACTAAAAACGTCCAACCAAGCCTGGTTCTAGACCTGTCATGTGTACCTAACTGTACCCATGACCAGGCAGAACCCTAGTACAGCCCAACCAAACTGATGCCAAAGTTAAACCTGCACAATTAACCCTCAGAACCCCATTACTGTTCTGAGGAGAAAAACAAAATTTCCACATAGCGAATACCTTGTAAAAGTGTCGCCGCTACATAAAATTTTGAGTTATCACCAGAACAGGCATAGAGAGGAAATCTTCCATTGGGTACAATTGTTCCCATAACAATCATTTAAGACAGTGGAAAGATATCCTCTTATTTCCCATTAAGTCTACAGAAGAGGAAGCTGAGGGAAATCTCCCTAATAACACACAGTTGGCAAAATAAAAAGCTAACCGTTCTCTATCCAAAAAGATAAAGAGATTTTTTTGGGCTTTAGATATACTTAACATAAAAATGTAAAAAAAATGTGAACCAGGTCTAAAAGGAACATGCTTTTGTTGAGTTTGTAGTTTAGCTACAAAATGAACAAACCTGTATTACATGAATATTAATGATTGGGAGAATTTATGCTCTGAGATTGGAATGCTACTGCACTGCCCAAGCAAGATATCCTACTATGGTGAGACCTGCTGACACTGTAATTGACAGGTTGCCTCGGGTAGTCAGGCACTGGTATTCATCCGCTGCCTGTGACCCCTGCAACCTTGTTCTCAAGAAATTACTTCCATAACCTGTTGAGAGTAGATTGTATTACTGCACAATGTCTTACAATAGCAGTGGCCAGCAAACAGGCATCAATGTTTTAATATATAGAGAACACTCTTGTGTTGTTCTTTTCAATACTCAGTAAGATAAAGTGACACTAAACGATATCCTTATTCTCCAAACATAACCCGTACACATCCACTACTCAAAGAAGAACTAAAATCTCCTTTTTTAAAACGGAGAGCAGGCTGGTGTTTTATTGCAGAAGAGGCATGCAATGGGGTCGATTTACTAAAACTGGAGAGTGCAAAATCTAGTGCAGCTCTGCATGGTAGCCAATCTGCTTCTAACTTCAGTTTGTTCAATTAAGCTTTCACAATAAAACCTGGAAGCTGATTGGTTTCTGTGCAGAGCAGCACCAGATTTTACACTCTCCAGTTTTGGAAAATCAATCCCAAATTTTCTTCTGTAATAAAATAAACCTACCTGCCTGCTTGCAGTCTTCTTTAGAATGTACACTAAGCTGCATATGCAGCCTCACCAGTGCCCAGCAATGCAGCCTCACCAGTGCACCCCCAAACTAAAGTGCCCTTTGTCCCCTGCACCCCCCAGCCCCCACTGTAGTGCCCTCTGTCCCCTGTACCACCCACTGTAGTGTCCTCTGTCCCCTGCTGCCCCACTGTAGTGTTCTCTGTCCCCTGCACCCCCCACTGTAGTGTCCTCTGTCCCCTGCACCCCCCACTGTAGTGTCCTCTGTCCCCTGCACCCCCACTGTAGTGTCCTCTATCCTCTGCACCCCCCACTATAGTGTCCTCTGTCCCCTGCACCCCCAATGTAGTGTTCTTTGTCCCCTACAGCCCACTTCACAACACACACACTGTGTAGGTAGAACTCTCCTACTTTAAACAGGTGTACAGCAAGCAGAGCAGCAGAGATCGAAATCACAGTGCTGGATGGGGGTGGGAACTACTGAAGTTAACTTTTCACATTAACAGGCTGGTGATTGGTTGCTAGGATTGCCTGGCAACCAATCACCTGCTGTTTAATGTAGAAAGTTAACTCCAGAAGTTCCCACCTCCATCCAGCCCTGTGATAATGGCGGCTCGCCGTTGTCCAATGAAGAGGACAGCGGCGAAAATGTCCGCGGGTGCCTTCATTAAGCAGTGGCGGGCAGCCTGAGGGTCGCGAGCAGCCGACCCCTGCCCTAGAGACTTGGGGCTATGGGCCCAAGATTTGGGGCTATAGCCCCAGTAGCAGGGCCCATTTAAAAAGTTTTTGCCTAAAAAAGTTTTAGGCATTACAGCTTATTCCTACATCCCTAGGCTTAACAAGCATTTAAACTATGGCCAAAATGTAAAAGGATATATTCATTTCCACATTATGTTTCAATTATTTCAAACCTACTCCTATTAATCTGAATGATCTTGAAGTTTGTAAATGTACTTTGTGATGACCCCCACACATTTACTTTATTGAATTATGTGACACATACTCACTTTGCCCTGTAGGTGTGTCACCGAATTCACAGAGCCTGTCTTCTGAACTATAGAGATTCTGAGAGAGTCGCTACAGGAATCACTGCTTTCATGGGAAGGTACCATGGGATATGTAGCCAGGGCCGAAACTGGGGGGGGGGCTCAGGGGAGCATGTCACCCGGGCGCAGCATTGAGAGGGGTGCCGTGACTGATTTCGATCCTCCTGCAGCAGCTGAAAGCCACCCCAGCTGTCACTCCTGTCTATACCCCTTATTCTTAAACTGTCTGACTCCATACTCCTCTGGTCCCTGCGCAGCGCTCCCCTTCTCTCCTCCCGCCAGCTGGCTCTGTACAGTAAGGCATAATCCTCAGCATGGAGAAGTTCAGGATGATTGGTAAGACGGACACAAAATAGTTGCAATATAACCCTCCTCTACTCTCGTTCTCCTGGTCTTTCGTTCCCTGCAGCAGCGGTAGGATGGAGAGTGGGGGAAGAAAAGACCAGGTGAACAATTGCCCAGGAGGCTTATGTTGCAACTATTTTGTGGCCGTCTTACCGATCATGCTGAACTTCTCAATGATGAGGACTATGCCTTTATTCAGCCCGCCTGCTTACTGCACAGCCAGCCTGCCAGCAGGAGGAGAGGAGCGCTACAGGCGGAATAGAAGAGCATGGGTGGGGGTGTGGCGGGACCAGAGGAGTACGGGGGCTGGAGCACTGACTGCACAGCTATTGCCTGGGACTTTCTGTCTTTCCTGCCTTATTAAGCTTCTTCTTATCCCGCCTATTGTATCAGCTGTTGCACATGTGCATAGCGCACCTCTAACCCCTGCACTCTTCACGTAGTGCAGCCCTAAACCCTGCACTTTGTACACAGCGCACCCCTAAACCCTGCACTCTGTACGCAGCACACCCCTAAACGCTGCACTCTGTAGGCAGTGCACCTCTAAATCCTGCACTCTCTAAGTAGCGCACCCCTAAACCCTGCACTCTGTATGCAGTACACCCCTCCACCCTTAACTGAAATCCAGGGAACCTCAGCATCTCCATATGGTCAAACTTTGCTGCTTACCAGATATGCTGATTTAAGAGAAGCTCAACCTGCTGCATATTTACAACTTGAAATCCTCCATGGTCTGCTCCAGTCTCTCACAGGGTCTCTCCATGCAGCTTGAGCCTTGCACCAGAAGGCGGACCGGGAGCGCCATCACCTTCGAGGCTGGCCACAACCCCTCCGCGAGTCCAGAACTAAAAGCAGAACTAAAACCTCCTTTTTAAAAACTGTGAGCAGGCTGGTGTTTTATTGCAGAAGATGCAATGGGGTCGATTTACTAAAACTGGAGAGTGCAAAATCTAGTGCAGCTCTGCATGGTAGGCAATCCGCTTCTAACTTCAGTTTGTTCAATTAAGCTTTCACAATAAAACCTGGAAGCTGATTGGTTTCTGTGGAGAGCAGCACCAGATTTTGCACTCTCCAGTTTTAGTAAATCAGTCCCAATTTTTCTTCTGCAATAAAATAAACCTACCTGCCTGCTTGCAATCTTCTTTAGAATGTACACTGAGCTGCATATGCTCTGGCACAGATTGGGTGTGCCAGGATGACTGACTACTGCACATGCACCAGAGTGGCGTCATCCCATACAGTCTGGCAGCACCCCGACACCTGGAAGAAACTGGGCAGAAGATGCAGACTCCAGCAATGATAAACCGTTGAATGCCACTGGTAATAACTGGTTCTTCACTAATAGAACAGAGGCTGCCCATCCCCGCAAGTACCAGTCCATTCACACCAGCTCTAATAACACAGTCTAGGGAATTACTTTTTAAGATTTATTGCTTGAAGAAACTCTAATGCCCCTTACACATGAGCGGAAATTCCAGCCAGCAAAAGTCAGATTAAAGTTTTTAGTCCTAAAATGTTACCATGTGTATGCTTCGTCAGACTTTTGCTGGCGGAATTCCAGCCAGCAAAAGATTGAGAGCAGGTTTGTAAATTTTTCAGTCGGAAAAAGTTCAGATCGGAAATTCCGATCGTCTGTACCAATTCCGAAGCGCAACATTCCTACGCATGCTCGGAAACAATTCGACGCACGTTCGGAAGCATTGAACTTAATTTTCTCGGCTCATCGTAGTGTTTTACGTCACCGCGTTCCTGCCGGTCAAAAGTTCAGCAAACTTTTGTGTGACCATGTGTATGCAAGCCAAGCTTGAGCGGAATTCCGTTGGAAAAAACATCCAAGATTTTTCAGATGGAATTGCCGCTCGTGTGCATAAGGGTCCACTCACGGTGCTGAGACGGACCTGTCAGAGCCCCGCTTTCCTCTATGGGGAGATTGGATGAAAATTGACCGCCTGTCCGTTTTCATCTGATCCCATGTGATCCGCCAGACTTCTATTCTTTTTCTGTTTATTCTATTCTATTCTATTTTATATTATTTTATGTTATATTATTTTCTATTCAAATTTGAATGTATTCTATTTGTATTTCAGAAGATGGTTATATTCTTTCTAGTCTATTCTGTTGCTTTTTCTATTCTTTTCTGTTATTTTCTATTCTAATCTATTCTTTTCTATTCTATTCAAATTCAAATTGATTCTTTTTGAATTTTGGGAAATGGTTATATTCTTTCTATTCTATTTTGTCTATTGTATTATATTCTTTTATTTTCTGTTATATTCTTTTCTATTCTATTCTATTTTTTTCTATTCTAGTCCTTATTTTCTATTCAATTTTATTATCTTTGGAAATTGGAAAACTATGAGAATTTGAAAACATTTCGAATTGGAAAACTTTTTGATTTCAAAAACTATTCGAAATTGATCCGAAAACTATTCAAATCGATTCAAATTCAAATTTCGGCCAAAATTCTTTTTTGCTTATTTCGGATTCATTTAAAACTTGTTCCAATGTAATTCGGATATTTGGATACATCCGAATATCCAAAAAACGAAAATTCTTCCGAATTTCAATTCGGAACGAAATGAACTGCACATGTCTAGTCTGTACCAGGACTTGCTCCTGGCGGGCCTGGTCCTGCGCATTAGCCAGCATCAGCTGCTTAACCAAGTCCTCTATGGCTTGTTCAGAAGACTTCTATTACAGAATTTAGATTCTTATTTTATAATCATTTATGTTTGTTTGCAAACGATTGCTTAGAAGTAGTAGAATTTCATATCAACCAATATATATATATATATATATATTATGTTATTTCGTACCTATAGAAATTCTTGAACTTTAGATGACCTCTCTGCTTCATGTTGATATTTTTACTGGGTGAAAGTTCATTAGAATAGATTCAAGTTATATAGAATTGTTTTGAGTCCTTGAAATGCATATAAATCACAGAGATAAGATAAGACCATCTTATACAGGTGGAATATGGGAATATGGGAAAGTTATGTACAGTACATTAATTAAGTACAACAACAAAGGTCTGCTTGTGCCCTCATTAAAACTGTTAAAATACATTGAATAAGAAAACACTGATATGTGTATGTATGTGTGTGTATATATATATATATATATATATATATATATATATATATATATATATATATATATATATTATGTAAATAATACAGTACTTTTGCACATAAAATTTTATAGTGAGAAACATTAAGACATAACACATTTGGTGGGGTTATTGAAAGTTCATTCTCCCAAAGTCGTATATCTGTTTTATCAGGACAAGGAGAGTTTGATTTAACACAGCTGGCTGCCATATTGTCTCTACACAGGTGTATTTAATTGGACAAAACCAGTTATAAATCACTTTAATGGACATATAGGAATTCTGGGAATGAATAAGTTTGTCTGGTTGTAGAACAGGTGTAGAACCAATCATATCTAGGAGAGATGGCTAAGATAAGGCTTGCAAAAGGGTATATAAATGCAAGTTCTACAATTGTTAGGAGCTCATAATGCTGAACTCGATGTATGCTGCCCTATTGCATAGGTCATAGAGGTCAGAACCAGTGGGCAATTATCTGTTCAGATAGGCATCTATCAGGCTGACTGTCTATGCAGCCCTATTGCATGGGTGACAGGCAGTCAGAACCAATAGGCAACTATCTGTCCTTTTGTTGTAACTTGTCTCCTCATATGAGTCAAATAAAGAAAACTTCTTAACTTGATCCAGAGTGTGGTCTCAGGGGAACTTCGTTCACAACTTCCCAGCCTGTGCAGCTTTAACCCAGGACATGGGATTGGGCTGCACCCCTCAAACTGCCCGCATTCTCCACCAATTGTAAGGGATCAGAAGGGTGAACAGCTGGTTCAGAGACAGTCCAGTAAAAGTAGCTTTATTCAGCAAAAAGACAAATCAAACAGGAAAAACGATAGGCTTGTCTTGTAACAGTTGCGCACACCGGTAATGTTCAGTCTCTGTAGCAAACAGGCTTTATTTGCAAAGTTCACAGCTCTAGCCAAAGCTACAGTCTTTTATAAGGTTTAGCTCACCCTAGCAGGCCACAATCCAGCAATGGAGCTTTCCTCCCAGCGTGCTGATGTCTCTCTCACTCCAAGAAACAGCCCCACTGACACTTTAAGACCAGTTGACTAATAACCATGTCTGAATGGAAAGTACCTGCCCTCTTTGATTAACCCCCCTTTTAACCCAGCCCCAGGCTGACTCTCTACAGTGTGTTTCTTTCTTTTTGATTTCAATAAATACCACTTGGGTAATGCGCAAAGTTGGTGCGCCCTCTTTTCATTCTTTTTTATGGAAAAAACTATTTAGTGAAAGGATTTAAAAAGACACACGGCCATTCACTAATGTTGGAAGAGAAGCGCGTTAACCATAAACTGCGTAGAGGGTTGTCAGAGCGATAAGGATGTGGAATTCTCTTCCACAAGCAGTGGTATCAGCAAGGAGTGTCAATAGTTTAAAAAAACTATTAGATGGGCACCTGAACGACCACAACATACAGGGGTATACAATGTACTATTGACATAAACACACACACACATTAGGTTGAACTGGATGGACTGATGTATTTTTTCAGCCTCACCAACTATGTAACTAATCTACGTAGACATCTTGTTGGGGGATATACAAGGCTACAAATTTTAGGTTAAGGTGGTTTAGGAGGGGCTGAATTTTGTGGAGGGCAGCATAGTGGTGTAGTGGGTAGCACCCTCACCTAGCAGTAAAAAGGGTCGCTGGTTCGAATCCCAACCAGGACACTACCTGCCTGGAGTTTGCCCTGTGCCTGCGTGGGTTTGCTCCGGGTACTCCGATTTCCTCCCACACGCCAAAGACATGCTGGTAGGTTAATTGGCTTCTGTCCAAAAATTGGCCCTTGTATATGAATGGGGACCTTGGATTGTGGGCTCCTTGAGGTTAGGGACCGATGTGAGTGGGCAATGTACAGGGATAGGGACAATTGTAGACACGCACCCACACTCACTCAGGTTGAACTGGATGGACTGGTGTCTTTAGTCAACCTTACTAGCTATGTAACTATATCCAGGGTCACCCCGAGGACGACAGAGTTCATTGTCGTTGAAGTGCATAAACCGCAATATTTGCTTGTATCTAGTACTGGCCATGGCAGCAGAGAACATGGGCATCTGATGAATTGGGTCATTGGACTAAGATGACCACAACTCACACCTTTTAGTAATGCCGATTGTTGAGGGATAGGCCCAGAAAAGTCTTAAATTTGGAAACCGTGATATCTTTCCATGCAAATTGTCTGGCAAGGGTCAAATTTGGGTTTGTGGCAATAAATTGATCAGCATATAAATTGCTTTGGTCCACAATAGATCTGTACAGATCTTCCATTAAAAACAGCTAAAAAAAAACAAGGGGCATTAAATCTGCAGTTTGCAACCTGAATTTCGGGTTGGCCAGTAAATGGGGGAAGTACGGACGCTGCAGAATCTGTGGGCTGCCAATCAGGATTTGCAAGCCCATCAGGAAGGGCACTATGGGCTCTATGGGCCGGTCTTTGAATTCTTGGTGCCTACGGGACACTTCTTGTGCTAGCCACCAGCTTGAACTGCACCTATGGGACTCTGTTTGAACTACAAAAAAAATGTAAATGCTAGTGCTAGCAGAGATCAGGCCTGACTTGTGTACTATGTATTGGAAGTGACAGTGATTTACAGATACTGCACTTGTTTGGCCGGGGGGGGGGGGGGGGGGGGGGGGGAGCGGAGGCACTAAACGCACGTGCTGGCAAGTGTCAGGGCTGATCCTCCTAATGCTGCGTTTTTGGGAACACTATACTATTAGGGATGCTAGTATAGTTCTGATCAAATCAATGATATTGATAAGTTCAGACTATGCTAGTAATGGAGGTGTTTCGTGTGTGTGTGTGTGTGTGTGTGTATGTGTGTGTGTGTGTGTGTGTGTTAGTGTTACTGGCAATCAAAGGGTTAAAATGTATTAGTGAATATATGGCAGGCAATCTGATGCTGTCTGGGATTAATGCTAACTGACGCTGATGCTAACTAGCGTCACCCGTGACACTAATCTAGTGAGCAGAAAAAAGATCTGTACACTGTACTAATGACACTGTGACAGGGAGTGAAACGGTTAACTGGGGGTGATCAGGGGGTTAAATCTTTATTAGGGAATATATGGCGGGAACCTATCTGGGACTGCCGCTAACACTATTTAGCATCACAAGTGATACCAATACAGTGATCAGTAAAAAATCTGTACACTGTACTTAGTGACACTGTGACAGGGAGTGAAAGGGTTAACGGGGGGACGGGGAAGATCAGGGGGTTAAATGTGCCTAACTGTGTCAGTATAGTGCATTACTTAAGGTCTGAGGGGATTGCATAATTTCCTGTGCCTGTGTTTACATTACACAGGCACAGGACATTCTGCTATTGGTCAGAACCGATCAGCAGGCCCAGGTCATAAATCATTGGCCTGGACCTGATGATTGATCGGCTCTGAAATGTATCCGATCGCTGCTTACCTGTAGGTAAAATTAATATCTCCTAAACGTGCACTGTTTGGAAGATTTTCACCCTGCATGCAGCCAGTAACATCACTGGCACATGCGCGCTGAAGGTCCGGCATACCTTGCCGTAACTGGAGAGCTTAGTGCCGGAACCGAGGGCTCCTGCATGGGATTGACATCGTTGCGGCTCTGGCCAATCCCACAGCCGGAGTGCACAAACTCGGAAGAAAGACTGGGGGAAGATGTCAGCCTTTCTAGCGTTGACAGCGCACCGTGGGAGTGCTTTGTTCGAAGGTAAGTATCCCATAATGTGCTAGTATGCTATGCATACTAGCACATTATACAATTGCCTTACAGATGTTTTTTTTACCAGCCACAGTTTACACCCACTTGAGTATTTTAACGAAAGAAAAATAGGGCTTTGATCCGCTCCAAAAATTGAATGTTGACAGAAGCTGATGTAAATGGGTGATCATCCATTTACATCTGTTTTTCTATAGAGATGCATTGATGTCCAAACAGTCCACATGTGTGAAAGGGGCCTTACTAGCTAGATCATCAGATGAAAATAAGTAAACAAAAGCCTAAAAAAGAAAATCATTGCAGAAATCACATCTGATGCCCCGTACACACGATCGGACTTTCCGGCGGGATTGTCCGCTGGACTAGAGTCCGCCGGACAATCCGTTTGTGTGTGGGCTCCAGGGGACTTTTTCTTCCCAAAAGTCCGGCGGACTTAGTAAGAAGTTTTGACTCAGCAGTCTGGCGGACAATCCGGCCGTCTGTGTGCTAGTCCGTGGGACTTTTGAAATTAACGTACTTGCCCCACACACGGAGTAAAGTCCATTCATTTAGAACATGACTCCAGGTAGACGGGACTAGCGAAGGAAGTCAATGCCGCCACCTCGATCGGCGAAATTGACACCTCGCTAGCCTCGTCACCTGGTATGGATTTAAAGGGGAATCCCTACTCCGAAAAAACGGCATGGGGGTCCCCCCAAATCCATATCAGACCCTTATCCGAGCACGCAGCCCGGCCGGTCAGGAAAGGGGATGGGGACGAGCGAGCGCCCCTCTCCTGAGCCATACCAGGCTGCGTGCCCTCAACATGGGGGGTGCCTTGGGGAAAGGGGGGCCCTGCGGCCCCCCACCCGAAAGCACCTTGTCCCCATGTTGATGAGGACAAGGGCCTCTTCCCGACAACCTTGGCCATTGGTTGTCGGGGTCTGCGGGCGGGGGGGCTTATCGGAATCCGGCAGCCCTCTTCAATAAGGGGGCCCCCAGATTCCGGCCCCCCACCCTATGTGAATGAGTATGGGGTACGATGTACCCCTACCCATTCACCTGGGGAAAAAAGTGTAAATAAAAACACAACACAAGTTTTAAAAATACTTTATTACACAGCTCCGGGGGTCTTCTTCCGTCTTGGGGGGTCTTCTCGCTGGACTCCTACGCTATCTTCTGCTAGCTCTTTTACTAGCAGAGGAGCCCGGCTTTCTTCTTCGTTGCCGCCGCTGTCTGGGGGTCTTGTTTCGACTTCGGGGGTCTTGTCCCGCTCTTCTGTTCTTCTTGCCGGGCCTCCGCTTTCTTCTTCCAGCTCTTTTACTAGTGGTGGCCCGGGCTTCTGTTGCCGTCGCCGTCGCCGCCGCCTTCTGCTTCTTGTTCTTCTTTCTTCATTTGATGTTAACTCGACGCTGTCTCTGGCCGTATTGGCAGAGACACGCTGTGCTGTGACTTATATAGGGACAAGGGGCGGGGCCAACGCTACATGTCATATGGTGACCCCGCCTCCCTATGATGTCACAGTCCCGGAGGATGCTGGAAATGTGACATCATAAGGGGCGGGGCACCATGTGACATGGGTCAGTGGCCCCGCCCCTTGTCCCTAT
The DNA here is from genome assembly GCA_028564925.1 of Lithobates sylvaticus. Lineage (NCBI taxonomy): Eukaryota > Metazoa > Chordata > Amphibia > Anura > Ranidae > Lithobates > Lithobates sylvaticus. The sequence goes on from CM053036.1 coordinate 108,868,707, forward strand.
ATAATTTACAGCACAACTTGTGTTGTGTTTTTATTTACACTTTTTTCCCCAGGTGAATGGGTAGGGGTACATCGTACCCCATACTCATTCACATAGGGTGGAGGGCCGGAATCTGGGGGCCCCCTTATTGAAGGGGGCTCCCGGATTCCGATAAGCCCCCCGCCCGCAGACCCCGACAACCAACGGCCAAGGTTGTCGGGAAGAGGCCCTTGTCCTCATCAACATGGGGACAAGGTGCTTTGGGGTGGGGGATCTAGACGGCGGCATTGACTTCCTTCGCTAGTCCCATCTACCTGGAGTCACGTTCTAAATGAACGGACTTTACTCTGTGTAAAAGTCCGGCGGATTGTCCGCCGGAAAAGTCCGGGCGTGTGTGGGCATGTCCGCACGTACTAAGTCCGACGGGTAGTCCGGCCGAAAAGTCAGATCGTGTGTAAGTGGCATAAGGATTGGTAAACTGCAATATAATAAATGTTAGCTTTGGGGATTAATATCGCTTTCTGAATAAATACTTGCATACTTTGTTTTTTTTAAACCCGAGTTTAGTGTCACAAGGTTACTCAAGATTAATGATCCCAAACTTTTTGCCAATAACTTCATAACTGGTTTCCTTCAGTAAAGCATGGAGGAGGTAATATCCTGTTATGGGGGTGTTTCTCTGCAGCAGGGACTGGAGCACTTGTCAGGATAGAAGGGAAAATGGATAGGGCAAAATACTATCAAATTCTTGAGAAAACCCTGCTGTCCTCTGCCAGAAAGTTGTGAATAGAAAGAAGGTTTAGCTTCCAACATGACAATGACCCAAAGCACAAAATTACCACAGAAAAAGGAGAAAAAGGGTTAAAGTCCTTGCATGGCTTAGTCAGAGCCCAGACTTAAACCCCATTGAAAATATGTGGAATGACTTGAAGAATGCAGTCCACAAACGGTCACCATCAAATGTAACTAAACTTGAGCAGTTCTGCAAAGAAGAGTGGGCAAATATTGCAGTCTAGATATGCAAAGTTAGTAGAGACATATCCCAACAGACTAAAGGCTGTAATTAAAGCAAAAGCTGGTTCACCAAAATACCGACACAAAGCGGTGACCCTTTTTTCAACTCAGTGATTCTGTTTATTATTTTTTTTCTGACATGTTGGTGTTATATCTTTCACTTGGATGTTATAAGTTGCACTGAGTAAATGCAGCTCGATAAAATAAACACAGTGTCTGACTTAATTTCAGGCTGCAAAGCAACAAAATGTGATTATTTTAAAGGGGGGTGATTATTTTCTATACCCACTGTATATATGTAGATCAGGGGTCTCAAAGTAACGGCCCGCAGGCCATTTACGGCTCACGGACCGGTTACAAATGCGCCACAGGACTGCTACACCAGGTTTAGGGCTGGATTGGCCTAAAAGGATACTGGTAAATTTCTCGGTAGGCTGCCTGCCCTGGGGCCGCTGCTGAGGCGGGGGGTGCCAAAGTGCCAGAGTGCTCCCCTCCCTTCTCCTCTCCTTGTGTACGTCACACACAGCGGGGATCTGCTGCTGTGTCACAGAGCTTTGATCTGAATTGTTCGGCGGCGCTGTAACAAAGTTCTGCCTCGAAGACGAGCTCCTGTGGTAGTGTGACATGTAACATAGGAGACAGTCTAGGAGGCAGGACTTTGTTACAGTGACCGCCCGGGCAATTCAAATACAAGCTCTGTGACACAGGCTGTATTTGACGGGCACTGGTAGGCTGCATTTGATGGGCACTGGTGAGGCTGCATTTGATGGGCACAGTGAGGCTGCATTTGGTGGGCACTGATAAGGCTGAATTTCTTGGGCACAGTGAGGCTGTATTTGATGGGCACTGGTGAGGCTACATTTAATGGGCACTGGTGAGGCTGCATTTGATGGGCACAGTGAGGCTGCATTTGGTGGGCACTGATAAGGCTGCAATTGATGGGCAAAGTGAGACTGCATTTGATGGGCATAGTGAGGCTGCATTTGATGGGCACTGTGAGGTGCGCTTTTGGTGGGCACTGATAAGGCTGCATTTGATGGGCACAACGGGGCTGCATTTGATGGGCACAGTGAGGCTGCATTTGATCGGCACTGGTGAGGTTACATTTGATGGGCACAGTAAGGCTGCATTTGATGGGCACTGATGTGGCTGCATTTGATGGGCACAGTGAGGCTGCATTTGATTGGCACAGTGAGGCTGCATTTGGTGGGAACTGATAAGGCTGCATTTGATGGGCACAGCGGGGCTGCATTTGATGGGCACAGCGGGGCTGCATTTGATGGGCACAGTGAGGCTGCATTTGATGGGCACTGATGAGGCTGCATTTGATGGGCACAGTGAGGCTGCATTTGGTGGGCATTGATAAGGCTGCATTTGATGGACACTGGTAGGCTGAATTTGACGAGCACTGGTGAAGCTGCATTTGATGGTCACAGTGACTGATAGCAAGCAGTAACTACCACTGTATATAGTTTAATATTGTTTTTGAAGTTTGAAAGTTTGCATACAGCCCCCATGGGACATAAAAACTTATGCAGTAACACTCGGGTAATTTGAGCTTGAGGCCCCTGATTTAGATGCACCAGTGGCTGATATCCTGCACTATGGTGCATAGGAAATCCTTTCAAGATCAATGCTGAAATGTCACCTAGCACAGGACGGTAGTAATCAAACCACTGTATGTGTTTCTACTATAAAAGCTTCTGTTACAATAGTGTCCTCTAGTGGTAGAGGTAAACCAATCCTGTGTCACTGTCTCATCGATATGCAAAACCACATGAATAAAATAAAACCCTATATAATGCATATCCACAATGTGCAAATTTGCAAATCTCACATAAATGATTATGTTTTTCCTGTCACTATCTAATGAATGTACAAAATCATATGAAAAAAAAATAAAAACCTTATTTCATATCATTTGTATTATATCAGTGAAAAGGGACATAACATAATCAACCAAACCAGTCCAAGAGAGATATAGAAGAGAACAAAAATAAGTGGCAGAGGGTTCAAAAGAGAGGAGGAATTAATGGTTGGGGTGGCAGGAACCAGTATAGGGGAAATGGAAAGACCAGCACAAGGATACCCCTATAGAAAAGGATATCAGAATCCCAGACAACACTCCATAACATACAACACTCCGAGAGGACTAGGATGAGAGGGAGACAGAGACCAAGAAGATGCAAGGAAGGCAAGAAAGAAAAGGGGAGTTTTAGGGGAGGGTATTTTTAATTTGAGTAACATGGACACACACCCCCCCCCCCCCCCCCTTTTTTCAGGTCTCGTCTCCTGTGCTCTGTATTCACAGCTATACTGTATAGGTGAAAAATTGTGGGTAAATACTGCGCTGTGACTAAAATCATATGAATAAACCCGCAAGCATCGCCAAAAGACAAACTAAAAATAAAAAAAAAAATATATATAAAAGATGCTGCGCTAAAAATATATATGTGTATGACAATGAAATCTATATAAAAAAATCACATAAAGTGCAAAGTGAATAATCTTATAAATCATAAAAATTAAATTATGAAAAAATGTCTGGTAAATAATGCTAATATAGGTCTTGTAAGGACATTAGCAATATATAACATTGAAAGAGTTCATAAAGTCCTCAAAGGAGAGATGCTGACAGCACCACCACCCTTAGAAATGGGGCTTACCGGATCTCACAGACCTGAAAAGGCATATACCACTCAAGTCGTGATTAGCTTATAGTTGGTATCCAGAAGGGTGCAGCTGGTCCCTGCTTCAAAAGTGGTCACCAATGCTTCACACAATGTGACATCAATGAAGTCTCAAGGGATGTACAGCAGATTAGTGAGGAGGGGGAAGGGCATCAGATATCCTCTTATTCATGCATTGTAAATCATAACAGAAAAAACCTGCATGGTGTAATATCTTCGAGAGATATTTATTTAATCATAATAAGGATTAAAAACACTCACATTTGTAAAGTAAAAAACAGGCTATTCAAAGTACTGGAAATGGTGCAATGTTGTTGGTAAGGTCCATCTGATGCGTTTCGTCCTCTAAGACATCATCTGGGCTACCCCAGATGACGTCTTAGAGGACGAAACGCGTCGGATGGACCTTACCCACAACATTACGCCATTTCCAGTACTTTGAACAGCCTGTTTTTTACTTCACAAATGTGAGTGTTTTTAATCCTTAATATGATTAACCACTTGACCACTGGGCACTTAAACCCCCTTCCTAACCAGACCAGTTTTCAGCTTTCTGTGCTCTCACACTTTGAATGACAATTACTAAGTCATGCAACACTGTACCCATATGAAATCTTTGTCCTTTCCCTTCTGTTAAAATTTATTGCAGAGTATTGGCAGAGTATTGGCAGAGTATTGGCAGAGTATTTCAGAGTATTGCAGTGTTGCAGAGTATTGGCAGAGTATTGCACAGTATTGCACAGTGTTGCAGAGTATTATTATTATTATTATTATACAGGATTTATATAGCGCCAACAGTTTGCACAGCGCTTTACAACATAAGGGTAGACAGTACAATTACAATACAAATCAATACAGGAGGGATCAGAGGGCCCTGCTCGTTGGAGCTTACAATCTAGAAGGGAGGGTCAATTGGAACAAAAGGTAATACTGTGGGGGGATGTGCAGATGGAGAAAATGAAAATAAGGTTGTTGTTAGGTGTGGGTAGGATATGCTTCTCTGAAGAGAAGGGTTTTCAGGGATCTTCTAAAAGCTAATAAAGTAGGAGATAAGCGGACAGATTGGGGTAAGGCAAGTATTGGCAGAGTATTGCACAGTAATGCAGAGTATTGCACAGTATTGTACAGTATTGCACAGTGTTGCAGAGTATTGGCAGAGTATTGCACAGTGTTGCAGATTATGGGCAGAGTACTGCAGAGTATTGTCACTGAGCAGCGCTGTGGGCACTACACATCCATCCCACAGCGCTGCTGCAATCTCTCCCCCTCTCCCCTCGCACCGTAACGATCGGTACAGAGAGGGGAGGGAGGAACCGGCGTCATGACGTCATTTGACAGAGCGATCACGTGGTGAAAGGCCCATATCAGGGCAGTTTACCGTGATGCGCCGGGTCTTCCAGACCCGGCGGTCACGGATATTTATGGGAGCACGCCCCAGGGGGTGCGCGAGAGCAAGATTCTGTGAGGGCGTCCAATGACGCCCTCCCAGAATAAGCCGACCGCGCTGTAGCCGTATTTCAGCTATGGCCCGGTCGGCAAGTGGTTAAATAGATATCTCTCGACGATATCACACCATGCAGGTTTTTTCTGTTATGATTTACAATGCATAAATAGAAGGATATCTGATGACCGCCCTTTCCCCTCCTCACTAATCTTCTGTACATCCCTTGAGACATCATTGATGTCACATTGTGTGAAGCATTGGTGACCACTTTTGAAGCAGGGACCAGCTGCACCCTTTTGGATACCAACTATAAGCTAATCACGACTTGAGAGGTATATGCCCTTTTCAGGTCTGTGAGTTCCGGTAAGCCTCATTCCTAAGGGTGGTGGTGCTGTCAGCATCTATACTGTATAGGTGCCCTGGACCTCTCCTGGGTCCTGTTTGGATGGGCTGGCCCCACCTGTGGCCTGTGTGGATGGGCCCCCCCTGTGTCCTGTGTAGATGGGCCCCCTATGTCCTGTGTGGATGGGCCCCCCGTGTCCTGTGTGGATGGGCCCCCCGTGTCCTGTGTGGATGGGCCCCCCGTGTCCTGTGTGGATGGGCCCCCTGTGTAAATGAGCCCCCTGGGTCCTGTGTGGATGAGTCCCCTGTGTCCTGTGTGGATGGGCCCCCTGTGTCCTGAGTGGATGCCCCCCCCCCTGTGTCCTGTGTGGATGGGTCCCCTCTGTCCTGTGTGGATGGGCCCTCTGTATCCTGTGTGGATGGGCCCCCGTGTCCTGTGTGGATGGGCCCCCCTGTGTTCTGTGTGGATGGGCCCTCCTGTGTAAAAGCCCCCCCCCCCCATGTATCCTGCGTAAATGGGCCCCCTGTGTCCTGTGTGGATGGGCCCCCTGTGTCCTGTGTGGATGGGCCCCCTGTGTCCTGTGTGGATGGGTCTCCTGTATCCTGTGTGGATGGGCCCCCTATGTCCTGTGTGGATGGGCCCCCCGTGTCCTGTGTGGATGGGCCCCCCGTGTCCTGTGTGGATGGGCCCTCCTGTGTCCTGTGTGGATGGGCCCTCCTGTGTAAAAGCCCCCCCCCCCATGTATCCTGCGTAAATGGGCCCCCTGTGTCCTGTGTGGATGGGCCCCCTGTGTCCTGTGTGGATGGGCCCCCTGTGTCCTGTGTGGATGGGTCTCCTGTATCCTGTGTGGATGGGCCCCCTTGTGTCCTATGTGGATGGGCCCCCTGTACCCTGTGTAGATGCCCCCCCTGTGTCCTGTGTGGATGGGCCCCCTGTGTCCTGTGTGGATGCCCCCCCCCTGGTTCCTGTGTGGATGGGTCCCCCTGTGTCCTATGTGGATGGGCCCCCTGTGTCCTGTGTGGATGGGTCCCCTGTGTTCTGTGTGGATGGGCCCCCTGTGTCCTGTGTGGATGGGCCCCCGTGTCCTGTGTGGATGGGCCCCCCTGTGTTCTGTGTGGATGGGCCCTCCTGTGTCCTGTGTGGATGGGCCCTCCTGTGTCCTGTGTAAATGCCCCCCCATGTATCCTGTGTAAATGGGCCCCCTGTGTCCTGTGTGGATGGGTCTCCTGTATCCTGTGTGGATGGGCCCCCCTGTGTCCTATGTGGATGGGCCCCCTGTACCCTGTGTAGATGCCCCCCCCCCTGTGTCCTGTGTGGATGGGCCCCCTGTGTCCAGTGTGGATGCCCCCCCCCCTGGTTCCTGTGTGGATGGGTCCCCCTGTGTCCTATGTGGATGGGCCCCCTGTGTCCTGTGTGGATGGGTCCCCCCTGTGTCCTGTGTGGATGGGCCCCCCTGGGTCCTGTGTGGATAGGGCCCCCTGTGTCCTGTGTGGATGGGGCCCCCTGTGTGGATGGCCCCCCTGTGTCCTGTGTGGGTGGGCCCCTCTGGTCCTGTGTGGATGGGTCCCCTGTGTCCTGTGTGGATGGGCCCCCTGGGTCCTGTGTGGATGGGCCCCCCTGGATCCTGTGTAGATTGGCCCCTCTTTCCTGTGTGGATAGACCCCCCTGTGTCCTGTGTGGATGCCCCCCCGGGTGCTGTGTGGATGGGTCCCCCCAGTGTCCTGTGTGGATGGGCCCCCCTGGGTCCTGTGTGGATGGGGCCCCCTGTGTCCTGTGTGGATGGGCCCCCTGTGTCCTGTGTGGATGGGTCTCCTGTATCCTGTGTGGATGGGCCCCCCTGTGTCCTATGTGGATGGGCCCCCTGTACCCTGTGTAGATGCCCCCCCTGTGTCCTGTGTGGATGGGCCCCCTGTGTCCAGTGTGGATGCCCCCCCCCCCCGGTTCCTGTGTGGTTGGGTCCCCCTGTGTCCTATGTGGATGGGCCCCCTGTGTCCTGTGTGGATGGGTCCCCTGTGTGGATGCCTCCATGTGTCCTGTGTGGATAGGCCCCCCTGTGTGGATGGCCCCCCTGTGTCCTGTGTGGATGGGCCCCCTGGGTCCTGTGTGGATGGGCCCCCCCTGGGTCCTGTGTAGATGGCCCCCTTTTTCCTGTGTGGATAGACCCCCCCTGTGTCCTGTGTGGATAGACTCCCCCTGTGTCCTGTGTGGATGGGCCCCCCCTGTTTCCTGTGTGGATGGGTCCCCCCTGTGTCCTGTGTAGATGGGCCCCCTGTGTCGATGGGCCCCCTGTGTCCTGTGTGGATTGCCCCCCTGGGTCCTATGTGGATGGGTCCCCCCTGTGTTTTGTGTGGACGGGCGCCACTGGTTCCTGTGTGGATGGGTCCCCCTGTGTCCTATGTGGCATTCTAGAGGCCTGTGTGCATGAGCATATGGTGTTCCCTTCTAAATGGGATACAGAACCCAAGTGGAAACCTTTCATCTGATTTCTAAATTGCTGCATATGTAAATTCCAAAAGCCAATATAAAGGAATAATAGTGGTAAAAAAAAGATTAACTTGTGGGTTTAACCAATCTTGTTTTTTTGTACAATTCTCCATTAAGGGGGCGTGACAAGGGGTGTGTCCTATGCCTGCATACTTTTGCTGATAGGTGTCCCTCATTCCCATCTCAAAAAGTTGGGAGGTATGTATCAGTGCCCATTTGTGCCTCCTCATCAGTGTCCCCTATCAGTGCCCACCAGTGCCTCCTCATCAGTGTCACTTATCAGTGCTGCCTATCAGTGCAGCATCATCAGCGCACATCAGTGAGGGAGAAAAATTACCTGTTTGCAAAATTTTATAACCAATTATGATAAACGTTTTTGTATTTTTTTTCGAAATTGTGTGTCTTTTTTCATTTAGCAAAAAAAATAAAACTGTGATGATAACCACTTGAGGACCGGAAGGATTTGCCCCTTAACCGCTTCCCGACCAAGGCACGACGATGTACGTTGGCAGAATGGCACGGACAGGCATATGGGCGTACAGGTACGTACCTTTAAATTTGTGCGCCGGTCGGAACCTCCGTGAGTCGGATCGCGGGTCCCGCGGACTCGATCGCTGTGGGGATACCCACGATTGTCTCACGGGGAGGAAGAACGGGGGAGATGCTAAAGTAAACAAGCATCTCCCTGTTCTGCCTAGCAACAGTGACACTGATCTCTGCTCCCTGTGATTGGAGCAGAGATCAGTGATGTGTAAAACACAGCCACGCCCCCCCACAGTTAGCAACACTCCCCTAGGACACACTTAACCCCTCCACTGCCACCTCCTGGTTAACCCCTTCACTGCCAGTGTAATTTACACAGGAATCAGTGCATTTTTATAGCACTGATTGCTGTATAAATGACAATGGTCCCAAAAATTTGTCAAAAATGTCTGATGTGTCCGCCATAATGTCACAGTCACAATAAAAATTGCTGATCGCCGCCATTATTAGTAAAAAAAAATTATTATTATAAAAATGCCATAAAATTATCCCCTATTTTGTAAACGTCATAACTTTTGCGCAAACCAATCAATAATCGCTTATTTCGATTTTTTTTTACCAAAAATATGTAGAAGAATACATATCGGCCTAAACTGAGGGAAAAAAACGTTTTTTTTATACATTTTTGGGGATATTTATTATAGCAAAAAGTAAAAAATAATGTGTTTTTTTCAAAATTGTCGCTCTTCTTTTGTTTATAGCGCAAAAAATAAAAACCGCAGGGGTGATCAAATACCACAAAAAGTAAGCTCTATTTTTGGGAAAAAAGGACGTCAATTTTGCTTGGGAGCCACTTCGTACGACCGTTAATTGTCAGTTAAAGCGACGCAGTGCAGAATCGCAAAAAGTGGTCTGGTCTTTGGCCAGCAAAATGGTCCGGTCAGAAAGTGGTTAATGAGCAAGCCGTTTTTTGCGATACGGCACTGCGTCGCTTTAACTGACAATTGCGCGGCCCTTGCGATGTTGTACCCAAACAAAATGCATGTCCTTTTTTTCCCACAGAACTTTCTTTTGGTGGTATTTGATCATCTCTGCAGTTTTTTATTTTTTGCGCTATAAACAAAACGAGAGATCGAGCACTTTTGACAAATTTTTGGGACCATTGACATTTATACAGCGATCAGTACTATAAAAATGCACTGATTACTGTGTAAATGTCACTGGCAGGGAAGGGGTTAACACTAGGGGGGCGATCAAGGGGTTAAATGTGTTCCCTGGGAGGTGTTTCTAACTGTGGGGGAGTGGACTGACTGACTAGGAACAGCAGATCTGTCTCTCCTCCCTTGACAGAACGGGATCTGTCTGTTTACATTGACAGATCCCCGTTCTGGCTCTCTGTGGAGCGATTCCAGGTGGCTGGCAGCCGGCCATGCGGACCGGGTCAGGCGTCGTATGCGCCCCCTATCGCTCTTAAAGTGGCCGACGTACAGCTACGGCGATTCGCCCAGGAGAGCCAACCTGCCGTAGTATAATGACAGTGTCTGGTCTTAAATACCACCAAAAGAAAGCTCTATTTGTGTGAAAAAAATGATAAAACTTTTTTTTGGGTAGTGTGCCATGACTGTACAATTGTCATTCAAAGTGCAAAAGCTGAAAATTGGCCTGGGCAGAAAGGGGGTGAAAGTGCCCGGTAGGCAAGTGGTTAAAAAAAAAAAGACGATCTACAACTTACAAATGTGTAAACCATGTTAATTACCTACTTAGCCTTCAGTTGACAACCTGGAAAACGTTTCTATTTAAGTTTGATGTCTATAAAGTCATTGAGTTATATGTTGGATGCATACTACTGAATGTACCACCTTAATGCTTTCCTTCTAAAGAATTGTTAACAAGTATATACCTGTATGTTTATTCTTTGATGTTAATAAACTTTGAATGTAAAAAAAAAAAAAAAAAGACTTTAATACCGCTTTAAAACCTGGATCAGTGTACTGCGTATGATAATGTACAGTGTGAGTGCGCTCATCTATGTTTCTTTGCTGTATTTGATGTCATCATCATTGCATGCTGTACATCTAATTATGTGCATTGTCGTTGTATAGAGCTTCTAACACAGGGGACATGCATTTACTCCCATCAAAGGGATGCTAAATCTGCACATACAGCTCCATGCAAAGGGCATTCATTTCTATGTCAGCAATCAGGAACCCAGGGAACACGGACTGTCATCCACACTACAATCCGACAGCTGATCAGCCACGTGTTCCTCCTGCTGCACACTACAACACCGCCCCCTATGGCGGGGCCAAAAGCAGCTTTCCCTTAGTTCTCGAAACAGCGCGCTTCCTCTCTACCGCCCAGGGAAAGCTATGACGCTTGATGAAGCCCGGATGTCTAGCTCTGCGTGGTGATTGGTCAGATTGTAGAAGGAGGCGGGACCGATCTGGACTGGGCTATTAACACATGGGAGTCAGTGTGCACCAGGTAGATATGTGTGTGCGGGCGCTGGAGGGGCGCTACACGGGAGAGAATATACAAAAAACAGCTGTCCAGATATTTGACCTTTATATGACTGTTTTTTCTAGCGCTGGGAGTTTTTTGTTGTTTGATATATGCTACACGAGAGAGATTTAGGGGCTGCTACTGAGGAGGAATGGCGGGGAGGGAGTTTGATGGAGTGTAGTGAGAAGGAAGTGTGTGAACCTGTAGGTAGGTGGGGGAGGAGTTCCCTGGGGGGGGGGGGGTAATACTGTCGGAAGACTGAGCTCTCATTGGCTGAAAGACTGCACGTGGTTGGCTGTACACTGTGGCTTCCCTATGTCCTGGGTGTGACAAGGGGGTCACTCACTACCATATGAGTGTTGTCTGCACAGAACATTACAGGCAGAGGGTGCCCAGAGGACTGGCATTTACATGCTTTTAGTGCTTAGACACATACATCTTCTACAGGCTGTGCACATGTTTACATGTACATACAAAAAAACTAGATATGTAGGACAACAACAACAACAAAACTTGTTGATTTTGTTTGTTAAATGCCCTAAATGTAGCGCACATTTCCATATGTAGACGTAGCTGTGTGTTTGGCTCTATTGATTCCTATAGTGCTGTGTTTAGATGTTTACAAAACTAGATTCTGTATACATGTAAATGTGGCATTCTAGAGGCCAGTGTGCATGAGCAGATGGCGTTCCCTTCTAAAGGGGATACAGAACCCAGGTGGAAAGAGGCAATATATTAAACCAAGAAGCATGTTCCTGGATTTCTTAACCCCTTTCTTCCCACGCTATAGCCGAAAGATTGCGACAACACGGCTTAATTTGTCAGGAGGTCATACATGGACGCCCTCCCATGATCACGCTGCTCGCACGCCCCCTGCGGTGCATTCTGTGATCACTGATTCCTTCAAAAGCAGCTGATCACAGATCAGGATAAAGGGCCAATCACAGTGGCCCTTTACCACACGATCAGCTGTGTCCAATGAACACAAGCCGGTTATCAGCTTTTCTTTCCTCACACACAGTTTAAAGGGGTCTCAAACTGGCGGCCCTCCAGCTGTTGCGAAACTACAAGTCCCAGGAGGCATTGCAAGGCTGACAGTTACAAGCATGACTCCCACAGGCGGAGGCATGATGGGACTTGTAGTTTCGCAACAGCTGGAGGGCCGCCAGTTTGACACCCCTGGAACAAAGCAAAAGAGAGCCAATAAATGGCTTGTGTCAAAGGGCACTGATAATCAGGGCAGTCCCACCAGTCCTGCCAATCAGTGTTCTTCAGTGCAGCCCCATCAGTGCTACATATCGGCGCAGATCAGTGAAGGAGAAAAATTACTTGTTTGCAAAATTTTATAACAACCTATGCAAAATAGTTTTTTTTTTCTTTTCAAAATATTTGGTCTTTTTTTGTTTGTTTAGCAAAAAATAAAAAACCCAGAGGTGATCAAATACCACCAAAAGAAAGCTCTATTTGTGTGGAAAAAATGATAACCATTTAATTTGGGTACAGTGTGGCATGACTGCGCAATTTTCATTCAAAGTGTGACAGCGCTGAAAGCTGGAAATTGGCCTGGGCAGGAAGGGGGGGAAAGTGGATCTTCACCCAAAAGTGGACATTTGGCTCTTTGACTCACTGATCAGAGTGCGCCACCAATGCCCTGCAGGGGGCACGCAGGCAGCACATGCACGGGAGGACGTACATTTACAAATTCTATTATAATCAAAAAAATCTAATTGTTTTTTTAAATCATTGATTTATATCCACCCTGGTTTTAAAGGACATCAAGTCATCTCTCCAGTATGTCATGTTATCAAGCAAAGTGTGGCTGCTTTAGGATAGCTGGACAAGTTACCTGTAACAGTCATATTCCTGGATGAATTTCTGATTGGTTCCTATGTACTACTGCTTCCTTTGGTATAAACCAGAGCTGCATAATGGCACATCTGTGGTGACTGTACACACACACATGGCATGCCCAAATGGCACGTTATCTTCCAACTCTTGACATTTTATTTAACGTGGCTGTAAACCCTTACATATACCTAGTGAAGTGACTGGCCTCAGGTGATACACAGAGATTAAACAAATCCTCCTACATACGTTGTACCTGTTTATCTGCAGTCTTCTCTACATCTGTTCAAAGTCCACAATGAATCAAGCTTGTCTGAGCTGTCAGAAAAAAGGGGACGGGCAGCTGAAGTTACACTCTGTAGAGGAAAGCTCTGACAGCTGATTGGAGGGAAGAGACCCACCCCTTTCACACAGGAACAGAGCCTAGGCTGTTGGCTGGAGATCCCTCCCCTGTTACCTTGTCACAAGTGACTCGTGCTAATAGCAGAGGAATGAAGCAGCAGGCAGAATTACACTTAGGCTACTTTCACACTGAGGCGCTTTACAGGCGCTAAAAATAGCTCCTGTGAAGCGCCTCTCCTGTGTCTCCAGTGTGAAAGCCGAGGGCAAAACATGGGACGCGGTTGCGATGACATTAATTCTAATGGCACCCTAAGCACGGTGAAATTTTGCTGCGTGACTAATCGCACTGCAATTGTGGTAAAAAGGCGCAGGAGCTTCTTTTGGGTGACAGCGTTGTGATCTATTGCGGCAAAATCAGGTACATGTACGTGATTTTGCACTTCCGGGTCTGGGGCATGCACGCGCACCACTGGCAACCCACTGCCAATCGTACCTGCCTATGTTAACAAGGCAGATCGCCATTCTGTCATTAGGGAAGGTAGAGATCCTGTGTTACTGCTAAGCAGGAACACTGATCTCTGCCTTCCCACAGTAAAAACACCTCACCCACAGTAACCAAGCACTCCCTAGTAACACATTTCACCCTTTGTTCACCCCTGAGGGTAACCCCTTCCCTGCTAGTGTCATTAGTACAGTGACCATGAATTTTTTTTTATCACTGATCCCTGTAGTGTCACTGGTCCCCAAAAAGTGTCACTTAGTGTCTGATTTTTCCGCCGCAATGTCGCAGTCCTGCTATAAGTCGCTGATCACCTTTTACTGAATTATTACTGTAAAAAAATAAATAAAAATTCCATAAATATATCCCATTATTTGTAGACGCTATAAATTTTGCGCAAACCAATCAATATATGCTTTTTAGGTTTTTGTTTACCAAAAATATGTAGCATAATACGTTTTAGGCCTAAATTGATGAAAAAAATTAGATTTTTTTTTATTGGATGTGTTTTATCGCAGAAAGTAAAAACATGTTTGTTTTTTAAATTGTTGGCCTTTTTTAAAAAAACACATAGGTGATTAACCACCCCCAAAACAAAGCTCTATTTGTGGGAGAAAAAAAGAACATCAATTTTATTTGGGTATAGCATCGCATTATTGTCAGTTAAAGCATTGCAGGGCCATATCGCAAAAAATGGCCTGGTCATGTAGGGGGGTAAACCTTCCGGAGCTGAAGTGGTTAACATGTATACTGAAAGCATTATCTCCTTCATACTAGGGACAACTGAACAATCCTTAGTTCAATGCAATCGATTTTATGATTGTCTTGATGATATTACTATACTAACCTTTCTGTTTTAGGTATACTTTAGGCTCTAATACTGTTGACGCTGTGTAGAAAATCAGTTTGTAACTGATTATTTTGCATATATATTCCTTATTTCAGAATGGCCACGTTTATGGATCTCAATATTATGAACTCCACAGATGTAAAGAAGCTACAAAGTATTATTGAGATGGCAGCACATCGTAAGTATCGCAGTTACACATGTTTAAAGTGATATTAAAGGCAGATTAAAAAAATAGGTCATACTTACCTACTCTGTGCAGTGTTTATGCACAGAGGAGCCCCGATCATCCTCTTTTCATGGTCCCCTGCCAGAACCACTAGCTCCTCCTTCCTATTGAGTGCCCCCATAACAAGCAGCTTGCTATGGGGGCACCCGAACAGGTTTACTCCTGAGCCACTGCTCTGTGTGTCCATTCACACATTGAGCACAGCTCACCCCGCCCCCGGCTCTCCTCATTGGCTTACAGTGGCTCCCACTGCTGTCTCAGCCAATGAGGAGGAAAAGACCTGGGAGACCCGCTGCTGTCGTGCACATCGCTGGATCGAGATGGGGCTCAGGTAAGTATTAGATGGGGCTTGGGGGGGGGGGGAGGAGGCTGCTGCACACAGAAGTTTTTTTTTTTTTACCTTCATGCATAGAATGCATGAAGATAAAAAAAAACTCAAGTCTTTACAACTACTTTATTTGGCCACGCATTATAAACTTTGAAGATGACTGTACATGGTACAATGTGCTTTAGATCTCCAGACAACTATGTAGTGCAAAGACCTGCCTGATTGAATACATATCGAATAGATCACTTAGGTAGGCCTTCAAGTTTTGTAGTTTTTGGTAAAACTACCGAAAATGGGTTTATAGAATAAAATAACATTTATGGCAAGCTTCAGATTGTAAACTTGCCCCGATGTCTTTTTATTGTTGTAGGTTTTGCTGTGCAACTGTACAAACAGACCCTTCTGGAAATAAGTGCGGTCTCCAGTGATTGCCTTTTTTAGGGCTGCACTTTCATATTTTAGATTTACATAGATCTCTAAAATGACAGCAGGGCATATGGATAGTAAAAACAAAATGATGAAATAATTTTACAGAAAATTGCAGGTTAGGTCGCACTGTGAAAAAGACATGCATAATGTTATGGATCGGTGAACTTAAAAATACATTATCTGCTCTAAAATTTCCAGTCAATTTAAGTCGTCCTTCTTTTTTTTTTTTTTTTGCAACCTTATAAGTTTCTTTTAACTTTTCACAACTTTTTACATCTTCACATCTTTTTACTACTGTGTGCTTTCTACTGCTCACTGCTTTACTACTACTATGTGTTCTCCACTGCCTGTTGTCTCAGCTATTTCACCTTGTCTGATTCCTTTTATTTGCCCTCTTGCACCGCTGCTCTTTCTCCAGCCCCCTAGGTTTTATGCTCACAATGAATGGGGACCTAAAACATAATCTCATGTTAACTGTTCTTCTGTTTGTGAATAAACAAGGAAGAGCTCAGTACTGCATCCATTGCTCATTTCTGCGTTCAAAGGGGAAACATTAGGGGTCTGTTTATAGGCCTTGGTAATATACTGTCACCTTGGGGTTTGTCTTGTTTGGTGATAATAATAATGTTAAAAAAAAACATATGTACCATAATTCACTACACACATTGCAGTAATGCACCTTACATGCGTTAAAAAATGGCTTGCTATGAGGGCACTTGCAGGGGGAGGAGCCAGGAGTGTTGGCAGGGGTCCCCAGAAGAGAAGAATCAGGTCTGCTCTGGGCAAAACCATTGCACAGAGCAGGTAAGTATCCCTTTTTTTTTTTTTTTTTTCAAACCTTTAGAATCGCTTTAAAGTGGCATTATACTTGTAGATTAACTCTATACTTGTTCTAGTTCAATGAACCCTAAGGAAAGGTCAGCAGTAGTAGGCCCCGTCATTTTCCCTTGACAGTTGAACCGCACTAATGTATAAACCAACCAATAAAATTTTATTTTATTAGTTGGTATTTGGTTCGTATTTTATGCTTATTTCAGCAGAGTGAATACTAATTAGTTTTATGCTACTGCACATTAGAATACAATTGCTTTATTGCTTAAGGAGGATGCTTTTAATTCTTGAATCAGTAAAACAGTTTTATATAGTTCAAACATAAAAGAAATTAAATCAATGTGCAGCAGCCAGATAGTGTTTATTTTTTATTTTGTCACTTACATTTATACGATTATTTGGGCCATTGGTGCCTGTGATTAGTTAAATGTAGTCAACACTATGGGGGTTATTTACAAAAGGCAAATCCAAGTGCACTTGTAGTGCAAAGTGGAAGTGCAGTTGCTGTAAATCCGAGGGGGACATGCAAGGAAAATAAAAAAACAGCATATTAGCTTGCACATGATTGGATGATAAAATCAGCAGAGCTTCCCCTCATTTCAGATCTACCCCTCAGATCTACAGCGACTGCACTTCCAAGTGCACTTGTAGTGCAAGATGGATTTGTCTTTCGTAAATAACCCCCTATGTTCCTAACATGTACAGAAGGTGGGTAGTGGGAAAACCAATGGCATCTTCATCCCCAAATGTATACAAAACATAAAAAAAAATTGACTTTTAAGGTACCAAGACATTAATCCAACGATTCTATAAAATCACATGGCTTTTATGAATGCAAAAATGGTTCACAAACATTTGTCAAAAAAGTACAGAGGTCAATCAGGACCGGTTACACCATATATTCCAATGGTCATTGCCGTACAAAACTTTTATATTTTTTTATATATATATATAATATATAGTTGTACTATTTTACAACCCCAATTTCATCTTTTTGGAATTGGGGTTGTATTAAGAGTAATATTAGAAGACTTTTTTTCACGTGGTGATATATTGCATACAGAGAGGTAAATGCAATATATGGCAATAGTCTTTGTCCAATCTGATGCCCCTAGACTTTGTTTTGTGGTCTGTACCCCACAGACTTCCTTGCTGACTATAAAGTTGCTGCTTTGTGTTGTTCGTTTAAATACTAGGAAGCAGTTCAAGTCATTTCTTTCTAATTTAATGTTATTTACTGCATTTCCAAACAGATTAATGATTTTTATTTCCCCAATGTAGTTGGCTACTCTGCTGTTGCTATCAATCATGTAGCTGCATTTGAAAAGAAGAAAACGGTAAGTTTTAGATCAGTGGATTTCTATGTGCATATACTTAAGGCTAAACAACTTCCCCATCCTAGGGGTTAATTGCTTGTTAAGTCTAGAGGATGAGGACTACGTTGTAATCCCCTTGGTCCATCTGCAGCCAGCGCTCTCCCCCTCTCTCCCTGTTATGGGTCGGCCCTCGCCTGCTTCGTACACAGTGCAGGACTGCTGATCTTGTATTATGCGCAATGATGTCATAAAGCCTGTGACTGGTGGAGCAGCGAAGGAAAGCTGCTTCGGGGGACCAGTAACATAGCATAGAAGCCTGCCAGAGTGAGAAATAAGGTAAGTAAAGAGCATTTAACCAATGCAGTGCAGGGAATCTCTACTGCAAGAATAGGGCCTCCCTGCACTGCAGAGTGTGGAGCTTTAAATTCTAAATAAGAGTGGCTGTTAAAGTAGATGTAAAGCCAATCGCCAACCCCTCATATAATCTTTAATATGCAATTCACAAGTAGTTTTCAATTCTTTTAACTCTACAGCTTTCTTTAAAATAATATCTGGTAATCCGGCCATTATAGTCCTTGCTCTTGTTATGGTGTGACAAAGCCCTATCCCTGTCTAACTACTCTTTTGCGCTTTTACCCTGTCATATGCGCTTCTAGCAGAGCGAGTTTTTCTTAAGGTGGTGGCACAATTTGTTGATCAAGCTCACTTTGGTGTTTGTTTGGATCAGAATTGAACTGTCATTTCATCACATTCTGTTACCTACAAGCAATTGTTTGGATTTAACCTTAAAGCAGCCCTTTTTAAGAGGGACCTCTCGCCGCTCCCTGGTGGTGTGCGCTGCTTACCAAGCTATCGGCAGTGGCGGAGACGATTGGGTCCTTTCCTCTGAGAGACATGGAGTTGAGTGAGGGAAAGATGGACCCCACTCGGCTCCATACCATTGGATGACGAAAGCATCAAGCGTTACTTCTGCCCAATGGTCTTAAAGGGGACATTTTTTTTTGTTTGTTTATTGCTTTTTAGTGTAAATCTGAGGTCTTTTTGAATGCCAGTTAAAACATTAAAGAGGTCCTGTCATGATTTTTATTTATTTTTTTTATTACAAGGGATGTTACGTTCCATGTAATAGGAATAAAAGTGACCCAAAGATTTTTATTTAAAAAGACAGTGTAATTGCCATGCCATTTTATTCTCTAGGGTGTCTGAACAAAAAAAAAAAAAATAAATAATAATATGTGTGTGTGTGTGTGTGTGTGTGTTTGGGGGTTCTAAGTAATTTGTTAGCAAAAAAAAAAAAAAATGATTTTAACTTGTAAGCAAGTTTGAAAAAAGGCCTGGTCCTTCAGTGGTTAAATTGCATTAGGTGCATCGTGATAGTAGAGAATGGTGTGTCATTTTAATAATGACATACTGCTCTGGCAGTTTTCGCTGCCTTGAAGTTTCACCACTTTGTATATGTGGCAGAATCCATAAATAAAGAAAACATGTTAAAGGCTAAGTCCACCCTTTGGACCATCTTACACCCATATTTATGGTGTACATGAAGCATGGTACCATTCACTATGCTAAACTTAAATGGAAGTGGCCTCTTGTGGTCATATGAGGGTGTCATCTTGCAACCTTCACCTTTTAATAGCTACAGTTACAGTGGTGTGAAAAAGTGTTTGCCCCCTTCCTCCATTTCCTGTTCCTTTGCATGTTTGTCACACTTAAGTGTTTCGGAACATCAAACCAATTTAAACAATAGTCAAGGACAACACAAGTAAACACACAAAATGCAATTTGTAAATGAAGGTGTTTATTATTAAAGGTGAAAAAAAATCCAAACCATCATGGCCCTGTGTGAAAAAGTGATTGCCCCCCTTGTTAAAACATACTATAACTGTGGTTGTCCACACCTGAGTTCAATTTCTCTAGCCACACCCAGGCCTGATTATTGCCACACCTGTTCACAATCAAGGCATCACTTAAATAGGAGCTGCTTGACACAGTAAGGTCCACCAGAAGATCCTTAAAAGCTACACATCATGCCGAGACCCAAAGAAATTCAGGAACAATTGAGAAAGAAAGTAATTGAGATCTATCAGTCTGGAAAGGGTTATAAAGCCATTTCCAAAGCTTTGGGAATCCAGCGAACCACAGTGAGAGCCATTATCCACAAATGGTGAAGACATGGAACAGTGGTGAACCTTCCCAGGAGTGGCCGGCCGCCCAAAATTACCCCAAGAGTGCAGCGACGACTCATCCAAGAGGTCACAAAAGACCCCACAACAACGTCCAAGGAACTGCAGGCCTCACTTGCCTCAGTCAAGGTCAGCGTTCATGCCTCCACCATCAGGAAAAGACTGGGCAAAAATGGCCTGCATGGCAGAGTTCCAAGGAGAAAACCACTGCTGAGCAAAAAGAACATCAAAGCTCGTCTCAATTTCTCCACAACACATCTTGATGATCCCCAAGACTTTTGGGACAACATTCTGTGGACCGATGAGACAAAAGTGGAACTCTTTGGAAGGTGTGTGTCCAAGTATATCTGGCATAGAAGGAACACTGCATTTCAGAAAAAGAACATTATACCAACAGTAAAATATGGTGGTGGTAGTGTGATGGTCTGGGGCTGTTTTGCTGCTTCAGGACCTGGAAGACTTGCCGTGATAAAAGGAACTATGAATTCTGCTGTCTACCAAGAGATCCTGAAGGAGAATGTCCGACCATCTGTTCGTGTACTCAAGCTGAAACGAACTTGGGTTCTGCAGCAGGACAATGATCCTAAACACACCAGCAAGTCCACCACCGAATGGCTGAAGAAAAACAAAATGAAGACTTTGGAGTGGCCTAGCCAAAGTCCAGACCGGAATCCTATTGAGATGTTGTGGTATGACCTTAAAAAGGCCGTTCATGCTCGAAAACCCTCTAATGTAACTGAATTAGGACAATTCTGCAAAGATGAGTGGGCCAAAATTCCTCCAGGACGCTGTAAAAGCCTCATTGCACGTTATCGCAAACGCTTGGTTGCAGTTGTTGCTGCTAAGGGTGGCCCAACCAGTTATTAGGTTTAGGGGGCAATCACTTTTTCACACAGGGCCATGATGGTTTGGATTTTTTTTCACCTTTAATAATAAACACCTTCATTTACAAATTGCATTTTGTGTTTACTTGTGTTGTCCTTGACTATTGTTTAAATTGGTTTGATGTTCCGAAACACTTAAGTGTGACAAACATGCAAAGGAACAGGAAATGAGGAAGGGGGCAAACACTTTTTCACACCACTGTACATGGCTTACACTGCCACTTGGAACTCCATGTATACAAAGCATGTGCGTTGTTCCCACTATAGATAGACTAAACTAATTCTTCAGATCATTATGTGGCACTATAGAGCCACAATCTTCTTTTACAAAGGCCAACCTATTTTCCTCAGCTTTGCACCTTGCAATGATGATAATTTAATGTTAAAACTCCCTTTCTTGCATCACAGCATGTGTAGACACCCCATCTCCAGCCCAAAAATGTTAATACTGCTACATTTGGGGAGATTTCCCTTTACTTCCTGTGTAATTGATGGGTGTCCAAAAAAAAAAAATTGGCAATGTGTGGCAAGTTTTTATTGGCATCTGTGTCACCACTGGGGGGAAGATTACCCTTATAACCTGTCTAGGTGGTGTTTGTCAAACAGAGTAAGTTTGTCAAAATAACTTCCCAAATAGATTTTAACACCCGACAGAGGTTCTAAACATTCACCTATTTATGATGGGAAAAAGTAAGAGGTTATTTACATCATAAAATGAATACAGCAAGAGAAATATAACAACTACCTCTCCTGCTAACTTGGAGAAACAATTCCTCAACAACAGAGTATCATTCAGCAACAGGTGTGGTGAGTATTTATGTTGTTCTTTTGTAGGTACATTTCTCTAACCACATTAAAGGGGTTGTAAAGGTTCGCGTTTTTTAACCTTAATGCATCCTAAAAAAAAAACATCCGACAATACCAGCCCCCCCGTTTTACTTACCTGAGCCCGTTCACCTGGTGCGCTCGCCCCCCATCTCCTCTTCGCCACTCAGCCTGGCCGTTGATTGGCTAGAGTGGCAGGATTGAAAGCAGCGCGGCTATTGGCTCGCGCTGCTGTCAATCACATCCAATGACGCGGCGCGCTGGGGGCGGGGCCGAGTGATACAGTGAGCAGCTGCAGCCGCCGACTGTATCACAGGAGCGCGCCTGCAAGAAATAACCACCATGCGAGAAAGCTTGCATGAAGGTGTTTAGTTGTTGCGGGGAGGAGCCAAAACAGCCGCGAGGGACCCCAGAAGACCAGGTTCGGTGCCAGTGGAGGTAAGTATAACATGTTTGTTATTTTGAAAAAATTTGCCTTTTACAACTTTAATTCCCACTGTAGAGTCACTTGAAAAGAATGTATCATGCAATAGTCTGTTTGGGGCAATATTTTTCCACAGTTTATCGCAAAAAACTATCACTTTGAAACCCTGCTTTTTAAAGAGACTGTCACTCTTCACTTTTTTTTCTCACTTTTCTCTTTTAAGAACCCCCACCCCATCCACTAACCCAGTGTTTTTCATCTGGTATGCCTTGAGTATAACTAAGATTGCCCTCGATTAACATCATGAGTTGCCATGATGCGGGTGGAATGGCCTCCAGCATTCTTAGAAGCAAAGACGCTCTAGGGCCATGACGTACAGTTTCATAGTTGCTATGGTGTTAATTTCATAAAGGTGGTTGTGGGCATTGTTCCAGGCTTAAGTTTTCTATTGATTGATTTACATTTTTTACATTTTAGACCGGGGGGCTTTTGAGATTTTGCATATTTTTGTAGGGTGCAGCAACTGAAAAACGGTTGAGAAACTGCCCCGATCCCACTATATCTAAACTCAAAAATAAAAATGTTAGGTATATTGCACCTTACCTGTTCTTAATGTTGTATCTGCATTTATGATTTTTTTTTTTGTAAGCTTATTTCTTTTATTTTTATTTGATGAGCCTGCCAGTTACACACTTCCAAACTAGGCTGACAAAGCTCACTGTGCTGTGGAGAAGCAGATTTAAAATTCTAATAACTTTTAAATAGTCCAGAGTGTGGTACTTAGTATTTTGCCCTTTTTAAAATTAGCTGCACTTCATCAACCGATAGATCTTACTAATGTTTTTTGCTTTGAATGAAAGATTGTATTTTTTTCATAGGAAATTGGGAAACCCCTATGTCCTGCAGATTTATTTCCATCACCCCCTAATGTGCAGGTAATGAAATTGTGGTTTAAAATGATTACTATAGAAGCTTAATAATGTGCATTTCTACAAAAGACATTTCAACTATAAAAAAGTATTCAGTATATATTAAAGCAGAGCTCCAGCAAAGATACAAATGGAAATAAAATTGTCCTTTAAAAGAGAAAATAAATAAGCATTTTTTGCTGCTGTAATCGCCTTATTTCTGGGATTTCTCCCACAGTACTTTTATTTCCCTCCGCAAGATGTCCTCAGTCTTCCGAGTTGAATGACGGCCAATATCATTCAACCCACTTCCTTTAACTGGCTGTTGTGTACCTGCCTCAGCCTGTAGGTGGACACTGAAGGGAGAAGAAGCACGTTGATGATTACATTTTTCTGTTGCGCTAGTTTCTCTTCCTATCAGCATGCTTCTTGTCATAACATGAATTGCTTGGCTAGTTGAACTACTTCTTCCTTCCCATGCAGCTCTGTTGTAGACACTGCAAGAGACTGATTCCAAGTCACATGCAGGTACTTAAGCCAGCCATACATGGATCGAAAATGGTCATTGTCCGAAGGGACTAGCCAAAGTTCGATTCATGTATAGGCACCCTGGATGTTCACGATTGATCAACTTGGGTACGAGCAGCCTGTTTTTTTCCCGGACCACTAGTACCACTGGCTACAGTATAGGCAGCAGAGACTCACCGCTGGCAGAACACAATAGTGCTGCGGGAGGGATTCTCCCATCAACACTGACTGTGTAAATTGGGGAATCAAGCAATTATGCAAAGAAAATTCCATAATCTATGGTCTGCCCTACACTGCTTACATTTAGACAATACATTTAAAAATGTAATAATGAATACAGATCTGCAGTAATGTGAGCCCTTTATATCTGACTGGAGTTCAGCATTAATCTTATTAAAGGTGAAACCATTCCTACTCATCTAATATAATTGATTTGTGAATTGATAGGCCCTGATTTTCTGGTCTCTACTGAACTGCATCACCTGAACATGAAATATAATATCTGTCTGTTCTCCCATTGGAAGATTAATCAATTAAAAAAAAAAAAACACTCCAGGTTTCATATTTAGGTGGAGATGACTCGCACCCATGCTTGTACGATAGAGTGAGAACACTATGAAACCACCAATCTTCACAACTTCCTTAAAGTGGAAGTCCAACCTAAAACAAAAATCCCTCCATCTATAGACACCCACAATTTAACACTAACCTATCTAGCCCTGTAAAGAAAAAAATCAGTATACATTTTTTGAAGCTGATCCAACCCGATCTCCAGCGCTGGAAGCTCTGCGGAGGACACAGCCGACAACGGCTGTGAAATGAATGGGGAGTGACATCACCTATAGAGTTACTATGGGGCTTTCATTGTTGGATGTGTCCTCTGCACCCGTCTCCACAGCGAAGCCGCGGCTGACAGCTCAGCGTGGGATCGGGTTGGAGCGGCTTCAGGAAAGGTATCTATACTGATTTTTTTTCTTTACAGGGCTAGATAGATTAGTGTTAGATCGTGGGTGTCTATAGTTGCAGGGATTTTTAGTTTTAGGGTGGACTTCTACTTTAAAAGCAAACCAAAAAGCATGGAGGATGTCAACGCTGACCCCTCCGTGTTAAAGTGCTAGTTACCTGGCTATCTTTCTGACTCTTAGACCTCGTTTACACTGACATCACCATGTAAAGTGGGGGGATTTTACTGAGCCAGGAAAGTGGGGGATTTTTTAAAATGAAAGTTTAGAATATAGAAAGCGCATACTGCCTGCTACTATTGAAACCCTTTACAAAGTCTGCATATTGTACACATCAAATGGCCAGCGGTGCAGATCAAAATATTAAGGCACCCTTCACACGATGCTCTTTCATCGCTCTGTGCTACTGCAAACACGTTGCCGCATGTTGCTTTAAGGCAGCCATTTCACTGAGCATCTTTTTTTTTTTTTTTTTATAAAGCAAATGCAATGCACCACAATTCAAGGTTTAGGTGCCATTTTAACCACTTGACCACTGGGCACTTAAACACCCTTAATAACCAGACCAATTTTCAGCTTTCGGTGCTCTCACATTTTGAATGACAATTACTCAGTCATACAACACTGTACCCAAATGAAATTTTTGTCCTTTTTTTCACACAAATAGAGCTTTCTTTTGGTGGTATTTAATCACCGTTGGGTTTTTTATTTTTTGCGCTATAAAAGAAAAAAGACTGAAAATTCTGTAAAAAAAATGAATTTTTCTTCGTTTCTGTTATAAAATTTAGCAAATTTTGTCATTTTTCTTGATAAATTTTGGCCAAAATTTATACTGCTACATATCCTTGGTAAAAAATAAGTACAAATTGGGGTATATTATTTGGTCGTTGTGAAAGTTTTAGAGTCCACAAGCTATGGTGCCAATATCTGAAAATTGATCACACCTGAAGTACTGACGGCCTATCTCATTTCTTGAGTCCATAACAAGCCAGAAAAGTACAAATACCCCCCAAATGACCCCTTTTTGGAAAGAAGACATTCCAAGGTATTTGGAAAGAGGCATGGTGAGATTTTTTGAAGTTGTAATTTTTTCCCACAATTCTTTGCAAAATCAAGATTTTTTTTCTTATTTTTATTTTTTCACAAAATTGTCATATTAGCAGGTGATTTCTCACACACAGCATATGCATACCACAAATTACACCCCAAAACACATTCTGCTATTACTCCCGAGTACGGCGATACCACATGTGTGAGACTTTTACACAGCGTGGCCACATACAGAGGCCCAACATGCAGGGAGCACCTTCAGGCGTACTGGAGCACCCAGGACAATTCTGACATTTCTCTCCTACATGTAAAAATCATCATTTATTTGCTAGAAAATTACATAGAACCCCAAAACATTATATATGTTTTTTTTAGAAAAGACCCTAGAGAATACAATGGCGGTCGTTGCAACTTTTTATCTAGCACGGTACTTGCGCAGCAATTTTTCGAACGCGTTTTTTTTTGGGAAAAAAAAAGTTTTGTGCTTTACAAAAAACAAAACTAAATTTAGCCCAATGTTTTTGCATAATGTGAAAGATGAAGTTTACGCCGAGTAAATAGATACCTAACATGTCACCCTTCAAAATTGCATGCGCTCGTGGAATGGCGCCAAACTTCGCTACTTAAAAATCCCCATAGGCGGCGCTTTAAAACTTTTTACTGGCTACATGTTTTGAGTTACAGAGGAGGTCTAGGGCCAAAATTATTGTTCTCGCTCCAACGTTCGCAGCGATACCTCACATGTGTGGTTTGAACACCGTTTTCATATGTGGGCGGGACTTACGTATGCGTTCGCTTCTGCATGCGAGCGCACGGGGACAGGGGCGCTTTACATTTTTTTTTATTTTTTTTATTGTTCATTTTACTTTATTTATTTTAGTTTGACACTTTTTTTTTTCCCCCCAAAAATTTTTTGATCACTTTTATTCCTATTACAAGGAATGTAAACATCCCTTGTAATAGGAATATGGCATGACAGGTCCTCTTTACAGTGAGATATGGGGTCAATAAGACCCCACATCTCACCTCTAGGCTGGAAAGCCTGAAAAAAAATAAAAAAACGATCCTGGCTTTGATCGTAGCGAGCATTGCAGGGTATCGCAGAATATCGCAGGGTATGGCTGGGTATGGCAGGGCATGGCAGGGTATGGCAGGGTATGGCAGGGTATGGCAGGGTATGGCAGGTATGGCAGGGTATGGCAGAGTATGGCAGGGGTATGGCAGAGTATGGGCAGAGTATGGCAGGGTATGGCAGGGTAATGGCAGAGTATCGCAGGGTAATGGCAGAGTATCGCAGGGTAATGGCAGGGTATCGCAGGGGTATGGCAGAGTATCGCAGGGTATGGCAGAGTATCGCAGGGTATGGCAGAGTATCGCAGGGTATGGCAGAGTATCGCAGGGTATGGCAGAGTATCGCAGGGTATGGCAGAGTATCGCAGGGTATGGCAGAGTATCGCAGGGGTATGGCAGAGTATCGCAGGGTATGGCAGAGTATCGCAGGGTATGGCAGGGTATGGCAGAGTATGGCAGGGTATGGCATGGCAGGGTATGGCAGAGTATGGCAGGGTATGGCAGGGTATGGCAGGGTATCGCAGAGTATGGCAGGGTAATGGCAGAGTATGGCAGGGTAATGGCAGAGTATGGCAGGGTAATGGCAGAGTATGGCAGGGTAATGGCAGAGTATGGCAGGGTAATGGCAGAGTATGGCAGGGTAATGGCAGAGTATGGCAGGGTAATGGCAGAGTATGGCAGGGTAATGGCAGAGTATGGCAGGGTATGGCAGAGTATCGCAGGGTATGGCAGAGTATCGCATGGCAGAGTATCGCAGGGTATCGCAGGGTTATGGCAGGGTAATGGCAGAGTATGGCAGGGTAATGGCAGAGTATGGCAGGGTAATGGCAGAGTATGGCAGGGAATGGCAGAATATAGCAGGGTAAGGCACAGTATTGGAGGGTATGGCAGATTACTGCTGGGTATACATCCATCCATGCTCAGCCATCCCTCCATAGCCTGCAGTACCCAGCAATACACTGCAGGCTATTGCTGTGTATTGCAGGGTATGGAGGGATGGCTGAGCATGGATGGATGGATCGGTGGTGGCAGAGCAGGCTGTGGGCACTACAGATCCCGCCCACAGCACTGCTGCCACCGATCCCTCCCCCTCTCCTCTCACACTGTACCGATCGGTACAGAGAGAGGAGGGGATAGGAACCGGCGTCATCAAATGACGCCGGTTTGCTTACATGTGATCGCTCCGTCATTTGACGGAGCGATCACGTGGTAAACGGCCGCGATGAGCACGGATGTTCTCGAGTGCGCGCCCCGGGGGCGCGCAAGAGGGGAATTCCGGGAGGACGTCATATGACGCCCTCCCAGAGTTAAGCAACCGCCCTGTAGCCGTCATTCGGCTATGGGCCGGTTGTAAAGTGGTTAAAGAGCTGCAACTCGGAAAGGACATCATAGTAGTAAGTGTAATTACAAATGCTTCCTGATGTCCTTTCCAGAGAGATTTCCTGGAGTTCCTTTTAAAGGCGCTTGGCATGGCAGTTGTATTTAAATGTCAAGGCTAAAAACAAGAAGTATTTTGTATATATAACATGGAAACATGTCTTGCTTCTCTAAACAAATATTTCCTCTAAAAGTTAAGCAAACTGTCTTTGGTTGATAATGCTAATTATGTAAATGCCTTGGTCTTCCTTGCAAATTTCACTTCTTGCAACTTTGGCCTCTCTTAAGCCCCATACACACGGTCGGACAATCCGCGGACCAGGTCCGTCGGACCATGTCCGTCATACTTTGTCCGATGTTGGTTTTGCGTACACACGGTCGGACAAAGTTGTCGGAAAATCCGATCATTCTGAACGTGGTGACGTTTGTTGCCTACGACGGGACTACGTAGAGGCCCCCCCCCCCAAAAAAAAAAAAATGGATCCTCCCCTATATGAATTGGCCTATGTAATTTGGCCCCCTGTAACACCTAAAAAACCTGGCTGATCCTGCCAGTTTCTCCCCACCCCTCTGTAAACTGACCACGGTGTATCATGGCTGCTGAGACCAGACACCGTAGTCAGTTTACGTGCTTCTGTCATCAGCAGCCTGCAATCTGCTCTTCTCTCTGCTCCTGTGTCCCCCTCCCCTCCCCTCTGTCTGTCTGTCTGTCTGTCTGTGAGCCGTTCCTCACCCCTCCTGCTGCTCTCATAACACTAACCTGTATACACAATCAGCACTGCCTCTTATTGCAGTGTCCCCCTCTGTGAATGATTTATAAATCTAAATGCTGTAAATACCTAATTTAACCACTTCAATACTGGGCACTTAAACACCTTCCTGCCCAGACCAATTTTGAGCTTTCAGCGCTGTCGCACTTTGAATGACATTTGCGTGGTCATGCTACACTGTATCCAAATAAAATTTTTATAATTTTTTTCCCACAAATAGAGCTTTTTTTGGTGGTATTTGATCACCTCTACGGTTTTTATTTTTTGCTAAACAAATAAAAAAAAAGACCGAAAATTTAGAAAAAAAAATGTTTTTTTGTTTTTTTTTTCAGTTTCAAAACTTTGTAAATAAGTACGTTTTTTCCTTCACTGATGGGCACTGATGGGGCTGCCCTGATGGGCACCGATGAGGTGGCACCAATGAAGTGGCACTGATGAGGTGGCACTGATAGGTGGCACTGATAGGTGGCACTGATAGGCGACACGGATGGGCACTGATAGCTGGCACGGATGGGCATGGATAGGCGGCACAGATGGGCATAGATAGGCGGCACCAATGAGCATGGGTGGGCACTGATAGGCGGCACGGATGGGCACTCATAGGTGGCACGGATGGGCACTGATAGGCGGCGTTGTATTTTTTTTGTTTTGTACTGATGGATGCCAATCAGTGATGCCCATTGTGGGCACTGATTGGCATCCTTTGTGGGCACTGACTGGCCTCGCTGGTGGTCTAGGGTGGCATACCTGGTGCTGGGCATCCCTGGTGGTCTGGTGGCGTCCCTGGTGGTCCAGTGTGGGCATCCTCGGGGGGGCTGCGCTGATAATCGATCAGCAGAGGCCCCCCCCCTGTCAGAGGAGCAGCCGATCGGCTCTCCTCTACTCGCGTCTAACAGACGCGAGTGAGGAAAAGCGATCACCGGCTCTTCCTATTTACACTGTGATCAGCCGTGATTGGACACGGCTGCTGATCACGTGGTAAAGAGTCTCCGTCAGAGACTCTTTACCGAGATTGTAGTTGCGGGGTGTCAGACTGACACCCGCAGCAACGATCGCCGCGATGCGGTCAGGATTTTGAAACCACTTTGCGGACGTCATTTGCCTATAGGGCGGGCGTCAAGTGGTTAAGAGCCAAGATTGCGATCACATGACCAGGAAGTGCTCTCCTCTTCTCCTCCTCCCCTCCAGACTGACATCAGCAGGGGAATCTCAGCCCCGCCCACTGCATTTCTCAGAGGGGGAAAGGAGACAGCTGGCCAGTCATGTGATCGCAATCTCGGCTGTGAAATGGGGTATTTGCAGCATTTATTTTTATAAATCGCACACCGAGGGGGATACTACAATAGGCAGTGGTGATGGTGTATACAGGTAAGAGTGGCTTAACAACCACTTTAGCACCATCTGCCCTTTATGGTAGATCAGTGGTCTCGAAACTGTGGCCCTTTATCTGGCAGATGATCAACTAAGCAAGTGTTGTTTATTTAATACCAGTGAAGAATTGAGCAAATTGTTGATTCAAATTTTAAATTTTAGTGCTTTTGGCTTACAAACTAAAATAAGCTGTAAGACCGAGTTGTATGATAAAGAACTGTAGCTATTAAACATATATTCTTCTTTTTTTTTTTTTTTTTTTTTTTTTTTTTACAGGGTAAATCAACACCAATCAAAATTTTAACTCGACTGACCATTATCGCATCTGACCCATCGCATTACAATTCTCTGGTATGTTGCTCTCTTGGTATCTGGTATTAAACTGAGAGGTTTGGTTTATATAAAAAACAAACATACATAATCACCCCCATGGTGCAGCATTGGTCTTATGATGCAGCTGCGCCCCACCGGCTCAAAGCCCGAGAACGGAGTGATCACATGACTGCAGATTGCTCAGCCTTTGGTCTTCTCAGAGTGGAAAGCCATGACCATCAATCACCACTTTCAACGTGCTGAGAGCCAGAGCCAGCTGTCAATCGGGCAGTTGGGTGTATCCTCACAATATAGTTGGGATCCTTCCAGAGCCTGAAGCAGCTCTGTAACACCAGCTGGCAGTGCAATTTAGACCACTGTTGACTGTTGATTCTGGGTCACAGAAAAGCAAAAGTTACGTTCACTCCTGTGACCCACAGTCACAAGTATAGCCAAAAAAACCTTGGCCATACATTTTTTTTTATTTTTTTTTATTTTTTTTTACATGTTGAGCATTTATTGCAACTAAATAATACACTGTGCCTATAAAATCATGCCTACCTACTACCTTTTACCACAAAACAAACAGGTTTGTAAACACGTTGTGCATTCAAGTGATTCTAAGAGCGTAACGTTTTTTACATTTAATGCATTCTCTGCATTAAGGTAAAAACCTTCTGTGCCACAGGATCTCCTCAGCCCCCCCATACTTAGCTGAGCCCAATCTCCATCCAGCTGTGTGCCCGAGAGCAGGGTCTCTCTCTCTCCTCACAGGGCAGATTGATAGCAGGAGCCATTGGCACTTTCTCCTGTCATTCAAACCCTGTACAGGCAGCATGGCTCGGAATCAAGCCCGCATGAGTGCCCCCATTGGAAGCGCCCATAGGGGCACGCGCTGAAGAGTTGGAGCCAGGAACACTGGTGGAAGACCCCAGAAAGAAGGATGGGGCTGCTCTGTGCAATACCAGAGCAGTTAAAGCAGAACTTTACCCAAAAGGGGAAACTCCGCTTGTTTGCATACCCCCTCACCCAACTACCACATTGAGCACTTTTTGGGGGGGGGGGGGGCAGGTTCCTGGTTTTGACAGGTACCCACTTTCAGTCAGATTGCTGTAGCAATTTGTGTGGCAGTTTGCCCCCCCCCCCCAGCCTTCTGGAACACATCACAGGTCCCAGAAGACTGCAGGACCATTCACAAAGTGCAGTGCGGCAGGAAACTGGCTGTGAATGTGATCCCCATAACTGAGCCCCGAGGGGAGGAGTGAAACACGCTGGGGGTGTGTTTGTGGAGTGCAGGCTGAGGTTGTCATTCATATGTCTAGTTTAGGGACCGCATGGATGTGCCGCTCCAGAGTGTCCTTTCTTTACTGCCTGTGAAGCCGGAAAGGCTTCACTGCCATTTTCCCTTACCTATGATACCAAAAATATCCTCGTCATTGCACTGGCCCCTGCAAAAAAATAAAATGAACATAGCTGTATGCTGCAAAAAATGCCCCAGGCTCACTCATTCCTTTCTTACAGATGTGATGTATTACTGCAGTCCTTGAGCTAGTTTCAACTACCGTACATTGTTACATTTTCTTACATACCTAAACCAGAAAAAGTTGTTATGCAGGGTTAAAATATTTTAAATAGCAATACTGTAATAAACACAAAAAAAATACTGGATAATGAAGTGTGTGTGTGTGTGTGTGTGTGTGTGTGTGTGTGTGTGTGTGTGTGTGTGTGTGTGTGTGTGTGTGTGTGTGTGTGTGTGTGCGGCACAGCACCTAATCCATATTCCGAATTGTAACTGTTGAAAAAAAAAAAAAAAAAAATATTAAGTGCTGCAGTATTTTAGGTAAATGGGCCCTCGATAGTTCCAGTGTGGGTTTTCAGTGACTTGGATGGTTTACGAGCTCTGACAGTTGTAGCTCCATTCAGAATCTGCAGCCTGTGCCAAGCTGGGGAGATGAGGTCAAACTCATGGAAAACAATAGCTAGTCTTCAGCTTGGCACACATGCTCAATTTAAGATACTAGCATTAGCACAGCACCATATGTTTCAATACACAATTCAGCGGATAGTGTCATTTTTGAAGGAAACCTGTGTTTAGGTTACCACTGCTGCCCTCTCCTTTTAAAAATGATTGCTTTTCCAACTACAGTGGAACCTTGGATTACGAGCATAATCAGTTCCAGGAGAATTCTTTTATTCCAAAGCAATCGCATGTCAAAGCGAGTTTCCCCATAGATGTCAATGGAAATTAGGATAATTCGTTCCGCATTGACTTCTATTGCATGCAATACCGCATGTGGCCACAGGTGGGGGGGGCGCCGGAGAGCCTCAGAAATGTTCGGGGACAGCTCGGCTGAACTCGGAAACACTCTGGAACGGAGTATTTCTGAACAGCTCCGAACCGTTCCGAGTGTCCCCGACGCCCACGCACCTCTGGCCAAATGTGGTACTGCACTGCCCATTATCTTGAATTCTGCTCGTTTTGCGAGAAAACACTCCAAACCGAGTAAGAATTAAAAAAAGTTGCTCGTCTTTCAAAAAGCTTGTTAACCGCGCTACTCGTAAACCAAGGTTCCACTGTACCATGCCGATCCAGCTGCCTCAATTGTTTGTGAAGCACTATCCTGAAACTAAGTACACAGATCAGAATTTCTAGTTTGTATGTGTGTTGTTTTAGTTATGTGATAGGCCCAGCACAGAAAAAAGGATCTTGTCTACATTCTAAACTCTTCCCTGTTCCATATGGAAAGTGGACAAAACCCTTTAAAGACATTAAAGAGGGAGTCCACCTAAAAAAATAAAAATATTAAAAGCCAGCAGCTACAAATACTGCAGCTGCTGACTTTTAATAAATGGACACTTACCTGTCCCAGGGTCCAGCGATGTCGGAAGCCGAGCAATCGAATCGCTCGGTTCTCGGCTGCTGCCGCCGACATTCTCGTTGAGGGAATTAGGAAGTGAAGCGTTGCGGCTTCATTTCCCGGTTCCCTAGTGCGCATGCGCAAAATGCACTACGCGCCATAAGTGGTCCCCGCTATCTCCTGGGACCTGTGTGTTTCCCAGGAGATAGCGGGGGTGATGCGAAGGGGTGTGACTCTATTCCCGGAAGTGGGTGCAGATACCTGTATTACACAGGTATCTGCACCCCCCCCCCCCCCTGTGGCAGCAGAGGGGGGGGGGGGATTCCGATGAGCGGAAGTTCCACTTTAGGATGGAGCTCCGCTTTAACTGAAAAACAAGGGTAAAGGGTCTGTCGCCCTATCCTTGTTTAACCACTTCAGCCCCGGAAGGATTTACTCTTTTAATAACCAGGGCATTTTTTTGCGATACTTTAACTGACAGGTCACTTTAACTGACAATTGCCTGGTTGTGCGATACTGTATCCAAATAAAATTGAAGGCCTTTTTTTCCCACAAATAGAGCTTTTTTTTGGTGGTATTTGATCACCTCTGCTGGTTTTATTGTTTGTGCTATAAACAAAATGAGAGCAACAATTTTAAAAACAAAAAAAAAATTTATTTTTTACTTTCTGCTATAATACATATATAAAAAATAAATCTAAAAAAAAAAAAATGTTTTCATCGGCTTAGGTCAATATGTATTTTTTTTACATATTTTTGGTAAACAAAAATCGCAAGAGTATATTGATTGGTTTGCACAAAAGTTATCTCGTTTACAGACTGTGATAGATTTAGGGACTTTTATTTATTTTTTATTGTTTTTACTGGTAATGGCTGGCGATCTGCGATTTTTAGCGGGCCTGCGACATTGCGGTGGACAAGTCTGACCCCAAGTGACACTTTTTTGGGGGACCAGTGACATTATTGCAGTGATCAGTGCTAAAAAAATGCTCTGATGAATGTATAAATGACACTGGCAGGAAAGGGGTTAACACTAGGGGGGGCGATCAAGGGTTTAACTGTGTTCCCTGGGTGTGTTCTAACTGTGTGGGGAATGGGCTCACTGGGACAACACAGAGATCGCTGTGTACAGCTAAAAAAAACTCCTTTCAAAACCCATTAGTTTGGGGGGGTTTTTCCAGTCGGAAAACACCCCTGCCAGAAACTGCTGATAACAGCCTATGTGTGCATGGACACATAGGCTAACCTGCTGGAGAGTTTATTAGCTTTTTTTTTTTTTTTTTTTTTTTAATAAAAAGCATCTGCAAGACACATATGCACTCATGATAATTGGAATAACGATGGAAAGCAATGTGACAAAAATAAAATGTCACTAAATTTGGTAACGATAACGTTTCATTATATTCTGCAAACATGATGTGACAATTAGTAAGTTTAGCTGCTAAACTTTAGCATATTGGAATTGCACTCAGTATACTGAAGAATGCAATATTAGGTGGGGAGTTTTGTCAATACAATGTTAAAACTTCAAAGTATATCCCGCATTTTCTCATTATGTATTTCTCTCAGAGGTCAACTTCAACATTAACAAGACCTTATGATATTGTGGCTGTGTATCCCAAGACTGAGAAGTTATTTCATGTAAGTGATCCTGAAAATCTCCTGTGTGTTGTTGTTTTTTTTTTGTTTTTTTTATGTTATGTTTTTTGTTCAGATTTTTTTATTGGTTCTTTGTTGCACAACAGTGAGGGAGATGGAAACTCCCCAATAAATTACAAATGGTCCAAAAAACTGTCAAACATTCTCACTCTTTCCAATACACTACTCCAAAATTTTTTTTTTTTTATGCTTTCATTGGAAGGTGGTTGTTCTTATTGGTTTTCTGCTTCCATTGGAAAGTTATTGTTCCCATTGGTTTGTTGTTCCCATTGGAAGGGAATGATATATAGTCCTTGACTATGAGGTGCAAGAGCATTATATCCAAAACTTAAAAAGAAAAATGGCTGTGGTTTCACTATAAATTCCCATTCCCATGGGAATGGGGATGTTGGCGATTACAGGAGACCCAGACGGGGGTTTAGAACATTTAGCTGCGGGGGTAAGCCCCATTGAAGCAATGGTAGGTTGAGAGCTCTTGCAGCTACTCAAAGGCACACGCATGTAATTGCTCCTGGAGCGATTACCTGCGATAATTGGCCCTGGACACAGACAGTCTATGCCAGTGGCCGCGATAGGTTGTAATCACTAACAGCTATTAACAAGTGACAGATCATGAAGTATGAAAAACTAGTCCAACTATGTTCTGAGAGGCAGTGCAAGCATTCTGACGATGGTCTTTCACAGCAACACAACCATGAAATTATTGTAAAAGAGTAAGTAAACATTTGCTAGGGGTCAGGGTTATGGCCAATCTGTATTTTTTATTTTCCCACTCTTGGTTCTGAACCAAAAAATAATTTTTCCAAGTTTGTATATTTCCACCGATATCTGTGACTTTTGCATGCATAATAAACATTAAAGATAAGTACAGTATGTCAGTTATGAACGGTATTCAGAAATCTTTTTTTATTTTTTTTCTTTGCAAAATTACTTAAATTCCTTCATCTGCCTTCTAGGCTGCTTGCACAAGCATTGACGTGGACGTCATCTGCATCAATGTAACAGAAAAAGCTTCCTTCTTTTTCCGAAGACCACCTATAAGTGCTGTAAGTCCTTACAGGCAGAGCAAGTTGATTATAAAAATGATCAAATGCATTTATAATTAGTGCTCATATCCCATTTTCAGACTTCATACTGTTTTCAGTAGCAGAAAACCGATTTGGCTGTATAGGTATTTTGGGTACTTAGTTGGGACAGTGAGAATCTTTGTAGAGTGATGCTGATCTCTAGTGTCCCCACTACCATTTCCTGCCAATCATCTGTTTGAACTCAGCACTGTGAGTTCAAAAGGAAATAATGTTAGTCAGTTTCATCAGCTCAAAAGACGTCTGTCAGCTCCTTCCTCTGGTTTTTGATATTTCTTCACCGAAGTTGAATTCACTTAGGTTGGTGACAACTATATCTCCAAAGAAAGGCAAGTATTGGTTATCACCTACATTCTGGGATGGGGTGAATCTATGCACTTGGCTCTTAGATAGCAGAGGATGCCTAATATGGGTTGAATTCTGTCCCATCCCTTCCAAAATAGGGACATTTGTGTTGGTTGTCCTTTGATTTTTAATAGCTTCCAGTTTCATCAGTATTCAATACAACAATTTTATTACCCTCCTCCTTCTAGGCAATTGAGCGTGGCATCTTTTTTGAACTGATTTACACTCCAGCCATCAAAGATTCTACATTAAGAAGATATACTATTTCAAATGCACTCAATTTAATGCAGACCTGCAAAGGAAAGGTCAGTATTTGTGCTGTGCTGCAAGTATAACCTTGTATTATTGTTTTTATATATAATTTGAAGGGATTGAATACTCAGATGCACATTTTTATGTTACATTTTGCCACAATAAAGGGTGATTCATATTTTTAACAATATTTTGATAGTTAAAGTGGTATTAAACCCAAAACCAAAAATTTAATATATTGCAGCTTACCTATCCTTGTGGTGGCTGCATTTGTTTTTCCCCTGATAACCAGGCCAGTACCACACCTCTTGTATTCATGACCGAGTAACAGAGACACCTTTTGGAAAGCAGCATTGTTAAAGCGGAGTTCCACCCAAAAGTGGAAGTTCCATTTTAAGGACTATTCACCCCCTTACATGCGACATTTGGCATGACATTTTTTTTGGGGGGGGGGGGGGGTTCCCAGCTATCACTTCCGCTCAGGCCACCTAGGCGACTCAAGCAGAAGTTCTCCTCTCCCCTCCCTCCCTGCAATCTTCTGGGACACATCACATGTGCCAAGAGATTGCCTGGCCACTGAGGAGGCGCATTGCGACTTGTGCATGTGCTGTGCTCACCTGGCTGTGAAGCCACAAACTGTCACAGCCGGGTGTCCACACTTGTGATGCTGGCGCCGGGGAGAGGCAAGGGTGAGAACCGAGGGTTTGGGCGGCCGCATCACTGGATCGTGGGACAGGTTAGGGTGTGTTTTATCAAGTCACTTTTTGTAGCTACTGACTTTTAATAAACACAAAAATGACTGGAACTCCACTTTAATCTGGGGGAGGGGAGTGTTAGATGGACTAGAAGATTTTAATTCACTAACAAATTAAAGCCAAACTCCAACTCGCACTGCAGTTACAGCTGGGCATTGTAAGCACCCCTGTCAGTGCTAAATTCTTTGTCTCAGCAGAGTTAACTGATACGTGTGTATGAGAGCTTAACATTTTGAAAAACAGACTTACTGGCCAAATCACCTGATGAAAATAAAGGAAAGAAAGCCTGAAAAGAAAACTAATGCAGCCATCACATGTAAGAATTGGTAAGCTGTAATATAATACATGTTTGCCTTTTGATTTAAAGTAATTGTGAACAATCCATTCAGTTTAAAATAGAAATGAAATGCAAACATTTTTCTATAGATAGAAAAAAACATTATAAATACCCTTTTGCCCTTTTTTATAAGTGATCACATTCCCTCTGTTCTCAGCTGCATAAGAACTGGGGGGAGCAGAAGAAATCAAACACTGAGCTTCTCAGTGAATGGCTGTGCAGCAGGGGCGTGTCAGCACAAGTCTGATTATTGGAGGAGAGCACATGGAGTTCCCAGCATAGCTAAAGAACTAACCACTGTGTGTTCTGCTTAGAGTGGTCAGTTTTTAATAGGAAGGCAGAGGGATAAGCAGGAACACCAGGGATTTCCCATAAAGGCAGTAATACAAAGAGAACAGGAAACTTTCTCATTCAAGTACATGGTACAGCAGGCAAATATCGGGAATATGAAATGTTGGGGTAACAAACACTTTAATACCACTTTAGTAATAGAGCGCTGCACATGTTTCAGTTGTAATTGCGCTGTGCTGTCTTGTATAATCTTGCCACAGTTTTGGTTCTCAGTCTTACTGCGCCTGAAGGGTTGCAGCATAAACAATGTTACAATGACCTAAAGAAAAATATTAAATCTGCTTAATTCTTGTATATAATTTGTGGGGCTAAAATTATAAATGCATGATTACATAACAGGTCTTTAAAATCACCAAAAAGCAAATGTATTTACCGTATTTATCGGCATATAACACGCACCGGCGTATAACACGCACCCCAAGTTTAGGAGGGCATTTTAAGGAAAAAAAAGTTTTAGGAGGGACGTTTAGGAAATAAAAAAAACGTACATTTAAGAGTCATTTGCAGCCTTGCCCAGCGTCATTTGCAGCCTTGCCCAGCGTCATTTGCAGCCTTGCCCCTTGCCATTTGCAGCCTTGCCCAGTGCCATTTGCAGCCTTGCCCAGTGCCATTTGCAGCCTTGCCCAGTGCCATTTGCAGCCTTGCCCAGTGCCATTGCAGCTTGCCCAGCGTCATTGCAGCTTGCCCAGCGTCATTGCAGCTTTCCCAGCGTCATTGCAGCTTTCCCAGCGCCATTTGCAGCCTTGCCCAGCGTCATTGCAGCCTGCCCCAGCGTCATTGCAGCTTGCCCAGCATCATTGCAGCCATGCCCAGTTTCTTTGTAACTTGCCAGCGTCATTTAAAGTCCGGTCCGGGTTTAAATTTCCCGCCGCTGAGACTCTGTCGCGTGCGCCGCCGAAAAAGACCGAAGGCGGGCGAAAAAGACCGAAGCGCCCCCGGAAAAGGCCGAGCCGACTGTTCAGCTCCGCTCGCGGTCCCGCCTCCCTGCTGTTTCCGGAGCGAGGGAGGGAGGCGGGACTACGAGCAGAGCCGAACAGTCTGCTCGGTCTATTCCGGCGCCGCTTCGGGTTTTTTCGGCCGCGATTCTGTCTTTTTCGGCAGCGCTCGCTATTTTTCGGCGGCGCTTGCCATTTTTGTCTTTTTTTTTTTTTTTTTTTTTTGGGGTATCAGCGTATAACACACACCCACGACTTTCCCCCGATTTTAAGGGGGAAAAAGTGTGTGTTATACGCAGATAAATACGGTAGTTGAAATGGTCAACTTCAACTGGTCCTGCAGTCATGCTGAAGCTGCCTGCTGCAGGTGAACTTTACAATATGCCAATGCTGGCGTAATATACCATTAATGATGCAACACAGCAGGGATACAGTGTAGGACTGCAGCCCGCCTGTGGCCTGTTTTTAGATGTCATTGTCTACAATAAAAACACTGACTGTTTTGTTGTCATTTTGTGGACTAAAAGTGTTTTGGGACACTTAAAGTGGAATTCCTGCCTAACACTAATGATTTATGTTTTAATTAATTATGTGCATTCTCCTTATGAGTGGACGTCATATCCACCATGACTGATCAGTGTACTGGCTCGCTGCCTGACCAATCACAGCAGATCACATGACAGTTGTAAACAATGGATGGCTTCCTTTCATGCCATCCATTGTGTATAATTGTGTTGCTAGCTTTGATTGGTCAATGTGATCACATGGTACAGAAAGGGCCAATCGCAGCCCATCTGTACCATGTAATTAGCTCTGGCCAATCACAGCTAATCACAACAAGACAAACAAAATCAGTTTCATTCAGTAAAATGCTTGCTTATCACAAGTAAAAATACACTGCTATAAGCAATCCTAATATGTAAAAAATAAATCCTGATCACTTCCCCAAGTAGTGCTATGGTAACATTATATTGCTTTGGTCACAGTGTGTTTAACCACTTGCCGAACAGCCACCGCAGTTATACTGCGGCAGGTTGGCTCTCCTGCACGAACCGCCGTACACGTACAGCGGTCTGTGCATGTGAAAATGTGGGTGCGCGCCCGTAGACTCGATGTCCGTCGACCCGCGATCGCAGTACACAGGCAGAACGGGTATCTGCCTATGTA
Source organism: Lithobates sylvaticus (assembly GCA_028564925.1). Taxonomy (NCBI): domain Eukaryota; kingdom Metazoa; phylum Chordata; class Amphibia; order Anura; family Ranidae; genus Lithobates; species Lithobates sylvaticus. The sequence continues at coordinate 108,908,721 of CM053036.1, forward strand.
ACAAGGCGGGTCTCCATTCTGACCGGGGACATCTCAGAGATCTGCTGTTCCCAGTGATCAGGAACAGCAATCTCTGTGGTGTTCCAGGCGGCCCATCCCCCTACAAGGCAGGATGGATTCATACTTTCATGTTGTTTATGCCAAATTCTGACCCTACCATCTGAATGTCACAGCTGAAATAGAGACTCATCAGACCAGGCAACGTTTTTTCCAATCTTTTATTGTCCAATTTTGGTGAGCCTGTGTGAATTGCAGCCTCCGTCCCTGTTCTTGGCTAACAGGAGTGGCACTTGGTGTGGTCTTCTGCTGCTGTAGCCCATCTGCTTTAAGGTTCGATGTGTTGTGCTTTCGGAGATGGTATTCTGCATACCATGATTGTAACGAGTGGTTATTTAAATTACTGTTGCCTTTCTATCATCATCATCATTCTCCTCTGACCTGTGACATCAACCAGGCATTTTCCTCCACACAACTGCCACTCACTCTTTTTCAGACCATTCTCTGTAAACCCTAGGGATGGTTGTATGTGAAAATCCCAGTGGATCAGCAGTTTTTGAAATACTCAGACCAGCCCATCTGGCACCAACAACCATGCCACGTTCAAAGTCACTTAAATCCTCTTTCTTCCCTATTCTGATGCTCAGTTTGAACTTCAGCAAGTAGCCTTCACCATGTCTAGATGTCTAAATGCATTGCTGCCATGTGATTGGCTAATTAGCAATTTGTGTTACCAAGCAATTGAAACGGTGTACCTAATAAAGTGGCAAGTGAGTGTGTGTATATATACAATATATTCAGCTGCAGCCATTATCCTGATGTCATTGTTTTAGAGCTGGGGATCCGCCTTTTAGGTAAAAGTGATCTGAGCAGATCTACAGCCGCTTGATTACTTTTACAGGGCTCATAACTGGCCCCTCCACCCTGTTGCCATCCGCTGCTGTTCCCGAGCTCTCCTGTTCCATGGGGGAGCCTGGGACTGATGCAAGTGGTCAGATCAGCTGCCCACAGAGGAGGAGGAACATCAGTTCCCCCCTCTTCTTTTTGTTGCAGTTTTGGTTCAGTCTTTACCTGGCCTGTAGTGGCAAGGGAAGCAGTTGATTAAACTGATCTCTGTTTGATTGGGTAAACATGTTTGCAAAAAGCGCAGCTTTAGGCGTGTTTTTGCCGCTGGTTTTCTCCTGCCAGGAGAAAGGGCATTTAGAAGAGCCTAGTGTGCATAAAGCCCAAAAGCTTGAATGTGCGGGAAGACTGTATAGCTGCCGTGTCAGCAGCCCGTCATTGATTTTTAACAGGCTGCTGGCGTCTACACAGATCATCAGTCACTCTTGAAAGTTTTGGCGAGAAGCTGCAGTTGGTACACAGCCTAATGAGATTGTCAGCCTCTCCGGGTCAATTTTCCATATTGCTCAGCAGGTTAACACTTTGTTTGTCCAGCTGTCTGTATTGTGGCCTTTTTGGAGCATGCAAACACAAACTATGGCAAGGAGATATTGACTTTGAACTCAAAGACGTCTAGTAGGGCAAGTCAGCCCACCAGTCTCCACACAAAACCTAAATGGCAGCTCTATGTTCAGTAACACTTAGAAACCCTCATTAATTTAAATCCTTGTATGTGAAGTCTCTGGTGCAAACTGTACTTCTACAACATTCAAGTTGGGGGGTATAAAAGAACAAATCTAACATTACTGACCTGCAGCTAGTATGTAGTTTGAGATTGAAAAGTGACGGCTTTCATATGTGGCTTCAACTTCATACCAAACCATCAGATACAAATTGTGAACAGATGGTAAAGAACCCTGCCTGTCCTTGCTAAACCTGACAAGTGCTGGCGGTGTAACACACACAGGCACACTGGGGTTGATTTACTAAAACTGGAGTGTGCAAAATCTCGTGCAGCTCGGCATAGAAACTGTTTCTAACTTCAGATTGTTCAATTAAGCCTAGACAAAAAAACTGGCTAATTGATTTTTATGCAGAGCTGCACCCGGTTATGCACTCTCCAGCTCTAGTAAATCAACCCCACTGCGACATATTTTCTGAGTATTGTACCCTTTGATTCTTTTGTTCTGGCAACAGGTCACACAAGTTATAATGCTGCTTACTAGTGTCTCTCTGACAATCCATGCAGTAATCTTCCTGAATCTGACAACAATGTCCAGCCAAAAAATATACAAAATATTATTAATCCACCAATTGAACACTGCCCAGGCATGCATTCCTAGTAACTGGAAACAGACGCCCCCTGCGCTAGGCCAGTAATTCACCAGAGTGAACAATATTCAGGCTATATGTTTCAAGGTCTTAGGCTCACTACACATATTACAATCTAAATGTACAATCTCCTTAAAGTGTTTTTTTTAGCCTAATGTATTAAGGTAAAAAGTAGAGTTGAGCGGACACCTTGATGTGCGGGTTCGGCCGAACTTCGGAAAAATGTCCAACCGAACTTGACCCGAACTTGACCCCGAACCCCATTATTGAAGTCAATGGGACCCGGACTTTTGAACACTAAAATGGCTGTAAAAAAAGTCATGGAAAGGGCTAGAGGGCTGCAAATGGCAACAAAATGTTAAGAGCATGGCAAGTGATCTGCAAACAAATGTGGATAGGGAAATAACTTAAATTAACATAAAAAAATTAAAATAAAATGCTGGAGGCCCCCTTCTCAGCAGAAGAGGTACAGGAAGTCATTAAGAACCTCAGAAACTCAACGGCACGATGCCGCACATATGGTGGGAATACCCCAGAATACGCACTTTCTGGAAAAAATTATTAACTTTCATAAGAAGACTGGGTGGGAGAAAATGTGAAGGAACCGGAGGCACTGTCAGCAACCCAATCTACTATCGCCTGTACTTGTCCTGGCCTCAACATTCGTACAGCCTCATTAGGAGCGCCAAAATACCCCTGCAGGCTCTGTCGCCTACTCGCACCTGAGGAAGGTGTTTCACTAGTGCTTCTCGGCCTTTTGGCTAAGATCAAGTGTAGTATCTGTTCTTATCAGTTGCCAGGAGGTGGTGCTTGTTTCCGTCCCTGTTCTACAGCGAGGTGGAGCAGGGGTGGCGGTTGCTATGCAAAAGCCTGCTGGCGTAAAGGTGACCTGGAGCGGTTCGTAGCCGAAAGGAAAGCCTTCTGATGGGGATGGAGAACCACTGGGTTGGCGCTGAAGGGTCGAGTCCCTGGCCTTCTGGCCTGGATTGTGGCAGCTCTAGCTCTGGTCAGTTTTTCGGGTTGGAACACCTGCATGGCAAGTGATCTGCAAACAAATGTGGATAGGGAAATAACCTAAAATAACATAAAAAAATTAAAAATAAAAATAAAATGCTGGAGGCCCCCTTCTCAGCAGAAGAGGGTACAGGAAGTCATTAAGAACCTCAGAAACTCAACGGCACGATGCCGCACATATGGTGGGAATACCCCAGAATACGCACTTTCTGGAAAAAATTATTCAATTTAATGGATAAGATAGTGGGAAAATAAAATACTTGGAAATTAAAAAAAATGAAAAAATTATAATCTTGACCTAGGAGGACGAAATTCAAATGAAGTAGGAGGTTAAGGTGGCGGTGGATGTGGCGGTGTAGGTGGAAGCGGCGGTGGAGGAGGACGAGGTAACCAACACTGGTTCAAAAATACAACAATGGCTGGGTAAGGCTAGTGGTGAATGATGTGTCGAATTCTGTCCCCCGTCGCATAGTGTCCGCCCTGTACTGCGCTTGCTCAGTACGTAGGACAAGGGGATTTTGAAACTCTCCGAAGACGATGCGCGGTGACTCCGGGTTCAAGCCACATCATCCGAGGTTGAAGCCTAGCCAAGCGAGCCCGTGAGGGGCCCTGTTACTATGTGCTACCGTATGTCCACTTGGATGGTCGGGCTTGAACCTGCACTCACTGCGCAGGCGACGTTCATCTTTGGAGATTTTGTGAATCTCCTTGTCCTCCGTACTGCGCAAGCACTGCACCTGCGCATTAAGTGACCGGACACTATCCGATAGCAATACAGTTTTCGTCAGAACACCGGTATATGTGTCTATTCTGCACAAGGTACGGCCAAGTCCTGTGGGATCCATGCCTGGTTCATTTTAATGAACGTGAGCTTGTCCACATTGGCTCTGGACAGGCGGCTGCGCTTGTCTGTGATAACGCCCCCTTCCAGGGCAGGCCAGCACCTCCAAGGCGTAAAGGGCAAGCTCAGGCCATGTGCCCAATTTGGAGACCCAGAAGTTGAAGGGGGCAGACCCGTCATGCAGTACGTGTAGGCGTGTGCACACATACTGCTCCACCATGTTGGTGAAATGCTGCCTCCTGCTAAGACGTTCCATCTCAGCTGGTGGTGCTGGTTGTTGTGGCGTCCTGACAAAGCTTTTCCACATTCCGGCTATGCTAACCCTGCCTTCTGAGGTGCTGGCGGTGCCCCGGCTGCATTGGCGACCTCTTCCTCCTCCTCTGCCTTCGCCTTGTGCTTCCACCGTACCCCCGCTTCCAAGTGGGAATGCCACCAGCAGCGCGTCTACCAGTGTGCGCTTGTACTCGCGCATCTTACGATCACGCTCCAGTGAGGTAATTAAGGACGGCACGTTGTCCTTGTAACGGGGATCCAGCAGGGTGGCCACCCAATAATCAGCACCAGTTAAAATGTGGGCAACTCGGCGGTCGTTGCGGAGACACTGCAGCATGTAATCGCTCATGTGTGCCAGGCTGCCCAGAGGCAAGGAAAAGCGTCCTCTGTATCCCCCCCCAGCCACGCACCAGTGATGGACATGAGCTGGTCTAGGTGCCACCCTGCTGTGAACATGGTTCCTCCTCCTCCGTCTCCTCCTCATCCTCCACCTCGTCGTCCTCCAGAACTGTGCCCTTGCTGCCAGACAATTGTGTACCTGGCGCTTGTTGGTGCAGGAACCCACCCTCGTAGCCACTTGTAAATGACTGCCCTGAAAGCCTTGGAAATTAACCCTCTTCCTCTTCCTCCTCCTCCTCCTCCTCCTCCTCATCCTGTGCCACATCCTCTTCCATCATCGCCTGAAGCGTTTTTTCAAGGAGGCATAGAACTGGGATAGTAACACTGAGAACGGCGTCATCGGCACTGGCCATGTTGGTGGAGTACTCAAAACAGCGCAACAAGGCACACAGGTCTCACATGGAGGCCCAGTTATTGGAGGTGTAGTGGTGCTGTTCCGCAGAGCGACTCACGTGTGCGTGCTGCAGCTGAGGCTCCACTATCGCCTGCTGCTGCTCGCACAGTCTGGCAAGCATGTGCAAGGTGGAGTTCCACCTTGTGGGCACGTCACATATGAGACGGTGAGTGGGAAGGCCGAAGTTACGCTGCAGCGCTGACAGGCGAGCAGCAGCAGGGTGAGAACGCCGAAAGTGCGCACAGACGGCCCGCACTTTCTGCAGCAGCTCTGGCATATCAGGGTAATTCTTAAGGAACCTCTGGACCACCAAGTTCAGCACATGCGCCAGGCAAGGGATGTGCGTCAAACCGGCAAGGCCCAGAGCTGCTACGAGATTTCGCCCATTATCGCACACCACCAGGCCCGGCTTGAGGCTCACTGCCACCAACCACTCATCGGTCTGTTGTTCCATGTCCCTCCACAACTCCTGCGTGGTGTGGGGTTTTTCCCCCAAACAGGAAAGTTTTAAAACTGCCTGCTGTCGTTTAGCCCTGGCTGTGCTGAAGTTGGTGGTGAAGGTGTTACGCTGACCGGATGAGGAGGCGGTAGAGGATGAGGAGGCGGAGTAGGAGGAGTTAGCAACAGGAGGCAAACTGAAGTGCCCTGCAATCCTCGGTGGTGGAAGGACATGCGCCAAAGTGCTATCCGCCTCAGGCCCAGCTGCCACTACATTTACCCAGTGTGCTGTTAGGGAGATATAACGTCCCTGACCGTGCTTACTGGTCCACGCATCCGTAGTTGGGTGGACCTTGCCACAGATGGCGTTGCGCAGTGCACACCAGATTTTGTCCCCCACTTGGTTGTGCAGGGAAGGGATAGCTTGTCTGGGAAAGTAGTGGCGGCTGGGCACGACTTACTGTGGGACAGCCAATGACATCAGCCTTTTAAAACTCTGCGTCTCCACCAGACGGAATGACAGTATTTCAAAGGCGAGGAATTTTGAAATGCTGGCATTCAGGGCCAGGGATCGCGGGTGGCTAGGGGGGTAATTCTTCTTCCGCTCCAGTGTTTGGGAAATAGAGAGCTGAACGCTTCCATGGGACATTGTGGAGATGGTTGGTGACCCAGGTGGTAGTGTTGCTGGCAGATCCTCTGTTTGCGGGTTGGCAGGTGTCACTGTCACTACAGAGGTGGATGAAGAGGCCGAGACTGCAGCAGAAGAGGAAGCAGGAGGAGCCAGAGACCTTTCTTGGTTTTTGAGATGTCTACTCCACTGCATCTCGTGCTTTGCACTTAGATGCCTGGTCATGCAGGTTGTGCTCAGGTTGAGAACGTTTATGCCTCGCTTCAGGCTCTGATTGCACAGCGTGCAAACCACTCATGTCTTGTCATCAGCACATTGTCTGTCTGAAGAACTGCCACGCTAGGGAACTCCTTGGACCTGGCTTTGGTGTGCTCGGTCCCTTGCTGCGTTGGGCAGTAGCAAACGTACTGTCTAGGGGACGGACGCTCCGCTTTTGCACCCTGCTCCCTCTTCTGCTGTGCTGGTGGCTCTGTGCGACCACCACCTTTTCCTCTGAACTACACTGGTCACCTGCATGACGTTGATTCCATGTGGGGTCAAGGACCTCCATCGTCCTCCACATCATCTTCCACCCAGTCTTCACCCCTGCCCCCCTTGTCTGTCTGCACAATGGCGAAAGCAGCAGCAGTTGGCACCTGTGTTTCGTCATCATCCGAGACGTGCTGCGATGGTCCTCCCATGTACTCATCATGAAACATAAGTGGTTGGGCATCGGTGCACACAATCTCTTCCACTTCTGGGGCAGGGCTAGGTGGATGGCCCTGGGAAACCCTGCTAACAGAGTCATCAAAAAGCAGATTAGACTGCTGCATGATTTGGGGCTCAGACTGATTGGCTGATTTGCAAGGGGGTGAGGTGAAAGACTGATGGACATCGGCTGCAGGTGCCAACTCTGAACTTTCATCAGGAGACTGGGTGGGAGACAATGTGAAGGAACCGGAGGCACTGTCAGCAACCCAATCTACTATCGCCTGTACTTGTCCTGGCCTCAACATTCGTACAGCCTCATTAGGCGCGCCAAAATACCGCTGCAGGCTCTGTCGCCTACTCGCACCTGAGGAAGGTGTTTCACTAGTGCGTGTAGCTGGCACAGATCGACCACGTCCTCTCCCTGCAACAGGAGCGCCACCAGCAGCACCACGACCCGGACCACGTCCCCTTTTTGATGATCTCCTCATATTTTCAAAATTTATGATCTCGCCCTAAATGGGTGTTTTTGTCTATAGCAGAATACACGTACAGTGTCTAAAGCATTTATGAACACGCAGAAAATGCTATTGGGGAAAAAAAAAACACAGTAAAATTAAATTTTTTTTTTGCAATGTTTTTCCAATAGCAGAATACACGGATAGTGTCTACAGCGTGTATGTATGAACACGCAGAAAATGCTATTGGGGGAAGAAAAAAAAAACACAGCAAAATTAAATTTTTTTTTTGCAATGTTTTTCCAATAGCAGAATACACACAGACTATGGTGTATCTCTTACTATATGCAGTGTTGGTCCTAATGGTGCACTGAGCTTACAGGTAAAACTTTTATATTTTGTCTGGCACTGGCCTCATGGCACTGTTAAAAGACTGTGCACTGCACCCCAGCCAGGATACAATTGATTTAGGAATCTCTTCAATAATTCTCTCTGCCTTGCTTAATAAAGAAACTCCCTACTCTACTCTAGCTATCTAGATCGCTCACTGATCTAACTAATTAGAAGAAAATTCAAGGAATGTGGACTGACTGACTGACTTTATCACACTAACTCCTAAAAATCCTCTTTCTCAGCAGCACAGGAACCTGTCTATAGCAGAATGACGCTGTGTGTGTACTATATATAGAGTCTGGGTCACATGCTGCACTGGCCAATCACAGCCATGCCATTAGTAGGCATGACTGTGATGGCTTCTAAGGGCACACTAGAGAAACTAGTGTCGATTGGCTGTCCTGCAGCTGTTAAAAAGGCGCCAATACATTGCCGAACACCGGACCCGAACCCGAACTTACAGGCAATAGTTCGGGTTCAGGTCCCAGACACCCAAAAGTTCGGTACGGACCCGAACTTTACAGTTCGCTCAACCCTAGTAAAAAGCCTTTTGTGCTGCAGGAGCCCCCAGCACCCCCCCCCCGTCCCCCATTCTTGCCTGATCCGATCCAGCACCGTGCACAGGAGCAGTGGTTTGTGTCAATAGACGCAGACTGGGCAGCTTTGTAGCAAGCACGTATGGGTGCCCCCAGGGAAAGTTGCTTTCCCTCGGGGCACTCGCCGAAGAGGGGCCTGTAGCACTGGCGGGAACCCCAGAAATGGAGGATCGGAACTGCTCTGTGCAAAACCATTGCACAGAGCAGGGAAATATGACATATTTGCTATTTTGGTTTGAAAAAACAAAACAAAAAGGTTTATAATCACTCAGGAATTGTAGAAGTCTTGAGGTTTTTCACCTTAAGGCATTAAGGTGAAAAATCTTCTGTGCTGTAGCAACCCCCCAGAGCCCCCGTTTTTCTTACCTGAACCCAATCGTTCCAGCATCAGGATGAGCCCAGCAGCCCCTGACGCTGTCTCGGGTCCTCATTGGATAGATTGTCAATGGACGCAGCAGCAGGACTCAGGAGTGTGCCCGAACGGATGCCCCCATGGAAGCGCCTCTCCAAGCGGCCGCCCAATGAAGAAGATGAGCCACGAGCGCCGCCGGGGACCCCACAAAAGGAGGATCGGGGCCGCTCTCTGCAAAACCCTTGTCAAAAATGACATGTTTGTTTAAAAAAAATTTAATAAATGAACCTTTACAATCACTTTAAGATCTCCCAACAACTTTGTAGTACAAGGGTCTACCTGATTCAATAGGAATTGAAAGCGTTTGTTAACCCAAAAAATAAATAAATAAATAAATATATATATATATATATATATATATATATATATATATATATATATATATATATATATATGGATCCTGCTCCTTTTTAAAGCGTTTTATACAGCACAGTGCTTGTGCTGTGTAATTTGGACCCCTGTAACACCTAAAAAACCTGGCTGATCCTGCCAGTTTCTCTCCACTCTGCAAACAGACCACGATAATCATGGCTGCTGAGCCCCTGACATTGTGGTCTGTTTGCGTACCTCCGTCACCCGCAGCCCTGCTCGCCTGTGTCTGTCTCCTCTGTCCCCCCCCCCCCTACTACTCCCCCTTCCCATCTCTGCGTGCAGTGCCACCCCATCCCCCTCCTGCTGCAGGAATATACATTATATTTTAATACTATCCGTTTTTGTTTCCAAATACTGTGCCCTGCTGTCTGTTTTAAAAAAAAAAAAAAAAAAATCCTCCTTTACTGTATCTGACGGCGGCTCCCTTTTGGTCATGTGACCGGCCGTGTCTCCTCTCTCCTCTCGTCCCACTGACATCAGCGGGGAAACCTCGGCCCGCTCCCTGCTTCAGACAGGCAGAGAGAAGACACAGCCGGTGACATGGGAGCCGCCGTGAAATACGGTAAAGGAGGATTTTTTTTAAATAAAACACAAAGACAGGGGGGCACAGTATTGGGAAACAAAACGGATAGTATTAAAATGTTAAAGTGGGTTAACAACCAATTTAATGGGTTATTTAGGTAGGCTCTTGATTTACATAGTTTTGTGGTAAATCTGAAGGCGATTGCAGTTAGATTGTACAGTCAGTTTGTATAGTGTATGGTTCGTTTAAGACAATGGGTCACACAACTCCTACCCATTCTAAGGAAAATATATACATTTTAATAATATATTTAGCTTTTCCATAAGACTCACATAAGTTCCCAGATCCGTCTTTGTCTTTAGTGGTATATTTTATTTGATTTAATCTGCTTTTGTATTTTCTGCACATTGATAATTTTGTATTTTTTATTTTTTCATTTAGAACATTATTATTTCAAGTGGTGCAGAAAGGGTAAGTTGTTTCTTCCTCTTTATTCTCAATTCCTCGGGATAGAAACATCTTAAGCAAAAGTAGGCGGGTTGATATGACATTTTATATTATTTAGCTGCTTTGGCCCCGTTTTCCAGTCGTGGTAAATATATAAAACATAATATAAGAGATAACCTAGTGATTGTGTGTGTATAAGTGTGCATGTAGATATAGATATTGTTTAAAGCGAAGCTTCACCCATATATTGTCAAGTTCCTGAAGGCCTATGGTAATTCTGTAGCCTTAGCCATATAAACTTTTCCCAAAAAGTGAATGCTTTTTTTATCTCTTTCAAAAACTGGTTTTGAGTTTTTATTTTCTTTCCTTTTTAACTTGCAGCCGCTTGAATTGAGAGGTCCATATGATGTTGCCACATTGTATCCTTTTAAGAGCTGTGAATGTAAATGGATTACATTATCAAGGGTTTTGTGCCCAGAAAGTTCCATAAAACTAAAGCAATATTAACCACTTGAAGATTAGGCCTATTTCTGACATTTGTTGCTTACAAGTTAAAATCAGTATTTTTTGCTAGAAAATTACTTGGAACCCACAAACATTTATATTTATATATATATATAGCTCGACGAATACCGGGCGCCAGGTCGCATTGGCGACTAGAATTAGCGACCTTGGGCCTGGGGCAGCACAGCTGGGGGGTATCCTGTCTCCATAGTGCACGCCCCCCGCGCGCGATCGCGAAGGGCGGCGCCGGCCGGTAATTGAGGCCCCGGCTTTGCGGCCTTTTGCAGTCCTATGGTACCTTGTAGAATCTGGCGCCCTCTTGTGGTGGTCGTTGGTATGACACCCAGCAATGCTAATGGAGATTTTCGTTTTGTTTTCACTTAGAACCCCCAAACATTATATATATTTATTTTTCTAACACCCTAGAGAATAAAATGGCGGTCGTTGCAATACTTTCTGTCACACCGTATTTGCGCAGCGGACTTACAAGCGCACTTTTTTGGGAAAAATACTTTTTTTCAATTAAATAACACAATAGTAAAGTTTGCCCAATTTTTTTTATATTGTGAAAGATAATGTTACGGCGAGTAAATGGATACCAAACATGTCTCGCTTCAAAATTTTGCCCGCTTGTGAAATGGCGACAAACTTTTACCCTTTAAAATCTCCATAGGTGACGTTTAAAAAATTCTACAGGTTGCATGTTTTGAGTTACAGAGGATGTCTAGGGCTAGAATTATTGCTCTCGCTCTACCGATCACGGCAATACCTCACGTGTGGTTTGAACACCGCTTTCATATGCGGGCGCTACTTTTCTGCAAACAAGCTCGGCGGGACGGGCGCGTTTAAAATTATTTATTTTTTTCTTATTTATTTTAACTTTTAATTTTTTCACTGTTCTTTTGAAAAAAAAAATTGTGTAACTTTTATTCCTATTACAAGGAATGTAAACATCCCTTGTAATAGAAAAAAGCATGACAGGACCTCTTAAATATGAGATTTGGGGTCAAAAAGACCTCGGATCTCATATTTACACTAAAATGCAAAAAAAAAATATTGCCATTTGAAAAAAAATATGTTCCTTTTTTAAAGAGCTATGGGCAGAAGTGACGATTTGAAGTCGCTTCTGCCCTGCAATGACTTGGAGACAGGCGGGGGCCATCTTCCCCTCACTCGTCTCAATGTCGTTAAAAAATAAATAAAAAAAAAAGAGAACCTGGCTCCTAACTTTTCTAGCTGACTCCTAGATTCCAAGCAAATTTGTCAAGCCCTGATATATATATATATATATATATATATATATATATATATTTCTTTATCGTACATCACAGGACACAGCACAGCCATAATAATGACTATGCGGGTTATGGACACTGGCAGACAGTCAAACAGGAAGTTCTTCCCTCTTTAATCACTCCTGAACAGGCAGTACCTCAGTTTTTTTTCGCCAGTGTCTGTAAGGTGCTGGTCACTGATGTGATGTGCTCTTGGAGCATATGTGGAGGTCTGGACAGTTCTATTTAGAAACATAGACTTAATTTGGATGTATTCGAAAAAGCTGTCAGCCAAAATGGATGGTACCCGAGCCTCATTGGAATGAGAGAAGATTCCTTGAGGTTTGCCTGTAATGCAACTTTACGGCACTGGACCCTGCGTAATGGAACCACGTGCAGTGTTTGTTCTGACCAAGGTGCTTTCCTGCAGGGTGCTATACAGGTCCAGGGGAGTGGACCCCAGATTTAGGGGGACCCAGTCCCTGAAGGTCTTGTACCACTAACCCCCGAAGGAGCTGCTGGTTTTATTTGGACTTACCGCTACCTCACCTGCTTGCGTCTCCATATTGGGGATCCCGTGGAAAGTGGCCCAAAGAATGTGAATTTCCAATACTCAGTCCTTTTTATGATTATTTATTAAAAGTAAAGTCTCTCAATAAACAGGGTCAAAGGGGTAAGGATGAGTTTAGGCACCTGGTACTGCGAGTTTAAGATCTCCTTTGAATTCTTGAAGACAATAGTTTCATTCACTGAATTCAACCATCACCGGATAAGCCCTTCTCACTGGACCTAGCAGCCGGTGGGGTACTACAACACAGTCTCTGCCACAGACTTGTGAATTTAATCTTAAGCGTCACTGAGGGGTTTAGATAAATTGAAAGAACTGCCATACAGTACCAGAGTCTCTCAGCTGATCCGGCGATACTGTACGGGTGTTGATCTGGGTTGCGTCCTCCAACTGAGTCTCCAGGCAATCTCCAGAGATACCAGCCTTGCGCTCAGTCCTCCCTTGGAAAAAGTCCTCCCCTGGATCCTCCAGTTTCTGGGCCTCTTGCAGTTGAGACAGCACCGGACCATCCCTAGATCAATAGGCCCCAAAACTCTTCTGGACCTATACCCTCAGTTGCGTAGCCTCGGGCCAGCCGGTCCCGAGACACAGGATACATAGACTGCACACCCCAGGCCAGGAGGGCCCTGAGGTTTGGGGCAGCGGACCCCAAGCGCAGCCGGGGAAGAACCCCGAAAAAAACTCCACACAAAAACATGGCATCGGTACCTTAAATACCACCCCCCAGAAATCACAGCGGTATAAACACTCCCACTGGGCTGGTTCCGAGCAATAGGTGACATTCAGTGCATCCAGCTAAGCTGCGTTTCTACTCTTGCCGGCGGTGACAGCGACACCTACGGTCAAGGAGAACCCAGTGCAACCCAGCTGGACTGGCACAGAAACCAGTAATTTAGAGAAATTAGCCTGAAGCCCAACTGTGGCTTCAGGCAACCTAATTTTGAAAAAAAATAGCGCCCGCTCTTCAGGAGCCAGCGCTACAGTCTTTTATGACAAAGCCCGCCGCGATGGGTGAAGATTGGACTCATGTTATGCTCAGAGTCCTGCAGCAGGAATGGTAGGTCTGCATTTTTTTTTGCAGTTTCTCTTTAAAAAAAAAAAAAAAAGAGAGAGAGATCTGACTGTCTGGTCTTCTCTCAGTAGCCCATCGGGGCATTGTGCTGTTTATAACATGCTCTGTGTACTTAGGAGTATGGGCTGCCGTTTCTCCCCCAGCCACTAGAGGGCACAGGGGCCTATTTCTATATAGGCAGGAAGTGGAGGAGGGGGCCATGTTTGCCATGTGAACGGCAGGTTCAACAGGGCCTCTTGAGAGATAACAGAAGCCCATGGATACTAATTACGTGTGAGTACTTACTATGGGTGAACTGTGTGGCCAGACAATTCATGATTATATACTGCATACTTACTGCTTAATCCGGGGGGGGGGGGGGGGGCCTGTACAACTATAAGTACATACACCCCTGTATGGGTAGCAGTGTACTTTAAAGTGTTGTGTCTCCAGAATAATGTGCGTTTGGTGCAAAACTAGTACGGGCCTGATGCAGTTGAACAGGTGCAAACTTGCAAACTGGCTTTAAGCTCATGCTTTCTAAAAGTGCTCATGTTTGCTAAAAGCGCTCATATTTGCTGAAAGGCAGGGTTGCATAAGACACATGTTTGCATAGCCACTTCAGCCCCGGAAGATTTGACTGCTCAATGACCAGGCCATTTTTTGCGATACGGCACTGCGTCGCTTTTTTTCCCATAAATAGAGCTTTCTTTTGGTGGTATTTGATCACCTTTTGCGCTATAAACAAAAGAAGACCGACAATTTTGAAAAAAACACAATATCTTTTACTTTTTTACTATAATAAATATTCCAAATTAAAAAAACAAAAAAATATTTTTTTCCTCAGTTTAAGCTGATCTGTATTCTACAAATTTTTGGTAAAAAAAAAACGCTATAAGCATATATTGATTGTTTTGCGCAAAAGTTATAGCGTCTACAACATAGGGGATAGATTTATGGCATTTTTATTATTATTATTTTTTTTTTTTTTTTACTAGTAATGGCGGTGATCAGTGATTTTTATCGGGACTGCGATATTGCGGCGGACACACTTGACACATTTTTGGGACCAGTGACAATTATACAGTGATCAGTGCTATTAAAATGCACTGATTACTGTATAAATGTCACTGGCAGGGAAGAGGTTAACATTAGGGGGCGATCAAGCGGTTAATTGTGTTCCCTAGTGTGTGTTCTAACTGTTGGTGGAGTGGGACTGACTGATTTATAGGCACATGATTGCTTACTTGCATAAACACATGTTGAATACATGCTTGCTAGCATAAAAATGCATGTTTACATAAACTTGAACTGCATACGTGTGTGGTTTTAAATTAAATTGCATAAATATGTGCTTATTACATTAAACTGTATAGATGTGTATTTATTTGCATTATACTGCATACATACATGCAAGAATACATGTATACCTGCATGTTTGCATACCTGGGTGGTTGTATAGTGGTAGTAGACCAACGTTGTCTGGGCCTGCATCCTTGTGAAACTGCATATTACCGTATTTATCGGGGTATAACACGCACTTTTTTTCCCCTTAAAATCAGGGGAAAAGTGTGCGTGCGTGTTATACGCCGATCCGGAGCCCCGCCGACATTTACGAGCAGAGCCGAGTGTACTGTGTACTCGGCTCCACTCGCAGTCGCGCCCAGTCCCGCCTCCCTAGCCTTTACGTCCTGCCATTGGCCCGGCGTTGTGTCCAACATAGGAGCTGGGCCAAGGGGCGGGATGGGGCGTTACTGCGAGTGGAGCCAACTCGGTCTATGGTGGCGGCGGGAGGAGCCGAAGATCTCGGCGGCGGTGGCAGCGGTAAGTCTAAAAATAAAAGTCAACCATGCTGCAATTTTTAGAAAGGCTGCAGGGGGACAGTGTAAGGCTTCAGGGGGACATAGTGCAAGGCTGCAGGGGGACAGTGGAAGGCTGCATTAATGGGCATTTAAATGTAAGTTTTTTTTTTCCTTAAACTTCCCTCCTAAACTTGGGGTGCATGTTATACGCCGGTGCGTGTTATATGCCGATAAGTACGGTAGTTTTTGTCTAATATAGTCACTTTTTGTACCTGTTAGACTCCAGAAGGGTGAGGTTCAGTGGTCTGGCAATGTTTACATCTCCTTTTGGACCAATGGCATCAGGGTTATCTAAGCCACTGTGGCACCTGATCTCGGATCAAGCCTGGTTAATACTTGGATGGGAGACTGCCCAGGTTTCCCTCCTAAGTGAGGGAGGCATCTGAGGTTGCTGTGTTTGAGAGTATCTCAGACCATAATTTAGAGAAGTCTCTGAGATGGTTCGCTCCTTCTTTAGTCAGGTCAGTCTTTGCCTTGCATTGGCTTTTGGAGCAGATGTTATGGGCTCATTATTGTAAAACAATTAAATGGTAGCAGTTTCAAAACTAAATAGGGACATGAGGTCTATCCTAAGATCTCAATCCGGTGGGCATCTTTCTGATAATAACCACTGATGCCAGTATTTCATTTGGTTTGAGGGTGGCTACAGTTCAGTGGACTTTGGTCTCCACAGGAAAGAATACTGCCCATAAATATCTTGGAACTTTTGGCCAGTATGCTTTGCTCTGGATTATGAGACAAACCATTTGTAGATTCAATCCGGAAATGCCTCTGCAGGGGCATATATATCAACCACCAGTGCGGCACCAGGAGTCATGGTCAGGGAGGTGAATATGTGAGTGAGAGAGTTTCTTTCCTCAATCAGTAGGGGAGAGGAGATTGGCCTTCCATTTTTTTCCAGAGTTTGATGTTTCTTACTCCTGGATGCGTACTTCATACTGCGTGTGACCTAGACAGTCCCACCTGTCAGGCAACTTTGGTGTCCTTGGGACTTGAATTTGCTGTTGACTGTCCTTGCAGAGGCCACTTTTTGAACCAATTGGGAGACTGTTAGTCCTTTTATCTCAGAAGGTGGCTTCTTTGGTCTCTATCACTTCACTAAGTGGAGTGTCAGAGCTGGCGGCTCTTTCATGCAAAGAGCTGTTCTTGTTCTTGCATCATAAGGTGATGTTACGTCCTCCTCCATCTTTATTACCTAAAGTAGTGTCTAGTTTTCAGTTGAATCAAGACAATGTCTTGCCTTCTTTTCTGATCCTCAGTTGGCAGGAGTAAGATCACTGCATAATCTGGAGGTAGTTCAGGTGGTCACAATTACTTGAATTGTCGGTACAGGTCAAGAATCCTGGTTTGTGCTGCCAGTAGAGCCCAGGATGGGCAGGAGGCATCCAAGTTAACTATTTAAATTGGATCTGCCAGTTAATTATTCAAGCCTATGGCATGAAAGGGCAAGGTCCGCCGACCCATTTTTTGGTAAAAGCACTCGCTGCCAGGTGTGTGGGGGCATCTTGGGCCATCCGTCATCGGGTGTCAGTGGCTCAGAATTTAAAGGCCACTACATGGTCTTTTGTTCATACATTCACAGAATTTTACCAGATGGATAACAAAGCCACGAAGGATACTGCTTTGACCACAGTATATTTCAGGCGGCAGAAGTCATCCTTTTCAGGTGGCAGTGTCTGTGATTTTTTTTATTTTTTTTCTCCCTCCCCTCAAGTGCATTGCTTTAGGACATCTCACATAGACATTATTATGCCTGCTATGTGTCCCGTCATGTACGATAAAGAAAATTAGATTTTTCCTACAGCTTACCTGTAAAATCCTTTTCTTGGAGTACAGGACAGGGGTCCCTCCCATCTTTTTTTGGGATATTAATTGCTTTGCTACAAAACTGAGGCACTTCCTGTGTAGGAGGGGTTATATAGGGGAGGACCTCCTGTTTGACAATCTGCCAGTGTCCATTCACTTATAGGTGGCGTCAGGGGCGTAACTAGAAATCACAGGGCCCCATAGCAAAATGTTGAATGGGCCCCCCCCCCCCAACAAACCCCCCCCCCCCCCCCCCCCCCCCCCCACAAAATTTTTTTACTAATTCCATTGAACAACAGATTACCACACTCATGTGGCACAGTACCCAGGCAACATATTAATTTCGAACTACAAAACAAAAATTTAAATAACCATATAATAAATAAAATGCAAAGCATTGTGTGTACTACTTTTACTCTTTTATACTTACGTTTAAAGGGCAAACAACGCAAACTGCACCGGTTTAAGAGGAAAATTAACAGGATGACAACCTTGTAAGTGAAGAAAGAAATTAGGTCTTACATTCTATGCACTTTAACTTGGCATAAAATTCTTAATTTTTGAGTTTACACCTACTTGATTTAGATCTTGATTCTTAACGTGCATATTTTCAACATGTCTTTAAAAATAACCAAAAGGAAAAGAAGCCATGGTTTCAACAGCGAACAGCCAACAACAAGCCAAATGTAAGGCAACAGAACATTAGAAAAAGTAAACCTGAAAAAGAGTGAATCTTGATCTAAAATATGAAGATACAATGATGATAAATTAACAATATCTTACTTTTTCTTTTATTTGATTTTATCCATTTCTCTCCAAAGCTGTTTTCCAGCCAAACAGGCAGTGCGGAAGCCAAAAACCTGCCATTCTTTGATTTAATTGACAAGAAAGGTGTAATTTGTCAAACAGGACGATTTAGATGGGTAAATGGGCAAGGTCTACACACACTTTACAAAAGCGTGTGCAGAAAACAAATTTTGACTGGATTAAAAAAAATAATAATAATAATTTGATTCACAAAGGAAGAAATTTTGCCTGATTTGCAATGCTCAAAGATGGCACGTGGGGCAGCTGTGGACAGGTATGTAAAAAGAAATGTATCGGTTAACCAGCCAATTCAACAACTGAGGCTAGTTAAACGAGTAAAGTGGAACTCTAGCCAACACAACAAAGTACAAAGCTGACATACATATAAGCATTCAGACAAAATATTTGCCAGATACTTATAATTCAGTTCAGCCAGTTTTCTGTTTTACACATCAAAGCGATCTTTGAAAGCCAGTCAGGTTTGCACCATTTTACCTTTGCCCCCTTCTAAGTCTGCTCACTCAAACATAAGCTGCCAATTCTACCATGTATTTATTCAAATATTTGCCTAAAGTTCCACTTTATTATTTGCCAAACTGGAACCAAAGGTTTCTATTTATAACATATTTCCCATGCTCCTCAGCTTCATCTAATAGTCAAAAAACAATATTACATTCCATAAGTTTGACCTGAAATACCAAAAAACAAAGAACGTATCTTTTTGTGCCAAGTGGCAAAAAAAGAAATGTTTTGACATTTTTAGGAGGGTGAATGGCTCTGCGAATAGGTTATAAATAGACCCCATGGTTTAACCCAAATAAGAAAGGTTATGGCTGGCAACAGAACCAAACATGAACTTTGAAAACTCTTCCAACTTGTATACTCACAAAACACCACAACTTAGAAAACACGTCTGCGTGCCTTCAATTCCGCAAAAGTGTCCACAATGTGGTTTAGGTCCAGCCGTTTTGCTCTAGCATTTTCAATGCTTAAAATAGCAAGCCCAGAAAGTCTTTGCTCAGACATAGTGCTTCTGAGATAATTTTTTATTAGTTTAAGTTTTGAGAATGATCTTTCTGCTGAGGCCACAGTCACAGGTAGCGTTAGAAATAAAAGCAACGCTATGCACACATCAGGCAGATTGGATGAAAGAGCACTATTCTCAACTAAGAGCAAACGTGCAAGATCCTTCACAGAGGACAATTTCTGAATGTCCTCTTTAAGTGCGGTTTTAAAACTTAGAAGCTGACCAGCGAAAGTTGACGAGAGGTCTTTTTCGTACTTTTGTTGCAGATTTGATGCAGCTTTAAACAACTCATCATCCGATGCTGATGCTAGAACTGCAGGTTGAATAATTTCAAATCGCTGAACAACCCGATTAAGTCCCTGGAACCTGTTTGACAACTGGTTTACTACTATGTCCAAGCATCTATAGAAAACGTTGATTTTGAAACGTTCTTCAAGGTCCTCTAATCTCTCATCAACACACAACTCATCAAAATGTTTTTTGACAGTGCGAATTCGTTTTGATTCAAATCTGGGGGTAATGTTCCATTTTTGTGCGAGCAATACAGCATTATTTCTGGCTTCCCCAAAACTGTTTCTGAAATTGGATATCTCATCCAAGGCTGTCTTAATTAAATTAGAAGCTTTGGACAAGTCCATGCTCTCTGACTGGAGGAGTTTAGACAGAGAATTTATGCTTGCGAAAATTTTTGTTAGTAGAACAATTAGAAATATAGATTGGAAGGACTCTAATTTTTTTTTCAGCCCCATTGCCTCTTCTCTTTCACTTTTTTTGGTTGCTACAAGGCTTATTTTTGATAGTGCTTTAAGGACATCTACAAAACGAAACCGCAAGGCAAGCAGTGACTCATAGCGAGATGACCAGCGTGTAGGACACAATTTCTTCAGTGTAACAGAGGATTCACTGGTAAATGAAGACAGGATCTCCCACCGCTTTCCACTGTCCCCAAAAAAATTGTGTATATGTTGAACCACACCCATAAAGTTTGAGACCTCTGTAATCTCTGCCACAGCATCTTGGAGGACCAAATTAAGATTGTGCGCTGCACAATGAACATAAAGTGCATTTTCCTCTCTCTGCAAAATTCGAGTCTGCACACCAGAATAGATTCCACTCATTGTGGCAGCACCATCATAGCCCTGACCACGGCACTTATCCAGAGAAATTCCTTTAGCATCAATAAATGCAAGTATTTCTTTTTCTATACCTGCAGCACTTTGGTCATGAACAGCATTAAATCCAAGAAATGCCTCGTGTATGTTGATTTGCTTTGCTCTCGTATTTGGATCTCTTTCAATAGAAACATATCGAAGCACCTGACTCATTTGATCACATTTAGAGATATCCTGAGTAGTATCTATAATCAACGAGTAAAACTGTGCATTTTGCACTTCAGACAAAATGTCATTCAGAACTTGCTTTGACAAAATATCTATGACTTCATTTTGAATTTTTGGACTAAGGTATTTGACTTTTCCCTGTGGTAACTGTAGCAATTGCTTCAATATGGGATCATACTCAGCTAGCAGCTCAATTATTGCCAGGAAGTTTCCACTGTTGACTTCTCCTATTTTTTCTCTGTGGCCACGGAAGGCCATGTTATTCATAGCCATAGTCAAGGTGACATTCACTATTCTATTTAAAACATCTCTCCAAAAGTTTTTTTCTTTTCTTAATTGTTGTTCGTTTTCCTCATCAATTGTTCCCTTATTACGCCACTGATCATATATTATGCAAGAATCTATATGAGTTTGAGATGTTTCATGAACCTGTATTTTTGTTGACAAGCCTTTCCATTTTTGTATCCCCTTTGCCCATGCTGGTTCAGAGCCTAGTTTTCTACGGTCACCAAATAACCAGCATGGTTCACAGTATGCAACATTCAATTTAGGAGAATAACAGAGCCAGGTAATGGGTAGTTTAAGTCCTGTTTTTGTTGTTTTTTCATAATATTTTACTGAAAAACACCTCTGTTCCTCATCATTGTCTCTCTTAAAGGGCCCTGTAGGTCTGCAAGGACCATTTGTGATTATAAATCTCTTCACATGTGCATCTGTAATTGTAATTGGAAAGTTTGCCCTGTCTGTGACATATTTTGTAGATGCAATGTCAGTTAGCACAGCTATGTCACTACTAGTCAAGTGAACATCGGCTGCTGCAAATGGCTCATTTTCAGGATAATCTTTTTCAATATTGTCCTCAGTAACTCCACCTAACTCTTGGCTTGTACTTGGTTCATTCAGGGGAAACTGTAGCAATTGCTCCTGTACTGGCATGTCAGATATTGTGGGGTCGAGGCTTTCTGTGCTTGCCTCAGAAACTTTTTCTGCATCATGGTCTGCTGTAGAGCTCTGACCAACATTGGGCACATTAAAAAAATGTGTGATTTTTGGAAGTTTCTCAGTTTTGGAGGTGTCTTCCCTTTTCTTTTTACGCTTCTGAGCGCCACTTTGATGATGGTAACTGGACATTATGGTTGAAACTGAAAAATACAGTACAAGGAAAGACCCTTACTCCTCAATTACATAGTTAAAGTGGAGGTCCACCCTAAAAAAAAATTACATACAAATGCAACAAAAAAATTGCAAAAATAAATAAATACATTTTTTTTGCCTGTTGCTAGGCAGATTGTCCTAATCTGCCACTTCTTATTCCGCTGTGATCTTCAGTCTTCTCCTCGCCTTGATTTCTGGGAAATTTGGGCGTGGTGTCACAGAAGACAGCCGTCCATTCAGAAATCGCCAGGGGAGTCACGCATGCACAGTAGGAAATGGGCAGTGAAGCCGCAAGGCTCCACTGCCTGTTTCCCTTAGTGAGGATGGTGGCGCCGGCACACGATACGAGGGACGGATCGGACAACATCGCGGGCGCCCTGGACAGGTAAGTGTTCCTATTAAAAGTCAGCAGCTACAGTGTTTGTTATTTTTTACGGCTGGAACACCCCTTTAACAACAAAACAAAAAATACTGCCAATAAAATTCATTCATTAGTCACCGAGACCAGTTAAATAATTCATCGGTGACGTAAAAGTTTTGGACGCCAAACGCGGCATAACGCCGGTACTGCGTTTAGGCGCATTTTCGTTTATAAGCGTTTTTAAAGGTGCCCTATTTTTTTTACATTAAAAATCTCAAAAATGATGGCAAATGATAAAAAAACATTAAAAATATATTTTAAACAATTGTAATTGCTTGCAATGATTTATAGACCATTTATATACCCTAATGAGCCCTTGATCCAATACACCACTAGCATTGCTGTTATCCGAAGTATAATTGGAATTTGACCCATATAGTGTTAGATTTGAACAAGCAACTTGTGGCAGGTGACGTGGCAAGTGGACAATCCACAACAAGTGGCAAGTGACGTGGCAAGTGGACAATCCACAACTTGTAGCAGGTGACGTGGAAAATGGACAATCCACAACTTGTGGCAAGTGGACAATCCACAACTTGTGGCAGGTGACGTGGCAAGTGACGTGGCAGGTGACGTGGCAAGTGGGCAATCCACAGCTTGTGGCAGGTGACGTGGCAAGTGGACAATACACAACTTGTGGCAGGTGACTTGGCGAGTGACGTGGCAAGTGGACAATCCACAACTTGTGGCAGGTGACGTGGCAAGTGATGTGGCAGGTGACGTGGCAAGTGGGCAATCCACAACTTGTGGCAGGTGACGTGGCAAGTGGACAATCCACAACTTGTGGCAGGTGACTTGGCAAGTGACGTGGCAAGTGGACAATCCACAACTTGTGGCAGGTGACGTGGCATATGACATGCTAAATACAAGTACACTGCTGCTGCTAATCACTCTGGTCTCACAAAATGGCTGAAATTGTTAAATAATACTTTTTTTGAGCTTGGGGAGGGTCTTATGAGGTTATCTTGTAAACGCTTTTAGACGCAAATGCGGTAAAATGCTGCTAAATGCGGCATGCAAACGCGGCAAAAAGGGCGTTTCTAAACGCCGGTTACAGCTTTTAAAAGCATGCGTTCAGCAGAGTGTGCAGGACATTAATACAGAAGTTACTATGACCAGTGCAGGATATAGAAGTTACTATGACCAGTGCAGGATACAGAAGTTACTATGACCCAGTGGTGGCTGGTGAAGTTTTAGGATGGGGGGCGCAAGACCCCACCACTCCACGTGTGGCCCTCCCACTTCCCATAAGCCACACCCCTTATAGAATCCACATCATATACCAGGCTGCACATTATACACCAGGCTGCAAATTATACACGGGGCTCTGCACATCATACACCAGGCTGCAAATTATACACGGGGCTCTGCACATCATACACCAGGCTGAAAATTATACACGGGGCTCTGCACATCATACACCAGGCTGAAAATTATACACGGGGCTCTGCACATCATACACCAGGCTGAAAATTATACACGGGGCTCTGCACATCATACACCAGGCTGAAAATTATACACGGGGCTCTGCACATCATACACCAGGCTGAAAATTATACACGGGGCTCTGCACATCATACACCAGGCTGAAAATTATACACGGGGCTCTGCACATCATATACCAGGCTGAAAATTATACACGGGGCTCTGCACATCATATACCAGGCTGAAAATTATACACGGGGCTCTGCACATCATATACCAGGCTGAAAATTATACACGGGGCTCTGCACATCATATACCAGGCTGAAAATTATACATTATGCTGCAGTCCAACCTCCAAAAAAAAAAAAAAATGAATGAAGTCAATCTTGCCACAAATCTTATATTCCGCACCCTACCAATCCATATACCATTACCTCAAAACTCTGTCCAATCTAATCTGGAAGTTCATTTGGGATGGCAAAAAAGCTAGATGCTCCTGCAATAACCTCACCTCCCACAAAAAAGTAGGAGGGGCAGGACTAGTGGACTTTTACGACTATCTATGGGCAGTTAGACTGGACCATATCAAATACTGGTTATACGAGAGCAATACCCCACTATGGGTAGACATAGAAAAGACGAAATCCCCAACGAATGACCTAACAACACTACTCATGGGCGACACCTGGATACCATGGGACATGTACACTCTATCACCTCCTATGCTGATATCAATGATGGCGTGGAGATCCCTCCTAAACCAGAATCACACTGATACACATGAGACAGGTTACAAGCTGCCATTGAACCTCCTAGAAACAAAAATCCCTATGTTATCGGTTAAAGACCTAGTAAACCATGGCCTCACACACATATCTTACCTTTTGCAAAAGTCTTCAGTCTTGTCATGTGACACATTCAGTTTTCGGATCCTCTACAGCGGTGGGAAGGGTTAGCAATCAATAATACAGAGAGCAGATTAAAAAAGTGAATGGTGTTGATAAGCCGAGGGGGGGGGGGGGGGGGGTTGGAGCTGCTGCCGTCCTACCGCCGCAAAAAAAATGCCAAATGAAGCGCCTTGTCTGCAATCTCGCGATTGCATCGATGTGGCGCTTCCCATATTGCACTGCGCCCGGTGCTGGGACACAGTGCACATAAGGACATTTAAAAAAAATAAAATAATTTAAAGGGTCATGTTAAAAAAAATTGAATTTTTTTTTTTTTTATTTAAACATTCTTTTTTGACTGCCTGGGGGGGGGGGGGGGGTGCAGCAGGCAGTGGGTTAGTATGACAACAAACAAGCAATGTATAGAGCTTAAAGCGGGACTGTACCTAAAAAAAAAAAAAAAAAAAAAAAAAAACATTTAAAAGCCAGCAGCTACAAATACTGCAGCTGCTGACTTTTAGTAAATGGACACTTACCTGTCCCAGGGTCCAGCAATGTCAGCAGCCGAAGCCGATCAATCGCTCGGCTCTCTGCTGCTGCCGGCGCCATTCTCTGTGAGGGAATCGGGGAGTGAAGCATTGCAGCTTCACTTCCCGGTTCCCTACTGCGCATGCAGTCGCGCAGCGCAATGAGAATTGTCCATGCTATCTGCTGGGACCGTGTGTGTCCCGGTAGACAGCGCACCGGGACAGGAAGTGGCATAGACTCCCGTGGGAGTTTATGCCCAGAAGCGGGTGTAAATACCTGTCTTAGACAGGTATCTGCACCCCCCTCCCCCCTGAAAGGTGCCAAATGTGACACCGGAGGGGGGAGGGTTCCAATGAGCGGAAGTTCCACTTTAGGGTGCTTTCACACTGGGGCGTTTTTCAGGAGCTACAGCGCTAAAAATAGCACCTGTGTAGCTCCTGAAAAAAAACGTGTACTTTCACTCCAGTGTGAAAGCCGGACGCTAGCGGCCGCATACCGCGGCTAAAATGATGGTAAAGCAGCGCTGCTTTACCGACACCGCCCGCACCGCCCCAGTGTGAAGCCGGCCTTAGGGTGGAATACCGCTTTAAGCAGAAGCAGGCATATGGGAGCCAATGGAGAGCCCTGTGATAGATGCCAGAGCCAGTTACAGCCACTGCCGCAAAAAAAAATGCTTGCTTGGGTGCTTGCTGCGGCCCTACCACCGCAAAAAATCTATGGTGTTGAGAAGCGGGGGACCGTCCGCCCAACGAATACCATGTATGAAGTTGATAGGGGGGAGTCTGTGCGAGATGTTCACACGGTGCACATAAGGACATTTAAAAAAAAAAAAGTTATTTAAAAAGGGACACCTTAACCGCTTCCCGACCGCCTAACGCAGATATACTGCGGCAAAATGGCATGGGCAGGCAAAATCACGTACCTGTACGTGATCCTTTAAATGCCTGCCCGTGGGTCGGGAGCTCCGTGACCCCGGCCGCGGGACCAGCGGACCCGATCGCCACTGGTGTCCCGCGATCGGGTCACGGAGCTGAAGAACGGGGAGACCTCTATGTAAACAAACCTCTCCCCGCGCTTCCTACTCTGCCTGTCATTGATTGGCTGTTTCCGGTCATCGGGAAAGCCGATCAATGACGTCAGCCCCGCCCCCTAATGTAAAAAAACACACACGTCAGAGCCCATCTCCCCTCCCCCTCGTGGTTAACTCTTTCACTACCACTGCCATTTATACAGGAATCAGTGCATTTAAATAGCATTGATTGCTGTATAAATGACAATGGTCCCAAAAATGTGTCAAAAATGGCCGATGTGTCCGCCATAATGTCGCAGTCACAATAAAAAAAAAAATCGCTGATCGCCGCCATTACTAGTAAAAAAAAAAAATAATAAAAATGCTATAAAACTATCCCCTATTTTGTAAACGCTATAACTTTTGCGCAAACCAATCAATAATCGCTAATTGCGATTTTTTTTTAACAAAAATATGTAGAAGAATACGTATCGGCCTAAACTGAGGAAAAAAAATGTTTTTTTTATATATTTTTTGGGGATATTTATTATAGCAAAAAGCAAAAAATATTGCATTGTTTTCAAAATTGCGCTCTATTTTTGTTTATTGCGCCAAAAATAAAAACCGCAGGGGCGGGAAAAAAAGGACGCCAATTTTGTTTTGGAGCCACGTCGCACGACCGCGCAATTGTCAGTTAAAGCGACGCAGTGCCGAATCGCAAAAAGGGGCCTGGTCCTTTGGCTGCCAATTGGTCTGGGGCTGAAGTGGTTAAAAAAAAAAAAAAAAAAAAAAAAAAAAGTTATTTAAACATATTTTTTTTTTGACTGGGGGGGGGGGGGGGGGGGTGTAAAAGGCAGTGGGTTGGCCAGTGCAGGATACACAAGCTACTATGACCAGTGCAGGACATTTACCCCCCTCCCCCCACCCCCCCCCCCCCGCCATGTTGCATATTTGTATAATTGTACAGTTACACTCACAGACAGTTCAGGTGGAAAAACAGCATATCTTAGTGTACAGTACCTGAATGCTGCAAACTGTCTGCAATACACAGACCGGGTCTCGTTCGTTACACAGTGACACAACACAGACTGAGCCTGGCTGGCTGGTTCCTCCTCCTCGGCGGCGCTGCCTGGCTCCTCGTGGACTCAGGCTGCTTCTCAGTCTGACGCTCCTCCCCTCTCAATGCGCCTCGGCCGAGTGACGTCACGACGCTGGGACGGGGCTGGCGCCAGTGTTTTTTGCAAGGGAGGACTCTCGCTTGCCGATGCAGAGCCCCAGACCACTCGGCAACGGGCGGCGGGCGGGCCCCATAGCAACCGCGGGCCCCATAGCGACCGCGTGTGTCGCTATGGCGGTAGTTCCGCCACTGGGTGGCGTATAACCCACATAGTCATTATTATGGCTGCGTGTCCCGTGATGTACTCCAAGAAAAGGATTTTACAGGTAAGGTGTAGAAAAAAAATCAAATTTTTTTTTTTTGCTGAGACCCTAGAGAATAAAATGGCAGGCGTTGCAATATTTGTATTTGCGCAGCGTTCTTTCAAACGCTATTTTTTGGGGAAAAAAAATACACTTAAATTAATAAAAAAAAAACTAAACCAATTTTTTTATATAATGTGAAAGATGATGTTACGCTGAGCAAATAGATACCTAACATATCACGCTTTAAAATTGTGCACGCTCATGGAATGGCGACAAACTACGGTATTTAAAAATCTCCATAGGCGCCGTTTTAAAAAAGTTTGACGGTTACTTGTTTGGAGTTACAGAGGAGGTCTTGGGCTAGAATTATTGCTTTTGCTCTAACGACCACTGTGATACCTCACGTGTGGTTTGAACACTGTTTACATTTGCGGGCACGACTTGTGTATGCATTTGCTTTGCCATACAAGCACGAAGGGATGGGGCGCTTTTAAAAAAAAAATTTTTTAATTATTATTTTATTTATTTAAATTTTTACAGTCTCGCGTTAAAAGTTTCCTGATTACTTTTTATTGCTTTCACAAGGAATGTAAACATCCCTTGTGACAGTAATCGACAGTGACAGGTACTCTTTATGGAGGTTGTCTAGCCCCGAACCCCTCCTCTGCACTTTAAAGTAAACAAAACGCCAAGATCTGCGTTTTTGGGTACTTTGGATTTTTTTAAACTGGTGCCGTTGACTGCTGAGTAAACTGGAAGTGGCGTTGTGATGTCGTTTCTGGGTTACTACATCCAAGATCCAATCAAAGCTGATTCTGGCTTTGTTTCTATTTCCTTGTTTCTATTACAAGAAAGCCAACCGTTGGCTCTAAAAAAAAAAAAACGATACAACCACTTAAAGCTAATGACGTACAGGTACGTGATTTTGCAGCAATTGGTTAAATCCAAAACCGAAAAATTTAATATATTGCAGATTACCAATCATTAGATGTCGTGGTTTTTTTGGGGGCTTTTTTTCCCCTCTGCTTTCACTTGGTGATCTGGCCAGTAACACACCTCCTGTATTAGAGTGCCCCCACTTTGGATGGAGAGGCAACAGACACCTGCAGACAGCAGCATTGTCAGTCTGGGGGGAGAGGAGTGTTGGATGTACTACCAGATTTAGATACTCTAACAAATTGAAGCGGAACTCCAGCTTAAACTTTATAGGCAGTTACAGTAACCGTTTTTTTTTCCCTTTCGGTATAAAGGTTTTACATAAATGCAACTGATCATTGTAAGAACCCCCTATCAGTGTGAAAGTTTTGTATCTGCAATAGACTTGCTGGCAGGATCACCACATGAAAATATAAGACCCTAAAAAACAAAACTAATGCAGCCATCACATGTAAGAATTGATGAGCTGCAATATGATTGTTTTGCTTTTGGGTTTCATACTGTGTTAATCAATCTTGGAAGTATATATCTGCTCTAGCCTGAGGTTAAAGCACAAAGTTTTAATGAAGCCACCATGACTGTGTGATCATACACTAACTAACTAGTGATTATATCTGCATTATCGATATTCAAGTATGACTGTGTCCCATAATGTAATGGTAAATGTTTTTTGGAGATTTAAAATTATATTTGCTCATACATACCAGTGATTTTTATCAAATTCCATGAAAACATTTGGAACTAGTATGTTAGGTATATCTCATTCTGTGTTATAAATACTAAACATCCTGTTATCAGAGGTTTACTGTTTGGATTATCTGAAGGCTCTGCAAAGGCTGCTCTCTCTGTCAATTGCCGATCTGCACTACTGCATGGCGGTAAGTCTCTATACTAAAGAGGACCTCTTTTATCACAGGTAAGGGTGTCCTTTTTTTTTTTCCACACAAGCAAATTTATTAGCACTTTCACTATACAAAATGCTAAAGAGTGTCAGTATTGAATTGTGTATTAGAGCTGTAAAGCCTAATACAAGAAAAGAGGGTTTAACTTGAAATCTGCTTATTAAAGTTAAATATTCCCAAAACTAACTTGATTTAGTCTTTCATGAATACTTGGCAAAGAGAGGTGCATCACTTCCAAACATCCCTAGCAGATTGTACCATTAACTAGGTTTGAAAAGCCATATCCTTCCTCTTCTTTGCATCATGTAAAAGCATATCGCTATAATAACAAATAATCTCCTTTTTTAGGCCATTCTTCTCTTTGTAACACCATCCTTTTGGAAATTCAGATAGAATGACCTGAAGGTATAGGATTTGGCTGTCTGACATGCAAATGTTGAGTTTATCTAAAGAGATGGCTTGGAAGGGGAACATTTCTTGAATTTGATCGTAGGAGTGCCATTTTCAAATGACTGTCCAAGTAACTATAGTCCCACATGATGGCCATATCCAGCTAAATTATTTGTTTTCATGCACATGTGTTTCAGATCGAACAGTTATCTTTAACTACATCACCAGACTCTTTCCTTCGCTAGCGCACTATAGGGCAGGGTTAGTGAATGAAAATTCGGTCCGGTCAAAAAAATGTTCTTCCAGCAGAGGTCTGAGTGTCATATTGGTGCTTTGACTCCACATGATATCCTCCACATCGCAGCCTCCCGTGCACGTCCAAGACCGACCCATGACTGCCTCCCCATCACAAATTGACCCCCCCCCCCCCCCCCCCATCACAGACTGACCCCACTCCACACGATATCCTCCACATCGAAGCCTCCCGTGCACGTCCAAGACCGACCCATGACTGCCCCCCCCCCCATCACAGACTGACCCCACTCCACACGATATCCTCCACATCGCAGCCTCCGGTGCACGTCCCAGACTGAACCCCCCACTCCACATGATATCCTCCACATCGCAGCTTCCCATGCATGTCACTGACCCCCACAGACTGACCCTCCCCATCACAGACTGGCCCCCCATCACTGACCCCCCCCCCCCCCCCCCCCCCTCAATAGACTCCTGTCCTGCACAGCACTCCCCACAGAACCCTACCTATTAATGCAAGACAGAAAGCATGTTGACCGCTCTGGACAACGGGCGGGACTTTTCACGTTAAAGGTGAGTGATTGGTTGTTACGCAGTGGGGCAGTCCCAGCAAAACACCCACTTCTTAGCTTAAAAGTCCCACCCTTTCTCCAGAGCGGCCGTGCTTCACATCTTGTGTGAATAAGACAGGCATCGCGTGGGGAGGGACAGTGCAGCGATATTACTGAAGGGACAGACCTGTGCGCTCCTGCCATGCTGTGAACACCGGCGGCTGCGGTCCGGGTAGTATGGCTACTGGGGCTGGAACTGGACAGGGTCCGCCATTTAGTGATGCCTGCTATAGGGGATCGGTTTAAAAAGTGCATATAGTGCAGCGCTAAAATTCACCAGATTCGTATAACCAAATCATGCATATATATGAATAAAATATTGTGGCAAAACCAAGAAAAATGTGTAAAAATTGTGTTGTTAACACATTTGAACTACACACTTATGTATGTGAAAGAAGGATATATGTTATAGCGACACTCGCATATATCAAAAAAATATGTGAACACTACATTATAAACATGATGTGAAAGTCCGTAAATATCAGTGAGAAAAAAAAGGGATCTGTTTGACAAGTTTATTTTCTGTTGGCTGCCAATAGCCTTCTTATGGGAGTGTTATGTTTGATCATTTCACATTTCACGGTTTCCCCAGTTTATACTCAAATTGGTTAGGCTTTAAGTTAAAACTTATGGGAGCCCCAACAGATAAGTGTGGTATACTTCTCCTGGGGACATTTAGGGTTAATAGGTTTGTTGGGGATAATGTTCTGTTTGTGAAAATACCAGATTGGTCTTTGGCTATGTTGGTGAGAGTTCATTTGGTTTCAGGTTAACCTTTGTTTTATTAATTTATTAAGAATATTATTTTATTCTTCTGTATGCAAGTAATGATGCACTAAGCAGCAAATATAGTAGTCTTATGCCCGGTATACAAATTCAGGTTTTTTTTCTTTTTTCTTTTTTTTTTCTTTCAACCCATCAGGCTGAAGGAAAAAAAACAAGAGATCACTGTACTAAGCAACAATGTTAGTGCAGCAATCTCACCTTCTCTGTCTTTGTGCTCTGACAGGGGGACTCATACGAAAAATTGGCTACTGAAAATGAAATACTTGGCAGGTAGACTGTGGCTTCTTAGGCAGTTTTCTTATTTTCCTGAAATGTACCCGACTGCTTGATCATTCATGTAAAGATCAGACCACTTGTCCTGGTACAGGAAGGTAGATGTAGGGAGATTTAGACATGCATGTCTAGTTTAGATAGTTCATAGAGCATATATACTCACTGATGCATACATGTTTGTGAAATGCATACATGTTTGTGAAATATCCATTCGCTGTGCCATCAACGGATGGGTCCAATATCGACAAGCTCTGATTCTGGACCTCTCATACAAATTTGCGATGACATTGCTGCCTCATGAAGAGAACATCAGGAGCATTTCCTGACATATAATCAATATGGGATCCATTTAAAAAAAAAAAAAAAACACAGAAAGAGAGGCAAATGCAGTGTACAACTGCTCTCTCTGCTGCTGCTCACTCTGATCAGAATGGCAGAAATAGTTAATAATACATGCTTTCTGAGCTTGGGGAGGGTCTATATGATGTTATCTTTACAAATGCTTATAGACGCAAACGCGTCTAAACGCGTCTAAACGCGGCATGAAAACACAGCCAAACGCGTGTTTTTAAACGCAGGTTTCTGCTTTTTAAAACACGCGTTCAGCAGAGTTTGCATCTGCGTCTCGTGTGCATGGGGCCTTAGACATGCATGTCTAGTTTAAACATATAGTACTCACGTGGACCTTTTAAATTGGGTCACAAATAGAAAAAGTGGTCATGTGATGACCCTGTGCTTACAGATATATGGTCACTGTGCAGTTGCACCGGCCAGGTAAAAGCTGATCTTTCTGTTAATGAGAGAGATATAGATTTAACTATTGTCTGTAGGGACTATGTCACAAACAGATGACGAGGAGGAGGGATTTTATTCAGTTATGAGGATTTGTTCCTTATTTTCTAGTAATCTGCTGAGCTAAATTAATTTTCCTAAAGATGTTTTAACCTACTGCGCTCAGTACACGGCTTATTTAATTATTTGTTTTTTTTAACTGCAGACACCAGAAAGACTGCTTTTGGCATTGCATACACAATGAAGAAACCTCAAGTTGTAGAAGATGAAGGATCAGCAGAAGAGCCAGTTTCCAAAAAAGCTAAAAAGGAATAACATTTGTGTGTGTGTGAGTGTGTGTGGGTGTGGGTGTGTGTGTGTGTTTCCACTGTGTTAAAGGCAGTTCACCTCATTTAAGATGTAATATTTAACATACTCCTAGTGACCCACCTCCTGGTGCCAGTGCTCCACACTTTGTGACTGTGGGCAGGAGGGTTCTCCCCCCCCCCTGCACCCCCGAACACACTGTCACAATTTAAAAACGGCACAGCCATGCAGGGCCCGCCCACTTGGCCATTTCATTCTTTCAAAGTTTCCTGTGAATGAATTAGACTACAAGTACCGTCGGGCTCTGCAGCCATTGGCTTGTAATTCTCAATGAACTGTGGGGGCGCTGGTGAGCATCCTCAGTCATTTGGTTCTTCCTTCATTTAAGTAACTGCCTGCCTGTATCAGAGGTATTGCAGACAGCTTACGGAGTGTTTGCAGGATCCACACATTGCACCCATGATCTGCTGATGGCGGGTGCAATGCATTAAAGGTTGCAATGTAAAAAAATAATAATGGCATTTTTTTTTTTTTTTACAAAGGGTAAAAGTAGACCTTAAACTTTCAAAGTCTTCCTATTTTATTTTTCTTTGGAACATGTTTCTGACAGATAAGAAGTGTAATTGTTTAAAGAAAGACAGCTGAGAAGTTCAGAATAGTTTAACAAGTTTATTGTTGAACATTTGTACAGAATAGATCTTTTTTTTTTTTTCTTATGAAACAATAATGGAATATTTGATATTTGTATTATTTTTGTTGTAATATCAATATTAAATCCTTTTTTAAAAATCCTGTGGTTTCTCTTTCCAAAACTCAGAGTCAAGATACATTATTTAGGAGCTCTGGAAATAAGTTATAATGCAGATCTCAATTCTGTATAGTTCTTGGTGTCCTGTTAAAGTACACAGACCTCCTCTGTGAAATCATAGGTCCTTAATAAGCTGCTGGCCCATCTATGTTGGTTTGGCCTACTAAGGGTCAATGACCACTGGGGATATGTGACAAGTGCACTTGAAGCCACAGTGACACAAAATTCGTTTTCGCTTTCGTGTTTAGTAGGAATTCATATTTTAAAATGCAGGAGAGCAGAGTGTGTTGCAAGATAACTGCCACTAGGTGGTGATCTAGCACCACTGCTCATCCAGGAAATAAATCTTTCTCGTGTTACATAACCACTTATACATATCTCTTCATTAGCACATGATCTCAGTCATGTAGTTTCTCGTCTCAGACTCACAGCCTTGAACAGTGCAATGCAAACGGGACAGTGTGCCCACACATTATATCATTACATTGGGATTGTGATATGAGCAGAGTTAATTCATGAGATACAGTCTACATCAAGAAGAATAAGTATGCAATATTACAAAGGATGGTCAGCATTCGTACCCTTGTTCCATTCCATGTCATTATATTGGTACATTATATAAAGATGTGCAGCATTGTTTTTTCTTCATAATAAATGTACCCAATACCAAATGTACAGAAAATACAATACAAATGTATAAAAGAACAATCTATAGTACAACTTTCCCTTTTCTATTGCATTTCTGTCTCTTTCCATCTAGTGTCTCACCCATTCTCTCATCCTTCTCGGTCAAAGCTCAGAAACCTGAAGTCTCTGGAGGATCTTCAAAACCTCACATAATGGGAAGATCCTACATACAGGACATCTGGTCCAAGCAATGTTAATATTAAAGTAGCTTGCTATCCATTCTACATCTGTGAACTAGAGCCACGGGGAATCCAAAAAACAGCTGCAGCCCCTGTTCTGTCACTTGTCAACATGCTAGTCCTCTTTTATTTCTTCAACTTTCATTTCTAAAATAAGAAAAGTAGGAAGAAAAGGCGAGATCAATCTGACAATGCAACAAGCTTTACTGGGGCTGCCAGGTTCTCCTGGGGTGCTTCTACCTTTCAGGAGACGGACAAGTTTCCTAAATTTAGGGAACACATTCGAGCTCTAGGGAGATGTCAACACTTATTGCAAGCTACTTGTAGGGGGCTCTGAGCATGCTAATTATTTATTTAGCTTTTTTCAGTTTAGTTCAGAATTAACTTATTTGTGCAGAGCCATACCAAATTCAGTGAGGCATATTTATAAAAGCAAGATCAAAAGAAAAAAAAGAGCTATTGTTCGCAGTAGTGAAACTCCAAAGTCGGTATGGCATTTTTCTTTTAGGACCCTAAAGATTAAATTGGAACCCATGTTTTGTGCCATTCTATTAAAAATAAAGTTTCACGCCCTTTAAACACAGCAACCAGTAAAGGATTAGCTTTCCTTTTGCTAAATTGCAATAAAGATCAAATTGAATCTGGTTGTTGTGGTTTTACCTACCTTTCCTCTGGAAGTTATTCTATAAATGATGCCCACTGCTTTAACAGACACCTAGTTTTCAGGCTGAAGCTCCAACCTAATAGGCAAGTTCAAGTCGAAACAAGGCGATGTTTCTGTTGTGGCACTGCAGATAGAACCCCCATCCTTCCCTAACATCCTAGTTCTCTCCATTCTCTAGTTTAGTTGCTTTGCTAGGTAAAGGGCCTTTTCCCACAATTTATCAACAAGCGGGATAGCCCACACCACTGCTAAAGCATGGTACTTCCAAACATACAGCCAAGAGTCCTCTCTCTGGCTTTGTCCATTGTATTTCTTGTCGTGTTGGTCACAACACAACTGCTAATACCCAGCGTGTGTTGCTTTTCTACTTACATTCAACAAGATTAAAATACAAATAATGGTGTCCTTCATATGACTTATCAACAGTAATAACATTGGGCAGTTTATCTGCCACATTTATTCAACATAAATATTTCTTTCCTATGGAATTAATGTAAAGCACAATGCTTATGCAGTAACAAACAATAAATAAATAAATACAATAAAAAAAAAAATTAAAAGTGCAAGAAATGTTAAAACATCTGGAATAGTCCTATCAAAGCTTCCTGAAGCAAAAAAAAAACAAAAAAAGTGCCATAGCTAATGGCTCTTCAAACAGTTTTTCTGTCGAAATTTTGTATGTGAGAGCTCTTGTATGACTTTTCCTGAAGCCCACCGAATATCTCTTTGGCGCCGTTTTGCCACTGAAGGACAAGTTCCATTGGTGTCTTTCCCGCCTGTCAGGACAGTTTAAAAAGGATTTAGTCAGACACGGATGTCTAAATTACTTGCAATATTTCCACTAGATGCTCTAGTGCAGGGATATGCAATTAGCGGACCTCCAGCTGTTGCAGAACTACAAGTCCCATGAGGCATAGGAAGACTGACAGCCATAAGCATGACACTCAGAGACAGAGGCATGATGGGACTTGTAGTTTTGCAACAGCTGGAGGTCCGCTAATTGCATATCCCTACTCTAGTGTTTAACCACTTGACCTCTGGAAGAATAACTCCCTTTCACGTCCAGGCCAATTTTTTGCAAAACAGCACAGCGTTATTTTAACGGACAATTAAGTGGTAATGCGACACTGTACCTAAACAAAATTTATTTTATTTTTTTCCCACAAATAGAGCTTTCTTTTGGTGGTATTTGATCACCACTGCGTTATTTTTTGCGCTGTAAACAAAAAACAAAACTATTTTGAACATATCCAATAAAATACAAATGTAAAAAATCAAATTTCTTGATAAATTTAGGCCATTATGTACTCTGCTACATTTTTTTCAGTAAAAAGATAATCCAATTAAAAGAGAATCGAGGGAATCCTGGTTACTGCAGATTCCTACTTGCCTAGGTGGGTCCGATGCTGCATCTGTCCCCCGGCACCTCTTCACTGAGAACCGAGGGATTGAACTTCGCAGATGGCTCGGTTCGCATTTCTCCCCGAGCAGAGAGCTGCTGCCTGTCAATCAGCATCTCTCCTGCTCTGCTCCTCCACACTCACTGGAGTGCTGAGCTGTGGAGGGGTGGCGCTGTGATATTGCGGCGGACATTCTAGCACTAACTAGCACTTTTTGGGAACTAGTGACACTAATACAGTGATCAGTGCTAGAAAATATGCACTGTCACTACTAATGACACTGGCTGGGAAGGGGTTAAACCTCTAGGGCAATCAAAGGGTTAAATGTGTGCCAGTGTTTTGCTCTTACTAGGGGAACTATTGGGAAAAAAAATCTATTACTTCCCTGCCTACAGGACAGGGCTCTGCCTTGTCTACATAGGCACAGGTCCTGTGTAAATTTATGACGTTCACCGAGTGCCAGCGGTAATCCATTGGCCGGCTCCCGGTAATCGACACCTGTATTTAATCACAGTGTGGCCTCCCACTCAGAAGTGTCCGCTCACGTGATAGGTTTGTGATCTGGTGCAGCCAAACCACCTTGCGGCCATATATCTATTATACGGTCGGCAAGTGGTTAAAGACCTCCATTAAGTACTATTTTAATCTGTAATGGCTACATCAAATTGTAATCCTAATGCAGAGTTCCACCCAAAAGTCACATTTGGCATGTCATTTTTTTTGGGGGGGGGCAGGGCAGGTTTCTGCTCGGGCCACCTAGGTGACTCAGGGGAAGTTCTCCTCTCTCTCTCCCTCCCTGCAATCTTCTGGGACACGTTGCATGTCCCAGAAGATTGTCCGGCCATTCAGGATGCACAGTGCGCACCAGGCTGTGAAGCCGCAAGCTATCACAGGCAAGTGCCAACACTAGTGATGCTGGTGCCAAGGAGAGGGAGAGAATCAAGGCTTTGGGTGGCTGGATCGTGGGACAGGTGAGTGTGTGTTTATTAAAAGTCAG
This sequence comes from Lithobates sylvaticus, assembly GCA_028564925.1. Lineage (NCBI taxonomy): Eukaryota > Metazoa > Chordata > Amphibia > Anura > Ranidae > Lithobates > Lithobates sylvaticus. The sequence goes on from CM053036.1 coordinate 108,945,879, forward strand.
CAGATACACTTTTTGTAGCTGCTGACTTTTAATATACACAGAAACGGCTGGAACTCCGCTTTAAACACAGACCACTCTATCTGTGAAAATAACCTTCATTAGTTTCTTTATTTTAGCTTCTGTATGTGGCCACAGTATTTTTCAGGAATTCTAAAAGTCCAGCTCCCTTGAGACAGGAAATATGTTTCCTTTCTTTGTCTGCATAAGTTATGTTTCCAGTCGGCATGATTTAGTGGGTATGGACATCTTTGTAAAATATTTAGGATGTAACCCATTCATGAAAGTTCAAAACTTTGCTGTCTTTATTTTCCAAAAAATTGCAATTTCAAAAAACTCACCATGGCTCTTACTAAATACCTTGGACTATCTACTTTACAAAAAGGGGTAATTTGGGGGTAATTTGTACTGTCCTGCCATTTTAAGGGCCTCAAATGAGATAGGGCATTGATTTTCATATATATATATATATATATATATATATAGATATATATATATCTCAGTTTGTAGACACTAACTTTCCCACAAACCAGTTACTGTATTGTACATTTATTGGAACTTTTTTATTTTTATTTTTTTATTTATTTATTTTTTAACAAAGACGTGGCAGAATACATTTTGACCTAAATTTATAAAGAAATTTCATTTTATTGGATATGTTTTATAAGAAAGTAGAAAATATTTTTTTCTCAAACGTTTCGTTTTTATGGCACAGTATAAAAAACCCAATGGTGATCGAATACCACCAAAAATAATGTAAGATTTATTTTTAAGTTCTTCATAAAGTTGGATGTTTTTACCGTCTTTTCTAAGCCTAAGTTCACACTAATGCAATGTGGGAAACACAGCAAATCCTGTGCGTTTCCTACACCGCATTGAAATCGCATGACGTCATGGACACCATGCCTATCTATGATATGAAATGGAAGTCCTGGACCTCCTGATCCCAAAATTATCATATTTGCTCTCCCATGGAAAAATTCCCAGATAATACTGCATTGTAAACATCCTTTAGCATAAGTTTCCCTGTAATTACTTCTTTATTTTGTTTAATGGTTTGCTTGTTCTGTATTTTTTGTTTGCTCTTTTTCACCTCTTCCTTCTGTAATACTTGGGGGCTAAGAATATGCATGCATCATACATACTAGGGGGAGTAAAACTGGGGGAATCCGTAGTGGAGAAGGATCTGGGGGTTTTGGTAGATCATAAGCTCAATAATAGCATGCAATGTTAAGCTGCGTTTTCCAAAGCGAGCAAAGTCCTTTCTTGTATAAGAGAGGTATGGACTCCAGAGAGATATAATTTTGCCCCTGTACAAATCATTAGTAAGACCTCATCTGGAATATTCAGTTTAGTTTTGGGCACCAGTTCTCAAAAAGGATATCAGGGGACTGGAGACAGTGCAGAGAAGGGCAACCAAACTGATAAGAGGCATGGAGGAACTCCGCTATGAGGAAACATTAGAGGAACTGAATTTGTTCACTCTTGAGAAGAGGAGAATAAGGGGGGATATGATCAACATGGTTAAATATATAAGGGCTCCATACAGTGAACTTGGTGTTGAATTATTCACTTTACGGTCAACACAGAGGACAAGGGGGCACTCTTTACGTCTAGAGGAAAAGAGATTTCATCTCCAAATACGGAAAGGTTTCTTCACAGTGAGAGCTGTGAAAATGTGGAATAGACTCCCTCCAGAGGTGGTTCTGGCCAGCTCAGTAGATTGCTTTAAGAAAGGCCTGGATTATTTCCTAAATGTACATAATATAACTGGGTACTAACATTTATAGGTAAAGCTGATCCAGGGAAAATCCTTTTGCCTCGCGAGGGATCAGGAGGGGATTTTTCTCCCCTGCTGTAGCAGATTGGTGCATGCTCTGCTGTTTTTTTTTTTTTTTTTTTTGCCTTCCTCTGGATCAACTGTGGATATAGAATTGGGTATATTGGATTGTACGATATTTTTTATTTTTAATTTTTTTTATGGTTGAACTGGATGGACTTGTGTCTTTTTTTCAGCCTAGCTAACTATGTAACTAATAGAAGTGTCAATGAGAATTTGCAACGCCCGCTATACCCTCAGCAAGAGTTCAGGCTCCTCTCATTGGGCCCTCTCTCTTAGCTGACCAACATATATGACAATATAGATTGAAGCTGATAAAAATGGACCAAAAATGTGGTTATATGTACTTCAATACTATTGATTGCATAACTTGTTACATACATTGTACCACCTTCTGTATTTGATGCTTATTGTTATTACAATAAAATCATTTGTATTAAGACAAATTCATGCGAACTGCTGTGGGTGTCAAATGTTAAATTAATGACATCCCTAAACTGCTTGCAAAGCACAGTACGATTACCAGAATTGGATCGCATGGGTGTGAACAATCCGATTCAGGTGCTGCAAAAAAAAAAAAGGGACCATTTTGGTGCAGATGTTGTCCAATTTGAGCCATACAAAATGAATGGCACCGCACAGACATTGCATGTGATTTGCACAGGAATGTGGTGTGATTCCTGTGTGAATCACATGTTGTGTCCTGCACCGCACAAGGCTAAAAGTAACGGCCTTAATCTCTTTTAAAAGTTTGTATTTAGCCTAACGTCAAATGTAATTGCTTGCAAAAAAGGTCCGGAACTTACACAATTTTTGATGGAGAAATTGGCCCCATACATAATCAAGAGTCTCATCATTTTGTAACGATTTAGTCTGACTCCATCGTGCATTGGTGTATCTCCTTCCTGTGGAAAAAAATGATGTTCATATTTTTACAGAATTCAGATGCATTGAACTGTTTTTCTGGCGTATTTTAAAATGTTTGGCTTTTTTTTTTTTTCAAAAGACAGAATGAGTTACAAATTACAGTAGTTATTAATTAAAAAAAATATATATATTTATTTTTCATATTATTGTAATTATCGATTGCCAAATGGTGTTGGAAATCAAGCTGTCAGGGTAGAGAGCATGGCTGTTCAATGGGTATCTTTTAGAGGGGTGTTCCCATGGGGCATTAAATGCATGTTTTTTTTTTTTTTCTCTCCTCTTCTTTTTTTAAGTTTCGCATAACAATCCTTATACATACATGCAACTATCTGAATAGTGGCATTGAACTGTGTCTGAGATTCTTTTCAAAAAGTCGTGCTAGACTATAAACTCCTTTTGTAATAGGAACTTTTGCAATCAAAATATATATATATATATATATATATTTCTCATCAATTTACAGACATGGGAATTCAAAAACATTCTAGTTATACTGCCGCCTACAGGTGGTTGGGATACTGGCAAACAATTACTCCTCCTCATACCCAGCATGCCTCTATTTTTTGTGCTCTAGGAGCTTGGATGCCTTTCCTTCAGATTTGGTATGGTGTATTTTTACACTAGCCTTACCTGCTTCCTGTATAGAAAATTAAATTAATACCGCGCTAGAAATAAAAAATAATGAGTGAAAAAATATGTGGCAAAAGCTGCAGCCAGTAACCGTACAATATCTACCAGGCAACAAGACATAAAAATAAATAAAAAGCTGCGCTAAAGGACCCCACTGGTGTGAGCCCTCCAAATCAAATCATTCCTCAAGTGTTTGAAAACGTGAAGATAAAGACCAGGTGTAGACTAATTAGAGGCACCACCTATTCTTAATCATAGAAAACCCAGACAATGGCACCAAACCAATGAATCTTAAAAAGGATTACATGTGACACATATCCATTTTAAATAAACCCTGCGTGCAGCGGCCGGGGGAATCTGAAGATTGGCATCTGAGTTCCGGGTCGCGTTCGTTCCCCTGGGGGGAGAAGACAGACTGGAACGGAGAAGAGCTGATGAATCACCTATATCCTTGCAGAGGATTGTTTTCTGCCTGCGCTGTAGACTCTGCTCTTAAGGGAGTCCATAAGATGAGGTAAGGAGCCTCACTCACTTTACCATTTGATGATCTCTCATCTTGGAATATAGGATTGGAACTTAAGTTGGAACATTCCCTGATTTTGCTATTATTCTCAGGACTGTGGAATCAATTAACTGACTCTCAGATTTAAGAACTTTATCATCTAGTTTCTTTTGTATTCATTATATACATTCATTTTCACAGATATTGCTACATATCCTTTTCACTGTCACCTATATATATATGTGGGTTCGCGGATTTCTTTATGGGGGTTTATTTAAAATGGATATGTGTCACATGTAATACTTTTTAAGATTCATTGGTTTGGTGCCATTGTCTGGGTTTTCTATGATTAAGAATAGGTGGTGCCTCTAATTAGTCTACACCTGGCCTTTTATCTTCACGTTTTCAAACACTTGAGGAATGATTTGATTTGGAGGGCTCACATCAGTGGGGTCCTTTAGCGCAGCTTTTTATTTATTTTTTACCTGCTTCCTGGAATTTTTATTTTTAGTGATTTTTAACTAAGATTCCTCACTACAATGATGCTTAAAGCTGTTGTAAACCCCAGCTGGTAAAAAAATAAATAATTGTGTAATACTTCCCTAAGAACGAAGCCCTTCCACATCGCGCTGTAACCGCTGAGAGGCCTGTCATGTTCTGCTGTTTTTTTCTTCAAAAGTTCGCATGCTCCGGCTGTGCGATTGTCCGGAGCCCCGATGACATCACTCCTGCGCACCCCCATCAAATCATTGCCCCGAGCCACCCCCATCAAATCATTCTCTGCAGCTATTACCTTTTGTACCACCACCCCGTCCCTTTTAGATTGTAAGCTCTATGAGCAGGGCCCTCCTTTACCTTTTGTATTGAACTGTACTGTAATTGTGTTGTCCCTAATACATTGTAAAGCGCTGCATAAACAGTTGACGCTATATAAATCGCTATAATAATAATGCACGCAGGAGCCCTCAGTTCTGACACTAAGCTCTGAAGTTCCGGCAAGGTATGCCTGACCTTCAGATCGCATTTGCCAGGAATGTCATTGGCTGCATGCAGGGTGAATATCTCCTAGATCAGGGATATGCAATTAGCGGACCTCCCAGCTGTTGCAGAACTACAACTCTCATGAGGCCTAGCAAGACTCTGACAGCCACAAGTATGACACCCAGAGGCAGAGGCATGATAGGACTTGTAGTTTTGCAACAGCTGGAGGTCCACTAATTGCATATCCCTGTCCTAGTTGGTTTAGGAAATATTCATGTTACCTTATTATAGACTTACCTGTAGGTAAAAATAAAAAAGCAGGCTATACTACCACTTTAAGACAGTTTCACTATAGCCCCAGTCTGGATTGGCATTTCCTTGGCCTAGCTTTAGAGGCTGTACCCAGGCCTGACGACATGCATGGCTTGCCTGGAATGTCACCTTCAGGCACCGGGCTTTACATTGTGGTGCTTTCCAGACCGGAGTGTATTGTGTTAGCTGGAAACACATTTCGGGTCCAGAAACGTGGTGCAGTCCCAGATTGTTGATGGTCAGATATAAATTATAGGGCAAAGTTTCCCAAACCTGCCATCACATTCCATCAAGGGTATGTGTTTCAAAGGTAACCTTACTTAAAAGCTGGCATGTACTATCTGTAGCGTAATTTACTACTGTCGGTAACTTTCAAAGACAAGTTTGTGAAACCATTTTTTTAGGGTGTTTTGTACAACCCCAATTCCAAAAAAGTTGGGATGCTGTGTTAAAATGTACAGTGTGTTTTTCAAATATCATAAACCCATATTTTACTCACAATGGAAAATAGAAAACATATCAAATTTTTAAAATGAGAAAATGTAGCAAAGAAAAAGATAAATGTAGTTTTGAAATTGATGGCTGGAACACTTCTCAGAAAAGTTGGGACAGGACCATGTTTACCACAGTGTAGCATCCCCTCTTCTTTTAACAACACTCTGCAAAGGTCTTGGAACTTAGGAGACCAGTTGGAGTTTTGGGAGATATGTTTTAAATTTTTGCCTGATATAGGCTACTAATTGCTTAACATCCAAGTCTGAGATTCTTTTTTTTTAAGTATACAACAGTCATTCTTACCCGGTCTTTGGCATTTAGATCAGCTTCACATGCAATGAGATGTTCTGCGCACTCATACTTTCCACATCTGACTGCTACGTGGAGAGGAGTACTGAACAGCTAGAGAAACGGAGATGGAGATCATTCACTAAACTGTACATGGGTCTGTGCAGTTGGGTAAAAATAGCTGCTTGAGTATATCAGTAGCTCATGAGTTTGTGAATATATAAATAACTTTATATGTAAACCAATAAGCTTTCATTCTGAGAGATCTGCTATTTCAACTGTAACACTGTCAGAGAACATATTTCCTATTTATATTAGCATATTGTACAGGCCGTTATCTCTAAAATAAAATTTGCTTTCCGCAATAAGGCCTTGTCCACACTACTTGTCAACAGTCATCATATTAGATAAGACCTAAGGTAAGATAGAAGGTTTTTCAAAATAATTTGAAGCACTGTAACCGACTAACAGCAATTTGTTGTTTTTCTGTTGTTTTGGTGCTTTTTACATTTTTTTAATTTTTTTTTTATGATTTGGATGAAGTGGGAATGAGTCTGAATTGCTGTCAGGATTTTATCACTGTCTGTTTCCCCATGCAATTAACCGCTTAACCCCTGGAAGATTTACCCCCCTTCATGACCAGGACATTTTTTTTGATACAGCATTGAGTTTACTTTAACTGACAATTGCGCAGTCATGCGACACTGTACCCAAATAAAATGTATGTCCTTTTTCCCACAAATAGAGCTTTCTTTTGGTGGTATTTAATCACCTCTGCGGTTTTTATTTTTTTGCACTATGAACAAAAAAAGACTTTGCTAGACCTTATATAAAACATATCCAATAAAAAAAATCGAATTTCTTCATAAATGTAGGCCAATATGTATTCTGCTACATATTTTTGGTAAAAAAAAATCCCAATAAGCGTATATTGTTTTGGGCAAAAGTTATAGTATCTTCAAACTATTGGATATATTTATTTATTTTTTACTAGTAATGGCGGTAATTAGCAACTTCCAGCGGGACAGCGATATTGCGGCAAACATTCTGACACTGACACTTTTTGGGGACCAGTGACATTAATACAATGATCAGTGCTAAAAAAATATTTACTGTCACTGTACTAATGACACTGGCTGGGAAGGTGTTAAACATCTAGGGCAGTGATGGAGAACCTTGGCACCCCAGATGTTTTGGAACTACATTTCCCATGATACTCATGCACTCTGCAGTGTAGTTGAAACCTGGTTTGAAGAAGCACTGAGGTCAGTGTGATACACACGTGTCACCTCCTGGGTTCGGACATTCTGTCTTTGTTGGCTGTCATTTTCTATTTTTGGAATAAAATCGTTGGAACATTCCTATGGTGTGCAGCCGTTCTTTTCTTCCTTAGGTTACATACACACCGGTGCAAATAGTAGTAGAAATCAAATTTCTGCTGTCGCTCTCAGCGGCTAGATGCAGCCATCTGCCCTTTTCGCTATAATGACAGGTCACCGATGGCCACAGTTGTTCGCGACTCTCTGCACAGCCAGCAATTACCTGTGTCGATCGCTTCTGGTTGCACACAAAGTGATTTTAATGTCCCGTACACACGGTCTGACATTCCAAGCACAGAATCCGTCAGATTTTTTCCGACAGATTTTGGCCGAAAATTGTTGCACATACATGGTCGGACAAAGTTGTCAGAAAATACGATCGTTCAGAGCGCGGTGACTTGCAACACGTACGACGGGACTACGTAGAGGCCAGTAGCCAATAGCTTTAGTCTCCGAATGTCTTCTGAGCATGCGTGGCACTTTGTGCGTCGGAATTCTCTACACACGATTGGAAAAAGTCTGATCGGATTCTGTTGTCAGAAAATTTTAGAACCTGCTCTCAAATTTTTTTCATCGGAAATTCCGACGGAAAAAGCCCGCTAGAGCCCACACAGGATCGGATTTTCCGACCAACATAATCCGATCGGACTTTCTCCATTGGAATATACCGTGTGTACAGGGCATTATACTTCTTATTCTAAAGCCTCATACACACGATCGGACCTTGTACCAACTTTCACGTGGATTTTTGTACAAAGGGCGTTGGCCCCAAAATTGTATTGCATACACACGGCAGGACTTTTTAGGCAACAAACACGAATGTAGTGACGTTTCAACGTACTGACGACACTTCAAAAGAGGACGTTCGAATACTCCAGCACCACCTTTGGTCAACTTCTGTATTGTTGTCTGATCTTTTGCATTGGTTCTGAGCATGCGTGTTTGTACTTTGTACAAAATTCCGATGGTTTTGTGTACACACGGTCGGACTTTGCTCCGTCTGACTTTTGTTGGCAAAAAGTTGGTCTGTTCGCACAGCCAACAAAAGTCAGAGAAAAACAGAAAAAGTTGGTCCGATGGAGCGTACACACGGTCGGATGTTGGTCCAAAACGGCTAATTTGCATGTTTGTTGTCAAAAAGTCTGATCGTGTGTACAGCCCTTTATACTTAATTTTGAGTTTGAGGTACATTTTAGCTATGGTGTTCAAGAAGTATAATCTACCTTGTCTCTTGCGTTGATGTTTGCTCCTTTGTTTAGTATATATTTCAGAACTTCAACACTTCCACCTCGGCAGGTCCAGTGAATTGCTGTGGATTCAAGCTGTAAACAGAACAAAAATATCCCTTTGACCAATTGGGTCCTGCTACTGAATTCAGACAGGTAAGGATACAAAACACATGGAAGATTTCAGAGTGGTCGAGAATATTTGTGACTTTGGATGGTCTCAGTTGACTACAGAGACTACGACATAATTATTTATTTCAGGTACTTGTATAGCGCCGTCAATTTACGCAGCTCTTTACATATATAGTACATTAAACATTCACATCAGTCCCTGCCCTCAAGGAGCTGAGAACCTAAGGTCCCTAACTCACATTCATGCATATACTAGGGCCAATTTAGACAGGATCACATTAACGTACCAGCATCTTTAGACTAGAGTATGTAATAAAACCGGAGTACCCGGAGGAAACCCACGCAGGCACAGGGAGAACATGCAAACTCCAGGCAGATCGCGTCGTGGTCGGGATTCAAATCAGCAACCCTTTTTTGCTGCTAGGTGAAAGTGCTAACCACTACACCACTCACCACTGTAAGTAAGAAAAACTGATTTTATTTATTATAGTATGCAGTTTGTCAGGAGTTTCTTTACTTTCAGTACATGGAACTATATTTTGTTAGCGTGTCTTTGAAGGGAATTCTTCATCAAGCTTCATTTTTTTTTTTTATGATCAAGGTCATCACTCTTTCACAAACTGCATGCTTATTTCTTGTAACAATAACAGCCACCAACAAAGAGTTATTTTACTCTATTTGTCCTAGGGTCTACTGTTACTAATACAGAAGGTGAGGGGTAATTCTGATTTTTGAATTGACAAGAAAGGAGTTCACTTACAAGATATTTTTTCTCTCTTCCAGTGTTGTCATTGGGATAAAAAGTAAAGGGAAACTTCCCCAATGGAATACAAATAACTGTCAGAGGTTGTAATCCTTCACTGCTCCACCCATCTTTTTGGCGAAAATTTTTACTATGGCAAGAGCCCCAGATAATTAACAAAAAAGCAGAGCAACAACTACTTTTATTGCATTATTTCTATAAATAGTCCCTTTATGTGGTGGTTTTAGTTCAAGGTACCATTCAAAAAGATTTCTAGCCCCAGCCATGGGCCCTTGTAGCTGACTGTAATGCCCCGTACACACGGTCGGAAATTCCGACCACAAAGTCCGTCGGATTTTTTCAGACGGATTTTGTCTGAAACTGGTGTTGCATATACACGGTCGGACAACGTTGTCGGAAAATCCGATCATTCCAAACGTGGTGACGTTCGTTGCGTACGACGGAACTACATAGAGGCTAGTAGCCAATAGCTTTGTTCTAATAGTTTGATCTGAGCATGCATGGCACTTTGTCTGTTGGAATTCTCTACACACGATCGGAAAAAGTCTGATCGGATTTTGTTTTCGGAAAATTTGAGAGCAGGGTCTCAAATTTTTTCCATTGGAAATTCCGACGGAAAAAGTCCGATGGGCTCCACACACGGTCGGATTTTCTGACAACATGGTCCGATCGGACATTTTCCGTCCGAATTTCCGACCGTGTGTACGGGGCATTAGTCCACATAGCAGTAAGACCAGTGATCTGTATATACTTCATTCATACAGGATATCTAGGTATACTATGTATAGACTTCTTTTTTTTATAAAAAAATGTGTTAATTATTATTATTCAAAATTGCACATAAATGGTAAAAGCAAAGGAAATGGTAAAAGGAAAATTAAATCCTACTTGGAGGATATTTTGCCTGATAAAATCCAATTAATTTGTGATTAGGGCCTTTCATTTTTTTAGGCTTGTTACTTCCCACTATTTATATGAATAGCTTATTAACTACATGGAAGATTCTGACCAAGGGAAACAGCTTTTATTGCACTTAGCAGGAGGGGGCAAAGGTAGATCGGCATGAGTCTATTATTTTCCCTTATGGCTTAAGTGCCTTGCAAAATTTGGCAGCCATTTGTCAACAAAATTATAGTTTTGTAATTTAGTATATATTTTCCAGTGGCCTTTTCCAGCAACCGTGCTAGCTTCTCTGTTGCAGCTATTTTCATTTTTAATGACTGATGTATTGGAAAAAATTCACATACCATGTCATGGAATTCTAGGTCTGCTCCAGCTTCAATTAACTTCTCAAGAATGGCAAGGTGTCCTTCCGAACATGCTCTGTGCAGGGCCGTGCGTCTGTACTGTTAGGAAAGACAGACAGGTTTATAAAGCAAGTAGAGTAAACTATGCTTTTCGATGATGGACATACAGTCTGCTAAGGAGGATGTTTCAGGGCTTGATATAGAGCTCTATTTTCAGAAGGTTAGTGCAATTTTCAAAGTCTGGCACAATATATTAGGAAAAAATGCTCCTAAAACCACTTTTTATATAAAAGCATTCACTGCTTCCTTTTAATTGATTGGTTTTTATTTTGTCATCAGTGGTTGAGGTCCCAGGTACTCCTGCACCTTGCTCTTTTCACTGAGAATGGCATCTTTTTCATTAGCATCACTTCTCCCTTGCAATTATTCTGGAACAGGGCTTCTGAGAGACGTATTTATGCAAATCTGACATTTGATTTCTTATGTATTACCATCTTGTCTCCTTTTCATCATTTGCATATTTCCAATAAGAATATTAGTCATAATTGGAGCATGGCTGCTAGTATTTCACCTTGTTAATAAACACGCAACTGCTCATTATTGTCTATTTACAGAATTATTCAGGACGTTTCCTTTATCTGATGATCTCTCACTATTCCCTCCCACACCAAAGTTAATAGATTTGCTCCTGCCTGTCATAGTGTCTCGCTCCTCCTGTTGCAGCACAACTTCCAAGAAATACCTACTTTCAGTGGTCATGGCAAGTTGCCAGGTCTGTGGAATCGGGTGCAGGGATTGCACTGCCAGATTCCTCTAAAAATATTAAGCAGGTTGGAGAGATTGACGCTGCTGTGCACAACTCTTGAACATCTACAAATCTATATTTTAAAAAGTGTAGACGGGAACGGAACCATTACTTAGCGATATCTCTACTATATCATTTATTAAGCCATTTCTCCTCCCTGGGAGGTGTGTAATGAAAGCCATATTACAGTGACATTGGCAAGCAGCCCATCTCTCAAATACAGTAATAGCAGAATGCTGACTGACCAATACCCAATGCTTCTAATGCCGCGTACACACGGTCGGAATTTCCGATGGAAACAGTTCGTTGGGAGCTTTTCATCGGATTTTCCGACCGTGTGTATGCCCATCGGTCTTTTTCTGTCTGCATTTCCGACGGATTTTGGATTGAGAGCCTGTTCTTAATTTTTCCGACGGAAAACGTTTCTATCGGATTTTCCGATCGTGTGTATGCAATTCCGACACGCAAAATTTAGACGCATGCTCGGAAACAATTCGACGCATGCTCGGAAGCATTAAACTTCCCTTTTATAGTGCCGTCGAACGTGTTGTATGTCGCAGTGTTATTGACCATCGAAATTTGGTGTGACCGTGTGTAGGCAAGACAGTTTGAGCGAAATTCCGACGGGAAAAACATCAGAGCTTTTTCTGACGAGAATTCCGAACGTGTGTACATGGCATAAGGAGAAACATTACTTATGCTTTTAAAAAGGAAGATTTTATTGCTCATCGGACCATTTTCTGTTTACCCATTTGTGTCACGTTTAAATACTTAAAAAGCTGGAGCCTACCTAAATCTTATACTTGAGCCCCTTGATAGTATGTCAGGATTGACCACAATGTGTAGTCCATTATTTTTCTGTCATTCTTCAGAAAGATACAGAAATCCGCTCAGATCTTTATGCGTGTTGGTGCTTTTTCCTCATCTTAGCATTATATCAGGTTGTACTGACAGAATTAGATCATGGGCATGTGTACAAAGATAAATAAGGTCAGTGTTCAGTTAGTGGGATCATGTGCAGGCACCTCTGAGCTTGAATCTTCTTTGTTATACATCACAGTTTTAAATAAAATTTATACTGAAAAGAATTTGTAGATTACTACTGGTGACCTCCTAAAATCTGAATTGCAGGGGTCTTAAACTGGCGGCTCTCCATCTGTTGCGAAACTACAAGTCCCAGGAGGCGTTGCAAGGTTGACAGTTACAAGCATGATTCCCACAGGCAGAGGCATGATGGGACTTGTAGTTTTGCAACAGCTAAAGGGCCGCCAGTTTGAGACCCCTGCTCTACTGGCTCGGAACAAGTATGGAGGAAGTGAGGTATAAAATCCTGATCGACATTTTACACCTGAGTCAGTGACTCAGTGTTGACATCATGGGATAAACATGACAGCCAGACAGCTAGTATTTTCAGAAGAAGACACCATTGACAACCTATGTACAAATACAGAGTCGTTGCCTTCAAAGTGAAAGAACACCAGAGCATGCAGAATTTCACAATAAAGGTAACCTGTTTTATCTACGTTTGTCAATATCAGTATTCATTTAATTAATGAGCTGTAATCCCATATTATATTTGCCATGATCATGGCCATTCTGGAATATTATAGGTTGTAGTCATATTCCTGAATTATGGAGTTTATTTCTATTAGAACAATGATGATTTATTAAGGTAGATGAGCTTAAGAAATATGTTTGTAGTGTGGGAGAAGCTGACATTTTTACTATAATAATCTAGCTACCTCCTGTATTTCAGCTGTTGCTGAACTGCAACATCCACCGTGGATTCTCAGCTTATTGCTTCGATGCCAAGCATGATGGGCATTTTAGCTAAGTGTCAGATGAATTTATCAGCTTTGCCAGCTCTTGCTTTAAATATTTTTCATTTTAGCATATGATATAGATAACCTATAAAGATAAAAAAAAAAAAAATATCCTACCTCATCACAGACATTTGGATCTCCACCATCTGCCAGGAATTTTTCAATGATGGGCATTTTGTTTTCTAGTGCAGCTTTTAAAAATGTTGCTTCGTCCACGCGTTCAATCTAAAAATTATATATTGTGCTTTTTGTGAGTGTTAAATTTTTTTCCCACATAATTCATTAATTTATCAGTTTATTTAAAACTTACCACTGGCTCTGGTTCTGGTTCCTTGACCACAGGTACTTTTACTTTTTTGCATCTTTTTCGTTTTCGTAGTTTTATTATAGTTTGCAGATCTTCCAAGTTGTCTAGCTTTGGTCTTTCATCTATCTTCTTTTTGAGGAGCTAAATACAAAACAACAAGCTTTACATTATCATCAACTAGCCATTTATTGTAAAATGATTTTACTATGCATAGTGGATGATGTCACAGCAATTAGTAGGATAAGAATTAAAGTATATCTACAGCCAATATGTTATAATTTTTTGGGGGGATAAAGTGGGTAAGAACTATCTATTGCTATCTATATGTCATCACTGTGGATATTCTCTCTTTCTCATTCTTTGTCCCAGTGACCACTATTACCAGGGCTGGGAGAGAAGGAAAAACCTAGCTTGGAGTTTTAAACAGAAAAGGAACTATTACGATTTTTTTTTCCAGTTACAACAGTCTTATGCCGTGTACACACAGCTGGACTTTTCGACAACAAGGGTTCGACGGAACGAATCCGTCGGACAATTCGACCGTGTGTGGGCTTCGTGGGACCTTTGCTGTCAAAAAATCAGACGGACTTTAGATTTAGAACATGTTTCAAATCTTTCCGACGGACTCTAGTCTGGTCGAAAAATCAGTTTGTCTGTATGCTAGTCCGACGGTCGAAAGCCGAAGCTAGGGCAGCTATTGGCTACTGGCTATGAACTTACTTATTCTAGTCTGGTCGTACGTCATCACAGTCGAATCCGATGGACTTTGGTGTGATTGTGTGTAGACAAGTCCGTTGAAAAGTCTGAAGGAATTCAGTCAGTCGAAAAGTCCGGTCGTGTGTACACGGCATAAGAGGGAGTATTTACCTGTCCTTGGGGAGAGTTCCTGTTGTGTCCACAGACCAGGTGATGAGAGATCTCTCAAATGGGATACAGATGGCAAAAAGAAAACCTGACTGGGATTTTAACCATTCTTTAGCCAAAATTAATAAACAAAATGTTTTGGATTTAGATATACTGTATTTTAACATCCAGCATATTTATTTAATAGGGCAGTCTGCCACAAGAAACAGATTTGTTCATTGTTCATCAAATTGAGTTATTCTGTTTTTTTCTTATATATTCTCTATTTTCAAAATTTTTATCGTTGTACAAAACATTCCATTTTGGTCATTGCACTTTTCCCAAACATTTAAACATTTCATTTTCCCTCCCCCCCTCCCCCCCCCCCCCCCCCCGGGCAGGAAGAGGAAAAAAAAAATCAAATTATTTTAGAAGTCATCCTGCCCCTCCTCGCTCGTCTCCTTCCCCCTCTTTCGTCCTTATCCCTCTATTATCCCTTGGTATCTCTCCGTCTCCCTGAATGCAAGCCATTGCCCCCATATCCTTTGGAATTTCGCCCTAGTATCTTGTGTTGTGTGTATGGCCTCCTCTATGATTCTTGTCCGTTCTACTCGACCTATCCATTCTTTCATGCTCGGGACTTCCTGAATTTTCTGTTTAAACTCCTGATATTTGAAATTCTAAGTAGCTACCTTATTATTACTATTATACAGGATTTATATAGCACCAACAGTTTTTGCAGTACTTTACAACTCTACAACAGACAGTAGTTACAATACAATTCAATACAGGAGGAATCAGAGGGCCCTGCTCGTTAGAGCTTACAACATCTTTTGTTTTTTAAATTAATACACCCCATCTGCTTGTTTGCTTTGCCTTTAAAATCTCTATCTTTGTTAACAGTAATCTGTAACATATATATATATGTGGTAAGAAGTCTTTACATCTTTAGTCTTGTTTTTATTTCATCAAGAGACCGCTTATGTAGCTAAAGTTCATACACATTATGGTTTGATAAAATGTCAACAACTGCATCTTAAAGGATTAGTGGGGATATCCTCAGCTGATTTGTTTATTAGTGCGGCATGCCCTGTCTTTTTTTTTTTGCTACAGGATGCAATATTTTGTTACTGTAGATATTCAAGGTGACATTGTAGAATGCAAACTCAACAAAAGACCTTTTGCACTGGTGCCATTAGGGTTGTACATTTGGCAATTGTGACTGGAGCTTATATCCTAGTGTATTGTGATTTTTGTGTTGCGGGTCTCTCACTGTGGATTTACCTGTCAGTCAAGAGATTCCTTTATTATGCTTATGTAGGCATATGTACTGGGCTTGTTCTATGATTTTTATGGCTAAGCCCATAGTCTGCCTTTTATGAGTTCTTATTGCCAGACAAATTGGTTATGATTGCTTTTATCGAGACAGCTTGATTAACAAATGATTATGACTAGACAAATTGGATATGAGTGTTTCTAAACAGATTGGTTAGGGGAGTACCCATGATCACATTTTTAGCAATCAACAGTATTCATAAAGCTAATATGGCTAGTAAAACTGTGCTTATTCAATCATATTGAAAAAATGGCCAGTTACCACAACCTTTTGAAAAGCAAATAGTCTATTCTTTACACACACAAATAAATGCAAAACTGACAATACATCCCTGCACTGTACAGATTACACACTATACAGGTAATACGATTATCAATACCTCAGTTTTGAGCTTTTTCTGCTCTGCTTGTTTCTCCTCCTCATGTTCAAGCAGTGATTTTGAAGTTGTCTTTAAATCATCCTGTTTCTCTAGTGTTATGGCTGTTTCATATTCTCCATGCCTAAAATTTCCTGTTACAAAATCTCCAGTGTCTTTTTCTGTCCTCTTTCCAGTCACCTGTTGATTCATATGAATAAACATAAAAATCCTCACCCCATGTATATGGTAGCTTACCATAAAAAAAAAAAAAAAAAAAAAACTTTATATGCTGTTTGATCTGTTGGCCAACTGAAAACTCAATATACATTAAAGAACAGATATAACATTTTCCCTAGATGACCTACACAAATGATTATCTATTTACACCAAAATGTATTTGGTCTTCTTTCCACCTGTTGATTCATGTGAATAAACATATAAAACCTCGCCCCATGTATATGGTAGTTTACCATTAAAAAAAAAAAATAAAAGAAAATAAAACTTTTTATGTTGATCGATCTGTTGGCCAACTGAAAATGTAATATACATTGAAGAACAGACATACAATTCTCCCCAGATGACATATACAAATGATCCATTTACACCTAAATTAATTTGGGAAATAAAGGAAAATTAACTACGTTCAGACAGTTTCTCTAATCTTGGCTGTGATCAGTTAGACAAAATGTATTTCAAAATCTAAGCAAATTACAGAGAAATATAATCTAGTAAGAAAACCGCAATAATCTGTTTTGGTGGACTGAGAAATAGCTCAATGCCCGTTTTCCTCTTTTACTCATTTTTGCATTTTATACAAATAGCTATTTCTCTGATACATCAAGGATATTTGAAGATACCTTGTTGATGTGAATACAATACCTTTTACATTATCATTCTAGTAGTAGAGCAGGACAGTAATAAACATGTTCAGTACAGTTATTTAAAACAGCTAGCCTTCTTCAATGGGGAAAAGATATATAAAAAAATCTTATTTAATACAGGCCCCAATCCTTCCAAGAAGCTAGGGATCTTGTACATCCACTAGCAGCAGTAGAAACGTTGACCAATATCCAGGTAATAGTCATTAAAATTTAATATATAATTAATAATCATAGTTTTTTAGTAACCTAAGCAAAGGCTACTGATTTTTGTAACGTAGATAAGTGTGTGAGTGGTAAATAGCAGCTCATAAATTCCACCCAATATACATTTCATGGTCCTCTCAGAGATGGATTATGGGCTAAGGAACATCCTTGGTTTGGGTTTGCTTTCATATTGAGAGATAGTAGTTAGTATAACGTCACACTTCGAACACTAAATAACATGTGTGTGTGTATATATGTGTGTGTATATGTGTGTGTGTGTGTGTGTGTGTGTGTATATATATATATATATATATATATATATATATATATATATATATATATATATATATATATATATATATATATGTGTGTGTGCATGTATACACACCCTACTGTACCCTTGATCTTCCATTCTGAATTGACATGTATTTAAATACCTCTTAAATAATGTATTAAATAAGAAAACCTCAAAAAGTACATAAAAACTTAGAAAAGGTGTTAAGCTAATATTAGCCTTAAATTTAAACAGGAGAAAAAAATTAAAACCAGTGCAGTGAAATATTTAGTTCACAGTATAAGTACTCAGATGTAATGATTTTAAGTTTTAATAGAAAAATAGAACAATAAACATACCAGGTCTTCTACTTTCAGAAGCATTTTGCCTGTGGTCTCCTGCAATGTCCTTTCCCGATGTTAACCTTAATTATGACAAGTTAGTTCTACTCCAAGCCTTGCCCTGTAGAGCTTTATATACCGTGTCTCTGGCAAGGTTGAATGAGGTAATGTTCCAACCTGGGAACCAGCATCTATGGACCTAGCTCAGACACAGAGATAGGTGCTTTCTCATTCCAGACATGCTAACTAGCCAGATCTTGTATCATGTGAGACTCTAAGGAAGGGAGGGCAGGAGTAGCAATGGGCCTTATGATGAAAAAAAAAAAAAATCCCGTACACTAACCACATTGCATACCCCAGTCCATATGAAATGCGAGATGACCGTTTCATTGGGAGTGACTAAAGAGCTCAGCAATGCAAGTCATTCTATCTGTACCAGTAATAACAGCTGTCTGTTGGTCTTGCACTAGTTTTATCAACTGACAGCCTGATGACTAAAAGATGCTGGAAAGAGACTTGATTCAAAGTCCCCATGCAATAAATGAGCTGTCACTGCCGATTTGGGGCAGAGATTTCTATTTCATTTCATGTCATGGTTGACACAAGGCTGTGGGGGAGATGGGTGGAATTCCAGTAGCATTCTATATTTGTTGTTCTGAATTTTCCTGGGAATTTAACAGTAAGCCCTGTGTCTCCTAAACTAAAAATGACAATGATGTCACCGCGACCGACCCATTTGTGTATAAATACAACAAAGATACCGTTTTTTATTTAAAGGCTAGTAAACAAGTTGTGAATCTAATTATACACTGGTATTTATTAGGACAATAATAGAGAAGGGTCTTCTGTTGATAGAAAAAAAATTGCTACACTGAGGAATGGCCAAACGTATTTAAACATTTTAACTCTTGTATATGTATGTTTGATAAAGGCATTGGTATACCGTAAACCAAAAGGAGTGTTTTTTTTTTTTTAAGAACTGCAGAAAACAAAGGAAAAGTAAAGTATATGAAAATCAGGGGTCTTCAAACTTTCTAAACAAAGGGTCAATTTACTATCGTTCAGACCTTAAGGGGGCTGAACTGTGGCCATTGGGAATAGAAAATGCTCCGGCGTCAGTGGGAGTAAACAGTTCCTTAAGGATTTGTGGTCAGTGGGAGTAAAGAATTTACATAGCACCTGTGATCAGAAGGAGGAATAGTGTCCTATCATTGGTATTGGGAGCAATGGTGCCCCTTCGTTGGTGTCAATAGAAGAAATAGTGCCCCATCGTTGGTATCTGTGGGAAGAATAGTGCCCCATTGTTGGTGTCACTGGAAATAATAGTGCCCCATCATTGGTATCAGTGTAAGGAATAGTGCCCCATTGTTGGTATTGGTAGCAATGGTGCCCCTTTGTTGGTGTCAGTGGGTGGGATAGTGCTTCTTCATTGGTATCAGTGGGTGGGATAGTGCTTCTTCATTGGTATCAGTGGGTGGAATAGTGCCCCATTGTTGGTGTCACTGGGAAGAATAGTGCCCCATCATTGGTATCAGTGGAAGGAATAGTGCCCTATTGTTGGTATAAGTGGAGGAATAGTGCCCCATTGTTGGTGTCACTGGGAAGAATAGTGCCCCATCATTGGTATCAGTGGAAGGAATAGTGCCCTATTGTTGGTATAAGTGGAGGAATAGCGCCCCATTATTGGTGTCAGTGGAGGTAATAGTGCTCCATCATTGGTGTCAGTGGGAGGAATAGTCCCCCATCATTGGTGTCAATGGGAGGAATAGTGCATTGTCGTCAGTGTCAGTGGAAGGAATTCTGCCCTGCTGTGGTGCTAGTCAAAGGAATTGAGCCTTATCATCAGTGTCAGTTGGAGGAATAGTGACCCGCATTGGTTGAAGTAACAGTGCCCCAAGGGTCCGATATAGACAAGCAAAAGGCCACATCTGGCAGCAGTTTTGATGCCACTGGTGTAAACCCTAGCTGGATAGCATTTATCTCTGTAGAGTAAACTTCAAAAAAAAATTTGGGGGTCATCTGGTAGAGTAAAAAAGTGAGAGGCAGCACTATAGTTGTCCTAAAATATTGTGGGATAAACAGGATATATGTGTACTTACATCTGTAAAGTTGCTAAAAACCTGTGATCGCTAGCAACCAATAAGAGAGAATGTGTCTCCCCACATAGACCTTTTGTGATGGATCACTCTCTATGTCAGTGGTTCTCAACTCCTCCTCTGTCCTGTGAGGACCTCAGCAGCTGTCCGATTGCTGTCTCGGTTTTTGGTGGAAAACTTCTATCAGTGTGTAACAAGGGGACCCCCAGATCCGGATTCTGGAAGATACAATGTCTTCTATATCAAAAGGAGCGTTATTTGGTAAGCATAAAAAGAAAAACGATTCAGGCTCTATGCACACTAGCGTTTTTTTAAGCTAAAAAAAAACGCAGGAAAAATCACTCAATAAAAAACACAGGTAATAGCCTTTTGTAGTAGCATTTAAGAGCGTTTAGGAGCATTAGCATTTTATTGTCATTTTTTCAGTAAAAGAAAAAAAAAAAGCTCAAACGCTATTAGTAGCATTTAGGAGCATTTAGCAGCGTTTCTGCTGAAAAAACGCTACAGGAAACTACAAAAAAAAATGTTCTTTCTGCTCCTAGACACTGAAGCTCAAAAAATGCTAACAGACAAAATTTGTGTGCATGGACACATAGAATAACACTATTTAGCATCTAAGAGCGTAAAAATAAAAACCTAGTGTGCATGGTGTATGTTTCATAGCTACTCTGGCTACTTCATTAGGTATGGTGCAACAAAACTAGTGGAACGTCTAGGTCAGTGATGGTGAACCTTGGCACCCCATATGTTTTGGAACTACATTTCCCATGATGCTCAACTACACCGCAGAGTGCATGAGCATCATGGGAAATGTAGTTCCAAAACATCTGGGGTGCCAAGGTTTGCCATCACTGGTCTAGGTAGTTTCAAATTTGATACATTTTGTTTTGATGGTACATTTATTATGTGGAGACCAGTATACTTATGAAAAAAGGCTGGTATTGATGTGTTGTAATAGTATAAAGTCATGATTTTATACTTCTATTACAACACATCAATGCCAGCCTTTTTTCATAAATACGGATGAATAATACAAAATGGTATCAAGCTTGTATTGGGTAAAACATTTGAGAGGGGTGGTCCATGGTGGAGGCTGCAGTGGGCTTTGACTGGCTTCAGTAAAGTTGGATGTGACCTGACCCCAATGGTGTGTGAGTACCTGAGGCAAAAGATTTGAATACGGGCTTGTAACAGAGACATCTCTCTAAATGCCTAATGCAGGAGAAGTTTGGAAACTTTTTCCCTCTTTGGCAAACTTTATTAATTGTTACAAATCACACTAGGTCCAGCCCTACTGTACATGTCAATGTTTATTAAGAACTGTAGTAAAGAGGAATCTAAACAGTGGCGGTGCATCCATAAGGGCACACGGACACCGCCCCCTTTCTCCAGCCACCCTTCTATGCCCAATGGATGGATTCATGCATTGCATGAATCTATCCATGGCTTCCGCTGCCACCCCCAATTCAGGCGTCCGGCCCCTTTTCAGGGTAAAAAAGGTAAAAAAAAAAGGTAAACAGCGAACGCCATGCTTGGCGCTCGCAGTTCACTCAGCTGTGTTAGGAAAGCCAATAAATATTTGCTTTCCTAACACTGAACCACCTCTCCGCCAATCAGGTGCTCGGGTCTGTTACCTGTCACCTGATTGGCTGAAACGACAGGCGCCGCTATTGGACCCCTATCAGGAGACGCATGAAGGACCCTGTTCGTCGCTGTCACCCGCTGCCCCACCAAAACAGGGTAAATGCCGGGCAGACGTCGAGCGGGCGGGGGTCACACTGGCGGCATTTGATGGGCACACTGGCAGCATTTGATGGGCACACACTGGCAGCATTTGATGGGCACAGTGGCAGCATTTGATGGCACAGTGGCAGCGGTTGAGGGCACAGTGGCAGCATTTGATCGCACAGTGGCAGCATTTGATCGCACAGTGGCAGTGTTAGATGGGCACAGTGACTGCAATTGATGTTTTTTTTTCTTTTCACATTTTTGTTTTTGTGCCCCCCCCCCAAATATTTTGAGCACCAGCCGCCGCTGAATCTAAACTAGAGTTCTTGATGGGTTTAGCACACCCATGAGCTGGTACCTTATCAGGATCAGGTCAAGTAGTTAACAGAGGAACTAGCAGACCTTAGGGTCTAACACAAAATAAATATATCTCGATGAGGAGTCTTTCTTGAAGCAAAACATGCACTCTAAAATGGAAGTTTGCTGCCTTGTAATCCTCCCTCCTCTCCTTTTACTAAAGCCGTGCACACTTTAAAATGTATTTACCTTATGTTGAGCTATTATTACAATCCTGTGCCATTTAATTTATATAGTTGCAGGTTAAATATGTTATTTGAATTTAATCACTTGGATGCACAGCAGATATCCATAATGGCTATGTATAACGTGATGTCACAGTGCTGAAAAATAACTCAAGCAATGCAGAGAAAAAGATTTAAATCCAAGATAATTTTTGTAAATATTTTGTAAAGTTATATAGAACTAAGAGGGCTGAACTCTGAAAATAATTTCAACGTGATCCTGGCTGCACACTGATCTTAGTATTGTGTTGTTATATTAATCTGAACACTAGTAAAAACTCTACAGGAACATCTAATTAGTAACTGCATGCCCAGGCACTCTTGGTAACAGATTCTCTTGAGTGTGCTTTCAAGTACTGAGCTCCCAAATTTCATCTCCCGTGGCCCTCCCCTGCTAACTAATAAACATGAAGACTGATCTCAGATACAGTTTGCTTAATACTATAAACATACATTAATCTTTTAAGTAAATAAAAAAGTTTCTCAGCATTTCTTTTCATTTCTCTTCATAGTCCTCGGTCTTTCCTGGTCACTGCGCTGCCTTCTCCATGGTGATAGTACTCTCAACGGTGCCCATAGATATTAGATGACCTGCTCCTGGCCAAAGTGTGTCATTGTAAGAGGTGACTGGAATTCTTCCCTTACTACTCTTCATAACCTATGTACTGTGTGTAGAGGGAAGGGTGTCAGTGTAGTTAACCAGGGCCCTCTTACATTGGTGCAAATTGGAAAAGGA
This sequence comes from Lithobates sylvaticus, assembly GCA_028564925.1. Taxonomy (NCBI): domain Eukaryota; kingdom Metazoa; phylum Chordata; class Amphibia; order Anura; family Ranidae; genus Lithobates; species Lithobates sylvaticus. Next base: position 108,968,851 of record CM053036.1, read on the forward strand.
CTCTTTACTTTGAGTGAAAGTAAAGAAGGACTTTGTTCCATTGGGTTGAAGTAGAAAAGCTCTCTCATCTTGTGCCATGTCTGTTATTTGAATTGAATTGCTTTACATATTGTCAAGCAATTGTACTTGCTGCATGAGATCATCGGGAAGCTAGCTGAATAATCGGGAAGAGACAGCTGGCGCCCATGACATAAAGAAGAGATATGGAGGTGCAGGACAGGACCTGTGTGAGGACATCAGGGTGAGAGAGGACGACAGCTCTGGATCCATTTGGCTTATAAGTATCTAAAGAAATACTGCAGAAAATGATCACTAAGTGGGGTTAAAAAAAATATCACTTGGGTGGGTGACGTTCCTCTTTAACCACTTCAATACAGGGCACTTATACACTTTCCTGCCCAGACCAATTTTCAGCTTTCAGCCCTCTCACATTTTGAATGACAATTACTCAGTCATGCAACACTGTACCCAAACAAATTTTTTTCTCACAAATAGAGCTTTCTTTTGGTGGTATTTAATGACCACTGTTTTTTTTTTTTTTTTTTTTGCGATATAAGGAAAAAAAGGGCAACATTTTTTAAAAACAAATGCTTTTTTTTAGTTTCTATTGTAAAATTTTGCAACTAAGTAATATTTCTTCCAAAATTTGGGCCAACATTTATACTGCTACATATCTTTGGTAAAAAAAATTGCCTAAATTCGTGTATATTATTTAGTCTGTGTGAAAGTTATAGAGTCTACAAGCAATCACTGAACATTGATCATACCTGATGTACTGATGGCATATCTTATTTCTTGAGACACTAATGCCGGCCATAAACGGTTCGAATTTTCGAAAGAATTTTCTTACGAATTTCGCACCATTAGTGGGCTGCAGCAACAGCCGATTTTCATGTGGAAATCAAATTTGAGGAATCGGACATGTTGGAAATTTTTTGAAAAACAAACGATTTTCTAATCAATGATGGGAGAATCGTGTGAGAAATGTAAATTTACGGAGAGAAAAGAAGATTCCCAGCCACGAAAATTATTTTCTGTAGCAACATGAGATGAAATTGAAGGCTTGGTCGGCCGAATTTCCAAAATCAATGGTGGCATCATCGGATCACAAAAAAAAAAAACTTTCTGATTTTAAAAAGGAAATTTGTTCGAAATTCGACCATGTATGGCCTGCATAGCAAGCCAGGAAAGTACAAATACCCCCCAAATGACCCCTGTTTGGAAAGTACACAGTCCAAGGTATTTAGTAAGAGGCATGGTGAGTTTTTTGAAGTTGTAATTTTTTCCCACGATTCTTGGAAAAATTATGATTTCTTTTTTTTTTTTTACACAAACTTGTCATATTAAGTTATTTCTCACACACAGCATATGCATGCTTGCAACTACACCCCAAAATATATGTTGCTACTCCTGAGTATGGTGATACCACATGGGTGAGACTTTTACACAGCCTGGCCACATACAGAGGCCCAACATCCAAGTAGCACATTTAGGCGTTCTAGGAGCATAAATTACACGAATCATTTTCTGACTACCGAACACATCTTTGAAAGCCCTTCATATTTCTAACACGTAGCATGTACATATCAAATACAAAAGATTACCTGTGGTTTTAGTAGTGCAGTGGTCCACTGAAGAGAGCATCCATCCAGGCAGCAGGCAGGGATGTGGTCAGCGACAGCAAAAGCAATCGTCCAGGCAGCAGGCAGGAATACTGTCCATAGTGAGTACAGGCAGAGAGTGTCAGCACAGCCAAAGCATTGGTCCAGGTAGCAGGCAGAGATGTGGTCAGCAGCAGTAAAAGGAATCGTCTAGGCAGAAATACTGTCCATAGTCGGTAGAGGCAGCAGGCAGAGATATGGTCAGCACAGCCAAAGCATTGGTCCAGGTAACAGGCAGAGATGTGGTCAGCAGCAGTAAAAGGAATCGTCTAGGCAGAAATACTGTCCATAGTCGGTAGAGGCAGCAGGCAGAGATATGGTCAGCACAGCCAAAGCATTGGTCCAGGTAGCAGGCAGAGGTGTGGTCAGCAGCAGTAAAAGGAATAGTCTAGGCAGAAATGCTGTCCATAGTCGGTAGAGGCAGTAGGCAGAGATATGGTCAACACAGCCAAAGTATTGGTCCAGGCAGCAGGAAGAAACATGGTCCATAAATTCCTGGGTCATTACAGGCAGCGATATGGTCAGCACAGCCAAAATATTGGTCCAGGCAGCAGGAAGAACCATCAAGCTTAGGGACAGGGGTAGAGGCTTGTTTGTTTTCTCTACTCCGAACACTATTCTGAAGCCCCTCACATATGTGAGATCCCTGTGTACTAAAGTAGAAGGGCAAAAGATCTGTCCAAGGGGCAGGCAAAAAACAAGGTTGATTAACTGGCCAAGGTTGGTGCACGTGGAAGCAGGAGCGGATCCAGGGGGGGCAACGGGGCGATTGCCACCCCCGAGAAAATTGTTGTGGGCCGGGCAGGTGAGAGAGCGGGCGGCTCCGCGAGCGAATGAGAGAGCGGGTGGCTCTGCGGGCGGATGAGAGAGCAGGCAGGCGGTTTGTGGGCGAGCAGGCGGGCGTATGGCTCAGTGTGTGGGTGGGTGAGAGCAGGCTAGGTGTAAGTGGGCGGCTGGCCAATCAGCGAGCCGGCGGGCAGGGGAGCAGAGAGATGACATCATCTCTCACCGCCCCGCATCCCTACAGTAACTTCCACCCTCAATGTGCAGGCAGCGTTGGCAGCAGAGAGCTTACATTATCTCTCTGCTGCCTGACTCTGGGACAAAGAAGCAAGAGACAAGCAAAACACCACCTTAGCAGGCACGTGACAATCCGCAAGGTGTGTCAGGTGACGTGGCAAGTGACGATCCGCAAGGTGTGACAGGTGACGTGGCAAGTGACAATCTGCAACATGTGGCAGGTGACAATCCGCAATCTGTGGCAGGCAACGGTGGCAAGTGACATGCTCACGGCTCCCACTGATTCTGCATTATGGTGAGTTGAACCATTTAATTTTATATTACAATGTATTAATAGAAATAATGTGCTTCAATCATCCTGACACCATAACAACCATGGTGCCGGGACGATTGAAGCGCCAACACCAGCCATTTCCCGATAAATTGCCCACAAAAAAACATATTTTCTGGCAGTGCCCCTTCCGAGACTAGACTCTGGATCCACCCCTGCATGGAAGTCAAAAGTGGCTTAAAACGGCAGGCAAAGGCGTTGTCATTGAACAGGCTGAGGTTGGTGCACGTGGAAGTCAGAAACGTGGTTTAAAATGGCAGGCAAAGACATCATCAGTAAACAGGTCAGGGTCCATTAACGTAGAAGCTAGAAACATGGTAACAGGCAAATGAATCCGCACAGGTATTTGAAATGGAGAAATGTCAGTCTGTTAAAAATAAGGGGAACTAATATCTTATGGATGTGTGATAACTTCTGAAGCAATCTCTGATGCACAGACCAGGTTGCGAGGGACATTGGGGACAATAATAACTGGTATCTCTTCTAGCTCCTCCTCTGCTGCATACACAACATTTCTTTTGGCGTCTTTTTCCTGATTCTGTGGGGTGAATGTTATAGGGACAATGTCTTCAATATATTTGAGGTAGGTGATGACTTGGGTTTTCAGTTGATTTTTGGTAGCAGACATATGAATTAAACATGGCCATATGAAAGAGATGAAATGCAACTTTTTATACCAGTAACAGGACTTTTGGGTTGACAAATATGGTTGTGGCATCTGATCATTTAAATCCACACCCCCCATGTACAGATTATAGTGGACATATTCAGGCTTTACAACGGGGCTGCGGCTTCTCTGAATCTCTACCAAGGTGTCATTGTGAATGGTAGAGAGGATGTGAACATCTTTCTTGTCCCTCCACTTCATGGCCAACACTTCCTCATTTCTCATGAATGCAGATGCCCCGTTTTGTAGCTTTTTTTGTTAATAACTTTTGTGGGAAGCCCTTCCTGTTTTTTTTTTTTTTAAAGGTACTGCAGGCCATGTTTTTTTTTACGGTACAGGTGACGAAAAAGGGGCAAGCTGGTATAATAATTGTCCACATATAAATGATATCCTTTTTTGAACAGGGGGTATGCCAGCTCCCAGACAATTTCCCCACTGGTTCCTAAATATGTGGGGCACCCAGGGAGCTGGAGCTGGGAGTCTTTGCCTTCATAAATGCGGAAGGTGTACACGTATCCAGTGGCTCTATCACAAAGTTTGTTTAGTCTTAACCCGTATCTGGCTCTCTTACTGGGAATATACTCTTTGAAGTGCAACCGGCCAGTAAAGTGGATACAGGATTTGTCCACACAAATACTTTGGTCTGGGATAAACACTTCAGCAAATCACTGGGAAAAAGAATTTATTAGGGGGCGTATTTTGTACAATTTGTCGTGGTTGGGATGATCTCGGGGAGGGTACTGCAAGTTATCATTGAAATGTAGGAAACGCATAATCGTGTTATAGCGTGTCCTGGACATAACAGCAGAATATATCGGCATGGGGTTGGTGGACCAGTAATCATGCAGTTTGTTCTTCTTTGGAATAAGTTAACAGTAGGCCTATATATATGAGGATATATATCCTCATGAGTTGTCTCTATTCATAATTAGAGCACTCAAATTTATTTTAACCCATAATTTTTTCTCTTTCAATGGTTCCCACTACCTCCAGGTACAGGGCGTCGCCATGGGCACTTGTTGCGCACCGGCGTACGCCAATCTGTACCTGGGGGAGTGGGAACGTGACCTTTTCAGAGATGATGCTGCCAGCATCTACACTAAGCATATAGCTTCCTTCCGACGCTATATAGATGACATCTTGATTCTATGGCAAGGCCCAATCGATACCCTACAACAATTTCTTGTATATTTGAATACGTCCAATTCTCTCAATTTAAAATTTACGATGACCTATAGTTATAGTTCCATTTCTTTCCTTGATCTTACGCTTAGCAAGGACAGATATGGACAACTACAAAGCCAGCTGTTCCGCAAACCGACTGCTGGCAACACCATTCTTGCTGCTTCTAGCTTTCACCCTTTGCCTTTATTGAAATCCATTCCCTTTGCCCAATACCTACGTGCCCGACGGAATTGCTCGACGGATACCTCCTTTGAACACGAGGCCTCCGTATTGAGGGATAGACTTCGCGCACGTGGTTATAAAAATAGCGTTCTCAAAAACGCATACAAAAAAGCGAAATCCAAATCACGCTCTGCTTTACTCACTTCTAAAACCAGCGGGCCATCTACCCAACCCCCTCTTAGAATCATCACAAACTATTGTCAACAACACAATGAAATTACTCAAATACTTTTTAAACACTGGCACATCATTTCTACAGATAGGATACTTTCCCCCTTTGTCCCACCCAAACCTTTGATCACTTATCGACGTGCTCCACCTCTTCGAGACAAACTAATTACTAGTGAATACAAAAGTAGTAATAAACCCCAGAGACAACTAAAGGGTACATTTCCATGTGGCAATTGTAATTATTGTAAATACCTGTCTAAATCCAATTTACACAATGTTTTGCCTAACGGTCAACGTTTTTTCCTAAACATTATGTGAACTGCCGTTCAATCGGCATTGTCTACCTTTTAGAATGTGAATGTGGGTGCTTCTATGTGGGTAAGACCAAATTACCTTTTTGGAAACGAATATATGGCCACATTACCAGCATAAATCAAAGAGATCCCGATTTACCATTGGGACGACACTCCTTTTACTGTTCACCCAGACATTACCCCAAAAATCTCATTCAAAGCCTTAGATCATATTCCACCCCCAGCTCGCGGGGGTGACTATAACAAAGCGCTTTTACAGAGCGAACTTCGATGGATTTTTCACTTGAATGCCACCTTACCCCCTGGCCTCAACGAGGCTTTCAACTTTAAACCTTATCTCGAAGGCTTTGAAACTGGAGTTTGTGAATTAGATCTATAGTTCTGTCCCCCACAACAAGCACCCATATAAATCTCTGCTATTATATGTATATATACTGTGTCTGCTAATCATGCGTTTTTGTCCCTTTGTCCCTGCGATCCAATGCCATATATTACAAAGTACTGCAACTTGATTAATATTTGCAATATCAATGCTGCACATGTTCTCCCATGTTTATTTGTCTTTGTCACTTTATAGGTTTACATACACTATTACAGCTTGCTCCCCCTCACTGTACTACCCGGCGCGGGTAAGACTTGGCAAGCATGCGCGACTTTGCTTCTGCGCATGCGCCATACTTCTGCTGTCAAACCGGACCTTCCATCATGTCCGCTTCCTGTTTGCGCTCCAGCCTGGAGCGCACCAGGACGCCGGCGGCTCTTTTCCCGCGTCGGTGACGTCACGACGCCGGACGTGACCCCGCCGTGATGACGCGGCCGCGCCCGGCGCCGCCCCGTCAGAGGTCCACAACAGGAAGCATACTTTGGCGCTTTTTGGCGCTCTCTTCCTCAGACAAACTAGCCAATCAGTGCAATGTTTTTTAGCTGAGGACCCACCTCCCTACCCAGCTGATCTTCATTTCCTGACCATATATATACCTTTCTTTTTCTGGCTTCAGTACATGCTGCTGATGACCCAGAGCTGACTTCTTTCATTCATTGTCAACCATCCTTACTCAGGTAAATACATGGCTTTCTGTTTGGCTGTACATGTACTTTAAGACAACCCATTCTCATTATACCCTTATACTTTACCTTTACAGTGATACACTGTTTGGCCAACTCTGCCTGACACAGGACTTGGGCCTCCCGCCCAAGCCCCGTATTTGGACCTTGTAGCCTCTGAGGGTTCTCCAGCAAGTTTCCCACATTAATGTGGTCAAGTTTATCTTGTTTTTACTAAACATACCTCCTTTGATACTTCAGGACACCACGCTTAGTGGCTCCCCCTTGTGGCATATAAATAAACATTGGCAGTACATGTGAGTACCCCTTTTACATTTTACTTACCACATTAGGTGTGTCTAGCAATGTATATCTTGACAGTATAACACGTTGTATTTAATTTATATTAACCCTATGATTCCTCACACACCTAGATGGGAATCTAAAGGATATCTAGTTGCCTTGACAAAGGACCAAAGTCCGAAACATGTTGGCATCATCCTTACCATATGTACCAAGCAAGTTCTTATTATTGTCACAACATTTTGTATGTTTTTGCTGTTGACATGTTAATAACTGTATCAACCCATTTCATTTTTTGTATGTAAACATACTGTATCCCATTCAACATTTATACTTCTGTATATCTTGTATATTTTTTGAATAAAATATTTACTTTATTACATGCATACACCGTTCCAAAGTGTCTATCTTCACTCCAAGCATCCCCTTGGGGTACTGGCCAATTGTTTTATGCACATTATGGCCTACTGTTAACTTATTCCATTTACAATTTGGGATGCGATAGACCACCTGTATTTTCACCTACCTGCCCATTGCAAATCTTTTCTTTGTTCTTCTTTGTAAGCCCCATATTAAATGTAAAGCCCTAAAACAATTTGAACTCATCTAGTGTGAGACGTTGCCAATGGAACATACTCGTGTAGGATGAATTGGGGTTGGAGGCAATAAATTGCTCTGCATAGAGATTTGTTTGGTCCACCATATACTGTAGCAAACCTTTGGGGGAAAACAAATAAAAATAATCTAATTGGGAAATATTTGTAGTGTTGGGCTGCTGTGCGGTGAAAGGTGGGATAATAGTGGACCCTGAGCTGGCAGGCAACCATAAGGGTTTTGCAAGGGCATCAGGAAGGTAGGACTGGGCCCGAATTCTTTGGGTTGGGTGTGTAATTCCATTACTTGTACTGGGCTCCTCTTCCTGGGGTCTGGCACTGCTAGTGGTAGGCAGGTCTTCTGATCTTGGTCCTGATCTTCTTATTCTTATTATTCTTAGGGATGGTTTCCTCCGCTAACTCAGACTTCGATCCACTACACTCTACTGGCTCATACTCCAAACCAGAATTGGATGATGGGAGCTCCCCGCTGGTATATGCATCCTCCGCTGTGAAAACTCTTTTGGCCATGATGACAGTACTGATGGCGGGCCTGTGTGATGGTACTGATGGCAGTAATGATAGCAGACCTGTGTGACGGTACTGCTGGTGGTACTGACAGGTCACTGATGGTGGGCCTTTGTGGCGGCACTGATGGCAGTACTGATGACGGGCCTGTGTGACGGTACTGCTGGTGGTACTGACAGGTCACTGATGGTGGGCCTGTGTGACGGTACTGATGGCAGTACTGATGGCAGGCCTGTGTGACAGATCCAGATGGGCTCTGTGACAGATCAAGATGGGCTGTGTGACAGTACTATGGGGATAGGTTCTCTTTATTGGGGGGGCCGTGTGGTGCACAGTAAGGTGTAAAACACTCAGACAGACAGTAATCAACTCCCTGATCTCCTGCTCTCTCCTCACATGATCGGTGTGTGAGGAGAAGAAGCAGGGATCAGATAGTAACTGCTGTCTTGTTTACATTTGTGACCAGCTGTGATTGGACACAGCTGCTCACGTAGTAAACAGCCAATGAAATGGATCAGGGATGGGCTATGTCCAAGTGACACGCGATATTCCCAATCGCCACGGTGCACGCCTCCTCTACTGCTGACAAAAGTGACCGGCTGTGATTGGACGCAGCTGATCACATGGTAAACAGCCAATTTCTTTAGCTGTTTACCGTGATCGGGTGTGGGATGTCCGAGGAACACGCGCCATCCCCGATCGCCGCACTGCGTGCCCCCACGACTTATCCTGCTGGACTTTATATGACGCCCAGTCAGGGTAACGCAACCACTTCGCAGCCATCATTTTGCTATATGGCGGGCGGGAAGTGGTTAAGTAGACTCCAATGAAAAAAGGCCATCCAAGTGGCACCAGAACTTTGATATGAGTTTAAACAAGGTAGTGAGAGGGTAAAAAACAAGAGCCTACTGGCTACTCACAACAGGCAAGGCTACCCTACTGTGGGTACTCCAGCAGGTTACCAGGAAAAGACGTGGATATATGGAGGAGTGCCATATCAAAAGATATGAGTTCAAATGTGTTTATTCATGAGGTTTTAAAAGACATCCAACATATTTCGGGGTCAAAAAAGGTCCCCCTTCATCAGGGCTTCAGTTAAAAATTAGAACCTTGAGTGGACTGAAAGTAAGGCTTTCCTGTTTGAATCTGTGCAGGGAAGCTGATTCCTGGCCAGCAGTGTCTGCATCAGCAGTCAAAACAAGAAGCTTCTTATTTTGACTGCTGATGCAGACACTGCTGGCCAGGAAACCTAATCCAGCATTACAATACTGTTATGTATATAGTAGTCCCAACGTTGACTGTTAATTTTTTGGGCATCTCATACATTTCCATTCCCCATCCAAGTTTAATCTCCCTCAATAAAACATAAAAACAAGTGCAAGGACTGCTTTCATGTCTCTGAATGAGTAAAAAGTGTGTGCCTGGCTGAGGCAAGGTGACAGACGAACCACAACACTCAGCAGCTCCTATGGGGGTACCGCTACAAACGTATCCCCAATAAATGAATTTGGACTCATATCTTTTGGTATGGCGCTCCTTCCATATATGCACATTCCTCTTTAAGTAAACCTGTTCCTTTATTTTCACCAAACATACAACTGCTTCAGCTAAGGAAATTATTGTATGGGAACTGCTATTTCTGTATTGTTTTTTTTTAAGAGGCTTGCTCCAAGGCTCTATTAGTTCATCGGTGTGTAAGTGACCAAGAGCTGATAGAAACCATGAAAGTCAGTTGCTGACAAATTACAAGAAATTTAAAAAGGCATAAGATCAGATGTAAACACTATTAGCTTCAATGTTCATTGGATGCAAAACAGATATCCATAATAATAAAGTAAACTAGATAAAGTAGTTGAACAAAGAATGATACCAAAATCCCAATAAATTCTATGAACATATATTGAAAGGGGATAAAAGAGGCCACATGCCTCTGGGATTTTTTGTTGAGGTATCTGGGTTGGAATTAGGTACACAGTGATCATAAAGATGTATATAAAAAACAATTTTTTATTTTCCAAAGAAGGATAGAAATATAGAAAAGGGCACAAATATTACATCCATATATTACAGACATATGTGTTATAACAGACGAAAAGTTACGTAGAGCTTCGCCATACTCGACATGTTTCACTCAATGGAGTTTCTTCAGGAGATTGATAGGTTAAGCTCAAGAGTATGCTGAAATAACAGAGTTTCATGAACATGCATCCTTTTGAACAGTTTTGCCACAAACAGAGTGTGCATATTTAGACATCGTATATATATAAGTCGGCTCTAAAATATACATCTAGGGATATGAGCAATTTTTTACAAATATCCACTTAAATCCATTTAGTGTTGCCTCTCTGCAAGTGACATAGAGTCTGTGCTGGCATCCTGGGAGTGAATCATCTCTCATTTCGAAATTTGTTTTTTTTTTAACAAGAAATCGATTCCATATACGCCTTTTCCTCTTTAAAACTTTCCAAGCATATGTGGTAAGTTCTGCCCTATTTCATGTTTCCATATCCGTACTTGCTTTCCATGCCCCATATTTTCTATAATGTTATGTAACTTGTAAGTTTGTAAAAAATTGCTCATATCCCTAGATGTATATTTTAGAGCCGACTTATATATATACGATGTCTAAATATGCACACTCTGTTTGTGGCAAAACTGTTCAAAAGGATGCATGTTCATGAAACTCTGTTATTTTAGCATACTCTTGAGCTTAACCTATCAATCTCCTGAAGAAACTCCATTGAGTGAAACATGTCGAGTATGGCGAAGCTCTACGTAACTTTTCGTCTGTTATAACACATATGTCTGTAATATATGGATGTAATATTTGTGCCCTTTTCTATATTTCTATCCTTCTTTGGAAAATAAAAAAATTGTTTTTTATATACATCTTTATGATCACTGTGTACCTAATTCCAACCCAGATACCTCAACAAAAAATCCCAGAGGCATGTGGCCTCTTTTATCCCCTTTCAATATATGTTCATAGAATTTATTGGGATTTTGGTATCATTCTTTGTTCAACTACTTCATCTAGTTTACTTTATAATTATTTCTGGGCGTTACCCGCCCATCACTTTTATAGATGAAGTTAGAATCATTGAACCAATCACCATTAGCCCTAGGATTATTTATAATCCAAGAGCTTTAGACCTATCTAAATCTTTGCTAACTTGATTGTCCAGGGCAAGGAAACTTTCTCCTGTTTTCCATTGTGTATTGTTTACATCTCTGTTGAATCTATACAGTTGCATTTTTCTCTGTTGTCGGTTACCAATGGCTAACTACTGTGGCCAAGCCTTTGATGGCCTTATGGATACCATTCACAAAACTCAAAATCCCTTAGGAGGTGGCCTCACTATGGATCGCTTCTTTTTGCGACTCCAACGTATGTTGGAAAGAAAATCTAGAATATATTGGAATAAATGGTATTTCTCAAAATATGTTGATGATGAAATGTCCCCGTGGGGTTTAAGAATTCAGATATTCCCCACCATACAAAAATTGGAACCTGATTTTAAAGCACAATGGGAGGCCAATTTACAACACTGCTCGGTTCAGATGATGAATCTTCTTTGTCTTCATTATACCGCAGAATTAACCAGTGTGGATAAAGAAATAGAAAAACTTTATGACGAAAACCGGGCAATTTCCCTGGATGCACTATTCACCGAGCGTGAGACTGCACTCAGGGAAGGACTCGATAAATATGTATCTGATCTACTAAAAACTAAAGAAAAAAAGTTTATGAGAGACAAATTATCTTATGATAATCATCAGGCCTATAATTGGGCTCCCCTGCCAAATAGAAGACGCTCTACAAAACCTTTCCAAAAACCTGTGAGAACCTCAGAATTAACCGATTCAGACACTTCCTCTCTCTCATCTATCTCCTCTTCACAGGCACCAGGTCACCTCACTTCAAATAAGAAGTTACAACAACACATACGTAAGGAAGGTAATGTAAATGCACACAGTGGAAAACCCAAGAGTTCTCCTACACGTAATCGCACTCAAATTAGCACTAGAGCTTCAGCCGCCAAAGCTGTGGGTAGCTCAAAAACACCTTTGTCAACTGATACCCTCACTTTCACTCCCAACCCCCCCTTATCTTTGGTACCTTCACCTATCGGGGGACAGGTTGAAGCTGCTACCGAATCGGGTTTTCGGACAGCACCGATCTTTACCCAACCGGTATTAGATCCAAGGAAACACTTGGAATTGATCACTACACAGACCAAACAAATGAAAACCACTTTGAAATAATTAATCTTTCCACTTATATACTCACTGAAACACAAATTTCACTGTTAAAAATGGGACTCACGTTTTGCCCCACTAAACCTGTAGATGCCTTTGAATTAGTGAAAGATCTCAATCTCTTTTCTCGGAAATTAATGTTCCGTATTATGTTTGACAAATCTGGTCCCTCAACCTGTGCTGGCCCTTTGACCGGCATCCCTCCCTGTCCACCACCCCCCCTATTCTTATCTGTAAATGACTTAAAAGCCATGGAGGAACTCATGGAGCTGTGGGACGAGGGGCACATTGATGAGGTGGACTTGGCTGAGGCTGAGGCCCTTCTCCCTGTTTCCCCCCGTCTCTCTGCCCCTCCTCCTGCAGCTCCAATCCCACCTCCTCGGGAATACAAATCTAAATCTACTACCTTTCCATCCTTCCAAGGGAACCCCAATGTTTGGGCATTTACCCAACAAGTCACAAATGAAATTCGTAAAACTAAGTGGTTTGATCCACCTCAGTCCAACCTCACTCTACAACAAAGGGAAGCTTTACGCTCCCTACAACTGGCAACCAATATAGTTATCAAACCTTCGGACAAGGGGGGGAACTTGGTCATTATGGACAAATGCCAATACGAGTTGATGGTTCTTCATCTATTACAGAATCATGAATGGTACCGAAAAATACCAGAGAGCCACGTAAACTACACGATCGGTAAATTTAGACAACTATTGGGTTCTGCTTTCCATCAGGATTTAATTACCAAAAAAACTTATGATTTTCTAAACATTTCATTTCCAAAAACCCCCACACTTTATGCATTACCCAAAATCCATAAGAATGCCACTAACCCTCCAGGCCGCCCCATAGTTTCTGGCAACGGATGTCTCACAGAGAATGCTAGTGCTCTAGTGGATGATTTTCTCCGTCCACATGTTGAGGGACTTGTTTCCTATTTACAGGATACACGAGATCTATTGAGGGCCCTCGATGGAATCTCGATACCTCCAGACTCTTGGCTCGTTGCTCTCGATGTTGAGGCCCTTTACAACTCTATACCCCATGACACGGGGGTCAGAGTTGTGAAGGGCTTCATTACCGAGAGCACCGAGTCATCACCCAAATACAATGATTTCATCATCAAACTATTAGAATTTATACTTAATAACAACATTTTTCTATTCGGGCGCTCCCACTACCTCCAGATACAGGGCGTAGCAATGGGGACCAAGTGTGCCCCATCCTATGCTAATCTGTATCTGGGGGGGTGGGAGCGTCATCTATTCCATAGAGATGATATACAGACATTTCTGGATCAGATCCCAATCTGGAGAAGATACATCGACGATGTGTTTTTCATCTGGACAGGTACAGAATCCGACCTACTGCTTTTCTATGAAAAGCTCAAGATTAACACGTTTAATCTGAGCTTTACAATGGAAAAAAGTCAATCACAACTAACCTTTCTTGACATCACGATCTACGTTGATGGAGAGGGTAATGTCGGTACTACCCTTTACCGTAAACCTTCTGCTGCCAATACATTGCTACATGCAACGAGTTCTCATCCCAGCCCGTTGGTAGCTAGTGTACCATACGGGCAGTACCTCCGTGTTAAACGAAACTGCAGCCAAGACTCCTACTTCAAAGTGGAAGCCAAAAAACTGCAGCAGCGTTTACAACATCGTGGCTATAGCTCAACATGTTTAAAAAAGTCATATTTGAAAGCCAAGCAACAAAATCGCTCTAATCTCATTCATGGAACTAAAGCATCCACCAATGACCCTGGCATCAGAATCATCACCCTTTTTTCTGGACATCATGCTCAGGTGCGAAAAATCTTTGACAAATATTGGTATTTACTTAAGGCTGACCCCTTGATATCAAAACATGTGGGTGATCACCCAGAAATCACCTACAGGAGATCTCAGTCCCTTAGAGACACCCTTGTACGTAGTCATTATGTTCCAACTCAAGAAGGCTGTCCCAATTTGAAAAGAAATGTGGGAAGCAAACCTTGTCATAAATGCAATTTCTGCCGTTACATATATGCATCTAAATAAATCACGTTACCTAATAACAGAGTTTACAAACCTAAATTTCTGCCCAATTGCCAATCAGTCGGTATAGTTTACATTATGCTATGTGAATGCACAGCCTTCTATATCGGGAAAACTAAACGACCATTTTTCCATCGCATAAGGGATCATGTAACCCTTGTACGGGGGAAAAAAATGGAGACCCCGATCAGCCGTCACATGGGACTTTTTCATGCCCATGATGACAAAAAAATGCACTTTTTCGCGCTTGAGCATGTCCCTCCAGGGGAAAGGGGTGGCAACTATGATCGTATTTTACTCCAACGTGAGGCTCGTTGGATATTTGACCTCAGAGCCACCGCCCCTCCCGGCTTAAACGATGCCCTCAGCTATAAGTCTTTTCTTTGAAATAATGCAGCTCTAGATTACGACAGCAACACAATTAATCTATCTCCCCTCTTTTTCCTATCTTCTTTTCATTTCCTTGTCTAACTATTTAATACTGGACTAAAATTAAATGTCATTTTATATGATATAAATTTATGTATGATATTCATAATAAACAATCCCTTTGTGTTTTAAAGCAGTTCAGATGATGGAACGGGATGGGCCAACTTGCCACACAAATGAACTTGGTATATTTTTGTATATTTACTTATTCTTTAGCAGTTTAATGCTCTACATTTAAAACTGAAACGAGATGCTCCCCAAAAGATGTCCAGCCAGTATCTGAAGTCACTTGTACGGGCGCCCTTGGGGTCCCTGTCGGGTTGCAATGTGATAGACCCCTTCCTCTGCTCCCCCTCAGCTACCCCCTCCCTTTTGGCCTGCTAGGGCGCCTTGGTTTCTCGGTCCATTAATCGGGTTCTTTTCCTTCCCTGTTGGGTGGGCAGGTCATAGCGGCGGTGTACGCCTTCTGCTGTGTTCCTCCTCCCCCTTTGGGTATCCCGTGTCCTACCCTCTCATACAGTGAGGAGAGGGCAAACAGGATTTCCCAAAATGGCCGCCGTCATGCCGCCCTTAAGCGGCGTGACGTCTGACGTCATGCGTCGGCGGCACGGTTCGCCGCCGACGCATGCGCACCACGCACCACAGTACCTTTGGCGCCCAGCATTGCCGTTCAAGCGCCCGCGACCCGGCGGTGACGTCAGACGCCGCCGGGTCGGAGAGCACACTACAAAAGGCAGCCCCCTCTGCCAGTTCAATCCCTGTCAGGAGCCTAAGCTTACCGGGAAGTGAGGCGTTTGAATCGCCTTCCCTAGTGAGCCTAATCCGTCACTATCCTTTCATTTCATCAATGGGGTAAGACTTTATTACTTTCAATCTCCATATAATTTCTTTATATGTACAGTCCCATTTGGACTGATATGGACATTTCTAACTTTTTTTAACTATCGTTTGTTGGATACTAATTTATCTACTCTGTACATTTCAGATAATCAACTGAAATGTCTCATGATTTACGGTGCAGCATATATCTGCACCTTATTTCTGCACTGGTACAAACCTGAATCCTGTTACCCATAGCGTACCACATGACCTTCAAGAGGTACAGTCCCTCATTAATACTTTATTTCCATTGTAACTCAATTTTGTTTTGAACCCCACCTCTTAACAATTCCTCTAATGGCGCTATCCACTTAAATCCATTTAGTGTTGCCTCTCTGCAAGTGACATAGAGTCTGTGCTGGCATCCTGGGAGTGAATCATCTCTCATTTCGAAATTTGTTTTTTTAACAAGAAATCGATTCCATATACGCCTTTTCCTCTTTAAAACTTTCCAAGCATATGTGGTAAGTTCTGCCCTATTTCATGTTTCCATATCCGTACTTGCTTTCCATGCCCCATATTTTCTATAATGTTATGTAACTTGTAAGTTTGTAAAAAATTGCTCATATCCCTAGATGTATATTTTAGAGCCGACTTATATATATATACGATGTCTAAATATGCACACTCTGTTTGTGGCAAAACTGTTCAAAAGGATGCATGTTCATGAAACTCTGTTATTTCAGCATACTCTTGAGCTTAACCTATCAATCTCCTGAAGAAACTCCATTGAGTGAAACATGTCGAGTATGGCGAAGCTCTACGTAACTTTTCGTCTGTTATAACACATATGTCTGTAATATATGGATGTAATATTTGTGCCCTTTTCTATATTTCTATCCTTCTTTGGAAAATAAAAAATTGTTTTTTATATACATCTTTATGATCACTGTGTACCTAATTCCAACCCAGATAACAAAAAATCGCAGATATCCATAATAGCTATGTATACAATGATGCCACAGTGCTAAAAAATAACTGAAGCAATGCAGAGAAATCGTTTTTAATTCCATAATATTTTTCATATTTGGTGAAGTTATATAGTACTAAGAGCACTGAACACTGAAAATATATTTTCAACGTGATCATGGCTGCACATTGATGTTAGTATTGCGTTATCTTATTAATCTGAACACTAGCAAACTCTACAGGAACATTGAATTAGTGACTGCATGCCCAAAGCACTCTTGCTGACAGTTTTTCTTGAGTGTGCTATCAAGTACTAAGCTGCCTATTTCATCTCCAGTGTCCCTCCTCCGCTAACTAATAAATATTAAGACTGATCTCAGATATCTGTACAGGATGCTTTATACTAGTTTAAACATACACTAATCTTTTTTAAGTAGAAAAAAAAAAGTTTTTGTATTTGTCTTCATAGTCCCCAGTCCTTCCTGGTCACAGTGTTGCTGTTTTGCATATAATGGCTGAAGTGTGTCATGGGAAGTAGCAACTGGACTTCTTCGCTCACTTCGTAACATATGTACTCTGAGAGTAGTCTGTGTAGAGGACCAGGGCCCTCTTACATTGGGCTGCAAAGGAGAAGTACCCCCTTCTTCCTTACAGTGGTGATCAATGGTTACTTACCTGAGAGAGGGGAGGCTCCCACGCCCACCCTGACTTTATTTGTTATAATTGACAGTGCATGGTAATAAAAGAAAGCACCAATTTATAGTTGTTATGTTCATTTTTAAATTCTTTACCGACAATGTGCCCCTTAGTGTGCATTAGTGCCCCTTAGTGGAATCATGCCTTTGCTTCCAGCCAACCTCTGATGTCTGACTACCTTTATGCAACTCTTAATCTCAGACTTGCTAATTTGGACGCAATCAGGTGTGGAGTTAAAGGATAAGTTCACCTTTACAAAAAAAAAAAATAATAATAAATGCACATCTTTTTTTCCAGGTAAAATAATGCATTTACTATTTTTGCATAATGCCACGGTCCTGCAGACTGTCTGTGTAGCTGTCTGCCCATACCTCCAATACGGGCAGACAGTTGCATACTGACAGGAAGCTCAATGAACTACCTAGAGCGCTCAACAGTGCCTGGCAGTTTGTTGGAATCTACAAGCCAACAGCTGAACTCGCACGATTTCATTCCCGCATGTCAGTCCCGATTTTGGTGGCGACTTCAGAGACATCTTTGCAGGTTTCTGCACAGATGTCAATGGAAATCGCACACCAAAATTGCCAAAAGTAGTACAGAAAATACTTTTGGAAATCGGTGCGGCGTCGTACGAATTAGGTCGGTGCTATTGTCGCCGATTTGGCATGTGATTTGACATCTGTTTGCTTGTAATTAGTATGAGTGTATAAAAAGGTCAATGAGTTTCTGGACTCCTGACAGAACTTTGCATCTTCCATCCAGTGCTGCACTGACGTTTATGAATTCTGAGTCATGGGGAAAGCAAAAGAATTGTCAAAGGATCTGCAGGAAAAAGTAGTTGATCTGTATAAAACAGGAAAGGGATATAAAAAGATATCCAAGGAATTGAGAATGACAATCAGCAGTGTTCAAACCCTAATCAAGAAGTGGAAAATGAGGGGTTCTGTTGAAACCAAACCACAGTCAGGTAGACCAACTAAAATTTCAGCCACAACTGCCATGAAAATTGTTCGGGATGCAAAGAAAAACCCACAAATAACTTCAGGTGAAATACAGGACTCTCTGAAAACATGTGGTGTGGCTGTTTCAAGATACACAATAAGGAGGCACTTGAAGAAATATGGGCTGCATGGTCGAGTCGCCAGAAGAAAGCCATTACTACGCAAATGCCACAAAGTATCCCGTTTACAATATGCCAAACAGCACAGAGACAAGCTTCAAACCTTTTGGCACAAAGTCATTTGGAGTGATGAGACCAAAAATTAGCTTTTTGGCCACAACCATAAACGCTATGTTTGGAGAGGAGTCAACAAGGCCTATGATACGGAGGTGGATCGCTAATGTTTTGGGGATGTGTGAGCTACAAAGGCACAGGAAATTTGGTCAAAATTGTTGGCAAGATGAATGCAGTATGTTATCAAAAAATACTGGAGGATTATTTGCATTCATCAGCCAGGAGGCTGCTCATGGGACGTACTTGGACATTGCAACATTACAATGATCCAAAACACAAGGCCAAGTCGATTGGCTATAGCAGAATAAATTGAAGCTTCTGGAGTGGCCATCTCAGTCTCCTGACCTCAATATCATTGAGCCACTCTGGGGAGATCTCAAATGTGCAGTTCATGCAAGACAGCCCAATAATTTACAGGAACTGAGGCTTTGTGCCAAGAGGAATGGGCAGCTTTACCATCTGAGAAGATAAAGAGCCTCATCAACAAATACCATCAAAGACTTCAAGCTGTCATTCATTTTAAAGGGGGCAATACATGGTATTAAGAACTGGGGTATATAAACTTTTTGAACAGGGTCATTTGGGTAGTTTTTGTTGCCATTATGATTTAAAAAGAGTAAACACAGTTGATTGATAATAAATGGCTTCAGTCAAACACTAACCATAAGTGAAGGAAAAGTTTGTGTGTTATCATTCATATTCTCGGAAAAATGGCCAAGAAATCATAAATTCTGCAAGGGTATGTAAACTTATGAGCACAATTGTGTATATACATATATACAGTGCTTTTTTTCTGCCGGAACGCTGCAGAACGGCGTTCTGCCACCTCTGGCAGCCCTGTCCTCTCCCCAGTTACTGAACACAGAAGGTGGTAGAAGAAGTTTTTGTACTATTTTCTTCCCCCACCGGCTTCTGTGTCCTATTGCCGGGACAAGTGTTGTGGAACTTCGGGAGTTGTGGCTCCTGTCCCACCCTGCGGGTCTCATCCGTCCCGCCCTGCCCCGCGGCTCCCGTCCCGCCCTGCCGTACCTCCCTGTAGCTGAGAGCCGAGTGAAGTGTTCGGCCGGAAAAAAGCCTGCATGCTGTAAACAGACCAATGATGGCTGCACCACAAGCTATGGAGAGGAGGTAAGTGCACTAAAAACTATGGAGGGAAGGGGTGAATTTGTGAAGAGGGGGGGTGAAGTTGTTAAAGCTGGAAAGGGGGAGAGGTTGTGCAAAGTGAGAGCTAAGTAGTGGGGAGGGGGGGCAGGTAATACAGTGGCAAGAGCTTGTAGGGGGGGCTGGCAGGTTGTTTGAAGGTGTAGTTGTGCACTGGGAGTGTAAGCTGTAGACGTGGGGCTGCAGAGTTGAGTTGTTGACAGGTGGTACAAAGGTGAGTTGTGGGGTGTGCTAAGATGACGTGTACAGGGGTGCAGAATTAAAGAGGGACAGGGGAGCAAAAGAGAGAAGCGGTGAGCTATGGGGGGAAGAAGGGGTGAGCTGTGGATTGAGGGAAGAAGAGGTGAGCCGTGGACAGGAGGTAGGAAGAGATGAGCCGGGGACAGGAGGGAAGAAGAGGTGAGCCGTGGGTGCTAAGATGACATGTGTACAGGGGTGCAGAATTAAGGAGGGACAGGGGAAAGAAGAGGTGTGTTGCGGACAGAGGGAGTAGCGAATGGGGAAGAGAAGTGGTGAGCTGCAGACAGGAGAGAGAGAAGCAGTGAGCTACGGGGGGGGGGAAGAAGAGGTGAGCTGTGGACTGAGGGAAGAAGAGGTGAGCCGTGGACAGGAGGGAAGAAGAGGTGAGCCGTGGACAGGAGGGAAGAAGAGGTGAGCCGTGGACAGGAGGGAGGAAGAGATGAGCCGTGGACAGGAGGGAGGAAGAGGTGAGCCGTGGACAGGAGGGAAGAAGAGGTGAGCCGTGGACAGGAGGGAAGAAGAGGTGAGCCGTGGACAGGAGGGAAGAAGAGGTGAGCCGTGGACAGGAGGGAAGAAGAGGTGAGCCGTGGACAGGAGGTTGGAAGAGATGAGCCGTGGACAGGAGGTTGGAAGAGATGAGCCTTGGACAGGAGGGAAGAGGAGGTGAGCCTTGGACAGGAGGGAAGAAGAGGTGAGCCGTGGACATGAGGGAAGAAGAGATGTGCCGTGAACAGGAGGGAAGTATAGGTGAGCTGTGGACAGGGCAAAGAAGAAGTGAGCTGCAGATAGGGGGAAGAAGAGGTGAGCCGTGGATAGGGAAAAAAAAGGTGAGCTGTTGACAGGGGAAAGAGGTTAGCTGTGGACAGGGTGAAAAAGAGGTGAGCTGTGGGCAGGGTGAAAAAGAGGTGAGCTGTGGACAGGGTGAAAAAGGTAAGCTGTGGACAGGGTGAAAAAGAGGTGAGCCGTGGACAGGGTGAAAAAGAGGTGAGCCGTGGACAGGGTGAAAAAGAGGTGAGCCGTGGACAGGGTGAAAAAGAGGTGAGCCGTGGACAGGGTGAAAAAAAGGTGAGCGGTGAACGGGGGGAATAAGAAGTGAGCAGCAGACGGGGGGGAAAAGAGGTGAGCTGTGGAAGGGGGAATAGGTCATCCGTGGACAAGGTTTGCAGAGGTGAGGTTTGAAGGGGGGGGCATAGAGGTGAGCAATAGATGGTTACATTGGGGGAGATATGCAAGTACTGTCCGCTGATTTTTTTTCTCCTGTGCCCTGTGTGATACACACACCTAATCACTGCAGAGTACACTTTCCTGAGCCCTGTGTGTTATGCGCTCCTAAGTGCCACACTCTGTGCCTTTTGGGCCTACGTGGATTTGGCGCTGCTTTACTTCTCTCCCCGTGGAACGACAGGATTGGGGGTGGAGAGTTGGCTGGGGAGGGTGAGATCCTGCACCTCTTTTCTAGAAAAAAAGCCCTGCATATATATATATATATATATATATATATATATATATATATATATATATATATATATATATATATATATATATATATATATTTATTTCGTTTAAAATCAATCTTGGGTGTTTTCAGTTGCTTTGACAAATTTAAAACGTTACAACAAGAAGGGACAGCATGTGTCTGTAAAAACATAACATTTTTAAATAATGAAATGCTATTGTCCCAGGGCCTAAAATATCCTTGGACAAAGATGCATTTGTTTTGGCACTGCTGGTCATAATTGCCTTGTTGCATCATATCTGGGCTATTCATTAGCTATTTAGAGCCCAGTAGGTCACTAGTGTGAGTAATGGTTTTTACTGACATGTCGTACCTGCTGAAATGCTGTACATATATAGAGAAGACATGAAATGTTTCTTACTACAGGTGTAATCTTTAAACTTTGTTCTAGAGTTACATAGTTTAACATGCTCTACATACTATATGGCTACAGCTGCTCATCTTGGGACTGTTCCAATGTTGGAACCAGTAGGGGCTGTTCACTAGAGAGATGGCAGGAATGTAAAGGAACACCTACTGTAACATCACATGTTGCATGTCCTATGCCCAGTAAATGACGCACACTTTTACTAATTCATGAGTAATGACTGCTTAAAGCACCTTGGTATATGGTAACAGGATGAGCTAATGCACCCTTTCCAAAAAAAGAATAAGCTAGCATAGTCTTAGGTATAGTTAGTGGGACAAATGTACTTTGTGGGTAAGGTCTCACTGTATACTGTACTATACTAGACTGTACAGTGGCCTATGTTAACCTAGTCTTGCTCTTTGTGGTTTATGAAGTGACTCTTGTCAGTTATCTCTATTTGTATATGCTGTTTGTACAGCGGCCTGTAGTGACTTGGCTATGCATGGCCATTAACCCTACTGCTTTGTAGGGGCCTGTGAGTAGCCCATGTTCATATTGTTACCGTATTTATCGGCGTATAACACGCGCTGGCGTATAACACGCACCCCAAGTTTAGGAGGAAATTTTAAGGAAAAAAACTTACGTTTAAATGCCCATCAATGCAGCCTTATCAGTGTCCATCTGCAGCCTCGTACAGCGTCCATCTGCATACTTGTCAGTGTCATTTGCAGCCTTGCATCCTTGTCAGTGTCATTTGCAGCCTTGCATCCTTGTCAGTGTCATTTGCAGCCTTCTTAGTGTCATTTGCAGCGTCCATCTGCAGCCTCCTCAGTGTAATTTGCAGTCTTGCCCAGGCTGCAGTTAAACTGCAGAGACATGTCAGTGTCACTGCAGTTTGAAAATTGGCGCCATTGGCCGTTCTCGGCAGCTTTCGGCTTTTCTCGGCAGCTTTCAGCCGCCTTCAGCCGCTTTCGGCAGCTTTCGGCCACATTGCCGAAAGCTGCCAAGAAAGGCTGAAGGTGGCCGAAAGCTGCCAAGAAAGGCCGAAAGCCGCTGAGAAGAGCCGAAGGCGGCTGAAAGCCGCCCAAAGGCTCACAACGGCGGGGGATCTGCGTATAACATGCACCCCTGATTTTAAAGGGGAAAAAAGTGCGTGTTATACGCCGATAAATACAGTATTTTAATTATATCATTTGTACAGAAGTGAGTGAGTCACTAAAGGCCATTAACCCCTGCTGCTCTGAAATACCCTGTGAGTGACTCTGGTGGTTCCATCCAGTGTTCCATGGTGAAGTCATCACAGGTGATCTTTAATTCCATCTGCCTCATGGATGATCCATCAGTATCTCTTGCTGGCAACATCTCTCATGCACACTGTTTGTGGCCCATCGTGACCTAGTCACAACGGCTCTTGACCCTCCTGTTTTGGAGGGTCAGTGAGTGTATCATGCGGGTAAAGTTTCACCTACATTCTGTTTTGCATGATCACCCAGGCTGCCTCAGCCACAAATGGCCTTTCACTCCTCCCGGTCAGTAGTTGGTCCATAACTACCCTTGCAGATTATGTCTGCCTTTCTTACTTTTTTGTGTGATTGCCTAAGGTGGTGTGTCTGTAACCCTTGCTGATACTATGTAACTTGCATACTGTCTGCATGCTGGCCTAAGATGAACCTTGCCAGGCCATTTACCTTCTGTTCTGCCATTGGTCCTTGAGTCCCCTTTTTGTTGCTAACTCGCTTACGGGCTGTTGTAGAAAGTCTGTGGTGCCGTGGTCACAGGCAGTCTTTGTATGAAGGTCCTCGGTCATCTATATATATATATATAATATATATATATATATATATATATATATATATATATATATATATATATATATTATTATTATACATGGTTTATATAGCGCCAACAGTTTACGCAGCGCTTTACAATGTATACGGGGGGACAACTCAATTACAGAACAGTTCAATACAAAAGGTACAGGAGGGCCCTGCTCGTAGAGCTTACATTCTAAAGGGAGGGGGTGGTGGTACAAAAGGTAATTGCTGCAGAGAATGATTTGATGGGGGTGTATGTGGGTGTGTGTGTGTGTGTGTGTGTGTGTGTGTGTGTGTGTGTATGTGTGTGTATATATATATATATATATATATACACACATACACAGTTGTGCTCATAAGTTTACATGCCGTGGCAGAATTTATGATTTCTTGTCTTGGCCATTTTTCAGAGAATATAAATGGTAACACAAAAACTTTTCTTTCACTCATGGTTAGTGTTTGGCTGAAGCCATTTATTATCAATCAACAGTGTTTACTATTTTTAAATCATAATGGCAACAGAAACTACCCAAATGACTCAGATCAAAAGTTTACATACCCCAGTTCTTAATGCCGTGTATTGCCCCCTTTAACATCAATGACAGCTTGAAGTCTTTGGTGGTATTTGTGGATGAGGCTCTTTATATTCTCAGATGGTAAAAGCTGCTCGTTCCTCTTGACAAAAAGCCTCCAGTTCCTGTAAATTCTTGTGCTGTCTTGCATGAACTGCACCTTTTGAGATCTCCCCAGAGTGGCTCAATGATATTGAGGTCAGGAGACTGAGATGGCCTCTCCAGAACCTTCACTTTATTCTGCTGTAGCCAACGACAGGTCGACTTGGCCTTGTGTTTTGGATCATTGTCGTCATGTTGGAATGTCCAAGTACATCCCATGCACAGCTTCCTGGTTAATGAATGCAAATGTTTCTCCAGTATTTTCTGATAACATACTGCATTCATCTTGCCAACAATTTTGACCAAATTTCCTGTGCCTTTGTAGATCGCACATCCCCAAAACATCAGCAATCCACCTCCATGTTTCACAGTAGGAATGTGGTACCTTTCATCATAGGCCTTGTTGACTCCTCTCCAAATGTAGCGTTTATGGTTGCGGCCAAAAAGCTAAATTTTGGTCTCACTCTCACTCTAAATGACTTTGTGCCAGAAAGTTTGAGGCTTGTCTCTGTGCTGTTTGGCGTATTATAAGCCGGATACTTTGTGGCATTTGCGTAGTAATGGCTTTCTTTTGGGGACTCGACCATGCAACCCATCTTTCTTCAAGTGCCTCCTTATCGTGCATCTTGAAAAAGCCACACCATATGTTTTCAGAGAATCTCATTTCACCTGAAGTGATTAAGCCCCTGCTGTGGCTTAAGAATTGGTCTGCAGACCAAGCCTCCAAGAAAGCTCTCATCGATCTGCCCTTTCAAGGCAATCGCCTTTTGGGGGCTATTCTGGATGACATCATTAAGGGTCTCACGACCCTTTCCTGCCACAGTCTAGGAAAGGGAAGGAGCCTCGTCGCAAATGTGGGCCCTCCTTATCAGCCCATAATAAAAAAATTTGTGTTTTCGGGACTTCAGATAAGGGAAATAGATCTTTCAAGTCTTCCCCGGGAGGTTCCAAGCAACCTTGGTCTGGTAAGCCTAGAGCTGGCTTCTCTGGTCCCGCAGACAAGATCCCTTCAGCGTGAAGGTCTGCCCTCACCCATAACTGAGGTTGGGGGACATCTTCGCTGGTTTGCAGCTTCGTGGACCTCCTTCATGTGCATCAAGGGGATCCGTTTGGGGGTAACAAAGAACGGGGGCAGGTTTCGTCAGTTTTAAGGTTTTTAAGTCCTGAGTCTTCTTGGGCGGGTATAATTCCTGCAAAGGTTTGGGTGGCATCCAAACTGCACAATGTCCCCCCTATCCCCATCCAGGAAATTAAATCATCTAGGTCTGACTCTGGATTTAATGTTGACCAGGGTGGTCCTTCTTCTAGTCAGACTTCGGGAACCACAGGCCGTGATTTGCCTTCTCTCCAGACTTGCATACAGGTTCTGGGCCTGGTGGTGTCCACCTTTTTAAGGTACTTCCATTTGCACAGGCCGGTACGCGGCTCTTTCAGCAGGTTAATTTCAACAGGAAGATACCGAGGTTCGTGGCGAGGTCATGGGTTCCTCTGGTAGACGCCGCATTTGTTCTATTATTATTATTATTATAAACGATTTATATTGCGCCAACAATTTTACGCAGCGCTTTACAATGTAGAGGGGGACAGAACAATTACAGTACAGTTCAATACAGAAGGGACAGGAGAGCTCCCTTCCCTGCTCATAGAGCTTACATTTTAAAGGGCGGGAGAGGTGGTACAAAAGGTAATAGGTAAAAGGTAATTCCGTCCTAGTGCCACCGTGGGGCCAATACCATCCTCTGCTCGTGCTGCTCCTGTGGTTATTGCGAAGGATCGAGGGCGAAGGTTTTCTGGTCATTCTGGTGGCCATAAACGTCCCTTGGGGCTACCTCTTAAAGAGGACCAGTTGTCCCAAGGGCTGAGCTTCCATCCTGCTTTACAGTCACTGATTTTGATGGCTTGGCTGTTGAAAAACAGGTATTGAGGGATAGAGGTTTGTCTGGATCAGTGATCCCTACTATGTTGAAGGCGAGGAACTCGAGCAAGATATATCATCGTACGTGGAAAGCGTACATTTCTTGGTGTGAGTCAATTAACGCTCATCCTCTCTCCTTTTCTGTGGCTCAGATCTTGGCGTTCTTTCAATAGGGCATTGAGCAGAAGGTACCATCAAGGGCCAGCTGTCTGCCTTAGTAATATTCTTTCAGCAAACCCTAGCCACATACTCTTTTTTTTTTCGTACCTTCATTCAGGGAGTTTGATATGTGGCTCCGCCTGTGCGCGCTTTTTTGCCGCCATGGGATTTAAATTTAGTGCTCTTGGTTCCCCAGAAACCTCCATTTGAGAATATTCGGTGAGATTCCCTTGCCTACATTGTCCTAGAAGGTGGCACTCTTGGTGGCTATTACATCGGCCCGTAGGGTTTTGGAGTTGGCGGCATTATCCTGTCAGACTCCCTATTTGGTGGTCCACAGATATAAGGTGGTTCTTCATCCCTGTCCATCGTTCCTACCTAAAGTTGTCTCGGACTTCTTTTTGAATGAGGACATTATGTTGCCTTCCTTATGTCCCAAGCCGGCTCATCCCAAGGAATTTGCTTTGCATGCCTTGGATGTGGTTCCAGCGATTCAGTTGTATCTGGCAGCCACAAAGTCCTTTCGGAGGTCAGACTAGCTTTTTGTGGTTACACAAGGACCAAGAAATGGGCTGGCCGCTTTTTTGGCAACCATCTCCGGATGGATCAGACAGACGGTGACTCAGGCCTATTCTAATTAAGGTCGGGTTTCTCCTTTCCCTTTCACGTCGAATTCCGTCATCAAGCGTAAATATCTCAGGTTTGCAAGGCGGCCACTTGGTCGTCGGTGCATACTTTCACCAAATTCTTCAAAGTAGATATTTTGGCATCTGGGGATGCTTCTTTTGGCTGCAAGGTTTTGCAGGCTGCAGTTTAAGAGGGACTGTTTCCTCTTAAGGGGTATTTTTCTTAAAATTTGTATTTTAGATGGAGCTCCTGTGTCCTGATTAAGCTCCTGTGACCTAGTTGGAGCACTTGTGTTTAGCCTTGGGTTATTTTCCCCACCCCTCATTTCCCTTTGGCATTGTTTTTGGACGTCCCTATAGTCAAAATTAATGGAGCGCTGTGGCAGTCGATGAACTAAAGAGAAAATAGGATTTTTGTACTCCCCATAAAATCCATTTCTCTGAGTTCGACAGACACAGCACCCACCCCTCTATGGAGTTTTGATAGTTCTAATACTGCTTGCTACTAAACTGAATGCCTATAGCAGGGAGGGGGTTATATACCAGCTGAGGATGGCCCATGGGCGTAGCCAAGTTTTTGTTTTTTGTTCTGCCTAGTCCTACTACTGCAGAGGGTGATATAACCCTATAATCAAGATTAATGGAGCGCTGTGTCCGTTGATGAACTCAGAGAAAGAGTTTATTGGACATGGTGAGGGAGAAGGGTTTGTGTGATTGTGCCCGGGACTGACTGGTGCTCTTCCAGGACAAGGTTTACCTTACCAAGCTGGCCAATCACTGCACAGGCTGCAGACATAACACCAAACCAATCCCCACCAACATTCAATAGACATGTGCACTGCTAAAAAATGTGTTCATTTTCGATTCATTCGTTTTTGTTTTGTTTTTCGTGTCATTAGTTAGGATCGCAATTTGTAAATTCCAAAAAATTTCGTAAATTCCCAAAAAATCTGAAAAAAATCGGAAATTTGAAAATTCAAAAAAAAATTGGAAATTCAATAAAAAACTGAAATTCCAAAAAAATCCAGTAATTCGGAAATTCAAAAAAATCTGTAATTCGAAAAAAAATCGGAAATTCGAAAACCCGAAAATTAGAAAATCTAAAATAATAACTAACTAATAATAGCTTAACTATTACTAATGCCCCGTACACACGGTCAGAAATTCCAACCACAAAATCCGTTGGATTTTTTCCAACGGATTTTGTCCGACACTGGTGTTGCATACACACGGTCGGACAAAGTTGTCAGAAAATTCGATCATTCTGAACGTGGTGACGTTCATTCCGTACGACGGAACTATGTAGAAGCTAGTAGCCAATAGCTTTGGTCTCGTAATTTGATCTGAGCATGCGTGGCACTTTGTCAGTCGGAATTCTCTACACACGATCGGAAAAAATCCGATTGGATTTTGTTGTCAGAAAATTTGAGAGCAGGATCTCAAAATTCCGACGGAAAAAGTCTGATGGAGCCCACACACGGTCGGATTTTCCGTCGGAATTTCCGATTGTGTGTACGGGGCATTACTATTAAAGGTGAACTTACTCAGGTTCCCCTCCTCACCCCCCGTTCCCACTGACCTGGACAGCCGCAATCTCCGGTTCTGAGCCCCGGTATATCTGCGTCAGGTGTCCTAATTGGTCAGTGTGGTCACATGGACGACGCCAACCAATCAGCAGAGCCTGTCCTGTCAGATATGGAGAAGACGCATGGCTGCAGAGAGGATTTCTAAGCCCCTGACTTTCCCGCGTCAGGACCACCTGAAATTGCGGCGGTCCAGGTCAGCGGGACCGGGGGGGACGAGAAGGGGAACCTGAGTAAGTTCACCTTACACTTTAAATTATAGGTATTGGAATCTCCTTTCAAATTTGTCGGTTAATGAACGTAACGAATACGAATTGAAGTTACGAATTATACAAAATGACGAATACCCCATCTAAACAAATGGAACGGAACAAATTAATAATAATAAAACTTTTTTATTATTATTATAGTAATTTATTAATAATTAGTTACGTTCCATTCGTTTAGATGCAGCATTCGTTATTTTGGATAATTCGTAACTTTGGATAAATTCGTATTCGTTGCGTTCACTAACAGCCAAATTGGAAAGGAAATTCCAATACCTATAATTTAATAGCTAGTAATAGTGAAGTTATTATTGGTTATTATTTCAGATTGTAGAATTTTCAAAGTTTAGAATTTCCGATTTTTTTTGAATTCCCAAATTTAATTTTTTTTTGAATTTCCGAATTTTTTCAAATTTACAATTTGTTTTCAAATTTACGATTTTTTTGAATTTTCTAATTTACGATTTTTTTCTAATTTCCGTTTTTTTTTTTCGAATTCCCAAATATACAAACTTTTTCGAATTTACAAATTCAGAAAAATTTGTTAAATGGGTTTTCGTTAATTCGGACATTTACGAATTAACGAATTTGTGAAAATTCGTTAACAAAATAATTCGGAACTAAACGAATTGCACATGTCTAACATTCAATTACACCCTCATCTCTTGAGTGATTGACAAATTAACTTATCAACTATTTGCAGGCAGCACAGGCTCAAGGGGCAGCTCTGCAGTTTGGGCCCCACAACAATGACTGTGCCCAGGGCAGCTGCCCTTTTTGCCCCACGTTAAAGACGGCCCTGGATGGGTGAGTTTGCTTTGAATAACAAAAATTTATTAAATA
Source organism: Lithobates sylvaticus (assembly GCA_028564925.1). Lineage (NCBI taxonomy): Eukaryota > Metazoa > Chordata > Amphibia > Anura > Ranidae > Lithobates > Lithobates sylvaticus. The sequence continues at coordinate 108,998,485 of CM053036.1, forward strand.
GGGTTTTTGGTTTGTGGTGCTCAGATACAGTGTAGTTCCGCTTTAAGGTGCCTATTAAAAAGAGTATAAAGGAAGTCTTTCAGATCATCAATTTAAATCTCCTACAGTTCATAGAACAGGAATATCCGGTCATATCCAAGGGACCAACTGCCTGTCCCGAGACCAATGTAGATGATTTCTCAGTCCTAAAAACTTGTTTATAAGAAAAGTATTAAAATGCATACACAATAAGTATAATTTACCATCGAGAGGGATGATCTTGGACTGGAAGGATTTATTTAAAAGAGAATACAGAGCCTTGAGGGACACAAATGAGGAGGGGAACTTGTCAGAGGAGCATGAGTATATATAGATTTTGGAACAAAGATGTCGAAAGAAACCAAATAAGTTCAAAGGAAGTCAACCATGCTCCCATTCTCCTCTCCCAAAATCCTGCCCTTTGCAAGTTTGCTAGGAAAGTCTGTACTGATTTTCCAAATAGGATTTTTTTTTTAGTAAATACAAGATGATAACTTGACAAGTCGACAGAGACAAGCAATTACAAATTTAAACCATAGATGGGACAGTTCTAAAACTGTTGGACAAGGGAGTAAATGTGGTAATCATGTCCACAGAGCAGTATTGGTGGTGGTTACCAGAATTTTATCGAGTGGTGCCCAGTACAAGAAAATTCCTGAAACCTCTATTTTTCAGTATCATGAATACCTAATTCTTCAGGATATTTTTAGACACATCTGTGTTTACGTTCGTGTGCATTTAGGCTTAAGATTAAGTAAGTAGAGCGTGTAACTAATGTCATACTGTTTTGGTTTTCTGTAGTAAATTTCTCCTCACCTTCTGTCTCTGTGACAATGGTCAGAGGACAAATAGAGCCGTGAATTTACCCAGCTGGGACACTGACAGTAATATCAGTGAAAACAAACAAAAAATAGCTTTTTTATACACTTTAACCGCATTGACTGATTCTACACATGGTCTACACTTTGGGGGTTATTTACGAAAGTGAAATCCACTTTGCACTACAAGTTCAAACTACAACTGCAAAGTGCACTTGGAATTGCACTGAAAGTGCACTTGGAAGTGCAGTCACTGTAGATCCAAGGAGGACATGCAAGGAAAATAAAAAACAGCATTTTAGCTTGCACAGGATTGGATGATAAAATCAGCAGAGCTTCCCCTCATTTCAGATCCACCCCTCAGATTTACAGCGACTGCACTTCCAAGTGCACTATAAGTGCAATTTCAAGTGCACTTTGCACTTGTAGTTTGGACTTGTAGTGCAAAGTGGATTTGCCTTTTGTAAATAACCCCCTTTGTTATTGTCAGCTATACTACTGACAATTATTATTTTTCCCATCAGCTTTGGCAAATGTTGTTCATTAGCTCAGATGTACACTGTGCTTTAAATGTTATGGTCAGCATCTGCACAAAGTCTAGACTCCGGGAGAGCATGTGAATAGCATCTGTATTGTCTTTTACATTACAGTGCCTTGAAAAAGTATTCATACCCCGTGAAATTTTCCATATTTTGTCATGTTACAACCAAAAACTTAAATGTATTTTATTGGGATTTTATGTGATAGACCAACACAAAGTGCCATATAATTGTGAAGTGGAAGGAAAATTATGAATTCAATTTTGTTTACAAATAAATATCTGAAAAGCGTGGGGTGCATTTGCCCCCTTTACTCTGATTCCCCTTACTAAAATCTAGTTGGAGCCAATTGCCCTCAGAAGTCACCTAATTAGTAAATAGATTCCACCTGTGTGTAATTTAATCTCAGTATATACAGCTGTTCTGTGAAGCCCTCAGAGTTTTTTTTAGAGAACCTTAGTGAACAAACAGCATCATGAAGGCCAAGGAACACACCAGAGAGGTCAGGGATAAAGCAGGGTTAGGTTTTAAAAAATATCCCAAGCTTTGAACATCTCACGAATCACTGTTCAATCCATCATCTGAAAATGGAAAGAGCATGGAACAACTGCATGGGAATAAATATATAAATAAATATATAAAATGGGGCGCCAGCATACATACGTAGAAAGGTTAATAAAATAACAAGAGTACATTTAAATATATAATCAGATAAAAATGTGGCGCTGATACACGTCTACCACTCCAAGGGGGATCATCCAGCCAAGGTGGCTCCAGACACAGCATCCAAAGGAATTAATGGAATAAAAGAAGGAGTATAGCATCAAATAATAAATAAGGCTATACAGACAACCTCAGGTGGGTGAATCAAACAATATAAATAAATAACCCTTGTGTCCAAGAAAAATAAAAATAAAAATAGTGCAAAGTAAGGACTAAAAGTGGCAATAAATAATCAAATATACAATGGCGAATAACATGCATAAGCCACAATTCGATTAAAAAATATTATTAATAATGCACAAAGCAAACCGTGAATAAATGCACCTGTGTGTTAAAAACAAACAGCACAAATAAACCTGTGTTAAAATATATATAATAACGTGAGTCCAGGATAAAAGTGTATATATAAATAAATAAACGACAAGTCCTGTGCAATCAAGCGGATATTCCCATATATGGTGCACAATTCCTAAACAATCTCCAGGTGAGGTGGTGGATATGATATTTGTGGTAGTCTTTAAGAGAAAAAAGTGATGCTCCTTAACATGCAGGTGTCCTGGGCTGTTTCCCCCAACCCCTTACCTTAAAGGTAAGGAAAAACAACCTTACTGGGCTCCTCCGGATCTGTTCCTCTGACTGGGTCCCTGCCAGCTCCTCTCAGGCAGACATGTGAGCAAACAGATAGATGCAATCCATTGTGTAGTATTTCAAAAGGTTTAATAGGTATAAGCAATAGATAACTTACAGTACATGCAGAGTTAATTCAGCGGTGGATAAAAAAACACACAGTATGGTCTCCTGGCCGAGATCCCACACAGCTAAACGTCACCAGGCTCTGACTGGGCATCACTTTTTTCTCTTAAAGACTACCACAAATATCATATCCACCACCTCACCTGGAGATTGTTTAGGAATTGTGCACCATATATGGGAATATCCGCTTGATTGCACAGGACTTGTCGTTTATTTATTTATATATACACTTTTATCCTGGACTCACGTTATTATATATATTTTAACACAGGTTTATTTGTGCTGTTTGTTTTTAACACACAGGTGCATTTATTCACGGTTTGCTTTGTGCATTATTAATAATATTTTTTAATCGAATTGTGGCTTATGCATGTTATTCGCCATTGTATATTTGATTATTTATTACCACTTTTAGTCCTTACTTTGCACTATTTTTATTTTTTATTTTTCTTGGACACAAGGGTTATTTATTTATATTGTTTGATTCACCCACCTGAGGTTGTCTGTATAGCCTTATTTATTATTTGATGCTATACTCCTTCTTTTATTCCATTAATTCCTTTGGACGCTGTGTCTGGAGCCACCTTGGCTGGATGATCCCCCTTGGAGTGGTAGACGTGTATCAGCGCCACATTTTTATCTGATTATATATTTAATTTACTCTTGTTATTTTATTAACCTTTCTACGTATGTATGCTGGCGCCCCATTTTATATATTTATTTATATATTTATTCCCATGTACTGTCGGTGTGTGAACACCCTGATGGTGGCTGCGGCATTGGTTGTTATTGTTGCATGGAACAACTGCAAACCTATCAAGACATGGCTGTCCACCTGAACTGACAGGCCGGGCAAGGAGAGCATTAATCAGAGAAGCAGCCAAGAGGCCCATGGTAACTCTGGAGGAGCTGCAGAGATCCACAGCTCAGGTGGAGGAATCTGTCCACAGGACAACTATTAGTCATGCACTTCACAAATATGGCCTTTGTGGAAGAGTGGCAAGAGGAAAGCCAGTGTTGAAAGAAAGCCATAAGAAGTCCTGCGAGAAGCCATGTGGTGGACACAGCAAACATGTGGTAGAAGGTGCTCTGGTCAGATGAGACCAAAAATTAACTTTTTGACTTTAAAAAAAAACACTATGTGTGGTGGAAAACTAACTCTGCATATCACCCTGAACACATCTTCCCCCTGTGAAACATGGTGGTGGCAGAATTATGTTGTGGGGATGCTTTTCTTCAGCAGGGACAGGGAAGCTGGTCAGTTGATGGGAAGATGGATGGAGCCAAATACAGGGCAATATTAGAATAAAACCTGTTAGAGTCTGCAAAATACTTCACCTTCCAGCAGGACAATGACCCTAAACATGCAGCCAGAGGTACAATGGAATGGTTTAAATCAAAGCATATTCATGTGTTAGAATGGCCCAGTCAAAGTCCAGACCTAAATCCATTTGAGAATCTGTGGCAAGACTTGAAAATTGCTGTTTAGACGCTCTCCATCCAATCTGACCGAGCTTGAGCTATTGTGCAAAGAGGAATGGGCACAAATGTCACTCTCTAGATGGTAGAGACATCCCCAAAAAGACTTGCAGCTGTATTTGCAGTGAAAGGTGGTTCTACAAAGTATTGACTCAGGTTGCTACTCTAAATGACATTGAACATGGAATAGTAAGAGACATAGATATTATAGCTCCTTAATTGTAATGCCATACTTGGTAAATGCAGTACCCCTTAATAGATTCACTTACGTTAATAATCCTATAGAAGTGTGAAAAATGGCAATTCTAAGAATTCAGTGGAGGTCAAGAGCCTAATGCAACTGCCACAGTTCATAAAATCCTACAACCCAGCAAGCTAATAATGTAACTCTAGCTGTTAGGAACAATGTAATAGATCTCCCTCATTCCTCCAGAAAGAATCCGGCTTATGGCCAGACAACATGATTAATAACTACTGGATGTGATCTCAGACATTCAGGGACAACTTGGAAGCTGCAAGATATACGGTATATCTGAGATGACCGTGATTATTAAATAACAGATGAGCAGAAAGCAAGCCCAGGTCAGATAAGTCCCTAAGGCCCTTTTGTGTATGTTTCTGGGGCAAAAAAAATTCAGCAAACATTCATTATGGGGAAGACCCTAACCAGTGTTGCCAACCGCCCGTGTTTTTACGGGCAGCCCGTTAAAACGGGGTTATTTTTCGGTGTCAGTGAAAATCCGTGAAAAAAAAAACTTGCCAGTAAAAATGCCGGTTCCCAGCTCGGAACTGCGCATGTGCAGTCCCGAAGCATGCCGAGCATCTCCGATCATCCCCGATGATCTTTCTAACACGCTGCTACTTGTATGGTTGTACCCTCCCCCTTCCAGCCACAACGCGCCTTATTTGATTCTGGGAGGGGGAGGAGTGGAGTGAGCCTGCAGTGGAGCTGGACGGACTTCAGCTTAGGAGAAGGTAAGCTAGCTATTAGCTAACTGTGTCTTTACCTTGTCTTAGTGGGCAGGAGGGGAGGGGGGCAGAGGATGGGCTGTGTAGCAACAGGTTTGTGTAGCAGCAGATCGTTTTTTTGTGTGTCATACTCATATCTGCTTTGCTTCTAAAGAGAGGATGTTTTCTCCCCTATCGCTACCTATTACATGCAGTGCTCACCAGTCCAGGCACAGCCTCCTCAGTCCTCTCCAGAGTTACCACCTCATGTGTCCAGGGCACTACAGATACAAGCATGCCAGGAGAGGGGAGGCAGAAGCAGTATGATTTGGCTGGTATTTTCTGATTAAAAGTGCTGCTGTATATTGTGTTTGTACTATATGGTCATAATATAATTGATTATGTCTTGTGCTTGGTGGTCTTGAGGTGTTTATTCATATATTTTTATCTAAGTAAGCAGTGAGTACATTTTGGTCTCCTGTATCATGTCCGCAGCCTATGACCGTCTCCTGTATCCTGTCCGCAGCCTATGATCGTCTCCAGTAGTAGGTCTGCAGTCTCTGACCGTCTCCTGTAGTAGGTCTGCAGTCTCTGACCGTCTCCTGTAGTAGGTCTGCAGTCTCTGACCGTCTCCTGTAGTAGGTCTGCAGTCTCTGACTCCTTGAATTTTTTTTTCTCTCACTATCACCACATAAGGACATATTGTTATTCATTTAATTATTTCATTATTTTTCTGGCATAGTTGAGCACTTATTATTTTTACCATTTAGCTGGGTAATTTTCACTATATGTGAATAATTTTTATTTCACTGCACTGCTGGGCACTGCACTGAGGTGGCACCAATGAAGTGGCACTGAGGTGGCATTGATGGGCACTGATATGTGGCACTGATAGGCGGCCTTGATAGGCGGTACTGATGGGCGACATGGATGGGCACAGATAGGTGGCACAAATTGGCACTGATAGCTGGCATGGATTGGCATGGATTGGCATGGATAGGCGGCACGGATGGGCATGAATAGGCGGCACAGATGGGCACTGATAGTTGGCACGGATGGGCACTGATAGTTGGCATGGATGGGCACTGATAGGTGGCACCGATGGGCACTGATAGGCAGCATTTTTTTGTACTGATGGATGCCAATCAGTGCAAAACAATAATGCATGCCAATCAGTGATGCCCATTGTGGGCACTGATTGACATCCATTGTGGGAACTGATTGGCATCCATTGTGGGCACTGTGTGTCATCCCTGGTGGTCTAGGGTGGCATACCTTGTGATGGGCATCCCTAGTGGTCTGGTGGCGTCCCTGGTGGTCCAGTGTGGGCATCCTCGGGGGGCTGCGCTGATAATTGATCAGCACAGACCCCCCCTGTCAGAGGCGCAGCCGATCGGCTCTCCTCTACTCGCGCCTAACAGACGCGAGTGAGGAAAAGCCGATTACCGGCTCTTCCTATTTACACTGTGATCAGCCGTAATTGGACAGGGCTGATCACGTGGTAAAGAGTCTCCGTCAGACTGACACCCCGCAACAACGATCGATGCGATGCGCACCCCCGAGGGCGCGCAGCGGCTCAAAATCCTGAGGACGTCATATGACGTCCTGTCAGGATTTTACAACCACTTTGCCGACGTCTTTTGACAATAGGCGGGCGGCAAGTGGTTAGGGCTTACCTGTAGGTACAAGAAATATCTCCTAAACCTACACGGTTTAGGAGATATTTGCCAAAAAGTTTTACATAGTTGTCTATGGTGCATGCGCACCATAGACAACGGTGCATTCACAGGGTTAATCCCCATTCACAACTTCGGGTCGCGGAAGTTGAAGTCTCCCACGCGCATGCGCGGAGCGACGTCTTCGCTGCTCTGGCCAATCACAGTGGTGCTGTGTTTGGCCGGAGCGGCGATACCCGGAAGTAACCTTCCGGGTATCTGTGGAGAGATGGCTGCGGCTGGAGGGGGAGACGAGGACGGCGTTGGGGGCCCCAATCTAAGGTAAGTGATGCATAATGAGCTAGTATGCTAGTCATACTAGCTCATTATGGCTTTGTCTTGCAGGTGGTTTAAAAAAAAAAAAAAAAACGGGTATACAACCGCTTTAACTGAAGGTTATTTCACTGGTACATCTGTGCACACTCATTTTAGTTAGTGGGTTCATATTTTTGTATTGTTTTTCCACTTTTCAATTATTATTTCATTTCTTTTTATATATCATTTATAACTGTGAGTGCACGTATTTTTAATAGGCATTGCCTCATAGGTTAATTTATTTAGCGCAGCTTCCCCTTTGTTTGTATTTCTGTTTGGTGTTGTATAACATCTTGAGTTGCAGCTTAAGTACTTTTAGCTAATAGCACAGTTTTTGTTTTTACCAGACCCTCTCCCCAACCTGGTAGGAAGGCGCAGGTAGGCACCTGCAGTCAGCATGGAGTCTGTACCTATTACTGGCACGTCGCAAGGACTCTTGAACCTGAACCCAAGTGGAACGAAGATGCTCGTCCAACGCAGGAATTCTTTGAGGAACAAATGAGTCAGGCAACATGGATGGTTGGAAACCATAATTTGCCATAAACTGAGACAATCGGGAAGTGGTATTGATGGCACTATTGTGTGCAAACTCTGCCCAAGGTAAGAGGTCTGAGAATGGAGGGCTGGGATAGGGCTTAATAGTCCTCTTAAAATGTCAATATTGAATATCATTGATCTCTGAATATGATTGTGCAAAGTGTAATTTTTTGTTTTTTTTTCTAGAAGTCTGCAAACCTCCACATACAATAGTCCTCAAACTCTCCACATACAAGAAAATTCAGTCTGCGCTTGCCACAAATTTAAATACTACACAAGAACAGAAGTTCACATAGACACAATGGGGCTGATTTACTAAAACTTGAAAGCACACAAAATGGCGCAGCTCTGCATAAAAACACATCCGCTTCCAGGTGTTTTTTTTTTTTTTTTTTGTCAAATCTTAACCACTTCATACCGGGCCTATTCTGGCACTTCTCTTCTTCATGTAAAAATGTTTTTTTAGCAGACACCCTAGGGAATAAAATAGCGGTCATTGCAACTTTTTATCTCATTATTTGCGCAATCATTTTTCAAACGCCTTTTTTTTGGAAAAAAAACGGTTTAGTGAATCAAAAAATATTAAAACAGTAAAGTTAGCCCAATTTTTTTTATATAATGTGAAAGATGATGTTACGCGAGTAAATAGATACCTAACATGTCACGCTTTAAAATTGCGCACAAAGATGGAATGGTAAAAAAAGTTTCCATTGAATGGAAACTTCGGTACTTAAAAATCTCCATAGGCGTTGCTTTAAATTTTTTTTACAGGTTATCAGTTTAGAGTTACAAAGGAGGTCTAGTGCTACGGGGTTTGAGCGGCGTTTACATATGTGGGCGGGACTTACGTGTGCCTTGGCTTCTGAGCACGAGCTACCTCGGACAGGGGCGTTTTAAATTTATTATTTTTTTTTTATTTTTACACTTTTTTTTACATTTTTTTTTTAATCACTTTTATTTTTATTACAAGGAATGTAAACATCCCTTGTAATAGGAATCTATGTGACAGGTCCTCTTTATGGAGAGATGTGGGGTCAATAAGACCCCACATCTCTCCTCCAGGCTGGAATGCATGAGATCGGTAAAACAAAAATTCACAATCTCATGCTGACAGCCGCGATCGCGACTTTGTTTACTTCCGGTACCGGGCGTGACGTCATAACGTCCTGCCTGGGCCTCCGACGGTCATAGAGGTGACTGGTGACTATCTGGTCACCGGAAATCTCTATGCTCATCATCTGGCGGCATATTCTTTCTCCGGGCCCCCGATGGCATGGGAGAGCCCGGAGAAGCACCGGATGGCGGCGGGAGGGGGGACGTCCCCTCCCGTTGCCTTTAAGAACGATCAATCGGCGGAATTGCTGCTATGATCCTTCTTATGGTGCACAGAATCGCCGGCTGAAAACAAGAATATCTGAATAATGTCTGTAGCTGCAGGCATCATTCATATATTCCCATTGAAATTCAGACGTCATATGATGCCCTTGGGCGGGAAGTGGTTAATTGAACAAGCTGAAGTAGGAAGCTGATTGGTTACCATGCACAGCTGCACCAGATTGTGTACTCTCCTGTTTTAGTAGATCATTGTATCCAATTCAGTCTCCACACAGCAGAAAATGTATCGAATACTATTTAAATCAGTGTTGAGCAAGCAAAACTGCATAAATACTGACAGGTGACAGAAGCTTTACAGCCACTGGGAGATGACAGGATCTACTTAGTAGTTACACCTAGTATTTGTATGATCTTGCTTCTAGACAAGTTCACTGTGATGGTCCTCAAAGCTTAAAAATATCAAAGGGATCTGAAAGGTTTTAGTGATAATAAAATTTACAAATAGCAGGAAGATATACAACCCCCAGGATCTAAGGAATCCTCAGTTAAGAGAGAAATAGACATACAAGTCATAGCCCAGATGACCAATGCATCTCAGACTAGTAATGTAGCCCAAAATAAAAAAGACAACAAGGTTCAGAATAAATCTAAAAACACTAATAATAATCAAAATCACTATGCACATACCCCCCAATATTCTGTCCCTACTCATAATAGGTTTGCACCTCTGAGGAATCATACCCCAGAGCATCAAGGCCAGTATGATTATGGCCGGAATCATTACCCACCCCGGCTTCTGAGAGGTGGATATAGGGGTAACTTTAGATCTAGAGCAGCACCCTATCAGAATTATTACCATGGGGGGAGGACTGGAGGGGATGGAGGGAACCATATCAGGCCCCACCCCCACATCCCCAACAATATACACAGGACCATGTAGAAAGAGAGAAAAAAGAGGAGGAAGGGGAAAGAAAAAGAAAACGGGACAATTAGATATGGGTCTTTTTAACTTAGCAGGGGTCCATTTCTCTGAGGATGAGATGGAAGTCCTAGCTAAATGATTACAATTTGGACCAGATAGGAACCTTGACAAATTCAAAGCATTTATTGACATTGAAAAATATGTGAGAAAACTTAATATTGAAAAACATTTTGCAAGCTTACCAAATCTCCCCCCGAACAGTTATTGGGGAACAGGAGTTTGCACATAAAATAATAAAAAATAATTCAGTATTTAACCCCAAGAAAGGCACACATCACTTTATTGAGGTATTCAAACACCCAATACAGGATGAGGTCAAACAGTTGAGAACTAGGAAACATAAGAACAATGAAAAAATATGGGAAGGAATTAAACAATTGGAAAAAAAGAAAGACATTTTAGTGAGACCAGCAGATAGGGGAGATGGGCTAGTAATACTCACATAGGAGAATTATAATCTTGAGGTACTCAGATTGTCAGATAACGCTACATATAAAAAATTGAAAACAGACCCTACAAACCATTTAACATTGGAACTCGTTGAGTGGGTAAACAAAGGTGTTAAATTAAAGATTTTAGATAAAAAAGAAGCTAAATATCTGATCCCACAAGCTCCCAGTATACCAGTGATGTATATAATCCCCAAAGTGCACAAATCTAGGGATCACCCACCTGGAAGGCTTATAATCAGTGAGATTGATTCCCTATATTCCAGAGTGGGTGAATACCTAGATATCTATTTGAAACCATTGGTTGTACAGGGAAAATCATATCTTAAGGATAGTAGAGAACTTATTAACATGTTACAAAAAGTGGAAGTCAGTCCTGATACTGTGTTGGTTATGGTTGATATAGAATCTTTGTATACCAATATTAACCAACATGATGGTCTGAAAGCAGTCAAATGTACTTTGAAACATCGATCCCTACTAAAGAAGGTGCAAATCCATTTTTTGATTGAGGGATTAAAGATGGCAATGGGTAATAACTATTTTTGGTTTCAAAATCTATTTTATAAACAAATAATGGGAGTAGCCATGTGGGCACGTTATGCCCCCAGTGTGGCGAATTTGGTGCTCAATAAATGGGAAGAAAAAAACATATACTCTTAAAAATGGGAGGAGCTCTTACTGTATAAGAGATATATCAATGACATTGTGTTATTGTGGGAGGGATCAAGAGATAATTTGGACTCATTTATAGGAATGCTAAATAATAATATATATGAAATTTGAAATTCAAAGAAGAATGCCACATGGAAACAGTTAACTACTTAGATCTAGTACTTACAAAGAAACGGAACAAAATAACAAATAAAACGTTTTTTAACCACTTCAATACAGGGTACTTTCGCACCTTCCTGCCAATGTCAATTTTCAGCTTTCAGCGCTGTCACTTGCTACACTGTACCCAAACTAATTTTTTTTAATTTTGTTCCCAGAAATAGAGCTTTCTTTTGGTGGTATTTGATCACCTCTGCAGTTTTAAATTTTTTGCTAAACAAAAAAAAAAAAAATGTTTTCTTTATTTTTTTGTTATAAAATTTTGTAAATAAGTAAGTTTTCTCCTTCACTGATGGGCACTGATAAGCTGCACTGATTGGCACTGATAAGGTGGCACCCATGAGATGGCACCGATGAGGTGGCACCGACTATGGGCACTGATAGGCGGAAATGATGGCCACTGATAGGCAGCACTGATAGGTGGCACTGATGGGCATTGATAGGTGGCACTGATGAGCACTCATAGGTGGCACTGATGGGCATTGATAGGCGACACTGGGCACTGAAAGGCTGCACTGATGGGTACTTATGGGTGGCACTGATAGACGGCACTGCGGGGCACTGATGGGCATTGACGGGCAATGATGGCTGGCACTGGATTTCACTGATAGGCATCACTGGCAGGCATTTTTCAATGGCACTGATTGGCATTTACCTGGTGGTCTTGGGTGGCATACCTGGTGGTCCAGTGTGGTGGCCATCCCTGGTGGTCCTGGCGGAATCCTGGTCGTTCAACGGCTCTTCCTGTTTACATTGTGATCAGTCGTGATTGAACATGGCTGATCGCGAGTGAGGAAAAGCCATTCAATGGCTTTTCCTGCTTACATCGTGATCAGCCGTGATTGAACATGGCTTATCGCGAGTGAGGAAAGGCCATTCAACGGCTCTTCCTGTTTACATCGTGATCAGCCGTGATTGGACACGGCTGAACATGTGGTAAAGAGTCTCTGTCAGAGACTCTTTACCTAGATCAGAGTTGTGGTGCATCAGACTGGCACACCGCAACAACGACCGCCGCGATGTGCGCCCCCGGGGACGCGCATCGGCTTGATATCCTGGTGACGTCATATGACATCCGGTCAGGGTATTGCAACCACTTTGCCGACGTCATATTGTTATATGGCGGGCGGCAAGTGGTTAAACAAACAAATAGAAACGGATACATACCCATTCAGAGTTGCCATCACCCACAATGGCTTAGGGGGATACCCAAAAGCCAGTATATGCGAGTAAGGAGGAACTGTGACAGTCTGGAGGATTTTAACACTCAGACATTCTCACAATGAGGTTTTGGAAAAAGGGATATAATCTCAAGGAATTGGACTGCTGTAAAAAAAAGTATCAGTTATAGATAGAGATTTACTTCTGACTAATGCTAAACCAAGAAAACATAAGGGTGAATTAGCCTTCATCACAGGTTTTCACAGACAGTATAAATAGGTTGAAAATATTTTTTAAAAACATTGGGCAATCCTCCTTAAGGATAAATATCTTGGGCCCCTCCTCCCAACAAAACCAAAATTCATATATAGGAGGGCTCCGGGTTTTAGAAACAAAATAGCACCTAATATCCCAGACCCTCCCCCCCAAAAAAACTGGGACTTTTTTGGATAGAGAAGGGTTTTATTACTGTACGAGGTGCAAAGCTTTCAAAACTACTAAAAGGAAAGGTAAAAAGATAGGTTTTATTCTGTAGTAAAACAACAAGAACATAAGATCAAGTCATTGATTACCTGTGATTCAGAGTAAGTGACATACGTGGGCAGAACTATGCGTAAACTCTGTACTAGGATCAACGAGCACATTACAAATATTGTCAATGGATTCACTAAACAAAGTGTATTAAATCATTTTTGAATATTTCACAATAGAGACCCAAGGTTGTTATTATGGGATAGATAAGATATCTAAACACTGGAGAGGTACGCATCTCAAACAAGCGCTCTCCAAGAATGAAACTCAGTGGTTATACCAGCTTTGTACTATGCATCGGCGGGTATGAACATTGAGTTGGACTTGAATTGTTTTTTTATTTTTTCTGGTCATGGAAATATGTCCATAAATAAAAAAATTCTGTGTCCCTTTAAATTACCCCCTTTCTTCTGTGGGGTGTATTAGACGTTTTTTAAAAATGTATTAATATTGTGTCTGCTGTTGTTTGCCCCAGGTACTAGCAGTTTGTAGTGATATATTATAGTTTGTTAGTTCCGAATGTATATTTACTATGAAATAAAATTTGTGTGTCTGCTAGAATTATAAACTTGAGATTGCTGTCGGGGATTCGCTTGCCGCCGCAATTGGCGAGTAAAGCATATTGGATCATAAACAAATGGAGTGCTGATTAATTACCCTGCGATGGTGGAGGGCGGGGATAACAAGCCCACCAATCGCAGCCACTTCCTAGCCATATAGAGCAAGCATGCTCAGTGACTGGTACGCTTCCTGATGACATATTAATTATGAAACGTATGTCGAGGCGCTTCCGGTCACGTCACTTCAGTTTCCCAGCTTCCGGTTTCTCCATACCCACTAGTGGAACGCAGGCCAGTATAGGACGTGAGACCAGCGGCAAGTGGCTCCCTCATATTAGTTTTGCAGGCGATTACTAATGCCAGGTTGGGCACCCACGAATGTAAGCAGACATCCTATATGTTTTATGAAGTTTAAAATAAAATGCAGTATTGCGCTATGTAGTTGTCCTTTGTCTTTTCCATATGGGAACATTGGTGGAGAGGAGGCTTTGTCATTGAAGATTTTGGTAACCTAGGGTATCCAATCCCAGGATTTTTCCAAGAAGTGCATTAGAACTGTTTTTGATTAAAGAGGTCACAACTATCTGGTGAGCAGTTGTCAATTCTGAGAACTTTGGGTGACCCCTAAAGATATACAGTGAAGGAATTCCCCTTTGTGTATTTTTGGCTTTGGCCCATCAATCAAGATGCAGCGTTGAATATTATGGACGTTGTATAAATTCTATATATTGTTTTCAATGAACTTTTTTCACACTATATTTAAGTTTATATATTGCACTTTAAGCACTAGTCACTTTAATCTTTGTTGTGAAGTTTATGGTTTATTTGTATGCACATGTTCACTTTTTTTTCCATGTTATATGGTCCTAAAAGGGTTCTTTCAGTATAATTGTGTATGTGTAGCGCCCCCATCACTTCCTTCTACTACTTAGTTGACAGTAAATCTAAAGGAAATTAAACAAGAAAATTGTATAATGTATGCCCAGCCTGACTTTTTTTGCTAACTAGCTTTTAAGTGTGCTGGGAAATACATTGTTTTGTTTGCCCTTCCATGCGCACCTTGCTCTAAAATCTGGTTATAAATTGGGGCAGTGTCCATTTTCTTTAGCTCTCAGGAGCTCAAGAGTCCTGGGCTGATTGATTCCCATACATAGGGCTGTCCCCGAGGCTGCACACTAGTTCAGTCTAGTGGGGCCAAGAGTTTGTTAACCCAATAACCCCTCTCCACCCCCCCCTCCCCCCTGGTAGTACAGTGATTTCTAGTTGGGTACCCTGGCTTCTATGATGTAATGTGCCAAACCAAAAGAGTGTGCAGCCACTTCAGGCAGTCATACTCAGCAAGTGTTCATTGAGGAACATATGACATTGGCTGCAAATGCAGGGGGCTGTCAATGAATATTTGTGCGAGTATAGAACGTGTATGATGTTATTACCATTCAAACAGGGGACCAGAATGGTGAGCCACAACCAAAAGGGGACAATCATCACAAATCCCTCTGGGGTTCCTGCTCGAACACATACTGCGTGGTGAAATAGACCAATCACTGGAAGCAAAGCAGCAGGAGGAAGAGGATGATTTATTGGTGCCTCGGGGTCAGTGGGATCTTTTCACAACTGGCTTCAGTCTTGTGAGGTAGGAATTGGCAGAGGAGGAGAGTTGGGGGTCCCAGCATCAGGAGGAAGGCAAGGTGCAGGCCTCAGGGGTAGGTACAGTTCAATTTAAACGACATAAGACTATTTAAACAACATAAGAAACTGATTATAAAACAACTTACCAGGAAATGGGACATTTTGTCCCTAGAATCATACATTGACAAGGGTATAATCCCCCATGGACTGCATGAAAAGATAGTCCCTGCTGAACACATATAGAACACCAGGTTCTTAATAACTGGAAACAGGAGTGCATCAATCATGGCCTTGCAGTAATGAAACAGTGATCGTGGAGGAGGAAAAACTACAGCTACAGTATCTGACAAAAGTGAGTACACCCCTCACATTTTTGTAAATATTTTATTATAACTTTTCATGTGACAACTCTGAAAAAATTACACTTTGCTACAATGTAAAGTAGTGAGTCTACAGTTTGTATAACAGTGTAAATTTTCTGTCCCCTCAAAATAACTCGCAGCCATTAATGTCTAAACTGCTGGCAACAAAAGTGAGTACACCCCTAAGTGAAAATGTCCAAATAGGGCCCAAAGTGTCAATATTTTGTGTGGCCACCATTATTTTCCAGCACTGCCTTAACTCTCTTGGACATGGAGTTCACCAGAGCTTCACAGGTTGCCACTGGAGTCCTCTTCCACTCCTCCATGACAACATCACAGAACTGGTGGATAGAGACCTTGTGCTCCCCCACCTTACATTTGAGGATGCCCCACAGATGCTCAATAGGGTTTAGGTCTGGAGACAAGCTTGGCCAGTCCATCACCTTTAACCTCAGCTTCTTTAGCAAGGCAGTGGTCATCTTGGAGTTGTGATTGGGGTCGTTATCATGTTGGAATACTGCCCTGTGGCCCAGTCTCAGAAGGGAGGGGATCATGCTCTGCTTCAATGAACTGTAGCTCCCCATTGCCGGCAGCACTCATGCAGCCCCAGACCATGACACTCCCACCACCATGCTTGGCTGTAGGCAAGACACACTTATCTTTGTACTCGTCACCTGGTTGCCGCCACATACGCTTGACACTTTTAATTATTGTCTATTGCCTATTAACTATGATTACAATTTGTCTATTTTTATATATACTGATCAATAAAAAAATTCTGTAGGAGAAACCCCTGGCTGCCCTATTTCCTCTTCACACATTTTGAACTACTTATAAGTCCTTCCTATTTTTTTAGGTACTCCTCATCACTTGGTATAGTGCTAAACCTTACCAGTGTTATCCAGATGCTCTGCTTTTATCTCAATTACACAGTTCACACCTCCCAAGCCCCAGGAGTTGTATGTGGATGGGGTGAGATCATTGAGAACAACCATCGTCCTCAGCAACACTAAGGACAGCCCCACTGCAAAGGAGGATTTTTCTATAGAGTTGGAATTTAATGTCCTCCTTTTCAAAGTATTTCCCTGGCCTGGCAAATGCCCTTAGAACCGATCACCCACTGGACTGTAGGGTGTCCAGGATGGAACACTAGCCAGAGCTTATCCAGTATGCAATTGTGTTGCTGGGCTGCCCTTTGGCAAGGGTCCTTTTAGAGAGGGCATTTGGCGCAGCAGGTGGTTTTGTGACAAAAAAAATGCATCCACCTGTCCCCTGATACACTTAAATGGCTCCTCTTTAAAAATGAGCCAGTCCTGAACCAGCATGGGAACTACATGTCAGGACCTGGTCAATGACCTGAAGAGCTGGGACCACAGTCTCAAAGAAAAACCTTAGTAAAACACTTATACCGTCATGGATTAAAATCCTGCAGCGCACGCAAGGTCCCCCTGCTCAAGCCAGTGCATGTCCAGGCCCGTTGGAAGTTTGCCAATGACCATCTGGATGATCCAGAGGAGGAATAGGAGAAAGTCATGTGGTGTGATGAGACAAAAATAGAGCTTTTTGGTCTAAACTCCACTCCCCGTGTTTGGAGGAAGAAGAAGGATGAGTACAACCCCATGAACACCATCTCAACCGTGAAGCATGGAGGTGGAAACATCATTCTTTGGGGCTGCTTTTCTGCAAAGGGGACAGGACGACTGCAGTTTATTGAGGGGAGGATGGATGGGCCATGTATTGCAAGATCTTGGTCAACAACCTCCTTCCCCTAGTAAGAGCATTGAAGATGGGCGTGGCTAGGTCTTCTAGCATGACAATGACCCGAAACACACAGCCAGGGCAACTAAGGAGTGGCTCTGTAAGAAGCATCTCAAGGTCCTGGAGTGGCCTAGCCAGTCTCCAGACCTGAACCCAATAGAAAATCTTTGGAGGGAGCTAAAAGTCCATATTGCCCGGCGACAGCCCCAAAACCTGAAGGATCTGGAGAAGGTCTGCATGGAGGAGTGGGCCAAAATCCCTGCTGCAGTATGTGCAAACCTGGTCAAGAATTACAGGAAACGTATGATCTGTAATTGCAAACAAAGTTTGTTGTACCAAATATTAAGTTCTGCTTTTCTGATGTATCAAATACTTATGTCATGCAATAAAATGCAAATTAATTACTTAAAAATCATACAATGTGATTTTCTGGATTTTTGTTTTAGATTCCGTCTCTCACAGTTGAAGAGTACCTATGATAAAAATTGCAGACCTCTACATGCTTTGTAAGTAGGAAAACCTGCAAAATCGGCAGTGTCTCAAATACTTGTTCTCCCCACTGTAAATACAAAACTATTATTATACTTTACAACAATAACATATCCTGCTGGTCTGTACCAACTACATTTGTTCTCTGTCTCCTGCTGTATATAAAGCTGGAAGCCATCATGCAGGGGAGACATTAGGGATCTAATAGAGCCCTAAAGTCCCAATAAAGAGTACCTGTAACCTGCCCAGTGCTATCACATACAGAGCTTGTTAGGTAATTTTTTAAAGCAATAAGGTAAATATTAAATAAAATGTAAATCAAAGAAATATATTAAAATTATTAAAACTACAAAATAAATTAAAAACAACCCAATCAACCTGCGAACACCCACAAGTGCAAATGTATCAGGCAAAAACATGTATGCAAACACATTATATATCGTCACAGACGTTGAAGTGAGAGCTATAATTCTAGTTCCCTCATTTACTCTAAACTGAACTGTAAAAGCATTTAAAGTACCACCTATTGATAATTTGGGGTATGACAATTTTTTGCAGGTGCATGCAGTTTTGAGGCTTGAAATATTTGGTGTATAAAGTATTTACTTCATATTTTATTCTGTATGAAAAATGGGGATTTAATTGTGTTTGTGTACAATTAAATTACAATAAAATTAATTTAGGTGTTTTTTTTGCATCTACTTATTCTTAAAAGCCTCTGTGATCAGAAAATAAACAGTATAATCTTCTGGTGTTTTAAGTATTTTTATAGCCAAAACTGTAGGTTTTATCGTGTGTGTGTGTGTGTGTGAAAAATTTGCATTCCCAAGCTATGCACTGGGTGCATTACTTATTCCCGACCTCTATTCTTTGCTCCTGTCCCCTGTGCTCTTTGCATTACTGACCGCTGTTCTTAGTACGTCTTTGTGTTACTTACTCTTGACCCCTGCACTTTGTGCACTATTTACTCCTGACCCTTGAACTCTATGCGCGACTTACTCCTGAACCCTGCACTGCTGACCTCTGCTTTCTGTGCGTTACGTCCTCTTGACCTCTGCAATGTGTGTGTCATGCATTTGTGACCTCTTGACTCTGTGTGTTACACACCCTTGACCCTTATACACTTATGACCACACTACTGACCCCTGCATGCCATGCATTACAACTTCCTATCCCCTGCACTCTGTACGTTGCACTCTCCTGACCTGTGTGCAGTACACTATGCAATCTTAAGCCATACCAGAGTAGTCTCAGGTTTTATTTAACCATAACCCTTTTTAAGCCACTCCCACTATTACCACACCTACAATTTACTGTGGCTTGCTGTGGGCTGCATTGTTTCCCTGCTCATGGTGGGGATACAAATGGGTGTGTGGATTTCTGGGTGTGGTAAAAAAAAGTGGGCATGGTCAGTAGGATGTCCCAGGATTTCATTTTTAAAATCTGGTAACATTAACCAAAAGTGTCTGTCTGTGGTGTTACTGGAATGTGTGTTACTTTTTATGTTAAATATATACACCTAAATGTAGATATTATGGGCTGCAAAACTGCATGCAGTGTGTCATTTTCAGAACGTTACCTACAAGATTGTTGAAATACTATATGTGTAGTATGTACAATATTCTGTTATCAGTGAAAAATATACACTTTTTTTAGTTTGTTTTTTTGTCTTTAAAAGCTGTATGAGGTATATGGGGCTTCCAAGATTTTTTTTCTTTTACAATTACTTATTATTATTAATATTATGAAGTGTTTACCATATTCCTTACATTATAATCAGAAAAATAAACTTTAATTTGTTCTTTGATTTACAAAGCTAAATAGGGATGTAGTTTAGCCAATGGCATATTCCTTTTGTGGCGGAACCATCCAGCACCCAACTTGGGTACTTCCGTCAAGATAGACAGACAGAAACAATAGGTGACTCAATTAACAATGTGAATGCACACCTAGGAGGCACACAATGGGAGAGACATACCTAACAGAAAGACACTTAACACCTTAATAAACAGACTATAGCAGGAGACCCCAGTATCAGGTTTCCTTGAGCTGATCATATTAACATGTGCTCTGAGTCTCATAGTCTAAAGCAGTCATTGCTGGTTAGAAGCCCCAGATACATATTTGGGGCTTCTAACCAGCAATTACTGCTTTAGACTATGAGACTCAGAGCTATTTTAACTAGTTTGCTTCTTTGGCTAGAACTACAACAACCAGCATCATGATGGCTAGTGGGAGGAGATTGAGGAACATCTGGTCCTTGATCTCTTCAAAAAGTGTGAATTAGAAGCTCTCAGCTCTGAGCACTTCCAGTTCTTAGCTGTCAAGTAGACCTCCCCTTGACTAAAGAAATGTGATTCCAAAGAGCAAAGGATATTAAACTCATTGAGAATCTCACCATCACCAGCTCACTTAGATAAACATCACAATAATGTGATGGCTTTATTAGACAGAGTTACAAACACAGCAGAATACAGAGGCTTTTTTCTTTTTTTTTAAATCTTTTATTTATTTCACAAGACAAGAAAATACAAAGGAACATGAAAACACAAAAGAACATCTTCTTCGGGTATATCAATTGTAAATCATATTGTCAAACTTTCACCTGAGATCAGATTCCTCTCTTTCATTCAACCCCTATGTTCTAATTCCAACGGTCAACTAATCTTCCTCGGGTTGTATCCCGTTCCCTTCCTGTCTCGGATTTTCCTCCCATCATTTTATTCTCCTCTCCATTAAAAATCTATCTCGTGCCCGAAAAAAAAAAAAAAAAAAGGGGGGGGGGACTACCTCCCCTCCCTCTCTCCTCCTCATGAAGCGAGAGGGGGGTGTCCGGGGGACAGAGGATGGCGAGGGCACCCTCCTCGAACTATTCCTAATTTCCTTTTTCATTCTGTCACATCGCCCTCAAGCAGTATCTGTCCTTCATCCGAAAAGAGAAATATATTCCAGGGTGTCCATGTTTTGGTATATTGTTCCTTTTGGTGGCGTTTCGTAAGGATTAATTCCTCCATCTTCTTAATTTCTTCTACTTTTTTAACCCACATACCTATGGTAAGTGCCTGTGTGGATTTCCAGCATATGGGGATGCATGCTTTGGCAGCATTGAGGAGGTGGCATAGAACTAATTTTTTATATATTTTTCTTGGTATATTAGGTACGTGAAGCAAAAAAAGTGCCGGATCATATGGTATCGATATTTCCGTAAGATTTTGAGCGATTTGATATATCCTCTTCCAATAGTCGTCTAATTTTGGACATGACCAAAATACGTGAAGGATTGTACCCCTCTCTTGGCATCTCCAACATTGATCTGTCATTAATGGGTATATTTTATGTAATTTTACGGGGGTTTGATACCATCTGGTCGCCACTTTATAATTTGTTTCTTGTATATTGGTGCTTATAACTGTTCCGTGTATACAACTTATTATATTTTGCCGCTCTGGCTTTGTGAACTTATATCCCAGATCTGCCTCCCAATCTGTGAGACATTGTATCTGATAATCCTCCGGTGGGCTAATCAGTATTTTATATACTGCCGATAATACATGTCGCATTGTCCCCTCTTCTGAACAGAGAGTCTCATATCTGGTAAGATTTGTGCTAAGACTATCCAATGCTGGTAGAGATCGAAAAAAAATTAGTTAATTGGAGGGCTCTCCAGTAGTCTAGCCCAAAAATACTTGTTCTATCCATAAGTTCTTGCATAGAACACCAATTATTATTTAGCTTAAAATGGGATAACTGAAAATGGCCATTTTGTCTTATTGCTTGGAAGACTACGTCTTGACATCCTGGAGGAAACGCAGGATTCCCCAGGATTGGGTACATTAAGGAGTATACTGACGCGAGAGGATATTTTTTAAACAATAATTTGCAGGTCTGTATAGTCACTCATTAATGGATGATTTTTTATATCCTTTGGTATTACCGAGTTACTCCACGGTGCCCTTGCTAGCAAGATATTACTCTGGGCCTGTTCAAGGCTTGGCAATAGTTTGGTTAATTGATGACGATTCCAGTCTATGAGCCTTGTCAGGTGAATCGCCTGTTGATATCTTCTGATAGCCCTCCATGTTTTTTTTGAAGTATCAATTGTTGTCTATTTAATCTTGGGCGTTTGTATGCCCAAATAAAGTCGAAGATCATTTTAGTTACCTGGTCTAGATATTTGGAGGGAATATATATCGGAAAGGCTTGGAGAATATATAAGAATTTAGGAAGTATACACATCTTAATGATGTTACACCTCCCGAACCAAGAGTGTAGTCCTGTCTTCCATTTATCTAGTAATCCCCTCGTCTCTCTTAACAAGGGTGGAAAATTTAGCTCAAATATTTTTGAGATTTTAGAGGGTATATTTGTCCCTAGATATCTTAATGCTGTTGTTGTCCACTTAAATTTAAAACTAGACTGGAGATTTAAAAGCTCTGATTGTTTTATATTCATTCCCATTGCCTCTGATTTATTGAAATTAATCTTCAGATTTGACATATTCCCATATTTTTTAAATTCATGTAATAGTATTGGTAGGGAAATTATTGGGTTTGTGAGTGTAAACATCAAGTCGTCTGCATATGCTGATATCTTTTGTTGGGTGTCCCCTATCACCACTCCCCTAATATCCGGATTTAACCAGAGGCTTTTTTCAACAAACAATAGGGTATTTGGTGATTAGCATAACGTATTCTGATATGTTGACCTTCAATGGTCCTTTGGTCCTTATTTGTTTCTCTTTCTCTCTTGCCTCTCGTTGTTTCTTATCTTCATTAATTCACTCTTTCCTTTGTGTCACATCCTTCCCTATAACCCATTAACCCTTCCACCTGCTCCTCCTCCCAGGGTTCACATTGTGTCCCTACTTCTTATTGGTAACCCTCACATAATGTATTGCTTTGATAAAGAATGTATTAAAAAAGTGCCTGATTTGCTTTCTTTTCATAATATCATAGTATCATAATGGGTAATGTTGAATAAAGACAATAGTCCATCCAGTTCAACCTGTGTAGGTGCACGTGTGCACTTGTCTTGCATACACACGGTCACACAAAGTTGGTCGGAAATCCCAAGCGTCAAGAACACAGTCACGTACAACACATACGCCGAGCCAAGAAAAATGAAGTTCAATAGCCAGTCCTGATCTTCTGCTTGATTCCCAGCATGCGTGGAATCCAGATCTCAAATTTTGTGTGACGGAAATTCCGATGGAAAATGTCCGATGGAGCCTACATACGGTCGTAATTTCCGACAACAAGCTCCTATAAAACATTTTCCGTCGGAAAATCCTATCGTGTGTACAGGGTATAATAGTCTCTTAAAACTATCAATACTCCCAGCAGTCACCACCAATTGTGTAAGAGAGTTCAACATCCCTATTGCCCTGACAGTGAAAAATCTCCTTTGCAGTTTAAGGTTAAACCACTTCTCTTCCAGTGTGTGGCCCTGTGTTCTTTTACACTCCTTGTGACTGAATAGTTTTTTTCCAATGCTGGGATTGCCATGGAGGTGTTTGTAAATCGCTATCTTGTCCCCTCTCAAGCGTCTTTTCTCCAGCGAGAATACATTTAGTGTTTGTTGTCTTTCCTCGTAACCAAGGTCCTCCAGTCCCCTTTTTAGTTTTGTTGCCCTTCTTTTGACTCTCTCCAGTTCCAGCACATCCCTTCTGAGGACCAGTGACCAGAACTGGACAGAATACTCTAGCTGTGGTCTAACCAATGTTTTATAAAGTTGTAGGATTATTGTTTTATCTCTGGAGTATATCCCTTTTTTTATGCATGCTAATATTCTGCCTGCTTTGGTAGCTGCAGCTTGACATTGCATGCTATTGCTCAATCTGTCATCTACTAGGACCCCCAGATCTTTCTCCATCCTTGATTCCCCCATCAATTCTCCCCCTAGTGAGCAGTTTACATTTATGTTTTTTGCCCCCAAGTGCATTACTTTACATTTCTCTACATTAAACCTCATTTGCCATGTAGTTGCCCACTCCATTATTTTGTTCAGGTCTTTCTGTAAGATTTCTATATCCTGATGTGAAGTTGTTGCCCTGCTTATTTTTGTGTTGTCCGCAAAAACTGAGATTGAGCTATTTATCCCATTCTCTATATCATTTATGAATAAATTGAATAGAATCGGTCCCAAGACAGAACCCTGGGGCCCCCCACTTACTACTCCAGACCAGTCTGAGTACATGTTATTTATCACTGCCCTTTGGACATGCCCCTGTAACCAGTTTTTAACCCAAGAACAAACCTTATGGTCCATGCCTGTGGACCTCAGCTTGTAGATTAAGCACTTATGGGGGACTGTATCGAATGCCTTTACAAAATCCAGGTAACAATAAATCCACAGTGTCTTTATTGTCATATCACCTGCATGTATGACTCCCGTTTACTGTTTTGCAATCCATCTATAAAAAAATCTCAGTCATTTTGGATTGTCCTTTGTATATGGTCCTATGTTTCGGTACAGTTTAGAAGACGTGCCTTATTTCCAGACTTAATGACTCTTAAAAACATTCTCAACAACATTGCTAAACCAATAAGTATTTTATTTATCTGCACCTGTGGATTCTGTCTGGTGATTCAGGACCTGCAATTCTACATGGCTTTCACTTGTCAGAACAGAATGTAGTTTTCTCAGTGAGAGGCCTGAGCCGGACTACAGCCAGACATACTCCAAATGTTTACTGACAGCATTTTACAACTCTCTGGATAGACATTGTGCAGATCCAATTTTGGGCAGGCTTAACCTGTTATCTGTCAACAGCAGCAGAAAGATGCAAGATATTACAGATGTTAATGAATATTTTATTAAAAACAATAGATAATGATGATGATAGATACACAAGTAGAGTATATGACATGTAAAAAAAAAAGCATTTTGTCATTTGTAAATTTTATTGCAAAACTAGAAATTGCCTGGCTTGACAGACTGAAGATAGGCAAATAATTTAAAGATGAGCTTTAAATAACTATACACAGTTATACCACATATAAATGAGAGCTGTTATAAATTTAAGGACTGAATTACAAATCATTCAACAGGTAATGTTGAAGGATTTATAATTCAGTCCTTATATTTATTCAGCCCTGCCATACAGTACAGTCAGATCAGAGACTTCACTCTTTACATATACATATGTAGTGGTTGTTTTACCTGCCAAATTGGATTTATGGCCATTCAGTCCTGATATTTACAAAGCACAGCCAGCCTGGATGTCCAAATTAGTTTGTGTCTGGGTCCTGCCAAGTAGGCTAAAATTGACTTTATCACATTTCTACATAAACTTAGATTTTCTAGATGCTGATTTGAAACACAATATATCACCTAAATCAGTGGTCTCCAAACATTTTAAACAAAGGGCCAGTTTTCTGTCTTTGTTAAGACAGAATGATCAGTGGGAATCGCTGGCACAGAGAAACCAGAAGGGACACCGCGGTTCTGAGGGAAAGCACCACCCATGTCCTATGGCGGGGCCAATCAAAAACAGGACAAGAAGAAGAATGACACTAAGATGGGAGTGATCAAGCACATTGCATTGCGCCAAGTGCAGGACAAAACCAGGCAAATTGAGTGTCTTGCATTGCATAGATGTCACGCTTCCCATAGTGCACTGTGTCTGGCACCCAAACATAGTGCACTTAAAGGACCTTTTTTTTGTTTTGTTTAAGGGTTGTTTTGTTTTTTGGGACTAGCTTTAGGGGGGCGGCACCCGTGCACCACCTATGGATGGGCTGCC
The DNA here is from genome assembly GCA_028564925.1 of Lithobates sylvaticus. Classification (NCBI taxonomy): domain Eukaryota; kingdom Metazoa; phylum Chordata; class Amphibia; order Anura; family Ranidae; genus Lithobates; species Lithobates sylvaticus. Next base: position 109,024,164 of record CM053036.1, read on the forward strand.
ACTGAATAAAAGATGGCTCAGGCTTCCTGGTCTGTGAGAGTAAAAAATAAATAAATATTGCCTGTGGTCATTAGGAAGAGGAATAGTCTTCCATCATTGCTATTAGTGGGAGGATCAGTGACCCATCATTGGTGTCAGTGGTAAGAAATAGTGTTCCATCATTGGTGTCAGTGGAAGGAACATTGTCCCATCATTGGTATCAGTGAAAGGACTAGAGCTCCATCATTGGTGTCAATGGGAGAAATCGTACTCCATCATTGTTTTTAGTGGGGGGGATATTACCCCATCCTTGGTGTCAGTGGAAGAAATGGTGACCTATCATTGGTGTCAGTAGGATAAATAATGCCCCATCATTGGTATTAGTGGGGTGAATAATGCCCCATCATTGCTATCAGTGAGGGGAATAATGCCCCTTAATTGGTGTCAGTGGAAGGAATAGTGCCTCAACATTGATGTCAGGGGAAGTAATGGTGCCCTATTGTTGGTGTCAGTGGGAGGAATAATGCCCCATCATTGGTGTCAGTGGAAGGAATAGTGCCTCAACATTGATGTCAGTGGAAGGAATAGTGCCCCATTGTTTGTGTCAGTGGGAGGAATAATGCCCCATCATTGGTGTCAGTGGAAGGAATAGTGCCTCAACATTGATGTCAGTGGAAGTAATGGTGCCCCATTGTTGGTGTCAGTGGGAGGAATAATGCCCCATCATTGGTGTCAGTGAAAGGAATTATGCCCCACTGTTGACGTTAGTAGGAGGGATAGTGCCTTGTATCAGTTGAAGAAATAGTGCCTAATGGGCTGGATAAAGGCAAGCAGAGGGCCACATCTGGCCCGCGGGCCACAGTTTGGCAACCACTGATCTAAAGTAAAACAACCATTTTCTGTGACTCTTTTCACCTAGCATAGTTGGGAGGGGGGGGGGGGGTGTGATATGTCCTATACTTCCTGGGGCCACCAGTGTAGGTAATAATGACAGATAATCTCCTGAATGTAGCTTTGATAGTAGCAAAATCTGTCACTGGTCCAAAGATTACCGTACTGTCATAGCTGATTTCAACAATAACTATTTGATTAGTACATTTCTTCTTCTTCTCTTTTTTTTTTTTTAACATTCCATCAATCTATCAAGCTACCAGACTGGTACATATACTGATGTATTTCCATATAGATGCTGCAAAGATACTGGTAAACAACACTGGGCTGTGTGTATACACTTTTATATTTCAGTGTGAAAAGGGACCATAAAGCAATCAGATGTAAGACTTAATTGAAATTAAGACTTTTATTTTTCTATTTCTTGTAACATGCCACAAAGTGTTCCCATCTGGTATCTCCCTAGGCCTTTGTATTTATGCATCAGATGTTTATTCATGTGCTTGGGTCAGACTTCAACTAAATTCTCGAAACTCCAGATTGCGCTTCACCCCATTCCTGCCTCCTGCACTCTCTATGGATGAGTGAGACCATTCACACTGGCCAATAGAAAGGTGTGTAGACCAACGTGAAGGCGTGAGACTACACTACAACCACACAGGCTACAATTGTAAGTTTCTGTATAGAGCACCCAAGTATTCGAGGCTTCTGGGATTCTTTGCAATGTTTCTCAACTCCAGTCCTCAAGTGTCCCCAACATGTCACGTTTTCAGGATTTCCCTCAGATTAAATGGCTGTGGAAACTGATCAAATCACCTGTGCAAAATAATGAAAAGCCTGAAAACATGACCTGTTGGGGGTACTTGAGGACTGGAGTTGACAAACATTGATGTAGAGTGAGTGCTTAAACATAGATATTTCCTATCCAGAAGTGGAACTAGTTTAAGTGTGTATAAACACAAAAACAAAATGTCAATATCTTACAGCTTAGAACTCCTAGATGTGTTGACTACATGAATTTTCTTTTCCTTTATTTTAACTTGGTGATCCAGCTTGTTACTAAACCTACAACAGTAAAATCAATCTGTATATGCAGTAAAGCATGCTTGTTCTACTCACTGTATTGTGTAACAAGGCTGTTTGATCCTGTCTTCTCTGATCCTCCCCTTCTTCCACTGTCCCTAATCCATCTCCTGATAAGACAGAGCATTTGGAGTCACTCTGCGCATGCTCAGTTTGGTGTGTATTGTTGGGAGTTTTTGCTTTGTTTTTCTTGGGAAGGGTGCATGTGATCAGCACAGGGCCAATCAGCACTGTCCAGACAGAGGGTTAGGGGTCCTGCAGGCTCATAGGACAGTCAGAGTATAATGAAAACTCCTCCTACAAGATTTAAATAATAGAAGTTACAAGACTGCTATATACTGTTGATGAGAAAAGGTATCTAGAAGTTTATATTTTCTAAAATGATTGCATTTCCATGTTCTGTGTAATGTGGGAGACCAGATATAGTGAATGCTGAGTCCTGGGTTTAGTAATGCTTTAAGGTGGCTACAGTCACTCCTCCACTGTATCTATAGGGAGCAATGTAGCCCTTGAATGGCAGCAATGTCAATCTTTGGTGAGGGAAGTGTTAGGTGAACTAATATATTTAAGGGGGCGTGGCCTGACCTGGCTTGAAGATGGACGCTTAGTTCCAGAGCTCCCGCTGCCTTAGGACTTTTTATCTGCCAATCTGAGGTATTTTTGCCCACTGACCTCTAGTTTTCATGGGGACTGCCTCGCGGAACTCGTCGGCCTCCCGCTCCCGCTCTCCCCGCAGAAATCCAGGGAATACAGGCAACAACATACCGGACATGTTCCGATCTCACAGGGGAAACATGGCGCCTGCCCCTCAGGGATTCTCACAGGACCAGCTTCCCGCTCCCGTCGGCGCGCTCTCATCTACCGAGCCGCCCCTGTCTCAGGACAACACGAATCCTGACACGAATTTGCCGACTTCACAACCCCAACTCAGTATCCATGACCTCCGGACCATCGCTGCTGACATAAAAGACACTTTGTCAGCAGCCATCTCTGAGTTACGCCTGGACCTCCGCTCCCTAAACGACAGGGTACTGGCTGTTGAAGACTCGGTGGATAAGCAGCATTCTCAGCTGAAAAAGACTACCCACCACGTTGACACCCACACCCTGCAACTCCGTGACATGCAAAGGCATCTGGAAGACCTCGACAACAGGGGCAGACGTCACAACCTTAGGGTGAGAGGTCTTCCAGAGGCCGTTGAGGGTGCCAGACTACAGCCGGCCGTAACGGCCTTGTTCAATAATCTACTCAACAGACCCCCTCTTACTCCCATTGTCATGGACAGGATTCATCGGGCCCTCCGGCCTAAGGGCAAAGAGACGGATCCACCGCGCGACGTGATATGCTGCCTGCCTGATTTCAAAATCAAAGAAGATGTCCTCAGACAGGCCAGAGCATCGCAACAAATCTCCCATGATGGTCACCCCATACAAATATTCCAGGATCTATCTGGCATTACCTTACAACACCGAAGGGATCTACGACCGCTGTTAGATGTCCTCCGTACCAACAACATTGTCTACAAGTGGAAGTTCCCGTTCTGCCTGGCCGCCACCTCACATGGCCGTACTGCCTTCTTGAAGGTACCCGAAGACCTCCCACAGTTCTGCCGAATTCTAAATATTCCATTGCCTGAGGTGCCTGATTGGTATGCAGAGTTTCGCCGCTCCGCAGTCAGACGAGATACACCACCGCCAGAATCTATGGATACCCAGCACACCGAATCCCGCTCCCGCTCACCCCCTCCCGCCCGCTCCGCTGCAACAGGGAACCGTAACAACCGCTACGGCCGTAGCCCCGGTTCCCCGTTTAGTTCACGAAGGGCAAGGAGGGACCGCTAATCAACACCCGCCGGTATATGCTCTCCCCCCCTGGAGGTTACTTTAGCTCCCATGGTTCACGTATGTTTTAGTTAACAAGTTTGCCGCCATTCCCGGTTATGTGTGTTTTTTTTTTTTTTTTTTTTTTTCTTATTTTCACTGCAAGCTCTCAAACTGACTGGACTCGGCAATCCAGTCAGAATAACTTTGGCGCCAATACTCCGTGTGATGGTATGTGCTCTCATCCCTGACGGGAAATTTAGCCTTTATGTTTTGGGGACATCGCTTTTATTTTTGGTCACGTTTGCCACCACTCCCGGTTAACTACGTCTATGTTTTCAGATGTGTTTTACTACCGGCGCTTAGTTAGTATGGCTCTCCGTATACTCTCTGAATGTACTCCCCTGTAGTCCACAGCACTCTAACCGCGAGGATTTTGGCGCCTCTTTACCTCACGCCAGTGCCTACAACCCCCAAGCTGCACTGCGGTTGAGGAACCGCCCCCTATACTGTGAACCCTCTTGCTTCCTGCGCTTCCTCTCGATCACCTTTTACCGGGACTGTTGCGAACACCACCTCTGGTCGTTTTTCAGGACGCCCACATCACCTCTACCTTCTGGGGACTTCAGCCAAAAGCACTTTTTCCCCACCGAAGCATACTACACCTGTGTCGGCTCCCACAGAGACTTTGCCTCACGGATCCCGGCTGGCTCTACTGAACATCTGATGTCACCTCACAGTACGGCATGTATCTTTACTCATATCAGAAGTGCCCAGACCCAATCCCCTACTACCTTTTAGCTCCCCTCATGATTGACCTTCCTCTCTTGCCTCCAGGTCTGTGTCTTCATGTGGACCCCCCCTTGCATATTCCACCCCACTCCCTATGACTTTAGAGATGCCTACTATCTTTACTTAAATGATGCATCCTCCCTATTGTGCTAAAATCTACCTTTCTATGTTAGCCACAGGGGTCCATTCAGGATCCTATAGGTTCTGAAAGCCTCGCTCTAGACCTGTCTGCTTGGGATTCATTGCCTAACATACCCTAATGCTCATTCACAAGCCTAATGTTGATGGATTTAAATGTTATGGTCATTAATATATTTACACGAATGTATGATTTACAACGTTACCCTCTGATGATTGTCATATTGTTCGTTATAACTCTTATTGTCACATTCTATGGCTATGCTCCCTTTCACATGGTACTAGCATTGCCTTATAATGTCCTCAATAAGAATTCTTTGATCTACTGTTATAACCCTCCTATTGCACAATTGGTTATGTTTGACACTTCTTCCGTCTAAACACCGGTTCAAGTGCCTGAACTCCATACCCCTCAGAGATATACACTATTATGCTCCTGCTCTCATCCTCATCTCGCATACTCTCTTCTTTTTTTTTTTTTAATTAGTCCTCTCCAACAGAGCTACGTAGTCGGGCAGCGGGATATCGTCACACCGTTCTACTCACAGTCTCCCCATCTTCTCCAGGTTAGTTCCAACCCCCACACAGTGGTGTCTGGAGCCCCGTCTGCGTACTGTGTGCGTGGACGGTTCCCCTCCACCCTGACATACACCCGGAAAATATCTTTTTATTTATTTCTAAAAAATCCTTTTTTTTTTTTTGTTAGAGGGCTTACGATATCCTCTGACTTTTCCGGGAATTTTTCCCCCCCCCTTTTTTTTTTTTTTTTTTTTGGTTTGTTTGTTACTCCACTTCTAACGTTCGGTACCGTCGCTCTTCGATCGCGTTCTGCCCTGCTCAACTAGACTATTGGCTCTCACTGACCGTTATCGATGGCGGACACCTTACCCTCCTCCCCCACCACGCAACAGCGCCCATCCTCCCATGCTCAACTTAAACTCTACTCAATCAACATACAGGGCGTAAATACCCCTGAAAAGCGCTCCCTTTTACTATCTACATTACATAAATCCAAAACGCACATAGCCCTAGTACAAGAAACCCACTTTAGATCTGATAGCATTCCGAAACTACATGACCACCACTTCCCTTTGGTTTTTCATGCCTCAAACGCTGATGCTAAATCTAAAGGGGTTTCTATAATAATTTCCAAAAAGTGCCCAATTCAAGACATAACAACCCAATCGGACACACAAGGAAGGTTTCTTTTCCTTAAAGGTACGCTTCATAATAAACCTATCACTATTGCCAATATATACGCGCCAAACTCTCATCAAGTAACCTTTTTTCGGAACACACTCAGATTATTGACTACGTTTCAGTCTGGCACCCTGATACTTGGGGGTGACTTTAATGTGGCCCTAAACCCCACCCTGGACTCTTCCAATGGCGCCTCTTCCCTACCCTACAAAGCACTCAAAGCGATTAAGCTGGAACTGCATGATCTTTTACTCCACGATACTTGGCGCACCCTCCATACCAACGACAAAGATTTCACCTTTTTTTCTGCTCCACACAACAAACACTCTAGACTGGACTATTTTTTCTTATCACAACCTGGTCTCTCTTACCTCTGTAAAGCTACCATTGAGCCTATGGTGTTATCGGATCACAATCCGATCACTCTACTCCTTTCTCTGCCCACTACAAAATCTGCCTCTTTCATTTGGCGGCTCGATGACTCTCTGCTCTCCGACACAGACACACTACTCCAAATCTCCACTCACATAAACCATTATTTTGCCGAAAATGCATCGCCCGACATGGACCCTGCCACGCTATGGGCCGCACATAAATGTGTACTGAGAGGACACCTTGTCTCCCTAGCCTCCGCCCGTGCTAAACATCGCAAAGCTTACATCGACTCTTTAGCACAACGCATACATGTCCTGGAAAGGGCTCACAAAGCATCGCGCGCAGCGAACACATTAACTGAACTAAACCAAACTAGAGCAGACCTCTTGGAGGTGTTACATAAATCGCTGAGACGAAAATTTGCTTTAACACAAAAGGTTTTCTATGAATTCAGTAACAAGTCAGGAAAGATGTTAGCACATGCACTGCAATCCAAGAAGTCTGCCCACACTATACACATGCTGAAAACAGAACAAGGTGCCTCTGTCAACAAAACTGAAGAGATTGCCCAACAATTCGTTCGATACTTCACTAAACTTTACAACCTCCCTGGATCCCCAAATACTTCTGACAGCCCGAACAGAAATGATCTGATCCACTCGTTCCTTCAACAATACTCCCCTGCCCCTCTTTCCCCTACTGACGCCGCTAGTCTTGATTCCCCCATATCCGTAGAAGAAGCAACAACCGCTTTAAAACAACTAAAACCCGGAAAATGCCCAGGCCCCGACGGTCTTACCACTGGTTACTTTAAGTCATTTAGTGAACCCTTATTACCCCACTTCGTAAACGCGTTCAACACACTGCCCTCTAACCCAGCGACTACTAGAGATCTCTTAGAAGCTCATATTACTCTTATCCCTAAACCTAACAAAGATGTCACTCTAGTCTCCAACTACAGACCGATCTCGTTACTTAACGTTGATGTTAAAATATATGCAAAAATCTTAGCAAATCGCCTACAACCCCTCCTACCCAAATTGATCACTTTGGATCAAGTTGGTTTTGTCTCTGGCAGAGAAGCCAGAGACAACACCATAAAGGCCATAAATATACACCATTGGATGACCTCCACATCCACAGAGGGCTTCTTTCTTTCCCTGGATGCGGAGAAGGCGTTCGACAGGGTGGCGTGGGACTTTATGGAAACCACACTGCGTACAGTGGGCATACCACAATCTATGCTTACTATGATTATGGCTTTATACTCGTCCCCCACTGCGAGAGTAAGAGTGAATGGTCACCTGTCGGGCGCCTTCTCCGTCTCCAATGGCACGCGTCAGGGATGTCCACTTTCCCCCCTATTGTTCATACTAACGTTGGAGCCTTTTCTTCGCAAGCTTAGAGCAAATCCGGATGTTGTCGGCATAAATGTCAAGCAGAAGACTTACAAAGTGGCAGCATATGCCGACGACATCCTTCTATTCCTATCAAACCCCTTGATCACCATCCCTAACCTCCTCAAGGAATTTTCACTTTTCAAAGACTTATCCAACCTCCTGATCAACTTCAAAAAATCACACGCCCTTAACATAACGCTCCCTCCCGCACTGGTCAATCACTGTAAAGCGGTATTCCCCTTCCTTTGGGATCCGGTATCTATCACGTATCTGGGCACCCGGATACCTTCCAATCTAACTGACCTGTATTCCCTTAATTTCTTACCCACATTGACTGCGATTCAAACTGATCTTCTACGCTGGCACCGTGGCAATTTTTCCTGGTTCGGGAGGATTGCTATTCTAAAAATGAACGTGCTCCCCAGACTCCTTTACCTGCTACAGACTCTCCCGATAAAATTACCCCCCTCCTTTCACCTTTCCTTTAAACGCATCTGTAGAAATTTTATATGGGCCACCAAGGCTCCTAGGCTTAGTTGGCAAAGGTTAACGCTACCCAAATTACAAGGCGGGTTGGGTCTACCGGACCTACAGAAATATCAATGGGCCTGTCATATGTCCAGAATTGTTGACTGGCATGTACATACCAATTGCAAGGATTGGGTTCAACTCGAACGTTCCTTTTCTGACTTGCCTTTATCACACCTCCCGTGGCTGCATACCAAGCACATTCCTAAACAACTGACTCTCCACCCATTGATCGGTCCCACTCTTCTATACGCCCGCCTTGCAAATAACCAGTCAAAAATCCTACACGCCCCGGGTCCCATGACTCCATAGACTCATAACCCCGACTTTCCTGCGGGTCTTCCTCGACAAGACTCTTCACACCCAATCATTAATGATATTCCTAGGGCTCGACACTTTTTTAATAATGGTAAACTCTCAACGCACCAGTCTATATCACTCTCCTTGCCAGATTATCGTATTTCATTTTACAATTATTTACAACTCAGACACTTTTTTCTATCCGGTAAACCTACCACCCCCTGGCACCACGACTTCACACCATTCGAGTCCCTTTGTCTCCAACAAGAACCTCAAAAACACATTATCTTCGCGACTTACTCGTTCCTTTTCTGTACACACGATATTAAATCTGACAATTTAGTTCAAAAATGGGAATCTGACCTCGGGATAGACCTTACACCTCAAGACTGGGGCAAAATATTTACGCACATACACAAGGGCTCACTGAATGTTTCTATCCAAGAGAACCGTTTTAAATTATTCTCTAAATGGTACAGGACACCCATGCTCCTCCACAAATGTCATCAGAATGTTTCCCCCTTATGTTGGCGATGCGACACTGCCCCTGGCTCCCTTTTACACATATGGTGGGAATGCCCCCACATTCAGACCTTCTGGACAGAAATTCGCTCACTCATACACCAAATCACCACTTACGATATTCCGTTCACCCCTGCCCGCTTCCTGTTACACCACACACACTCTGCCGTTGGCACATACAAACGTTCCCTCTCCATTCACCTTCTTAATGCCGCTAATCAATGTATCCCGGCCCATTGGAAGAGTCCCACACCCCCTACTATTGCCGAATGGACCCGTAGGGTCGACAAAGTGGAGGAAATGGAATGCCTCATACATCAAGCCAAAGATACCCTCTTGCGTCATGAAAGTACTTGGGCATGTTGGAAACACTTCCGTTCCTCTTCTCCAAGTATCCTTCCTGTACACAGTCCACTACCTCCCTGAATGTTCAATGAATACTATCTTACTGCCGTTCTTGAACCGAAAAGGCTCCACTTTCCTATATACCATTACATCTATCTAAATCTTCCGCCCTCAAAGTAACATACGTTGTGAATAACGGCATCACATACCTTACATTTTTCTCCTTTGTTCCTGGTTCCTCCCCCATTCACAGCAAGTTCCCTATATAGGGGTGGATGGGGGAGGTTTGCTCTTCGATGCCCCGTGGTTTCATTTCCCTCCCTCCTTTCTCATTCCCTTTTACAGATTTTTTAAAAAAAGAGCAACACTGCTACGATTGTTGCGACGGTAAGACATACCTCTTACTCTCCTACCTACACACCGATATGATGTCACATTACCTGGACTGTACCTATTAACATCTCACAGCCAGATAGTACTTACACACAATCTCCCTTTCGATTATTGCAATGTTTCTTTGTTTGTTTGAATTGCACTTGATTAACATGCACACGGTACTGTTCCTCACTGTAATGTATCGGTTCAACATGTATTCCTCACCTTGCTGATTTATTTGTAATGTTTGAAAACGTTAATAAAATCTTTTAAAAAAAAAAAATATATACATTTAAGGCGCCTTTCATATGGGCACTGTCTGGTCTGTGCCAGCAGGGGATCCTTGAACACCCCCCCCCCCCCCCCCCTCTTGAATCGGACTAGAATGGAACATGTCACTTTCAGCTGCATTTAAAAAAACTATTTGTTTCAAGAGTGATTTATGGTGGATTGCTTTTTAGAGGGCATTTTACCAGCAGCTGGGAGGCATTATGTCATCTCCTCACCACCTGTTTTAACCCTGTTAATCCAACACGCAGGAAGACAGATGTTGGCTAAAGAGAGAGCAAAAGTAAAGTATCTAGAGAATACAGAAATCAGCTTCAAAGATCGTAGTATTTGGGTTTATGCTCTTTGGATTTACAACGTTGATGGTAGAGCGCCTCCAAGCATGGAAGTGTCCTACAGCTGACACAGAGAAGAATTAGAAGCAGCTTCTGGGCATCTTATTATGTCAAGTGTAAATATTTCTTGCAGCTGCTGAGCAGATTTTGCAGTTTGGGCGCTGACCGCCTCTCTGACTTGTCCTGATATGGATATCTGTGAAAGTGTTACATTGTTTTCTTGGGATTTCTTTACTCTCCATGTAGAGCTTAGTGAGTGGGTGTGAAAGCTGCTGCTGGGGAAATCATTTAGATTTAGCAGCACACCAGAGCAAAAGAAGGAAAATCATGTAAGGCTTAGTTAAAGGATATGTAAAGCCTAACAGTGAAATGTACATATTTGTTCTCTTTTGGTCTATTAAATATGCCATTAAAACCATGTTGTAATATCTGTTTAATAAGTTAAATAGAATACCTGCCAGAAATCTAGTGATCTGATGAACTCCTGTGCGCTCTGCCTGCGCTGCACCCAAGGAGCCAGAGGTGCTATGTACCACCTGCTATACAAGTTAACGGCTGTACCCTTGTAAGTGCTTTTACTTCTGTGCATGCACGTTTGTTCTGTCTCACTTATATGTATTTTTTTCTGTGTTATACTAATCTATATCAGGTTAGCTTTGGTATGCTGACATCTGATGGCAGGTTTGGGTCACTAGAACTGGTTTACTTATGTGATTAGGTATCACACTGTACTGCAAATTATCATATACGTAAAATTGCATTATTGGTTATAAAGCCACTTTTCTTCTTCCTAAAATCCCGTGTTATATTATAGTAATTGCCTCAGTGCAAGTTATTTATAAAAAAGAATGCCGCCTCATACCCAACTTCAGAGCACCCCTCGGTACTCACGTGACCGCCGCCACTGTCTTCCCTGATCTGACAGCTCAGTGGGTGGGGCTGAGAATACCCGACTGATGTCAGCCGGGGGGGGGGGGGGGGTGAGCTGCAGATGGTCACGTGAACGCCGAGCTGCACTCTGAAATTTGGTATGAAGTGGCATATTTTTGATAAATAACATGCACTGGGGCACATAATGTAATATATAACTGGGGATTATAGCAAGAAAACTATTTTTGCAGTAGGAGGGAAGCGATCAGCCATGACACAGCTGACAGGCAGGGAGAGAGAGAGCAAGGAGAGCTGCGGATGACGGAGACACATCAACTGACCACAGTGTCAGGGCTCAGCAGCCATGATAAACCAGGGGGGAGGACAGAATCGGACATGATCAGCCAGGTAGTTTAGGTTTTACAGGGGGCCGAATTACAAAGCACAAGCATTGTGCTGTATAACATGCTTTAAGGGAACAGGATCCATTTTTTTTCACTTCATACCTAATTTCAGAGTGCAGCTCGGCGTTCACGCGACCATCAGTGTTGAGCAGTGTGAACAGCAGCAAGATAACTATTCATTCACTGCTTTACCAGCACCATGTATATTTCAGCTTGGATTTTAGCAAAAGGGTCGCATTAAGGCTGTCTTTAGTTTGACTGTGGCAGTTTGTCAGGGACGTGCCAGTGCTGACCGGGGGCACACGCGTGCGCGCATGCGGGCATCACCCCAAGTTGTGCAGCAGTATTTGTCCACCAGTATGCACCTGCAGGCTCTCCGTGTGCGCGACGGGTGCATGTGTGTGCGCAGCGGGCGCGTGTGCGTTAGCACGCGCTCGTGTGCATTGGCGCGTGCGCATTGGCGCAAGTGCGTGCGCACTGGCATGCAATAGCGATGTTGGTGCCGAGTAACCTTTAAAAGTTCCTCAGTGACACTTGTGCGGTGCTGTTTTGTCTGCAGCTCTGTACTTAAACTACCTGAACCCGTTTGCTCTGAACCCGTTGCTGTTTGTTACCCACCCGGCTCCGTCTGACTACTCTGCCTTCTCCAATCCGACCTGGCCTGCCTGACTCTGCCTATCTCTGCTGTAACCGTTGCCGACTCCTGCCTGCCTTGCTGACTCTGCTGTTGCCTGCTGCTCTCACCTGCCTGATCTCCTGCTGACCCGGACTGTCTGACCTTGTCATTGCCTGCTGTACCACCTGTCTGACTTGCCTGCTGCCTTGTGTTGCTGTGTTCCGGCCTTCTCATCCAGCTCCAGCAGTCGCTGTTTCTGCACCTCCTGCCGCTCAGCTACCGGTTGCTCCTGCCTGCTGTCATCTGCAGTCCAGCTACCTCTAGAGGACCTACTCGCTGTTCCTGTGTTGACCACTGCAACCATCAAGGCACTCCTACCCACTGTGCTCACGAGACCACTGTTCCCACTCTAGTGGCTCTTGAACCAGCGTTGTATGAGAGGTCTTCTCCTACAAGTGGGGCTCTACTACCAGGTACCTAACACAGTTACTTGGATACCATAATGTGCCATAGTAAAAAATGATAAATATATTGCAGTCTATTACCAGTTGCTACAAATCTGATTGTGGCTCTATGAACAAGGTTCTGGTTTTGTCAGTAAAATACTGATTGTGTGTCTGTGAATATGTTTCTGCCTGTGTCATTATGGTACATATGTTGTCCATGTGGACAGATTTCTGATTGTGATCACATTCATTTGGTTTTGATGATGTTGTTCAATAATTGTTTTATTATTGTACGTCTTCGTAAATGAGTTTTGGTGGTTGGTGTAAAACCTCGTACACATCACTAGTTTTTTAACAATGTGACACTAGTACAGAGATCTCCCCTGCTGAGCTATTGTGTTCTGCATGGGGACACCCCCCCCCCCCCACCAGAACACTCCGGTCAAGCACCATCTTTCACAGTGTCCATGTGTACATCAACATCTGTACCAGTATCCCATCAACATCTGTCAGTGTACCTGTGCACATCAACATCTGCAATAGTTTCCCAGTTGAACATCTGCAATAGTTTCCCATTGCAACATCAACATCTGTCAGTATACCAGTGCCCTATTATCATCCTCATATGTCCCAGTGTACCAATGCCCAAAAACATTTGTCAGTGTCCCATCAACATCTGTCAAAGTGTACAAAAACATCTGTCACAGTGTACCACTGTCCCATCAACATCAGTCACACTGTACCAGTGCACATCAACATCTGTCAGTGTCCCATTGCACCATCAACATCTGTCAGTGTCCTCAGTGGACCATCAACATCTCTCACAGTGTGCACAAAAAAGTCTTCCAGTGTACCAGTGTCCCATCAACATCTGTTACAGTGCACCAGTGCCCAAAAACATCTCACAATGTACCAGTGCCACATCAACTTCTGTCATAATGTACCAGTGCAATACAACATTTGTCACAGTGTCCCCATCATCATCTGTAATAGTGTCTTATTGCAACATCAACATCTGTCAGTGTCCCAATGGACCATTAACATCTGTTGGTGTTCCTAGTGGACCTTTAACATTTGGTGTCCCCAATGGACCATCAACATTTGCCACAATGTCCCAGGCCAGGTACTAGTAGTGGGGTGTCATGTCCTCACAAAGATTTGGCAATGGCGATACCCACATGTGGTATCGCCATACTTCGGAAGATTAGCAGAATGTTTTCTGAGGTTTAATACTAAGTATGCCTGTGCTGTGTGTTAGAAATATCTTAGCAATTGACAACTTTGTGTAAAAAAAATACCTTTCCACATTTCCCAAAAGCTTGTGGCAAAAAACATTATGCCTCATAGAAAATACGTTGGGGTGTTTTGCTTTGCAAAATGTGGTCGTTTTTTTAGTGTCTCCACTGTCTGGGTGCTCGAGGGTCTCCAAAAATGCAAAGGCAGTCAGAAAATTAGATGTGTAATGTATGCCACTATAACACATGAAGGTACTCCTTGGATATTGGCCTCTCTATGTGGCTAGGCTGTGAAAAAGTCTCACACATGTGGTATCGCCATACAAAGGAGGCATAGCAGAATGTATTTTAGGGTGTATTTCTTAGTATGTCCATGCCATGTGTTGGAAATAGCTTAAAAATGTACAACTTTGTGTAAATAGAAAAAAAAAAAAAACATTTTAATTTTCTTTCCACATTTTCCAAAAACTTGTGGCAAAAAAAAAAGACATGTTCAAAAGACTCATTATGCCTCAAAAAATACATTAGGGTGTTTACTTTTAAAAATGTGGTCATTTTGTGGGTGTTTCCATTGTCTTGATGCTCTAGGGCCTCCAAAAGTGTGGTAGGTAGTCTGGAAATTAGATGTGTAATTTATGCATAATTTATGCTCCTTGAAAGCTCAAAGGTGCTTCTTGTATTTTGGGTATCTCTATGTGGCCAGTGAAAAAAATCACACATTTGATAGCCCTTTACTTGGGAGAAGTAGCAGAATGTGTTTTGGGTGTAATTGCAAGTATGTCTATGCCATGTGTGAGAAATAAATTGTGAGAATTGTGGGAAAAAAATTCACCATGCCTCTTACTAAATCTCTTGGTATGTCTACTTTTTCAAAAAGGGGGTCATTTGGGGAGTAGTGGTACTGTCCTGGCATTTTAGGGCCACAGGAAATGAGATAGGATGTCAGTACATCAGGATTGATCAATTTTCAGATATACTGTATATATCATAGTTTGTAGACTCTATAACTTTCCTGCAGACTAAATAATATACACTGATTTGGAGTATTTTACCAAAGAAATGTAGCAAATTAAATATTGGTCTAAATTTATGAAGAATGATTATTTATTTGCAAAATTTTATAACCATAAATGAAGAAAAACATATTTTTTTTCATTTATATATCAAAAAGTACCTTTTTTTTAACCGATTCCTGACCGGCGCACGACGATATACAGTCGGCAGAATGGCACGGACAGGCAGGAGGGCGTATATAAGTCCCTCCTTAATGCCGTCCGTGCCATCGGGAGCGCGCCTGTTAGGACCCCCGTGAGGCCGGTCGCGGGTCCATGTTGATGGGGACAAGGGCCTCATCCCCAATTGATAGATCAAACAGCATTAGATGTCGGCGAACAAACCGATGGAAGACAACCAATGATGGTAAGAGGTCACCTTGGCAAGAGGTGACACTGACCCGATGGAAAGACCCAAAAACAACTTTCATCCACAGCCATGGAAGATGGGGAAAAAATAGAGGCTCCAATGGTGCAGGTCACAACATGAGGGTTTTAATTGATAAAAACCAGCATACAAAAATAAAAGTGATCACAATACGAAATAAAAACGCAATATGGGGAATGGTGTACCCTCGTTCGACGCGTTTCGTCCAAATAGGACTTTTCAATGGGGGCATCAAATGAAGATGCGAACACCATTTTAAAGTCTATGAGACACGAACACTTGAAAAATCAAAAGTGCTAATTTTAAGGGTTAATATGCAAGTTATTGTCCTAAAAAAGTGTTTGGGGACCTGGGTCCTGCCCCAGGGGACATGTATCAATGCAAAAAAAAAGTTTTAAAAACAGCCGTTTTTTCGGGAGCCATAAAAGTGAAATGTTGGGGAGGTGTCTATAGTATGCCTGCAAAGTGATGCATTTTTCCAGTGTTTAGAACTGTCTCTGCACAAAATGACATTCTAAAGGAAAAAAAGTACCGTATTTATCGGCGTATAACATGCACTTTTCCCCCTTAAAATCGAGGGAAATCGGGGAAAAGTCGTGGGTGCGTGTTATACGCCGATACCTGCGAGCGGGCGCCGAAAAAAATAGCGAGTGCCGCCGAAAAAGACTGAAGTGCCGCGAACGAAAGAAAACTGAGGGGCCTTGGGAAAGGCCGAGCAGACTGTTCGGCTCTGCTCGTTAGTCCCGCCTCCCTGCGCTCGCTCCCGAAACAGCAGGGAGGCGGGACCGCCACAGGAGCCGAACAGTCGGCTCGGTCTTTTCCATTCGGTCTTTTTCGGCGGCGGCGGGAAATTTAAACGCAATGATGCAAATTACGCTGGCAAGACTGCAAATGACACTGGGAAAGCCTGCCTGAGGGTCTCCCCACAACCCTTGCCTGGTAAATAAAAAGTGTTTGGGGGACCTGGATCCTGCCCCAGGAGACGTATCAATGCAAAAAGACAGTTTTAAAAAACGGCCGTTTTTTCGGGGAGCAGTGATTTTATAATGCTTAAAGTGAAACAATAAAAGTGGGGGGCTTATCAGAATCTTCAAGCCCGTTTAACAAGGGTTGATGGGGACCCCCAGATCCCCCCCCCTGTTTGAAATGGTAACAGGTACATTGTACCCATACCATTTCACAAACAAAGTGTCAAAATGTTAAAAAAACACAGAAAAAGACACACTTTGGGACAAGTCCTTTATTAAAAAATAAAAAAATTAAAATGTCCCACGAAGTCCATTCATCTTCTTCTCTCGCTCCGCCGACGGACCGAAAAATAAAAATAAAAAAACGCGCAGGCCGCTACTGTTCTGCCTCCATGGGAGGCTCTCATCGTCTGACGTGTCCTCGTAGGTGACAGTTCTTATATAACTGAGGGCGGGGCCACATGGTGACATACCCGGGTGACCCCGACCCCTCTGATGCACAGGGACTTCCCAATGGCTTCCCTGTGCCTTCAGAGGGGTGCGGGACCAAACTCTCTTATGCCAGACCTCTCTCTTCTGTCCCCTGACACCACAGGCCCACAAACTACAAACACTGCACCTAGTTCAGTGGACAATGGCGTAACCCCCAAGTCAGACTACCCAGCTCATGAACTACCTACATATACTGAGCCTTGGGTATGTGTGTGTGTGCCCATAGGGCACCAGTAACTTCAGTCCCCTGGAAAAGAAGGCCTTGAATCTTCAGCTAGCCACTTTAGTTGGTGCACTTAGATGTTCTGCTTGGTAAAGTACAATTGCAGTATACTGGCAGTATCTGGGTAACAAATCGGACACTGACTACTCAACAGGGGGTTAAGTTTGACCCAGGTCCTGGCAAGTTTGGGCAAGATGGGTAACGTTGTCTGCATGCAGTGTCTCTGTTTCCCAGCAAATGGTTAAGTGCCCGCTCACCAATAATGTGGTCAAGCCCTAAGCAAAATGTCCTGGAGCAGGCAGGCTCTTCAGTTAACCCAACTGGCTACCTCACAACTGGAACACTTCATTCTGCCCGTACAGGTGCCTCTGGAGATGCGCCTGAGATCCCCCCTCAGGCAGGATGTCCCAGACTGGCCTTGGATGCTTGGAATGAACTGCATGCTGACCCAGGAGGCAACACCTCTCCCCTAGGTTCGGTCTTCTCCTTTGCCTTGTGGTGTCTCCCCAGCTCCCATCCCCTGGAGTCCTTTTTCCCGTTTTTCCAAAAGCATGCTGGGATCTGCAGTCCTGACCAGCATAGAAGGCTATGGGGCCGTTTGTGTTAAGGACTACATGTCGCACAATTCTTTGCTTTAGTCCTGCTGGCTGGTAATTGGCTCCTCTCCTGCCAATAGAAAATAATGGGAGGGAAGGGGAGGGAGCACAGCAGGCAGCCGTATACACACATATACATTTTTTTTTTTCTGCTGTAAATCTATTACTGTTTTTAACTCTATCACTTTTCATGGCAGCTTCTCCATGTATTTTAGCATAGTTAATCTTTCAGTGATTTAACAAGCTAAACAATATCCAACATAAACATGAAACAACCCCATTATGTCATAACATTCACACTTGTTCCAGATCATAAAATATTTTTTAGCTTTGTAAACACCCGAGAGGTTTAAATAGGAAGAATTCATGTGATTCTTTGACCTGACGCCACAAGCACTTTCTGCATAAAGCTTAAAAAAAAATTATATATATATATATATATATATATATATATATATATATATATATATATACACACACACACACATATATACAGTATCTCACAAAAGTGAGTACACCCCTCACATTTTTGTAAAACTTTTCTTTTCTTCTCTTTTCATGTGACAACACTGAAGAGATGAAACTTTGCTACAATGTAAAGTAGGGATTTTACAGCTTGTATAACAGTGTAAATTTGCTGTCCCCTCAAAATAACTCAACACACAGCCATTAATGTCTAAACCTCTGGCAACAAAAGTGAGTACACCCCTAAGTGAAAATGTCCAAATTGGGCTCAATTAGCCATTTTCCCTCCCCCGGTGTCATGTGACTTGTTAGTGTTACAAGATCTCAGGTGTGAATGGGGAGCAGGTGTGAAAAATTTGGTATTATCGCTCTCTCTCTCTCATACTGATCACTGGAAGTTCAACATGGCATCTCATGGCAAAGAACTCTCTGAGGAACTGAAAAAAAGAATTATCGCTCTACATAAAGATGGCCTAGGCTATAAGAAGATTGCCAGGACCCTGAAACTGAGTTTCAGCACGGTGGCCAAGACCATATAGCGATTTAACAGGACAGGTTCCACAAAGAAGTTGAGTGCACGTGCTCAGTGTCATATCCAGAGGTTGTCTTTGGAAAATAGACGTATGAGTGCTGCCAGCATTGCTGCAGAGGTTGAAGGGGTGGGGGGGTCAGCCTGTCAGTGCTCAGACCCTACGCCGCACACTGCATCAAATTGGTCTACATGGCTGTCATCCCAGAAGGAAGCCTCTTCTAAAGATGATGCACATGAAAGCCCGCAAACAGTTTGCTGAAGACAAGCAGACTAAGGACATGGATTTTATAAACAAAAGAAGAATTGCGCTAGGTGTGTATAAGTAAATATGAAAATAAATTGTGAAAAAAATACTGTGATGGTTATCCTGCTGCTGGACACAAATAACCCTGATATAGGGCACAAAGTAGAATATATAAAAGGGAGAAAGTGCAGCGCTGGATAATAATTGTGCACTAATTACTGACAAATGTTATAGTGCTGTCAGAAAATAATATAAACAAGAGCGGTGTGAACCACATATGTGTAAAATACATATACTATAGATTGGTTCAAATAAATGATGCATAAATAAATATTAAACCAAAATACTGAATTAAGCAATGTGAACCATGTGCAATGAATATTCAGAATATTCAAACTGAAAAAAGTTCATAAAGTAAAGTCCAAAGAAAGCCTTGTGTAGAGACTTTTCTTGTGAGAAAAACATCCAAAGAGTGCTGCAACAAATGCTTTGTCTTATTTTTTGGTGACGGGTAGCACAAGAGGTGCTACCTGTCACCACAAAATAAGACAAAGGGGAAGGCTTACCAGAAAGCCAGCGACTGCCCTTATTCAGGGGGGTCAAACTAAGCAATATCGATTGGGCATGTCGGTGATATCAAACAGCACCAAGGCTGTTCTTCTAAGCTTAGTTTGACCCACCCCTAATGGTTTGGCTCAACCCGCTTGACACAGCTGTGTAACAGTTTTGGTGTGAAACCCAATAATAAAAGGACAAATGAATAATCACAGATTACATGCACTTTACCTGTGTTGTCACCTGGGTATATACTGCTACACCTGGCTGGAGAATGAACAAGCCTCACAACAGATTGTATTAAACCAAAATATAAGTTTACTGGAACAGGTTCAAACATTAAACACAAGAACCGTAATTGGCATACAAGTCTGACATAGTACATGGCTATCACACCAGGGTTACCTGAACGACCCCTACAGGCATGTCTCCAAGTGGGACTAATGCTCAGGCAATAAGATCTCAGCACTGGGCACCTTCCCACTTCCAGCAACAGCCGTGTGGATACTATAAGATCTGTAATATTCTACACAGTATTTAACAAGATGATATAATGCAGTATAATTACTCAAAGCTCCCCCTGCAGTTCCTAGTGTGTAGTAGAAACACTGTAAGGCCTTACAGTAAATAATATAGTCTCTTGTCTTCTTTTCTTCAGCTAGCCATTATACTGCAGTATTTATATTCCACAGGATTTCCAAACAGTAATGTAGTGTAGAATTGTGTATTTTCACACATGGTATATATTATTAAACCATTGACAGCCAGGTTCTCAAAAGAAATACAAAAAAAAGTAATTTTTATGTATTAAAACTAGTTAAAATATACCCACATTGTCCCAAAGCAACATAAAACTCCCCCTTTTTGTTATTCAGTGCACTACCAATTCAAATTAGACCCTTTATATAGTTCTGTTTACAGGTAGCTACCCACATTAATTTGGATGCAAGTCCACCAATACTGACTATTTTTGCAGCATGTACTTCAAACTGTACACACACTGGATACGCATATGCAAGGATGAAGCTGTGTGCCACTATTGGGTTAATGGCCTTGGCAAAAAAATAAAATAAAAAATCCGACATTGCACCAGCAACTTAAGCTTTTCCAAGGGGTCCCCTTGAACAAAGTTTTCCTGGGATATGGAAATGCAATTTTACGCTCTCTTCACTCGCCATGGGGTTTATTTACTAAAACTGGAGAGTGCAAAATCTGGTCTAGGTTTGCATGGTAGCCAATCAGCTACCATGTTCCGCTTGTTCAATTAAGTTTTGACAAAAAATAAATAAATACATGGAAGCTGATTTCTTTGCAGAGCTGCACCAGATTTGCACTCTCCAGTTTTAGTAAATAACCCAGATGTCAGAAAATGAATCATTTTACACACCCTTCACACATACGTATATGTTAAGAAGAAGACAGTGAAATCTGTGGGCAACACTTCCATGTTATAATAACTCAGCAACAGTTGACATGAATCACTTGCCAAGCTTACACTCACTTCCAGTTATATTATGTAATAATAGTTCTATTATGTAATAATTTTTGCATGGACCATTTACCAAGTAGTCACACTGTGAACATTGTAGCCGAGCCAGCTTCTAAATATAGGTGGACAGAAGGTACACTGAGAAAGAAAAGCTTGGCAGAAATATTACATAGCCAAAGTCTATAAAGTTTCAAGTCAGCCTAAACATTAGCCAGAGATAAGGGAGCTCTTTCAGCAATAGGGCTGGAGAAAATAATACCGTATAATGATTAGATTCTAATCAGTATTGGGTGGACACTGTTATAGGGTTTGGCCTCGCTACAAGATATCGGGGTTCATTTATTTGCTAATGAAATACAGACTGTTCACTTAGTAGACTGAATGTTCACTTCTCAAAGTGTATGCTCATGGAGCTTAGAAACTAGAATAAAGCTGTGCTTACTTCAACGGACCAATCATGTGTAATAACAAATCCTGTTTTTCCCAAATATAATTGGGTATACAAAGTGGAAACAGCTTCACCATATTTACTATCATTCACAATGTGAAATAAACATAGACTTTTCAAAGTGAAAATTCACTGAACAGCTCCTTTATTCAGTTAGTAGCCTGGGCTGGTGACATCACTTCCCCTCGGCGCAGGAAGGACTCCCTCCCTCCCTCCTGTCAGTCATCTGGGACACGTGACAGGTCTCAGATGACTGCGCGGCCAATCACGGCGTGCGGCACCGCTCGCGCATGCGCTAAGGGTTCTCGGCTGTGAAGTCACAGCCGGGTGCCCACAGTAAGAATGCCAGCGCCGCCGAGCGGAGGGAGGAACGAGCGGGGCTTCGTTCCCCTGCATCGCTGGACCCTGGGACAGGTAAGTGTCCAATTATTAAAAGTCAGCAGCTGCAGGATTTGTAGCTGCTGACTTTTATTTTTTATCTTTTTAAGGGGAACTCCTCTTTAAAAATGGGCAAGTCTGTAACTTAGGAGGCAGAGAAGGTATACACTGGAAAATAAAAACTAGCACCGAGTCATATTGACACAATGTTGATCCACCCCGGTTCACACTGAAGAGATGCGGGAAATGCACACGATTTGCTGCGTTTCCCCACATCACACTGCTTAGCAACCGCACCGCGTCCATGTGATCTGCTGTGGGTATCAATGTTAGATTAACGACAGCCTAAAACAGATTGCAAAATGCACTGCAATTGACAGAATTGCATTGCGTAGGTGTGAACACCCATGCAATGCAAATCAGGTGCGGAAAAAAAAGGGTCTGTTCTGGATCACACTGATGCGATGTGGGAAACGCACAAGATTAGCAGAATTTCTCCACATCGCACTGCATAGAAATCACATGGCATCCATATGATCTGCTGGTGTCAATGTTAGATTAACATCTTTGTGAAACAGATCGCATAACCCAGTGCGATTGCTAGAATCGCATCACATGGGTGTGAACACCCATGTGATGCAATTTAGGTGCAAAATTTAGGGGAAAAAAGGGTCCTGCACCATTTTGGTGCAGATGCAATGCGGTTTGAGCCATACAAAATGTAGGCTTGTGGGCTTTTCCAACAAGTTCCCAGACTGAGGCTGCATTTGATTGGGCACAGTGGGAGCATTTGATGGGGCACAGTGAGGCTACGTTTGATGGGGTACAGTGAGGCTGCATTTGATGGGGCACAGTGAGGCTGCATTTGATGGGGCACAGTGAGGCTGCATTTTATGGGGCAGGGTGAGGCTGCATTTTATGGGGCACAGTGAGGCTGCATTTGATGGGGCACAGTGAGGCTGCATTTGATGGGGCACAGTGAGGCTGCATTTGATGGGGCACAGTGAGGCTGCATTTGTTGAGCATAGTGAGGCTGCATTTGATAGGGCACAGTGAGGCTGCATTTGATGGGGCACAGTGAGGCTGCATTTGTTGAGCACAGAGAGGCTGCATTTGATGGGGCACAGTGAGGCTGCATTTGATGGGCACAGTGAGGCTGCATTTGATGGGCACAGTGAGGCTGCAATTGATGGGGCACAGTGAGGCTGCATTTGATGGGTACAGTGGCTGCATTTGATGGGCACAGTGGCTGCATATGATGTCACAGTGGCTGCATATGATGGGCACAGTGGCTGCATTTGATGGGGCACAGTGAGGCTGCATTTGATGGGGCACAGTGAGGCTGCATTTGATAGGGCACAGTGAGGTTGCATTTGATGGGCACAGTGGCTGCATTTGATGGGCACAGTGGCTGCATATGATGTCACAGTGGCTGCATATGATGGGCACAGTGGCTACATAAGATGGGCACAGTAGCTGTATTTGATGGGGCACAGTGGCAGCATTTGATGGCACAGTGGGAGCATTTGATATGGCACAGTGGCTGCGTTTGATGGCACAGTGGCGGCAATTGATGGGCACAGTGGCGGCAATTGATGGGCACAGTGGCTGCGTTTGATGGCACAGGGGCTGCGTTTGATGGCTAAGTGGCTGCGTTTGATGGTACAGTGGCAGCAATTGATGGGCACAGTGGCTTTGTTTGATGTCACACTGGCTGCGTTTGATGGTACAGTGGCAGCAATTGATGGGCACAGTGGCTTCGTTTGATGTCACACTGGCTACGATTGATGGTACAGTGAGGCTGCAATTCATGGTGTTTTTTCTCCGAATTTTTCAGTTTGTTTGCTCCCCCCCAAAAATTTTGAGCACCAGCCGCCACTGCTGCTTGGCATGTTTATCTTCTACTGACAATTTGCAAAGCTACTAAGTTATTTTACATTTACAGTATTTTTGTTTTGTTGTACTATTTTATGAGGTACAAGTTTAATTTAGAAAGGCAAATGCCACATAATTGTGGAATCATTCAGAGGAATTTAAATTAGTTCTAATTACAATTTTCTGGCAGTAATTCCC
This sequence comes from Lithobates sylvaticus, assembly GCA_028564925.1. NCBI lineage: Eukaryota > Metazoa > Chordata > Amphibia > Anura > Ranidae > Lithobates > Lithobates sylvaticus. The sequence goes on from CM053036.1 coordinate 109,048,009, forward strand.
TTAAGAATTACCTGTGCCTAATTTAGGCAAGTGTCTGTAACATTACTGATACATGTGGCAAATTCAAGAAGTTCTTACTACTGCCACTTTAAGAACCTGTTGCTATAACAGCGACAGATTGTTAAAGAATAACTGCCAGTTTTCAGATTAAGAAATTAGTAATAGACTTGTACTATGCCGAAAAATTAGTTTCTTTTCGTTTTTGTTTCATTCGTTTTTTTCATTTATCGGATCATTCGTTATGATCGGCATTCATTACTTCGGATCATTTGTAACTTCGGATGCATTCGTATTTGTTTCATTCCATTCTTTTAGATGCAGCATGCATTAATGATTTTTGTTGTTTTATTTGTTATTTTCCAGTTTCCGAGTCGCTGTGCGGCACTGGGATTAATTTTGTAGGCCTTAGACAGCTACTAGTACATGTATTTAAAGAACAAAAATGCATTCATTATTTCCTCATATTCAGTTATAACGAATAGTCGGAAAGAACGAAAATACTAAAAACTAAATTATCCAAATGTAATTGATTCGTTAAACTCATAGGTTGAATCCGAAAACGAATTAGTAACGAAACTAATAGCACATGTCTAACTATTAATATTTAAGACCAACTCCGAGCTGGCGTACATCTGTACCCCAGTACTCAGAGTGGGGCATGTCTGTGCTGGGGAGATGTAATGTACGGTATCCATGGCCCTATTGACCTGTTGGCTGGGAGATTCCCCAGGTGAAACTTAAATGCAAACAAAGGGGTGGGGATACAGATGATGTCATTACCCAAATATAGCAATGCCCATAACTGGGAAATGACTTGTCACTGGGTGGCCAGAGCCTGATGGGGAACTGGGTGGATTTAAAAGCCACTATTGGACAGAATAGTAGCTATGGATCCACCCACTGCTGTGTGTTGTGAATCAAAAGCAAAGCAGACATGATGGGGAACTAGTCTCTCGGTCCCCCATCAGGCTTCGCAAACCCCTTTTACAAAACTCCTCAGTCATGTATTCGTCGCTATGATGGGTGCAGTGGCCAGCGAAGGAGGGTGGGAGTGCACCTTTGTACAGACACAGACAGATTCATGGTCTGGTCTATAAAAGGTTAATAAATTGGGTGCACCCTGACAAAATTCTAAAGGTAGCCTATGACGCCATTGAAAAATTCCCCAGATTATTTTTCTACATGAAATGAAAATTTAGCTAAAGACTTCTCTTTCTTATAAAAAAGTATTTTATCAAAGTTGGGGGGAGAAAAACTCACTATTTGCACTTTATTCTGTTATTGCTCAGATAATATGGATGATCAAAGAAAGATATGTTTTGTATGTACTACCTTTTTATTTTCATACTGCGATGCTTGTATGTATTATATGAGCAATTTATTAATAAACAAGTTTTGATTAAAAAAAGTTGGGGAGAGAACCAGTACAGCACAGAATCTATCTAGCATCACTGGGCAGATCTTGTACGCTATAAAAATACAGTATAATTCTTTCTCTTCAAGCCCTTAAAGTGGATGTAAACCCTCACATATACCCAGTGAAGTGAACAGCCTCAGATGATACACAGAGATTAAACAAATCTCCCTACATAAGTTTTACATGCATATCGTCTGTCTTCAGCTTTATATATTCTTTAGAAAATGCAGATTGTGTTACAGATTTTCTCTTCCTGTTCAGCACTGAGTGAGAAGTCTGGGCACACAGCCAAGACAGCTGATTGGAGGAAACATAACACACCCCCACTCCACATAGGCAGAGACTTGCAAAGCTGTTTTGTGAATAGTTCAGTTCTCTGCTAATCTATTTATAGCAACCTCCCAGGACACAAATTTCAGGCTGGTTTTATCTCATGTGTCAGAGAACTTGTCAGAAGTTATCATGCCCATAACAGAAGAAAGGAGCAGGAGAAAGATCCATGGGACTCAATCCATGCTTTGAAGAGAGATAAGAAAACACTGCAGATATATGTGCCCAGCTCAAATTTCATGAATCTGGTTTACATCCACTTTAACACCACTAAAAATGGTTCTTGCTTAAAGTGATTGTAAAGGTAATTTTTTTTTTTTAAATAACAAACATATCATACTTACCTCCACTGTGCAGCTCGTTTTGCACAGAATGGCCCCGAACCTGCTCTTCTATGGGTCCCCTGGCGGCCCTTGCGGCTCCTCCCCACATCTGATATCCCCCTTGGAGAAGCGCTTCCATGAGGGTGTTGCCTTGCAGGCGTGCTCCCGGGTCCAGCATTCGGCCTCCATAGAGGCCGAATACAGGACTTGGCCCCACCCCCGACGCTCGCGTCATTGGATTTGATTGACAGCAGCAGGAGCCAATGGCTGCGCTGCTATCAATCTATCTAATCAAGAGCCGAGAACCTCGGGCAGGGAGAGAGCGCTTCCCTGCCGGGTCAAGTTCGAGGGTTTAGGTAAGTAAAACAGGGGGGATTTGGGCCCGGTCAGACATGTTTACAACCCCTTTAACTCAGTAGAACCTCACTGCCAACAAGGAGTTAACAATATTTTAACATGCTATAACATGTATGTGGTAAACTCAGCTGATCTATAAACTAAAAAGTTTTAATGAATTAAAAAAAAATTGTGATTGTAAAAATAAGTGTATATATAATATATTTATTATGCTTTCCTGAATTGATACATTGGTCAAACGTAACCCAACTGGTGACAGACTCACAGTCTATCTGAACCCCTAATGAATGATCTCTCAATAGACATCACAGAAGACTGCTTTCATATTCAGGATTCTATTTTTGTTGAACTTCCTGAGAGAACCACTGTTAGTTTTCAGTGTCGTCTTTTTAAGCCAGCGCTATGCTAACATCTTGTCATGATACAGATTTCATTTGGCAATGGCTTACTTGGAAGAGAACACGCTTTGCTCCTCTGATATCTGGATTTTATTCTGCACAACGTGGGGTTGTTTGCTGTGTATACTGGCAGCGACTCTTAATCACCCAGGCGTATAACTCATTTGAACAGCTGTAAATGTAACCCTAAGGCCATGATGGAATCATACAGAGAGGAGGGGGTTGTATTCCGCATCCTGCACTGGTCAGAACACATAATAGTCTGCCTGAGTATACAGAAGCTTGGATATAGGAAGCCCTGTATAATAATATTAATGTATATGTAAACTTAATAAGTAAAATATCACATTAGCTTTAACAGGCCAATATAATTTCAATAGTAATCCTGCTATTAGGGCCCTTATTCGGTGACAACTCTCTAGCCCTACTTCCTGGTTGTGCTTCTGCATTGCAACTATCACATGGTCTTTTGATGCAGACTACAAATGGCCACTTTAACACACTTTACACAAACATGGCTGACTATTGTCACCAACAAGATACCCACCCTGAGAAATGCTGAAGTGCATGCATGTAAACAGGATGTGCCTGTAAAAGACTGCAGGAGAGATCAGCAGCATTGAAGTACAACACAGAATGAAAACAGTATTTCTTTATCGTTCATTGAGGGACACAGAAATTCTTTGAATTCATAGGCCAGCCATTCCTCTAGAGTTCCTCCAGAGGTTGCTAGTGGTTCCTCAAAGTGTGATTGCGCTCCCATCTTACAGTACCTGCATAGTTCCAAGGCAAAAACCAGCACTTAAACACAATGAGGTTTTCTTGTAGTTTGTAAAGGTGCATACCTCCCAACTGTCCCTGATTTCCACGGACTGTCCCTGATTTGGAGAAATGTCCCTCTTTCCTCCTCATTTGTCCCTCATTTTGGTCTTATCTATATAGTTGTATATAAAATTCACTTTTTATCTTTCAAAAAGTGTTTCCCAGTGCTAAAACTTTTATCCACATTCTCAATTTTAAGCCAATATAAACGAATAGTAGTGGTAAAAAAGAAAAAGCACTTGTGGGTTTAATTAACCTTTTTTTTTATTATTTCCCCTTTAAGGGGTCTGGCAGGGGGTGTGTCCTATGTCTACATACGTTTGCTAGTAGGTGTCCCTCATTCCCATCTCAAAATGTTGGGAGGTATGAAGGTGGCATTCTGAACACCATTGTAAAGTGGCATTCTTCCCACTGACCACCAATGTAAGAAGCATTTCCCCCCCTGCCCCTTTATGAATTTATTTTTGCAAGCAATATCCAAGACCAGAAAATTATTTTAGGACTTCCTAAAAACATAGATTTGCCCTTGGGACTTTGAATGAGGTGTGACAAACTAAATAAATGAATAGTATATACATTTATTGAAAAGTACAATATTCATAAATTAACATAAAAGACAGATAACATATTATCAAGCAGATTTGTAATAGTAAACATGATCTTTCCGTATCAGTATGCAATATTTAAAGAATAAGAAACAAGTCAGTCTGTAATTTGTTCAACAAATGCATCTTCTGCTCCCGCCAAGTTTTCGTGAATCAGCGTTCACTTCATCAGGGGTTAATGCATGCATACATAGTAAATCTGCAAAAACTATTAAAAGCACATGATCACATCCCAATGGTAACCACCAGGGATGTTTGCCCCGGGAGCTGTGGGCCTAGGATCAGTGAGGACCCAAGAGAACAAACAGGGCAAGATGTAGTTGCTGGTGACAGGGGCAATAAATCCCATCCAATATATCCTCCATCATAGTAACATGGTGGAGCATGAGTGCAGCAGACAAGCTGGTTGTGGGACCAAGGGCCAAAGAATCATATTTACCTAGGTCGGGGGCATGCCGTGTCCTATGAACATGGCGCAACCGTGATCACTGCACTGCGTGCCCCGGGGGGGCACACGATATCACTGACACTGGGGAAATGTCATGTGACACAGCCCCAGAGCGAGAGGGGATCCCGCCCATCGTCATTTTACTATACAGCAGGCGAGAGGTAGGTAAACTAACACTGCTAAAAAAAAGTGCCTTTTGTTTAGTTTTATTATTTGTTTGATTGTCTAAGGATTGCAAAAAAAAAAAAATCATTGTTGCAGGACAATATTTGCGAAAAACAATATATGTATTACGTTGTTATCTTAACCACTTCAGCCCCGGAAGATTTTCCAACTTAATGACCAGGCCATTTTTTGCGATACGGCACTGCGTCACTTTAACTAACAATTGTGCAGTCATGCGACATTGTACCCAAACAAAATTGACGTCTTTTTTTTTCCCCACAAGTAGAGCATTCTTTTGATGGCATTTGATCACCTTTGTTTTTGATCACCCCTTTTTTTTTGCGCTATATACAAAAAAAGAGCGACAATTTTGAGAAAAAAAACAATCATTTTTACTTTTTGTTATAATAACTATCCCAAATTTTTGAGGAAAGAAAACAAATTTCTTCATCAGTTTAGGCCGATATATATTTTTCTACATATTTTTGATTTAAAAAATTGCAATAAGCGTATATTGATTGGTTTGCACAAAAGTTATAGCGTCTACAAAATAGAGGATAGATTTATGGCATTTTTATGGCCTTGGTATTAATAATATATTTTTTACTAGTAATGGCAGTGATGTGTGATTTTTAGCAGGACTGCGACATTGCGGCGGAAAGATCGGACACTTTTGACACTTTTTTGGGACCATTGACATTTATACAGCGATCAGTGCTATAAAAATGCACTGATTACTGAGTAAATGTCACTGGCAGGGAAGGGGTTAACACTAGGGGGCGATAAAGGGGTTAAATGTGTTTCCTCATGTGTGTTTCTAACTGTGTGGGGATGGGACTGACTGGAGGAGGAGATATATTGCTGTTCCTAATTACTAGGAACAGATGATCTGTCTCTCCTCTCTTGTCAGGAAGGCGATTTGTGTATTTACATACACAAATCCCCATTCTGACTCTCGTGCCCACGATCGCGCGTAGCCGGCGGACATCGCGGCCACGAGGCACGCGTATCGGGTCACCCGCTGTGTAACGCACGCGCCTGCTATGCGTCTTGAAGGAGCCGGTGTGCAGGTACGGCAATTCGTGGGAACGAGACACTTTGCCGCCATAAATGTATGTGAGCTGGTTGGCAAGTGGTTAAGTGATAACAAAATTATCACCAAATAAACAGGCCCATAGCAGAATGAGCCTGTTTTAAAGTTGCTCTGGTCCATAAGGGGTGAACAGGTGTGCGAGCCAAAGTGGTCATGTCTTTTTTTTTTTTTTTGCTTCAAGATTTTTTGTTGATTTTACCTCAATTCTTAGCATATATAGTACAAGAAAATGCATATCTAAATACTGCCTTAGTAAAATATTAGTATTATAATAGTAAAAGGGCATTGCATCTGCTGGGACCAATAACAACCCTCAGGCGGCATTAACTCAACCAGCCATAAAGCTGCTTTAGCTGTTAGTCAACATACTAAAGCCCCATACACACGGTCGGACAATCCGCGGACCAGGTCGGTCAGGTCCTGTCCGTCATACTTTGTCTGATGTTGGTTTTGCGTACACACGGTCGGACAAAGTTGTCGGAAAATCCGATCATTCTGAACGTGGTGACGTTTGTTGCCTACGACGGGACTACGTAGAGGCTAGTAGCCAATAGCTTTGGTCTTGTAATGTGATCTGAGCATGCGTAGCACTTTGTCCGGTCGGACAACCGTACACACGATCGGATTTGGTGTGATCGGACCGTGTTGTCGGCAAATCTTTCCAGCAGGAGATAAGACTTTGTCCGTCGGACAATCCGACGTACACTGTCCGATGGTGCATACACACGGTCTGATTTTTCAACAACATTGTCCGATCGGACAGAATCCATGAAAAAGTCCGACCGTGTGTATGGGGCTTAAGGCTGATTATGTGCTAATGTGTGACTGCTTCTTCACCCTTAACCTGTTAATCCTTCACAAGGATATTTATCAGCAGATACATATTCTTTATAGAAGATGTGTACTGAAAAACTCAATATCTTACAGGTGCACTTCTTACAGCTATCATCCCTACTGATGGCTTCTGGGATTTGTTGTCATAAAGTCACCATTCTTAAAAGCAAACTGTCACATTCACTGATTAATCCTTTAATCACATAAGATGATCATAAACACTGTACATTTAAGGGGCTATAAATGGTGATGGGTATCCCAGCTTAAAGCCATATTAGTAGTGTTACTAGCAAACATATTTATTCTGAAATATTTCCCAATGCAGTGCCATGTTGGTTTCCCAATTGTACATGGTGTAGTGTTTGGTAAAGTCCAGATGTGCCTGGACTATGGATATAAACCATTTACATTTTCCTTTAAGCAGTAAAGGAGCTTTACAGCAAGCCCTTACTCACCTCTATAACTGCTTGTAATGCAAAGTATAGGCCTAATTAGGGCCATGTACCTCCAAGCGGCACCAACTGCCTGCATCCAGGGAGACTCATTGGTCCAGAATCACATGTAACCACACAACCATGGGGCCTGTGAACATGTCATTGCCTTGTATAGGCTTTCAGGCAGAGGCTTTTCGCAAACATCTGTGATCCCTGCCACAGACATACACTGATGCTGGGCAGGGCACGGCCCTAAATTGATCAAAAATTACAATACCCTAAAGTTGGGTTTCTAACAGCTTAGAAACATCTGGTGTTTGCATCAGAAGTTTGTCATGCTGCAAAGATTCTGCTGTCACTGAAAAAAGCCACGATTTCAACACCAATTTTGTGAACTTTGAAAATGAATTTCTGCACAATGCCCATAGATACAGAGGGCATTGAGTGCTTGTTTGTTTAAAAGTGCTTTTAAGAATATGTGCATGATCTGGGCACAGGCTCATTTTAACTGTTGGCATTATAGCACCTAAAGCAAGAATGAAGCTGCTCGTTTTCTGAAAGTCCAAAGTTAATTTATTGATATTATTTGGTACAGGGATAATGCACCTGCTTCTCTTACGTGTTTCACTCCGTTAGGAGCTTGGTCATAGAATCTTTTTTCCTAAGCTCCTAATGGAGAGCTTTTTAAACAATCAAAAACAGTTAACTAAAAAGGACGCTATTGATGTTTCACAAGGGTTGTGAAAGACCTGGGGCAGCTTTGGGCACTCAGAGGAGAAGAAGGCAATGCACGTAGTGTGCAGTGGTCAGGGGTATGTCACATAAATCCCAGCCTACAGAGTGCAATGGTCAGAAGTATGAAATGTATAACATAGGGTATATAGTGCAGGGCACAGGAGTGCATAATGCACAGAGTGCAAGGTGCAAACATGTGTAATGCAGAGGGTGCAAGGAGCTTCAGTATGAAAGGCAGGAGTGCTGGGTTCAGGAGTGCTTGACTTACAGAATGCAGGAGTTAGCAGTGTGTATCTCAAATGAATACATTTTTCAAGAATGTGTATAGCATAGATTACAGAGGTCAGGATTCATTAATGGGTATTGCAGGTATTGTTCAGTACTGGGTATTGAATAGAATCTCACCAGTACAACCTCCCTCCCAATCCCTCCTCCTTCGCTCTGGGCACCCCCAGTACAGTGTACAGTGAATGTGTTACTGACAGTAAGCAGCATAATGTTTGGGAGGCTCTGTTCCACCTCCAGTAGCCCTGCTACCCTAGGCCATGGAATTTGTGGGCTATGCAAAAATTTGGTCCTGACTGCTCACTGTGCTTTAGATTTCCTGCTAAACATTTCCACAGCTGTTTAGAGATTAATACCCAAGAAAAAAACGAAACACAATAGTAAACACATATTGGGAATGTCACTACCCTTTGGACTGAACAACTGCCCCACTACACTGAATTAACAAAGCTTCCAAAGGTACAGTACTGTGTGCAAGACTAAACAACAAAATGAATACATGGTTCCACCAAAAATTGATAAAATCAAGGCATTAGGACTAGTATAAAGTTTTGTAACCATTCTTATATCTCTGGCTCTGAAAGGGTTATTATTGGACGATTATAGAGTGATACAAGTAAGCCAAAGACATATTTATCTCTTCTGGGCTCTTATTTAAAGAAGAAAAAAGCAAAAAAATAACTGTTGCGTCTGAGCTGCCAAGGTTCTGTTGGCTCAGGAATGTTTATTACCACAACCGTAATTATGGGTCCAGTGCAGACATAAGAATGTCTTTATATGGTGACTACTCTGTAAATACGGCAAGAGTTTGCTCAGTTTAAAGCCCAAGTGTCTGTTTATTCCTTCCTATTCCTCAGATCAGGCATGCAGATCTACACTGTAGATTGTGCAATAACGAATCACCATAATGTAGCACAGTGTAATGTTACCTATCTGGGACACAGCTTGATTTTACAGCACTTAGAATATCCTAATGTTTATTATGAGGAATGATGAAGATTGCCAGACTGTTTCCTAATGGTTAGCTTCACAGTCATAAGAATGAGTTAGCATTTGGACTCAATCCTTGAGATTTTCAGCAATGTATGGGCTTAGTTAGAAGATGGTGATGGGCTTAAAGGGGTTGTAAACCCTCATGTTTTTTCACCTTAATGCATCCTATTATCTGTTGTAAACTAAATTTGGCTGCTGTCTGTCATAGCAAACAGTTAAAGGGGTTGTAAAGTCTTGTTTTCTCTTTAAATAACAAACATGTCATACTTACCTCCTCTGTGGAATGGTTTTGCACAGAAGGGTCTTGATCCTCTTCTTCTGGGGTCAATCCATGGCGCTCATGGCTCCTCCTCTTCTCGAGTGCCCCAACGGAGAATCGTTTTCCATAGGGGCCCTCGTGCGGGCGCGCTCCCATGTCCTGCTGCTGCTTCCATTGGATTTGATTGACAGCAGCTGGAGCCAATGGCTCCTGCTGCTATCAATCTATCCAATGAGGACCCTAGACATCAGCTGGAGCCGGTGTGCTCATCGCTGTCGCTGAAAAGACCGGGTTTAGGTAAGTAAAAGGGGGGCTCTGGGGGCAGCTGCAGCACAGGAGGTTTTTGACCTTTTATATCATTAATGCATAGAATGTATTAAAGGTGAAAAACCCTGAGGGTTATTGTACCTTGAAAAAAAAATTCCCTGTTCCTTATCTACTCAAGGCAACAGCACATTGTGTTCTATGTACTGTATAAACCAGTTCCAAAGAATCACCTAAAAAGGTAAGAAATTATTATTTCTTTATTATTATTTTAGGTATGCTATGTGAATGGGAAGACATGCAAACCAATATTGGGGGTTTCTAAAATCAGTCTGCAAAAGTGAAAATACACTTTAAGTGTAAAGAGAATTGATGTAAATAAACCATAGTACCAACCAACCAACCAAATACTCAGCCTTGTTCATTAAATATAGGCGCATACAGTGCATCATTTAATTTACAGAACATGCCCACAACTTTGAAGATTTTTATTTATTTTTTTATTGTGAAGCAAACAACAAATAGGACAAAATATAAGAAAAAGTTGATGTGCATAACTATTTGCCCCCCTAAAGTCAATACTTTGTAGAGCCACCTTCTGCGGCTATCACAGCTCCAAGTTACTTTGGATAAGTCTCTATGAGCTTGCCATATCTTACCACTGGGATTTTTGCCCATTCCTCCTTGAAAAACTCCTTCAAGTTGGATGGTTTGCGCTTGTGAACAGCAATCTTTAAGTCTGACCACAGATTTTCTATTGGATTGAGGTCTGGGCTTTGACTAGGCCATTCAAACACATTTACATATTTCCCCTTAAACCACTAAAGTGTGGCATTAGCACTGTGTTTGCTGGAAGGTGAAGCTCCGTCCTAGCCTCAAATCGCACACAGAGTGGTACAGGTTTTGCTGAAGAATATCCCTGTATTTAGCACCATCCATCTTTCCCTCAACTCTGACCAGTTTCCCAGTCCCGACTGCTGAAAAACATCCCCACAGCATGATGCTGCCACCACCATGTTTCACTGTGGGGATGGTGTTCTTTGGGTGATGTGATGTGTTGGGTTTGTGCCAGACATAGCGTTTTCTTTGATGGTCAAAAAGTTAAATTTTAGTCTCATTAGACCAGAGCACCTTCCTCCATACATTATGGGAGTCTCCCACATGCCTTTTTGCAAACTCAAAACGTGCCATTTTGTTTTTTGCTGAAAGTAATGGCTTTCTTCTGGCCACTCTGCCATAAAGCCAAACTCTATGGAGGGTATGGCTTATTGTCGTCCTATGTACAGATACTCCAGTCTCTACTGTGGAACTCTGCAGCTCCTCCAGGGTCACCTTAGGTCTCTGTGGTGCCTCTCTGATTAATGCCCTCCTTGCCCGGTCCATGAGTTTTGGTGTGCGGCCGTCTCTTGGCAAGTTTGCTGTTGTGCCATGTTCTCTCCATTTGGTTATGATAGATTTGATGGTGCTTCTAGGGATCATCAAAGATTTGGATATTTTTTATAACCTAATGCCACGTACACACGATCGGACTTTTCGGCAGGACTATCCGGCAGACTTAGTCTGGCGGACAATCCACCGGACTTTCCAGCGGAGGTCCTCCGAACTTTCCGAATGTGCGGACTTGCCCACACACGCCCGGACTTTTCCGGCAGACTAGATGCAGCGGACAATCCGCCGGAGTTTTGGCGGAGGTCCGCCGGACTTTTATACGGAGTAAAGTCTGTTAATTTAGAACATGACTCCAGGTAGACGGGACTAGCGAAGGAAGTCAAGGCCGCAGCCTCGATCGGCGAGATTGACACCCCGCTAGCCCTGTCACTTGGTATGGATTTAAAGGGGAATCCCTACACCGAAAAAATGGGGGGGGGGGTGCGCAGGCATAGGGATTCTCCTTTAAATCCATACCAGGTGACGGGGCTGGCGAGGTGTCAATCTCGCCGATCAAGGCGGCGGCATTGACTTCCTTCGCTAGTCCTGTCTACCTGGAGCCACGTTCTAAATGAACTGACTTTACTCTGTGTGTCAGCAAGTCCGTTCATTTTAAAAGTCGCGCGGACTAGCACACAGACGGCCGGATTGTCCGCCAGACTTTTGGGAATCCGCCGGATAGTCCGATCGTGTGTACGGGGCATTAGCCTGACTTGTACTTCTCAACAACATTGTCCCTTACTTGTTTGGAAAGTTCCTTGGTCTTTATGGCAGTGTTTGGTTAGTGGTGCCCCATGCGTAGGTGTTGCAGCCTCTGGGGCCTTTCAAAAAGGTGTGTATATGTAATGACAGATCATGTGACAGTTAGATTGCACACAGGTGGACATCATGTCACTAATTATGTGACTTCTGAAGGTAATTGGTTGCACCAGAGCTTTTTATGGGCTTCATAACAAAGGGGGTGAATACATACGCACATGGCAATTATCATTTTTTTATTTCTGAAAAATAGTTTTATGTATCTATTTTTCTAATTTTACTTCACCAACTTAAACTATTGTGTTCTGATCCATCACATATAATTTCAGATTAAAAAAACATTGAACCAAAGGCTGTAATGTAACAAAATAGGTAACAAGCCAAGGGGGTGAGGGTGAATACTTTGCAAGGCACTGTAAGTACCAGTGGGTCTTGCAATGCAGCTCTAAGAGCCACTAAGATCCACTAGACATGATGCTGTATAGACATTTAAAGAAGATCTAAACCCATATTGGATGACATTTTACTAAAATACTGTTTTCATCTTTCGTTGTCCTTTTGGCATATCAGCGCTGCCTCTTGCACCAACTTCCTGCAGGTGTTCTATCAAGAAATGCCTCCTGTCGAAAAATGCCTCGGATGGGCCTGCGCATGCGCAGTATCTAACCTCACTCCAGCTTACAGCAGAACGGACAGAAGAACTTGAGCCTCGATGTTGCGGGGCAGGTTCTGGGTGTGTTGAAGGGCGGGTTTTGTGTGTGTTGCAACCTGCTCTTACACACAGGTAAAACCCGCGTTTCAGCCCACGGAAAGCCTGCAACAGCGAGGCAGAATCTGACAAGTACGTTCTCCATCCGCTGTTTTTATTATGTTGAATACTGTCTCCCATCGAAAAATGCCTCTGACAATCTGCGCATGCGCTGTGTCTACGTCACGCCAGCTGATCAACATATCTGCTGGAGTGATGTTTGGACTGCACATGCGCAGACCCATTAGAGGCATTTTTCGGTAGAACACCGGAAATTAACTGCGTCAGCTGCACATTGTTGCTCTGGACTTGCTGATATGATGAATCATAGCTGTGCAATGTCTGTGAGCATAGATGTCTCTGGCAGGGGCACATATGTACAACGTGACAATGTAGGAGCACAATAGGGAGACAGTTCCTGTAACAGGAAGTATCTGAACAAGGACCTTCAGGGAAGGTTTTCTTTAAATGAAAGCTGCATATTTAAACAGATTAAAAATGTTTGTAATTGCCTTAATTTGTTAACAGTAATATGAGTATAGCCCGGTGCTAACATAAAGTACCCAAGCCCAAAGAGAGCTTTGTAAGGTAGTTAGTGGGACAATAAGTCCCAGTGTGACTATTAACCCAGCCTCTAAAGCAGAGGTCTCAAACTGGTGGCCCTCCAGCTGTTGCAAAACTACAAGTCCCATGAGGCATTACAAGGCTGACTATTACAAGCATGATGACTCTCACAGGCAGAGGCATGATGGGACTTGTAGTTTTGCAACAGCTAGAGGGCCGCCAGTTTGAGGCCCCTGCTCTAAAGACACCTGATATCGCCTGACTTTGCGGTTGAGGGGGAGGAGCAAAGGAATAAGGGGAAACGCCTCAAGAAAGTTCTAGGTCTTAGTGGTCAGGCAGGAGAAGAGGAGGAACGCAGGAATCTGAGCACTGAGCCTGGTGGATTTGCCTGTCCGGCAGCACAGCTGATGCATCGGCCAAAGAGTAGCCAGGATCAGCAATTTGTTACTGATTAATATAGGACCATCGGTGGGCTCAACTACAGGATCCAAATGAAGAAACCTCACCCTCATCCACCATTACCTTTAGAGAGAGTAGAGTAGCCATCTTTAACAGTCAGCAATAATTCAGAGAAACTGTCAGTTTTCACCCACAGCCACCATTACCTCAGGTAGAGGATGGCAGCCATCTTTAACATAATCAAAACTGTCATTTTTCCTTCTGGTCACCATTACCTCAGAAAAAAAGAAAGGTAGTGATCTTTACCAGTGAGCAATATTCATCCATAGCAACCATAGCCTCAGGGAGAGGACGGCAGCCATCTTTAACAATCAACAAAGCTGTCAGTTTCACTTCCAGCCACCATTGCTTCAGAAAAAAGAACAGCAGACATCTTGAATAGTTAGCAAAAATCCCAGGGAGAGTTGTCAGCTTAAATATTGGCTAGCATTTCAACAAAGGCGTGGTCAGTGGTTATTTCTTGAAGGGCGTTAGATAATATATTTCTGTATACACCTTTCAGTGACTTAAGGTGAGGACTGCAGCCAATTATAGTGACTTCTTAGTGAGTCAAGGCAATACTTGCCAAACATCATTTAAAGTCTATACATCAGACAGAAAGATGGGTTAATGTAGTTAGAGGGAGTGGAAGGGGCTCACAGAAAAGGAAGGCCAGTCCTGTATTTGTGCATCAAAACAAATTTGCCAAGTTGGGTGAAGATGTGGAGGTGGCAAACAGAGGTGGCAGCCCTAGATGTCACTGCTACCCCTAACAGCTGGGAGAGCAGACCATCTAGTAGTGGTGGTGAGGGGAGTGCAGGTAGGCCTAGACAGTTGGTGGTAACAGGGGATTCTATAACCAGAAGGACTGATAGAATAATTTGTCGCCAGGATTGCCTCAACTGAATGTTTTGCTGTCTCCCTGGTGCTAGGGTTCGGCATGTGGTGGACCGGGTGGATAAATTACTGGGAGGGGCTGGGCATGACCCAGCTGTCTTGGTCCACGTGCGAACCAATGACAGTATACATGGAAGGTGGAGGCTTCTTAAGAATCAATTTAAAGAACTAGGCTGCAAGTGGAAGGGAAGGACCTCCAATGTGATATTCTCTGAAATATTGCCTGTGCCATGCGCAACACAGGAAAGTCAGGGGGTGATTAGAGAGCTGAATGCATGGCTAAAGACCTGGTGTAGGGAGGAGGGATTTGGGTTTCTAGAGCACTCGGCTGACTTTTCATTGGGGTGCAACCTATATGCTAATGACGGTTTACACTTGAATGGAAGGGGGTCTGCTGTGCTGGGGAAGAGGTTTATGGGAAGGCTGGAGGAGTATTTAAACTAGGATTGAGGGGGGAGGGTGAACTAGAATTACATCGGGCAGACAGATTAGTTAGGGGTCTGACATTAATGGAGGGTGGAATGGGAATAGATGGGGGGAGGGTTAAGGCAGGTGACAGGAAATTTCCCATGTTGCAAACTGCCATTGGAAACCATAGTGCCATTTGTACTACTAAAAATGATATGAAAAACACCAGAGCAAAATGTAGTAATGCATTAAAGTGTTTTTTCACCAATGCCAGAAGTCTGCCAAGCAAAATAGGTGAGTTGGAAGCTCTGGTGCATGAGGAGAGCTATGATGTAATTGGTATTGCTGAAACTTGGCTTCAATCTTCACATGACTGGGCTATTAATATTCCTGGCTATGCACTCTTTCGGAGAGACAGGGTAAAAAGGAAAGGTGGCGGAGTCTGTCTCTATGTGAGAAGTGATCTCAAAGCAAGCGTGAAAGAGGACCTGGTTGATGGAGAGTGTAATGAGTCTGAAGCATTATGGGTGGAACTGCATATAGATGTGCGTAGTTCAAAGTTAATCATTGGAGTTTGTTATAGACCACCCAATGTTCACGAGGAGGTGGAGACTCAGCTCCTTGCACAGATGGAAAGGGCTGCAAGGGCTGGGACGGTGATAATAATGGGGGATTTTAACTACCCAGAAATTGACTGGAGTAATGGCACTGCTGGGACAGTTAAAGGGCAAAAAATTATAAACCTATTACAGGATAATTTTATGGTCCAGTTTATTGAGGCCCCAACTAGGAATGAAGCTCTGCTGATCTGGTAATCTGAAACCATGCAGAGCTTATTACTAATGTTCAGATAAAGGAACACCTGGGTAGCAGTGATCATAACATGATTTCATTTGATGTTAGCAGTAAGCAAGAAATACATACAGGAAAGATAAAAACGCTCAACTTCGAGAGAGCAAATTTTCCAAGGATGAGGACTGCTCTCCATGACTTGGACTGGGAGGGAATATTGGCATCAATGAGCACAGAACAGAAATGGGAATTCTTCAAAAAGACTGTTTGGGACCTCACTGCAAAGTATATTCCCATGGGCAATAAGTTTAAAAGGCTTAAAATAAAACCTATGTGGCTCACGGTCAAAGTTAAAAAAGCTATAAACAATAACAAAAAGAGCTTTTAAAAAATATAAAAATGAAGGAACACTAGTGGTGTTTAAATGTTACAAAGAATTTAACAGAATATGTAAAAAGGAAATCAAGGATGCAAAAATTCAGAACGAACGACAGATTGCAAAAGATAGTAGGACAAACCCAAAAAAATTCTTCAAATATATTAATAGTAAAAAGGTTAGGTCTGAGCATGTAGGCCCTTTACAAAATAATCTAGAGTGGGTGACTGGGGACAAAGAGAAGGCAAATTGGTTAAATACTTTCTTCAGCTCTGTGTATACAAAGGAGCATGGGGGAGCTTATGTCCATAATGGGGGTGGTAGTGACACAGCCCCGAATGATCCACAATGGCTCAAAAGTGATATGGTCCAGAAATATTTAGACAGAATAAAGGTGGATAAAGCACCTGGACCAGATGGCATCCACATGATCCCCATGAATCCTCTAAGATCCTGAAAGAATTGAGCTCTGTAATTTCAAAGCCATTGTATTAAATTTTTAGGGACTCATTAATGACGGGAATAGTACCACTGGATTGGCGCAGGGCGAACGTGGTGCCTATATTTAAGAAGGGAACAAAGTCTTTACCAAGTAACTATAGACCTGTTAGTTTAACTTCTATAGTCGGGAAGATACTGGAGCGTTTAATAAAAGGCCACATAGACGAGTTCTTGCTGGAAAAAAACATTTTAAGCAACAGACAGCATGGGTTCATGAAAGACAGAAGTTGTCAGACAAACCTGATTTCTTTTTATGAAGAGGTAAGTAAAACCTTGGACAGAGGCGTGGCTGTGGACGTGGTATACTTGAATTTTGCAAAAGCGTTTGATACAGTTCCCCACACACGGCTCATGTGTAAGGTAAGGTCTACAGGCTTGGAAATATCAGTTTGTAAATGGATAGAAAACTGGCTAAATGACAGAATTCAGAGAGTAGTGGTTAATGATTCTTACTCTGAATGGTCTAAGGTTATCAGTGGTGTACCCCAAGGTTCAGTGCTGGGACCCTTACTTTTTAATATCTTTATAAATGATATTGGGTCTGGGATCAAATGTAACATTTCTGTCTTTGCAGATGACACCAAGCTATGCAGTGGAATAACGTCCTTACAGGAGGTCTCCAATTTACAAGCCAACCTCAATGCTCTGTCTAATTGGGCGACTATGTGGCAGATGAGGTTTAAAATTGATAAATGTAAAGTTATGCACTTGAGGGCTAAGAATATGCATGCATCATACATGCTAGGGGGAGTACAACTGGGGGAATCCGTAGTGGAGAAGGATCTGGGGGTTTTGGTAGATCATACGCTCAATAATAGCGAGCAAAGTCCTTTCTTGTATTAAGAGAGGTATGGACTCCAGAGAGAGAGATATCATTTTGCCCCTGTTCAAAGCATTAGTAAGACCTCATCTGGAATATGCAGTTCAGTTTTGGGCTCCAGTTCTCAAAAAGGATATCGGGGAACTGGAGGAAGTGCAGAGAAGGGCAACCAAACTGATAAGAGGCATAGAGGAGCTCAGCTATGAGGAAAGATTAGAGGAACTGAATTTATTCACTCTTGAGAAGAGGAGAATAAGGGGGGATATGATCAACATGTACAAATATATAAGGGGTCCATATAGTGAACTTGGTGTTGAGTTATTCACTTTACGGCCAACACAGAGGACAAGGGGGCACTCTTTATGTCTAGAGGAAAAGAGATTTCATCTCCAAATACGGAAAGGTTTCTTCACAGTAAGAGCTGTAAAAATGTGGAATAGACTCCCTTCAGAGGTGGTTCTGGCTAACTCAGTAGATTGCTTTAAGAAAGGCCTGGATACTTTCCTAAATGTACATAATATAACTGGGTACTAACATTTATAGGTAAAGTTGATCCAGGGAAAATCCGATTGCCTCTAGGGGGATCAGGAAGGGATTTTTTCCCCTGCTGTGGCAGATTGGAGCATGCTCTTCTGGTTTTTTTTTTTTTGCCTTCCTCTGGATCAGCTGTGGGTGTGGAATTGGGTGTGTTGGATTGTACAATGTTTTTTATTTTTATTTATTATTTCTTTTTTTTTGTGGTTGAACTGGATGGACTTGTGTCTTTTTTCGGCCTAGATAACTATGTAACTATCTTAGTATGGACTTGATGGTCCCTCATCATACCTCATTCATCAGGTTAGTCTGTCTCAAGTTCGAGCTATAAAGCTGAAAGGGGCACCTCCACCATTAAGACCAGCGAACAAAGATTGGAGAAAGAAGTGTGGCAAACCCATTTTACACAAATTACAGATACTGCTATATCACATGCTTTAGGACATCCAATAGAAATAGAATTCATCCTATTCCCTCCCCCCGTTGGATCTTGTTTCAAATTATCTTCACCTATAAGTGTTTCCATTCTTTTCTAAAATATCACCTTACAAACACCTTTAGAAGGATTCAAATACCTAACCAAGATTCACAACTTGTGCACCATCAAAGAAGGGCCCCACCTAAGCTAGCAAAAAGAAAAAGAAAAGAAAGATTACATTTTGGGGACAATCGTTTCTGATCCTAATTATTAGTACCTGTCTCATTATTTATTTTATTAAAGATATTTAATATACTGTAAAGATCTGGGGTGATTATGTTCAAGTGATGTATGCGTTTTCAGGAACACCGGTCAGTCCAGGCTGTATTTTTAAGGGCGTGGCAGCCCAATTTTATTTAAACAAAACAAACTTCACAGAAAGTCTTCCCTTGCAGGGGGTTCCACCATCATTGTATAACAGAAAAAAAACTTCAGCCTCCTGGCTCACTCACTCTTACTTAGTCAAACTCCCTCCTGGAGCTTACTTGATCAGCTGCGTGCTGCTTGGTCGCGGGCCACATCTGCTCCTGCAGACATACATGCTCAGACTCCTAGAGACCGCCTGTCTATCTTTCATGGAGCCGTATCCACCTAAAAGCCCTCCCCACTCCTACCCCAGGCCACCTGCCTGTAGGGTGGAACTGTTCCCAAGTGTGAGCCCTGAGCTGTCTTCCTGAGGGGAATATAAACCCAGCCCACAGGTGTGCAATCATCATGCCTTTCTGCAAAAATACACACCATGACCTGGGGTTGCCTCTCCACAATATATTTACTGTCTGTATATATCTATCAAAGCCTCACAGGTAAATTGGATTTAGAAGGGCTATCCCTGAGTCCCAAGGTAGCTTAGCTCCCTGAAATTTTTTCTACATTCTTCTAGCTTCTCTGTTCGGACTCTGGTGGTCCTGTTACAGGTCAAGTTATAACTGTGGTGGAATATGGGCCAAGTCACCATTATTAAAAAATCTCTGTAAATCTACAGTCTGTTTTGTGACAACATTGCTTAGTGGTAAATTATTACAAGGTCTTATTAAACTGGTGTGGTTTCTTTGTGTAAAGGGTGTGCCAGAGGGATTACTAAACTAGCAGCTTCTACAGGGTTGTGCTACATGAGTTTTATTGGGTTTAGATGGACTTTGAACCATACTAATCAAATTAAGATATGTACCCTGTAATGTGAACTATCTGTCAGAGCAGATTTTTGTAATGTTTTTTTTTTTTAATATGGCTAAATTAAGTTTTGATTTGTATGTAACAATGTGATGTTCATTTTTCATTAATTACATCAATTTATATTAAATATTATTTTATTCTAGTACAGTGCTTGCAAATTTTCTCCGTTATCTGAAATGTTAATAACCAAATCTTCACTGGCTATCATCATTATGTAACTCTAACATATGGGCAGCTAAATCAAATTCCAAATCCCAAAAAATGATTGCATGTGTCCATCATGGATGCAGTTTAAAGGAAATGAAAGAATTTAGAAAAAGGAAATTAAGGGTTGTCTTTCTCTACAGTCTTCATCCATTTAAATTACCTTGTAAACTTTAAATTCTTGTGCATGTAAGAAACATACTTAGGACAAAGGCATTCCACAAACAATAGAGATTTTTGTTTAGCATAAAACATCCTGGGTTATTTAATATATAAAAAGAGGTAGTGCTGCGCTGTATATTGAAGGTTCAAATAAATAGGTGCAATAAAATAGGTATAAAGTGCTTAAACCAAACAACAGTCACTTATAAGTGAAAAGTGACTGTAAGTGCATCCAGTGAAAAGAATGACTTAGTTTAAAATCCAAATCTAAAGTCAAAAGGCACATATGAGAATAACTGAGTAAAAGTACTTGTTTCAGATAGAGCATATATAATATATTTCTGTTAAAGGATCTTCATATATAAAATTCATAAAAGTTAATAATGTGCTGATACTTCAGATAAAATCGCATAAAATCGCACAAAAAGCATAATATCACATAAAATCACATAAAATCGCATAAAAGCGCATGATAAATAATTGTTGGTATAAGTGCAGATCCAAGTATACAGTGAATCTCTAAACAGGTGATAAATAAACGTGATCAATAAACAGTGATATAGGTCCATCAGATCCCCTGATGAAGTCACGTGACCGTGACGAACACGCGTCGGGACGTTGCCTGAGATACCGGAAGTGAGGTACGAGCTCGCCGCTCATTGTTACATGCAGTTTTACCTTTACAAAATGTGAGTGTTTTATTTTGTTTATTGGAAATAAATTACCTTTATCAAAAAATACTACACTATTGAGCATTTCCTTACCCTGCGAGGCATACATACCAGCACCAGATACAGAGGGAACGCTTGCTAGGAGATAAAGCCATCAGGACCTAAAGAGAGCTACACTGTGGGGGGACGCCACCCAGGATAAGCAGAGGCCCCTCCGGAGCCTATACATCTTTAAACGCTGTTACCTTACAGCGGTAAGGTAAGGGGACACCTATACTTTAACCACGAGAGGAACAGAAACCACAGAATCACTGAGTACACCATCCTTTGGAGAACAAATCTCTAACGCACCACCAACATCACCTTCTGATTCACTTACAATGTGTATTCTTATGACACCAAAGTCACAATAAGCTACACTCTAGGCCTTGTTGAGACAGGACTTTTCTCACGGACCTATATCACTGTTTATTCATCACGTTTATTTATCACCTGTTTAGAGATTCACTGTATACTTGGATCTGCACTTATACCAACAATTATTTATCATGCACTTTTATGCGATTTTATGCAATTTTATGTGATATTATGCTTTTTGTGCGATTTTATCTGAAGTATCAGCACATTATGAACTTTTATGAATTTTATATATGAAGATCCTTTAACAGCAAATATTATATATGCTCTATCTGAAGCAAGTACTTTTACTCAGTTATTCTCATGTGTCTTTTGACTTTAGATTTGGATTTTAAACTAAGTCATTCTTTTCACTGGATGCACTTACAGTCACTTTTCACTTATAAGTGAATGTTGTTTGGTTTAAGCACTTTATACCTATTTTATTGCACCTATTTATTTGAACCTTCAATATACAGCGCAGCACTACCTCTTTTTATATATTCTTTTACTGGACCCGAAAACTCCTTTCAGTGTTTGCCGCAGTAATAAATCTAGTAATACACAGAAGGCTAGCGCAGAGATACATACTATACCCATATCCTGGGTTATTTATTGAAAAAGTCTTTACACTAGCCCTATTCATTTAAAGGGTAAGTCATTCCAAAATACACTATTCTGTCAAAAGTATTGGGATGCCTGCCTTTACGCAAACTTTAATGACATCCCAGTCTTTGACTTTAATGACACCCCAGCACATCCCAGTGCGCAGGGTTCAATATTGAGTTTACAAACCCTTTGCAGCTATAACAGCTTTAACTCTTCTGGGAAGGCTGTCCACAAGGTTTAGGAGTGTATCTATGGGAATTGTTTGACCATTCTTCCAGAAGCTCATTTATGAGGTCAGGCACTGATGTGGACAAGAAGGCTTGGCTCGCAGTCTTTGCTCTAATTTATTCCAAAGGTGTTCTATTGGGCTAAGGTCAAGACTCTGTGCAGGCCAGTCAAGTTCCTCCACCACAAACTCATTCATCCATGTCTTTATGGACCTTGCTTTGTGCACTGGTCCAAATCATTTGGTTGAGATTATGGGGAGATTATGGAGATTATGGTGGGGTTGTTTTTCAGGGGCTGGGCTTGACCTCTTAGTTCCAGTGAAGGGAACTCTTAAGGTGTCAGCATACCAAGACATTTTTGGACACTTTCATGCTCCTAACTTTGTGGAAACAGTTTGGGGATGGCCCCTTCTTGTTCCAACATGACTGCACACCAGTGCACAAAGCAAGGTCCATAAAAACATGGATGAGCGAGTTTGGGGTGGAGGAACTTGACTGGCCTGCACAACCCTGACCTCAACCCGATAGAACACCTTTGGGATGAATTAGAGCGGAGACTGTGAGTCCGGCCTTCTCGTCCAACATCAGCGCCTGACCTCACAAATGCGCTTCTGGAAGAATGGTCAAACCCATAGACACACTCCTGAACCCTTGTGGACAGCCTTCCCAGAAGAGTTAAAGCTGTTATAGCTGCAAAGGGTGGGCCAACTCAATATTAAACTCTATGGACTAAGACTGGGATGCCATTAAAGTTCATGTGTGTGTAAAAGCAGGAGCTCCAATAATTTTGACAATATAGTGTATATATTACAATCATAGGTAGAGATTGGTGGGCTGATTCACCTGCTGCTGATTTCTAAAAAATATCACTTGAGGACTTTTCACAGCAAAATCTTCCACCAGGAAGTGTCAGAGCTTTGTCTGATCAGAATGACCTAGGGAGTGACTAAATCTCTACTTAAACTAAACATCTCGAGTAGTAGAGCAGATATAATTTCTTATGATGAGGAAAAATGTATGCAAAAAATGGATCTAACTGAACATCTTATTTCTTTTTTTAATCTTTGCTTCTCTTCCTGGAAGATCTTTTGAAAAAAATGCAAGTTAAATGTAGAGCCTTAGGAATCATAAGCACCCTAAAACACAAACTTCTTATAGACCGTATGTAAGAAAAAGTGTGCGTTTTCCCAATTTATGGTTTCCTTTTATTTGCTTCCAGAAACTCTCATATGGCATTCTGTTACATCCAATAAAACACCATGGTTAAACAATGAGCGGTGCTATACTCATCCCCAATATTTTCAGGCCCTGATGTTGGTTTCCCATCCAAATTTTAACCAAATTTAACCAAATTTACTGACCGAAGCCTCAGCAACTCGTCGCCCAGGACCAGGAGTTTGTGGCACAGACCTTTCTGCAAGGCCTCCCTGAGATGTCTCATCCTCTGCTCCCTCTGCGACGGCAAGATAAGGTCCGCAACCTTACCCTTGTACCGCGGATAAAGGAGAGTGGCCAGCCAGTAATGGTCCCTCTCCTTGATCTGCAGAATCAGGGAGGCCATGCAGCGTAGGTTAGCTGAGGCATTCGGTCTGGCCACGTGCTGATGATGCCACTAACACACTAGCTCTGCCTCCCCTTGGCGGTCTTCCAGCCATTGTAGTCCTGTGGGTGCTGCTGAGAAGAAAATATAGGAGCTCTGTGTGATGCCACTAACACACTAGAAGTCCTATGGGTGCTTCTGCAAAGAAAATAGAGGAGCTCTGTGTGATGCCACTAACACTCTAGAAGTCCTGTGGGTGCTGCTGAGAAGAATATATAGGAGCTCTGTGTGATGCCACTAACACACTAGAAGTCCTATGGGTGCTTCTGCAAAGAAAATAGAGGAGCTCTGTGTGATGCCTCTAACACACTAGAAGTCCTGTGGGTGCTTATGCAAAGAAATAGAGGAGCTCTGTGTGATGCCACTAAAACACTAGAAGTCCTGTGGGTGCTTCTGCAAAGAAAATAGAGGAGCTCTGTGTGATGCCACTAACACACTAGAAGTCCTGTGGGTGCTTCTGCAAAGAAAATAGAGGAGCTCTGTGTGATGCCACTAACACACTAGAAGTCCTGTGGGTGCTTCTGCAAAGAAAATAGAGGAGCTCTGTGTGATGCCACTTAACACACTAGAAGTCCTGTGGGTGCTTCTGCAAAAAAAATAGAGGAGCTCTGTGTGATGACACTAACACACTAGAAGTCCTGTGGGTGTTATGCAAAGAAAATAGAGGAGCTCTGTGTGATGCCACACTAACACACTAGAAGTCTGTGGGTGCTTATGCAAAGAATATAGAGGAGCTCTGTGTGATGCCACTAACACACTAGAAGTCCTTTGGGTGCTTCTGCAAAGAAAATAGAGGAGCTCTGTGTGATGCCACTAACACACTAGAAGTCCTGTGGGTGCTTCTGCAAAGAAAATAGAGGAGCTCTGTGTGATGCCACTAACACACTAGAAGTCCTGTGGGTGCTTATGCAAAGAAAATAGAGGAGCTCTGTGTGATGCCACTAACACACTAGAAGTCCTGTGGGTGCTGCTGAGAAGAATATATAGGGCTCTGTGTGATGCCACTAAACACACTAGAAGTCCTATGGGTGCTTCTGCAAAGAAAATAGAGGAGCTCTGTGTGATGCCACTAACAACACTAGAAGTCCTGTGGGTGCTTCTGCAAAGAAAATAGGGAGCTCTGTGTGATGCCACTTACACACTAGAAGTCCTGTGGGTGCTGCTGAGAAGAAAATATAGGAGCTCTGTGTGATGCCACTAAACACACTAGAAGTCCTATGGGTGCTTCTGCAAAGAAAATAGAGGGGCTCTGTGTGATGGGACTAACACACTTCAAGTCCTATAGGTGCTTCTGGGAAGAAAATAAGGTCTGTGTGATGGGACTAACACACTTCAAGTCCTATAGTTGCTTCTGGGATGGGACTAACACACTTCAAGTCCTATAGGTGCTTCTGGGAACAAAATATAGCTCTGTGTGTGTGATGGGACTAACACACTTCAAGTCCTATAGGTGCTTCTGGGAACAAAATATAGCTCTGTGTGTGTGATGGGACTAACACACTTCAAGTCCTATAGGTGCTTCTGGTGCTTCTGGGAACAAATATTAGCTCTGTGTGTGTGATGGGACTAACACACTTCAAGTCCTATAGGTGCTTCTGGGAACAAAATATAGCTCTGTGTGTGTGATGGGACTAACACACTTCAAGTCCTATAGGTGCTTCTGGGAACAAAATATAGCTCTGTGTGTGTGATGGGACTAACACACTTCAAGTCCTATAGGTGCTTCTGGGAACAACACACTTCAAGTCCTATAGGTGCCTCTGGGAACAAAATATTGCTCTGTGTGATGGGACTAACACACTTCAAGTCCTATAGGTGCTTCTGGGAACAAAATATAGCTCTGTGTGTGTGATGGGACTAACACACTTCAAGTCCTATAGGTTCTTCTGGGAACAAAATATAGCTCTGTGTGTGTGATGGGACTAACACACTTCAAGTCCTATAGGTGCTTCTGGGAACAAAATATAGCTCTGTGTGTGTGATGGGACTAACTAACACACTTCAAGTCCTATAAGGTGCTTCTGGGAAGAAAATATAGCTCTGTGTGTGTGATGGGACTAACACACTTCAAGTCCTAGGTTCTTCTGGGAACAAAATATAGTCTGTGTGTGTGATGGGACTAACACACTTCAAGTCCTATAGGTGCTTCTGGGAACAAAATATAGCTCTGTGTGTGTGATGGGGGGGGGGACTGAATCCTAGCCTCTTGACTACTGACAATGGGCCCTGGCTTTTAAAGGAACACTACTCTTTGTAAGGTGTATGCCTGGGGACCCTTGGAGTAATGTTACTTTGGATTCAAGTCCATGTCTCCCCAAGACACACAGACTCTAGGATCCATGTTATGTCATCAGCAAGCCACCTATCTGAGATTGTCTGCTATAATGTGTTTATTGCAAGTAGATCTAGTGTGCCTAGTCTTTCACCCAATGTTATTTGTGCTAATTAACTCAGCTATTGTCTGAAGGTGTTCTGCATTTGTACTTATGTTAATGTGTATTGTACCTTCTAAGCTTGGAGTCGGCAAGTCTGACCTGCAATGAGACATCTGAGTCATCCAGGTGGTTAATTAAGGATCCTATGTGATGGGATTAGCCATGAGTCAGCTGTACCTCGTTAGTTAAACCATTGTGTGATGCTTTGGGTAAATATTTGGGTCATTGTTAATGTGGTGAGTGACCTCCTTCTCAAGTGTATAAAAGCCTGTATTCTTGTTCAAATAAACAGTTCCAGCTTGGCAGCCAAACGAGTCCTGCATATTTCTTGGTTGTAACATGCGGCTATAATATCTAATATCTATATTCAGACTGGAGGAAGTGGTATATGACGGAAGCACTCAAGCGGAGTGTAGGACATTCCGTTACACGAACCTCTTCCTTGACTATATGGCACAAACACAGTCAGCAAGTCTGCACAATTTTACACAAATGTATCTATGCTAAACATTATTGAAAACTCATCTTTCCCCCCAGTCTTCAATAACAATGTTTTCAGCTGAGGAAGAGGTAGAGGTGCCGGCTAGGAAGCAATGGGAGCGAGAATTGGGAGCACTGACTTATGCTCAGTGGTCGGAGGTCTTGTCTGCGATCCCAAAGGTATCACTGTCGGATACTCAAAAACGAACACAAATCTTTATTACACATAGATCATACTATACGCCTGAGAAACTATTTAAGTGGAAACGTAGAGAGTCCCCTTTATGCCCTCGATGTAGTGGCGCACCGGCTAATTTAATACACATGTTGTGGAGATGTCCCAAACTCCATCGATATTGGCAGGATATAATCCAAAATATAAATAGTGTACTAGGAATTGAAATGTTATTAGATCCAAATCTATGCTTATTAAATATAGTGGCGGAACCAAATATCTCAAAAAATATCCATACCGCACTGACGAGAGGCCTATTTCAGGCACGAAAACTAATAGCCCAGAAATGGATATCTATATATCCTCCGACGGTTGAAGAATGGAGAACACAAATAAAAGAAACTATATTAAAGGAGGAATTTATTTATACACATAGAGGGAGTCGAGACAAATTTGATGCTATTTGGAAAAGATGGGTAGAGACCTGGGATAATGAAAATAAAAGATGAACCAACATGGGTAGGGGGGTGATATTTGGAGGGGATGGGAGGATGGGGGGAGGGCTGAGGGGGCTGAAGGAGGTGAATACAGGTGGAGGCGGCAGAGGAAAAAAATCTCCTTTTTTTTTTTCTTCTCTTATTATTTTATTTTAGTATTATTATTATTATTATTATTATTAGTATTATTATTTTTTTTTTTTTTTTTCTTTTGGGGGGGGGGGGGGGGGGTGGTGAGTGGGTGGCTGGTGTGGCAGATGAATGCTAGAAGTTTATGTATCTGGGATGAAATGTATGCTTAAATGTATGACTTGTAATGTTATGAAAAGAATTAAAATAAAAAAAGTACTGAATTAAAAAAAAAACAACAATGTTTTCAGCTGGACAACATCCATCATATTGTTTTTACACAGGAAAACAATTTACTTTGCTTTCTCCCCGTTATATTTCACTTGCGCCGTCCCTGCACAAGGAAGCTTTATACATATCCAACTAAAACATTTTTTTACTCCACCCGCGGGTCCTTCAGATTACACTGGCATCCAGTTTAAATGTCACTGAATGTAATGAACATGATCACAGAGAAGAACACTTCATACATGAAACTGAAATATCCCATGTATAATCTCTTCCTTATTATATGCTATTAATTAAAGCATAAACCCTAAGAAATTATATTAAACTTCTGACTGATATTCATAATGCTTTTTTCTCTGCACTTGCATGCCAGCGAATACGCAATCACGGCCAACTATGTTGAATTTATTTCTAATTTTCACATCTCAGAAAACTCACACAGCTTCAACTGTACTTTAGACCAGTATGCACAAAAGAAAATATTTGTTTGGCCATGTTTATAAGGAAATGTCTAGCTGGCCTTTTATGACAGATGTATGATTGTCCACTGCCAACAAAAGTAAATGGTCCTAAATACACTCACAACAGGCATGAGCATAAAGGAACACATGTACATGTTACAATCAATGAGGCAGGGAGGCAAACCACAGTGAACTACACCAAACCTTTTATAGTGCCTTGAAAAAGTATTCACACCCCTTAAAATTTCCCACATTTTGTCATGTTACAATCAAAAACATAAATGTATTTTATTGGGATTTTATGTGATAGACCAACACAAAGAGGCCCAAAATTGTGAAGTAGAAGGACAAATTTTAAATGGTTTTCCAAATTTCTTACAAATAAATATCTGAAAAGCATGGCGTGTATTTGTATTCAGCCCCCTTTACTTTGATACCCCTAACTAAAATCTAGTGGCACCAATTGCCTTCAGAAGTTACCTAATTAGTAAATAGAGTCAACCTGTGTGTGTTCTGTAAAGCCCTTAGAGGTTTGTTAGAGAACCTTAGTGAACAAACAGCATCATGAAGCCCAATGAACATACCAGACAGGTCAGGGATAAAGTTATGCAGAAGTTTAAAGCAGGGTTAAGTTAGAAAAAAATATCCCAGACTTTGAACATCTTATGGATCTCTGTTCAAACCATCATCCGAAAATGGAAAGAGTATGGCACAACTGCAAACCTACCAAGACATGGCCGTCCACCTAAACTGACAGGCCGGGCAAGGAGAGCATTAATCAGAGAAGCAGCCAAGAGCCCCATGGTAACTCTGGAGGAGCTGCAGAGATCCACAGCTCAGGTGGGAGAATATGTCCACAGGACAACTATTAGTCGTGCACTCCACAAATCTGGCCATTATGGAAGAGTGGCAAGAAGAAAGCCATTGTTGAAAGAAAGTCATAAGAAGTTCCATTTGCAGTTTGCAAGAAGCCATGTGGGGGACACTGCAAACATGTGGAAGAAGGTGCTCTGGTCAGATGAAACCAAAATTAACTTTTTGGCCTAAAAGCAAAGCGATATGTGTGGCAGAAAACTAACAATGCACATCACAGTGAACACACCATCCCCACCATGAAAAATGGTGGTGGCAGAATCATGTTGTGGGGATGCTTTTCTTCAGCAGGGACAGGGAAGCTGGTCAGAGTTGATGGGAAGATGGATGGAGCCAAATAAAGGGCAATCTTTGAAGAAAACCTTTTAGAGTCTGCAAAAGACTTTGACGCTGGGGTGGAGGTTCACCTTCCAGCAAGAAAACAACCCTAAACATTCAGCCAGAGCTACAGTGGAACTGGAATGGTTTAGATCAAAGCATATTCACGTGTTAGAATGGCCCAGTCAAAGTCAAGACCTAAATCCAATTGAGAATCTGTGACAAGACTTGAAATTTGCTGTTCACAGATGCTCTTCATCCAATGACAGAGTTTGAGCTATTTTGCAAAGAGAAAGGGCAAAAATGTCACTCTCTAGATGTGAAAAGTTGGTAGAGACATACCCAAAAAGACTTGCTGTAATTGCAGCAAAAGGTGGTTCTACAAAGTATTGACTCGGGGGCTGAATACAAATGCACACCACACTTTTCAGATATGTATTTGTAAAAAAAATTTAAAAACATTTATCATTTTCCTTTCGCTTCACAATTGTGTGCCACTTTGTGTTGGTCTATCACATAAAATCCCAATAAAATACATTTACATTTTTGGCTGTAACATGAGAAAATGTGGAAAATTTCAAGGGGTGTGAATACTTTTTCAAGGCATTGTAATTAATGAATCTAAAAACTTTGCTAGTATTTAGCCAAATGAATTATTGTTCACAATTTGATCAACCTAGATAACATCCGAGAGCTGGACTGGTATGTTCGAAGGCCCATTCTCCGGGCATACATACAAGCAAGCCTTAAAAAACCCTTGGCAGCATTTCCTGCCCTTAAGCCTTTGAGCTTAGTAAATCAGGCCCAGTGTGTTCTGCATGCTACAAGTTTCTCATCTCATAAATTGCCAGCTAAATGCCTAAAGCTGACAGTTTACAATATACATTGTGGAAACCTGTACTGAGAGAAATATAGGAACTCCCATTGCTGACCTCTTTGTCAAAATACTAGATGCCCGATTTTATGAGTCACTGACCCAGAACAAGCAGATTAGAAAGTTAGAATCTTGTGCTGCATTTTTGCTCAGGGTCAATGCCACCACTATACTGGCACTCAGCTGCCCAAGCACTTCAAGATGGCCTGTAGCCTTTATAATGTTTTTTAGATAAATGTGTGAAAAGGATCAGTTAAGTGTAACTAACGTTAGCAAAGTGTGTTTGTGTTTCATATACTTACATATTTAGTCTGCTTGAAAAAAAGATACAAGTCAATCTGGTTCAACCAACAGAGAAAAAAACAAAACAAAACGCACACTAATCGAACACCTCCATCTACACAATCCTATATCCACAGTTGATCCAGAGAAAGGCTAAATAAAACCAATAAAGCATGATCCAATTTGCTTCAGTGGGGGAAAAAAATCCTTTTTGATCTCCCAAGAGGCAATCGGATATTCCCTGGATCAAGTTTACCTATAATTATTAGTATCTAGTTATAACAATCTACTGAGCTGGCTGGTACCAGCTCTTGAGGGAGTCTATTCAAAATTTTCACAGCTCTTACAGTGAGGAAACCTTTCCGTATTTGAAGATTAAATCTCTTTTCCTCCAGAATTAAAGAGTGCCCCCTTGTCCTCTGTGATGACCTGCCGCCGCAGTTATACTGCGGCAGGTTGGCTCCCCTGTGTGAGCTGTCGTAGCTATACGTCGGCTCGCGGGGGCCAGGATAGCAGGCACGTGCGCGCGCTGCCAGAGGCACGCATGCACGCCCGCTGCACAGCGGGGGTGCCGATGCTTGTGGCCGAAGGTCGCGATGACCGCCGGCCTTGAGCAATTGTGAGCAGGAGACACAGAACAGGGACGAGTGTGTGTAAACACACACTTCCCTGTTTTGTTCTGAGAGGAGTGACAGATCGTGTGTTCCTATTAGCTAAAAACCACGAGCCGTCACTTCCTCTAGTCAGTCCCCTCCCCCTTCAGTTAGAATCACCTCCCAGGGAACACAGTTAACCCCTCGATCGCCTACCAATGACATTTTTACAGCAATCAATGCATTTTTATAGCATTGATCGCTGTTTTAATGCCAATGGTCCCAAAAATGTGTCAAAATTGTCTGATAATGTCGCCATAATGTCGCAATCACGATAAAAATCGCAGATCGCTGCAATTACTAGTAACAAAATAAAATAAAAATAAAATAATAATATAAATGCTATAAATCTATCCCCTATTTTGTAGACGCTATAACTTTTGCGCAAACCAATCAATATACGCTTATTACCAAAAAATGGGGATATTTATTATAGCAAAAAGTACAAAATATTGTATTTTTTTTCAAAATTGTTGATCTTTTTTTGTTTATAGTGCAAAAAAAAAAAACGCAGAGGCGATCAAATACCACCAAAAGAAAGCTCTATTTGTGGGAAAAAAAGAATATCAATTTTGTTTGGGTGCAACGTTGCACAACCGCGCAATTGTCAGTTAAAGCGACACAGTGCCAAATCGCAAAAAGTGCTCTTATCAGGAAGGTGGTAAATTCTTCAGGGGCTGAAGTGGTTAAAGTGAACAACTCACCACCAAATTCACTATATGGACCACTTATGTATTTATACATATTGATCATATCCCCCCTTAATCTCCTCTTCTCAAGAGAGAATAAACTTGACATCTAGTGGGAGCTCCTTCATGCCTCTTATCAGTTTGGTTGTCCTTCTCTGCCCTTTTTTCCAGTTCCCCAATATCGTTTTTGTGAACTGGTGCCCAAAACTGAACTGCACATTCTAGATGAGGTATTACTAATGATTTGTACAGGGGCAAAATGATGTTTGTCTCTTTGGAGTCTATACCGCTACAAGAAATAATAATACAAAAAAAAGATTTTGCTCACTTTTGAAACAGCAGCTTGGCATTGCATTTCATTCTTAAGCTTATGATCAACCTGAACACACAGATCTATCCATTTCTAACTAAAGTTTTCACATAGGTTGTAATTTTCTGTTGACGTAGTGACACATATTTACTTATGACTTGTAGCCAGGTGCATGGATAAGAATGGAGAGTGAGAGAAACACTGGCTGCAGCTGCTCTCTATAGCTGCTGCTATGGTGTTGAACTGGTTAACAGTTATATCAGCAAGAGGAGGGAGCTGCTGATCAGGAGAAGTTCAGGCAGCACTGCACTGTGGGAACTGTAGTCCAGAGGAAATAGATTTCACTGTAATCAAGAGCTTTTGAACTACATTTCCCAGAGAGAGATTGCAAGGAGGAGGGCAAAGAGCTGCATTTTCCCAGCATGAACAAGACACGGCTCTAAAACGGACTAATGCCCCATACACACGGTCGGAAAATCCGACCACAAAATCCATCGGATTTTTTCCGACTGATTTTGTCTGACACTGGTGTTGCAT
Organism: Lithobates sylvaticus; assembly: GCA_028564925.1. Lineage (NCBI taxonomy): Eukaryota > Metazoa > Chordata > Amphibia > Anura > Ranidae > Lithobates > Lithobates sylvaticus. The sequence continues at coordinate 109,080,497 of CM053036.1, forward strand.
ACACACGGTCGGACAAAGTTGTCGAAAAATCAGATTATTCTGAACGTGGTGACGTTTGTTGCCTACGACGGGACTACGTAGAGGCTAGTAGCCAATAGCTTTGGTCTTGTAATGTGATCTGAGCATGCGTGGCACTTTGTCCGTCGGAATTCGCTACACACGATCGGAAAAAGTCCGATAGGACTTTGTTGTCGGAAAATTTGAGAGCAGGAGATAAAACTTTGTCTGTCGGAAAATCCGACGGAAAAAGTCCGATGGAGCCTATTCACGGTCGGAATTTCCGACAACATTGTCCGATAGGACATTTTCCGTCGGAAAATCCGACCGTGTGTACGGGGCATAACTGACACTCATCTACTAATCATTGGACAGATAATTCTTAGTTTTGATAGCGACATGACCACCTCTCTGACCTGGGGATGACTCAATAATTGGTACCTGTATGATGGAGAAATAGATATAAGATAACACCTTTTGGGTTTCTTTTGTTATACATTTGTTATATATTTATATAATTTTTTTGTTTTTGTTGATTTTTGATTTTCATATATTTTTTTTTACATGTTGTATATCAATATTATGTTGAAGAAATTCCATTGTACTGTTGTAAGCACTCCCGCTGTTTAGATTTATGGACTTCCTAGCCCTATGTGGCCTTTGTCTTTGTACTCGGCACAGGAAGGCCCCTACAATGTTCCACAGGGAGTATAACAAACATGCTATTCTGCACATACAGACTGATTTGACTGTTTTGGGTTTAGTAACATTAACACTCGTTACTTATTGTTGTTTTAATCCTACTTATGAAATCATAAGATTTCATAGATATACTCTAACAAGGTAAATGCAGTGCAATATGAGTTTTTTAGCATCATTCAGGTCCAATTCACAAAGGAAAAAGAAAGATCTTAAGTGTAAATAAAGTGACAGGGTCAGGGAAATATTAGACTTTGAAAAACTTTAAATTTTCATTTGCAGCTCTAATCCCTCCAGCAAGGAGTTCCTATTGTAATGCTAAATGAGAAATTTACAATCTGTAAATGCAACGTTGTGGAGTTTACAACCTGCCTCTATCCTAAGAAATCTACTAGATTTTTGCCTTGCAAACTCAGGTCTCCAGGAATTCAATTATAGATGGGAAATCAGTCTTTGTATTTTCTAATGTTTGGTTTGCATATGAATACCAATTTCCAGGCCTCATATGTTTTGTTATATTGCACAACATAATTATATATCAAGATTTTCATTGTTATATCCTATTATGTTTCATGTTGGGTATTTATGGGTATTTTTGTTTTTCCTGCCACCTGAACAAAGGGCAGAGGAACAAAGAGAGTTCATACACGTGGTAACCTGGGCTCACCAGAAGCGATCTATGCTGAATTGATGAGTGGGTGAGTCTGTGGAGGACAGTGACAGACAGGAGGCTAGTATAGAAGCCTAAACTGCTTTTTTTTTTTTTTTTTTTTTTTAAGTATACTGGGAACTGCTCTATTCCCCCCCCCCCCAAGCTGGAATTGGGCTTTAAAGTGGTGTTTCCACCAAAAAAAAAAAAAAAAATTGCTTAAAATTCCTAAAAAAAAAATAAAATTAAAAAATTGGAAAAAAATAATGTTTTACTCACCTCTAAATGCCTGTTGCTAGGGGGTCCCTCGTAGTCTGCCTCCTTCAGTGCCTGGGCACTGACATCACTTCCCCTCGGCGCAGTCAGTCATCTAAGACACGTGACAGGTCCCAGATGACTGCACGGCGTATCAAGGCGCGCGGCGCCGCTCGTGCTTGCGCAGTGGGTGCCTGGCTGTGCCCACAGTAAGAATGCCGGCGCTGCCGAGTGGAGCGGGGGAAGGGGGGGGGGTTCGATCCCCCGCATCGCTGGACCCTGGGACAGGTAAGTGTCTGATTATTAAAAGTCAGCAGCTGCAGTATTTGTAGCTGCTGACTTTAAATTTTTTTTTTTTTTAAGGGGCACCCCACTTTAAGTCTATATTCATACTGTACCTCTACAAAGCTAGGAAACATCGGACTGTACAGTTTTGTTCTAACACCCTAAAATATGCTCAAATACTCCTATCAAACAATCTTTAACTTTAACTTCATAATATGACTAGTTATATACAAATGTAAGGCTTCTATGCAACTTCATAACCTTGGTCTACTTTCTGCCATTACCCATCATCAATACTTTACTGTGCTGGGGTTAGTTAATGATTCTATGTTTAACTTGAGGGAACCAAGCCAAGTTCACACCAGTTCATGTAAGCTATATATGAGAGGAATTATGCTGGCAGACAGCTGGGTTTGAAATTCCAGAATGAATGCACACAGTTTACATTTTAAACAGGTCAGCCTGCATGTGATTCCATTAGTCAGCAAGTACGGACTGGAAAGAATGTAACATTCATCTGTAGACCATCAAGTTATGGGAATTTAGATACACATATCTGAGTATAATTAGTAGATTTAAAAGAAATGTAGTCAAAACTTTAAAATATTAATTAGAGTAATAAACATTTTATCACAATGGGATAAATTATATCACATGATAAAAGGCCGATTGAATGTAAAATTTCCCAGTTTCACTTTACCCCAGGTCTACCAAGATCTTTCCCATTATGACCAAATATACCCATATTTCAGTCAAGAACATTAATTAATGACACTCTATTAACTCTAGGCTGGAAAAAAAAAACAACAGCTGGACAGTACATAGTATTATTTCTGCCTGCCATCATGCATTATATACAAATCAGCAGTGTGGTATGAATGTGATATTTTAGATGCAGTTTCGAAGCTTTAAGGCCACATAGGACTTCCATCTAAGAGTAATTTAAAGTGGAAGAAAAGCCTAACTCCAACTATTCTTAAAAATGTTACCTGCCCCCTCCTCCTACCTACCCTGTGTAGAGATTAGGGATGAGCCGAACTCCCCCGTGTTCGGTTCGCACCAGAACCTGCGAACGGACCGAAAGTTCGTACGAACGTTAGAACCCTATTAGTTACAATGGACGCGAATGTTCGAAATCTAAAGTGCTAATTATAACGGCCAATATGCATGTTATTGTTATAAAAAAGGTTTGGGGACCCGGGTCCTGCCCGAGGGGACATGTATCAATGCAAAAAGACGTTTTTCCTGGAGCAGTGATTTTAATGATGCATAATGTGAAAAAAAAAAGTGAAATATTCCTTTAAATATGGTACCTGTGGGGTTTCTAAAGTATGCCTGCGACTGCCTTGCTAAAGATGTGTTTTCCGTGTTTAGAACTGTCCCTGCACAAAATGACAGCCAAAAAAGAAGCCATTTAAAACTGCTTGCGGCTTTAATGTCATGTCTTGTCCAGGCAATATGGATGAAAATCTTTGAGAAAAATGGCATGGCATCCCCCCCCCCCCTACCCCAGCCTATTACCAGCCCCTTTGGGTCTTGTATGGATATTAAGGGGAACCCTGCACCCAAAATAAAACCCTATACCTAAAACCCTATATACTCTGAACAGCAGTATATAGGCGGTGCAAACAAGACAGGGACTGTAGGTATATACTGTATGTATGTATGTATGTATGGACTGTTGGTGTATACTGTGCTGTGCTGGAGGCACACAAAACACACTAACTCCTGCAGATGGCTGTCTTAGGTGACAACAGGGCAGATACAGTGTAAGGTGGCTTAGTGTGCTACTGCTGTGCTATACTCACATAGCACACACACACACTAACTCCTGCAGATGGCTGGATTGGTAGAGAACAGTACTGAGAAGAACACACTATCCCTGCCTATTTTTCCTCTTTCCCTACACTTTCCCCACACAGAAATGATTCACATATAGTGTGTACATGTACAGTACACTGTCACTGTTCCTCAAGCCGGAACACACTACACGAGGCCGCCGGCGCGGTAGCCTTATATATTGTGGGGCGTGTACTAAACCCCCTGAGCTATAATTGGCCACAGGCATCCTGCCTGTGGCCAATTATTGCTCTCCTCGCCGCTGGCTCTATGATTGGCCAAGCATGCGGGGTCACAGTGCATGCTTGGCCAATCATCAGCCAGCAATGCACTGCGACTGGCGCAGTGCATTGTGGACCGTTCGCATCACACGAATTTGATGCGAACGGCCCTCAGAGTTCTGCCCTCGATGAGCGGACGAACGGCCGATGTTAGATTCGAACATGGGTTGGAATCGAACACCGGGCCCATCCCTAGTAGAGATCTGCTGTCCTCTACTGTTATCTGCTAATATCACAATGTTATGCACAATTATGTATGTCTTTGGGAGGCTAACTTCGAAAACCCCAATGTGAATTCTATACCAGAAGAGACTATTATGCAAGTATTCCTATGTTCCAATAGTTTAACAGCTGGTTATAACTTCTTGGGTGTATTTCTGAGTCCTTGTGACAGACAGAGTATCTGTATCCTATTGTTATTATCTCACATGCACAGTGCCAGATAGCTAGGTCTGTGCTACTGTATGTATGTTTTGGCCACTTCCTGTTTATTGCAATAGAATTTATATGCAACTCTTGTAATTTTAATTAACCCTGTCTCTTCTGGTCTGGGATTTTAGGTGGTTTTAGCTTAGGTAACTTAGGTAGCTTAGGCTTGATAACTAGCATAGGCTAGAGCATGGTTAGGTATTCAATGGCCACTTTTAGTAGTCGGAGGTCTATTTGCATGACATATAACAAACCAATAGTAACTAAGAGGCAAAGTAGATAAGTGACGCATCACAGTTTCAGCTGGTGAGAATCTGAGTTCCAGGCTGATTGGACAAAGGTTGGAGGCACAGCTAATCTTGTCTTTAGGTCTCCAAAACCAAGACAGACACCACATCATGATCACATCCTTAGGGGCCTCTGTAACTGAACCTTGTTGCAACATTAATCAAGAGGTATCCTTTTTAGGAACTATATGCAGTATGTCACAAAAGTTAGTACACCCCTCACATTTTTGTAAATATTTTATTATATTTTTTCATGCGACATCACTGAAGAAATTACACTTTGCTACAATGTAAAGTAGTGAGTGTACAGCTTGTATAACAGTGTACATTTGCTGTCCCTCAAAATAACTCAACACACAGCCATTAATGTCTAAACCGCTGGCAACAAAAGTGCGTACACCCCTAAATGAAAATGTCCAAATTGGGCCCTATTAGCCATTTTCCCTCCTGGTGTCATGTGACTAGTTAGTGTTACAAGGTCTCAGGTGTGAATGGGGAGCAGGTGTGTTACTTTTGGTGTTAGCACTCTCACTCTATCATACTGGCCACTGGAAGTTCAACATGGCACCTCATGGCAAAGAACTCTCGGAGGATCTAAAAAAAAAAGAATTTTTGCTCTACATAAAGACAGCCTAGGCTATAAGAAGATTGCCAAGACACTGAAACTGAACTGCAGCATGGTGGCCAAGACCATACAGCAGTTTAACAGGACAGTTTCCACTCAGAACAGGCCTCGCCATGGTCGACCAAAGAAGTTGAGTGCACGTGCTCAGCATCATATCCACAGGTTGTCTTTGGGAAATAGACGTATGAGTGCTGCTAGCATTGCTGCAGAGGTTGAAGGGGGGGTGTCAGCCTGTCAGTGCTCAGACCATACACTGCACACTGCTTTAAATTGTTCTGCATGGCTGTCGTCCCAAAAGGAAGCCTCTTCTAAAGATGATGCACAAGAAAGACCGCAAACGAAGATAAGAAGACTAAGTACATGGATTCCTGGAACAAGTCCTGTGGTCTGATGAGACCTAGATAAACTTATTTGGTTCAAATGGTGTCAAGCGTGTGTGGCATCAACCAGGTGAGGAGTACAAAGACAAGTGTGTCTTGCCTACAGTCAAGCATGGTGCTGGGAGTGTCATGGTCTGGGGCTGCATTAGTGCACTGGGGAGCTACAGTTCATTGAGGGAACCATGAATGCCAACATGTACTCTGACATACTGAAGCAGAGCATGATCCCCTCCCTTCAGAAACTAGGCAGCAGGGCAGTATTCCAACATGATAATGACCCCAAACACACCTCCAATGCGACTGCCTTGCTAAAGAAGCTGAGGGTAAAGGTGATGGACTGGCCAAGCATGTCTCCAGACTTAAACCCTATTGAGCATCCGTGAGGCATCCTCAATCAAAAGGTGGAGGAACACAAGGTCTATAACATCCACCAGCTCCGTGATGTCATCATGTAGGAGTGGAAGAGGACTCCAGTGGCAATCTGTGAAGCTCTGGTGAACTCCATACCCAATAGGGTTAAGGCAGTGCTGGAAAATAATGGTGGCCACACAAAATATTGACACTTTGGGCCCAATTTAGATATTTTCACTTAGGGGTGTACTCACTTTTGTTGCCAGCGGTTTAGACATTAATGGCTGTGTGCTAAGTTATTTTGAGGGGACAGCAAATTTACACTGTTATACAAGCTGTACACTCACTACTTTACATTATAGCAAAGTGTAATTTCTTCAGTGTTGTCACAAGAAAAGGTATAATAAAATATTTACAAAAATATGAGGGGTGTACTAATTTTTGTGAGATACTGTATATACCTGGGTATAAGTGCACAATTCCACCAGGACTCTTGTTGGGTCCTTTGCTGATTACCTGTTTATACATTGGATGCATGTACTAATAATAATATTTTCTTAAGCCCCACACACTGGCAGAATGTCGAGAGACATTTGGAGGTTCAAAAAAGAATGTCCGACACTCTGCCTGTGTGTATGTTGGTCTGTTCGACAGAAGCTGTCTGTTTGGACGGCTTCTGTCGGACGTGCATGCTGGAAAACCAGTATCCAAACCGACTCCCGATCAGCACTCTGAGCCAATGGCAGAGAATGCTGATTGGATTGTTTTGGTGGGGAGGCGTACCCTTGTCAGAACACAGCAGCTCAGTGGGGGAGAACGCTGAACTAACTTTGCATGGTTAGCACAGCGGCTCCGACCGGAGATGACAGTTTTTTTCGTACAAACCCGCTGCATTGCATGAAAAAAAAAAACTGTAGTGTGTACCCAGCTTTATATAAAGTTTGTATTATTTCCATACTGATCTACATGTACAGTATATACTTATGGTTAATGTTATATGCTGGTTGCAGTAGTTACTCTCCCAGGAAAGGAACCACCTCTGTTCACAGAGACTCTGTTCTGGGTGGGAGAACTGTCAACTTTATTATCAACCCACTCTTCTACCACTAGCAAAGGTTCTGGTTCTCTTATTTCTCTACAGGTTTAGTGCAATATCCTGTGTGCAGAGGGTCATTTCTCATACCTTCTCCCAAAAGAGAACTACACCTGTATACCCTGTATTAAAAAGATCTATGTAGTTACCTAGTTTTAACCCAGTCTGGTCACGTGATCCCGAAGCTCCGACTTCCCTGTGTAAGGGAGTGCATGACAATGGCTGTGAACTTTCATAGCTTCCATGGCTCAGCCGTTGTTGGCACTCCCTGCTCTCCCCTGCAGCAGCCACAGACTACTACAAAGGAAATGGAGCCACAGGATCCGGACCAGACCCAAACAAAATAGCTAAGTACACCAATCTTTTTTATAAGTTAGACTTTTCTTCCAATTTAAGGAAATTTGTATTGAGTATATGTACAGTGCCTTGAAAAAAGTATTCATACCCCTTAAAATGTTTCCACATTTTGTCATGTACAAACCAAAAACTTAAATGTCATTTTTGGGGATTTTATGTGATAGACCAACACAAAGTGGCACATAATTGCGAAGTGAAAGGAAAATGATAAATGGTTTTCAATTTTTTTTTACAAATATCTGAAAGTGTGCCATGCATTTGTATTCAGCCCCTTTACTCTGATACCCCTAACTAAAATCTAGTGGAACCAATTGCCTTCAGAAGTCACCTAATTAGTGAATAGAGACCACCTGTGTGTAATTTAATCTCAGTATAAATAAAAATGTTCTGTGAAGCCCTCAGAGGTTTGTTAGAGAACCTTAGTGAACAAACAGCATCATGAAGGCCAAGGAACACACCAGACAGGTCAGGGATAAAGTTGTGCAGAAGTTTAAAACAGGGTTAGGTTATAAAAAAATATCCCAAGCTTTGAACATCTCACGGAGCACTGTTCAATCCATCATCCTAAAATGGAAGGGTATGGCACAACTGCAAACCTACTAAGAAATGCCTGTCCACCTAAAAAAAGACAGGCCGGGCAAGGAGAGCATTGATCAGAAAAGCAGCCAAGGGGCCCATGGTAACTCTGGAGGAAAATGGAAAGAAAAAAAGGCGCCTCTAAGTGCAGAAGAAAAACTTTATGTATCCCAAATGGATTAAAAACACTTACAAAAGGGTAGATGGGTAGGAGCACATCATATTAATAACACAGTATGGCAGGTGGTCTGGCGTTCTTGTAGTCCCAAGGAGTCCCAGGGATATCAAGCTTGAAGAAGGAACCAATTAGTTGTTCTGAAATGCATTGCATGTTGATGACATCACTTCCGGCTTGCGGTCCACGCTGGTTGCTGGTCCCTTTCCACTGACGTCACTTCCGGGATTCGGTTTCCACGCTGTCTCCCCAGTATCCGGAGAGCTGTGGCTTCCCTTTGCTGGCCACTTCAGAACATGCTGCCATAGAGGTACACCTTTGGATATCCTTGGGACTACCAGAAAGCCGGACTACCTGCCATATTATTAATATGATGTGCTTCTACCCATCTACCCTTTTGTAAGTGTTTTTAACCCCTTTGGGATACATAAAGTTTTACTTCTGCACTTTAGATCCCTTTCACACCGCGCCGCCTAGGGGGTCAGCCGTAAAGCGGCTCTATTTTAATCACGCTTTACCGTCGTTTTAGCGGTGCTATTCGGCCGATAGTGGGGCGGTATTAACCCCCCCGCTAGCGGCTGAAAAGGGGTTAAATCTGCCCTCAAAATGCTGCCGGAGTGGCGTTTTGCCGGCGGAATCGCAGCGCTGCCCCATTGACTTCAATGGGGAGCAGCAGTGGAGGAACGATGAGTTCACAGCTCCTTCACCGCTCCAAAGAAGCTGCTGGCAGGACTTTTCCAGACGCCTTGCCAGCGCACCGCTCCAGTGTGAAAGCCCTCTGGCTTTCATACTGGAGTGCATGGAGCAGCTGTTTTAGGGTGTTTTGCAGGCGCTATTTTTAACGCTATAGCGCCTTTAAAACACCCATAGTGTGAAAGGGGTCTTAGAGGTGCCTTTTTTCTTTCTATTTTACCTCCAGAGTCTGCTTCTCTCTTCAAGTGCTGCCTTAAGTGTATGAAGATCCTTTTATATTTCAACATAGACTGATATCTGCTTCGTCTGTTACTCAGAGTGCTCTTATACATACTTTATCTGTATCTTTACTCTGGAGGAGCTGCAGAGATCCACAGCTCAGGTGGGAGAATCTGTCCACGGAACCACTATTAGTTGTGCACTGCACAAATCTGGCCTTTATGAAAGAGTAGCAAGAAGAAAGCCATTGTTGAAAAAAAGCCATAAGAAGTCCCGTTTGCAGTTTGAACTTGAACTTTTTGGTCCAAAAGGCCCAGTCAAAGTCCAGACCTAAATCCAATTGAGAATCTGTGGCAAGAGTTGAAAATTGCTGTTCATGGACGAATGGAGAATCCAATCTGACAGAGCTTGAGTTATTTTGCAAAGAAAAATGGGCAAAAATTTCCCTCTTTAGATGTGCAAAGCTGGTAGAGACATCCCCAAAAAGACTTGCGGCTGTAATTGTAGCAAAAGATGGTTCTACAAAGAATTGACTCAGGGGGGCTGAATACAAATGCACACCACACTTTTCACATATTTATTTGTAAAAAAATAATTAAAAACCATTTACAATTTTCCTTCCACTTCACAATTATGGGCCACTTTGTGTTGGTCTATCACATAAAATCCAAATAAAATACAATACATTTACATTTTTGGTTGTAACATGATAAAATTTGGAAAATTTTAAGGTGTATGAATACATTTTTAAAGGCACTGTATGCTGTCATTGCTCACTTTTCCACAAAATGCAAGGACTGTCATGAAAATGTAATAGATTTTATACCCAATGAATTACCAAACAAATACTGAAATTAGGTTGGCTTCACGGCCCTCAAAACTAGTAGGGTTGATTTATTAACGCCAAATAAAAAGTTTCCCTTTGTAAAAGGAGTTGCACTGTGAATGTTTTCCGGAGCTTAGTAAATTAAGTGAAGCTCGGGTGACTTCCATCATCTTATTATGTGCAAACAAAAGTTATTATTATTATTATACAGGATGTAAATAAACAAAAAAAAAAAATTTTCCATGCATGTGTATTCTTTGCAAAGTGAAATTTTACCACATTCACTAAGCTCTGGGGCAAAATTAATAGCCTATTTGCCTTTTGTAAATCAACCCCAGTCAAGCTAAATTAAAGCCGGAGATAGCCAGGCAGTTAGTATTTTCAGAAGTCTTCATCGTGAATGTCAACAATGCCAGCCCTGAATAGGTATTTTATACAAAACACACATCCAAGCAATAAATACCTATTGAAAGATATATGTATGCAGAGTTTCCTTTTGTTTTTGAAAGCAGAGTTTCAAAGGAAAATTAGATTCTATAGAAGAGGTAGCTAAAGTTTCTGTGTTTGAACACAAACTAGCAATTGCAACACAGACCCATAGTCAAATCAGAATAGTAATCCTGAGCACACTGCAACATAAGATATTGCAGCAAGTAAGATGTAGTTATCAAGGAGGAATAACATTAGACATGTGCACTGATAAAAAATTTGTTTGTTTCCCTTTCATAAATTTTTTAGCTTTTTTCGGAAATTCGAAAATTCTGAAATTTGAAAATTCAGAAATTCGGAAATTTGCAAAAAAAAAATCAAATTTTCAAAATTCCAAATTTTCAAAATTCCAAATTTTCAAAATTTCGAATTTTCAAAATTTCAAACTTACAAAAGCTCGAATTTACTAAATCTCGAATTTACTAAATCTCGAATTTACTAAATTTCGAATTTACTAAATTTCGAATTTACTAAATTTCGAATTTACTAAATTTGGGAACGTAGTGAATATAAATTTATCTGAAGTTACGAATTATCCGAAATAACGAATGCCGCATCTAAACAAATGGAATGGGACAAATTAATAATAAATAATAATAATAAGGTTTTATTATTATTATTATTTTTGTTTATTATTATTAGATCATTACGTTCCATTCGTTATTCGTTATTCGTTATACGCATTCATTATTATTATTTCAAATAATTCGTAACTTCAGATAAATTTGTACTCGTTAAATTCACTAACAGCCAAATTTGAAAGGAAATTACAATACCTATAATGTAATAGTTACTAATAGTTCAGTTATTATTAGTTAGTTATTATTTCAGATGTTCGGGTTTTCGAATTTTCAGATTTTTCATTCTTATTTTTGGATTTCCAAATTTCCAAATTTAGGAAGTTTCAAATTTAGGAAATTTCACATTTCCAAATTTACGAAATTAAAAATTTACGAATTTTCTAATTTCCTAATTTCAAATTTTTTCTAATTTACGAATTCGAATTTTCCAATTTTCCAATTTTTTGAATTTCTAAAATGTTGAACTTTCCGAAATGTCAAATTTCTGAAATATAGAATTTTAAAATTTCCGAAAATTTCCAATTTTTCGAAATTTCGGAAATTGAAAAATTTGGAAGTAACTAGTTTGTCAAAATTTGTTAAAAAAAGAATTAAAAACTAAACGAATTGTACATGTCTAAATAACACCTACTATCTTGAAGCTCTCACATCAGGTAAACCTGGACAATCCCACCAATCATATCCAAAAAGCAAGCACATGGATAGTGTAATATTTTATTAAAATGTGTTTGTCACTTTATTACACAAGCTTCCAATAGAATCAAGTGGCTAACAAGTGAACACATATATTGTTATACAAGTGAAGCAATGCAAAAGTCAAATGTACACAGGTAGCCTGTAAGAAAAATATATATGCAAATGTCCAATAAATGAGTAAATCTACTGTGCGTCAACCAAATAATGATAAATCAGAGATGGAATAAGCTGGCACTGTCCGCCTTGGAAAATATCAAGGGTGGTACATCTTCAACAAAGGAGAGAGGTATATATACTCTTACCGGAACAGGTGGACTCAAATGTCAATGACAAAGAGTCATACAGGCAGGGTGCCTAAATCGGCGGATTCACTGAACTCCAAAGGTTTCAGGACCTCAGAAGATGAATTCGTAATTGTCGAAATTTCGGAAATTCGAAAATTCGTAAATGTCGAAATTGAAAAATTTGGAAATTCGGAAGTAACTAGTTTGTCAAAATTCGTTAAAAAAAGAATTAAAAACTAAACGAATTGTACATGTCTAAATAACACCTACTATCTTGAAGCTCTCACATCAGGTAAACCTGGACAATCCCACCAATCATATCCAAAAAGCAAGCACATGGATAGTGTAATATTTTATTAAAATGTGTTTGTCACTTTATTACACAAGCTTCCAATAGAATCAAGTGGCTAACAAGTGAACACATATATTGTTATACAAGTGAAGCAATGCAAAAGTCAAATGTACACAGGTAGCCTGTAAGAAAAATATATATGCAAATGTCCAATAAATGAGTAAATCTACTGTGCGTCAACCAAATAATGATAAATCAGAGATGGAATAAGCTGGCACTGTCCGCCTTGGAAAATATCAAGGGTGGTACATCTTCAACAAAGGAGAGAGGTATATATACTCTTACCGGAACAGGTGGACTCAAATGTCAATGACAAAGAGTCATACAGGCAGGGTGCCTAAATCGGCGGATTCACTGAACTCCAAAGGTTTCAGGACCTCAGAAGATGAATTCGTAATTGTCGAAATTTCGGAAATTCGAAAATTCGTAAATGTCGAAATTGAAAAATTTGGAAATTCGGAAGTAACTAGTTTGTCAAAATTCGTTAAAAAAAGAATTAAAAACTAAACGAATTGTACATGTCTAAATAACACCTACTATCTTGAAGCTCTCACATCAGGTAAACCTGGACAATCCCACCAATCATATCCAAAAAGCAAGCACATGGATAGTGTAATATTTTATTAAAATGTGTTTGTCACTTTATTACACAAGCTTCCAATAGAATCAAGTGGCTAACAAGTGAACACATATATTGTTATACAAGTGAAGCAATGCAAAAGTCAAATGTACACAGGTAGCCTGTAAGAAAAATATATATGCAAATGTCCAATAAATGAGTAAATCTACTGTGCGTCAACCAAATAATGATAAATCAGAGATGGAATAAGCTGGCACTGTCCGCCTTGGAAAATATCAAGGGTGGTACATCTTCAACAAAGGAGAGAGGTATATATACTCTTACCGGAACAGGTGGACTCAAATGTCAATGACAAAGAGTCATACAGGCAGGGTGCCTAAATCGGCGGATTCACTGAACTCCAAAGGTTTCAGGACCTCAGAAGATGAATTCGTAATTGTCGAAATTTCGGAAATTCGAAAATTCGTAAATGTCGAAATTTCGGAAATTGAAAAATTTGGAAATTCGGAAGTAACTAGTTTGTCAAAATTCGTTAAAAAAAGAATTAAAAACTAAACGAATTGTACATGTCTAAATAACACCTACTATCTTGAAGCTCTCACATCAGGTAAACCTGGACAATCCCACCAATCATATCCAAAAAGCAAGCACATGGATAGTGTAATATTTTATTAAAATGTGTTTGTCACTTTATTACACAAGCTTCCAATAGAATCAAGTGGCTAACAAGTGAACACATATATTGTTATACAAGTGAAGCAATGCAAAAGTCAAATGTACACAGGTAGCCTGTAAGAAAAATATATATGCAAATGTCCAATAAATGAGTAAATCTACTGTGCGTCAACCAAATAATGATAAATCAGAGATGGAATAAGCTGGCACTGTCCGCCTTGGAAAATATCAAGGGTGGTACATCTTCAACAAAGGAGAGAGGTATATATACTCTTACCGGAACAGGTGGACTCAAATGTCAATGACAAAGAGTCATACAGGCAGGGTGCCGAAATCGGCGGATTCACGGAACTCCAAAGGTTTCAGGACCTCAGAAGATGAATCCAGGGATATTGTGGATGACCACCAAACGAACCTCCAATGAAAGGAGCACCAAGGCTGGATCTTAGATGTAAAAAGCTTGACTGGACAGCAGGGCAACTCTCATCTGGATGGTAAGTAAAGAAAAAATGCTTCCATATGGTATAGGTCAAACAATGAGGTTTTTTATTTCTAAAAACCGGCATACAGCAGTGAAGATAAAAAAACAGTGATCACAGATAAAAATGCAGGGCAATGTGAAGAGCAATAAGCCTAGCTGGGCGTGTTTCGACCAAAGAAGCCTTCAACTGGGGCATATACCTGCTCCCCCACATTGCTAATATTTATAGACTACATTGGAAAAAGACCAATAATGGAGGACCAATCAGCCCTTAGAGATTCAAAGACCACTGATTGGAGCAGAAACAGTCATCAGACCGCATGAGCTCCAAGCCCCAATATGAGGACCAATGGTAAAGGGGAATGCCGATCACATGGGGTTGAAAGCAATAACCCGGAAATAAATGTATGTTAATTACACCTGGAAGTCACGTGACTAACAGCAGACAAACACCTCGTTGAAAAGCCTGCGAAAATCGGGTGATACGCTACGTAACAGGCCGAGACCAATCATGTCACCGGAGGTCACGGATCACATGACCGGAACAAATGTAAAAACCTGAAACGATCCCATGTGTAATTGGCGCTATACCTTAGCAAAATGCCCAATTAACCCTTTAAACAGGACAAATGAACAGAATGACATTGGAAAACATATTAATAACTGAACAGTGTTTGGTCACGTGGCTGGAAGTGATCACGGCTGCCGGAACCAGTCAAGTCACATGTCGAAAACAATGGTCACGTGACAGGGGAAGGATCAGCTGGCACACTAATGAACTGTGACAACATATCCAAAAATATCATATCCCCAACTAACAAAAGGGCGAAATCAACCGCACAGCGGTCCTTGAAGCAGCGAGGTCGATGCGCCCCAACTGGACAATAATGACAACAGGAATGACGGCTCAAAACACTGCACAAAATACCATATTATAAACGAATGGAAATGTGCAAAACTTATCAGATGGACAATAAATAAAAATATCCATATGTAAGATAATATGCCATATAAAATACAATGTAAACATGAATGTATACATAATGAAAAAGAGCAGGAATGCATGTGAAATCGACAATATGTACACAATAAAAATAAAAAATAAAGAATGAAAAATAATAATGTAAAAAGGCCCATGAGGGAGAAAAGAGATGAAAAAAAGGGAATTAAGCTTGATTGATGAAAGAGTTAATATTCCACTCCACGTTTATACCGAACGGTGAGTAGGATTTAAGCTCATATATCCAATATGTCTTGAGGCGAGAGACACCACGTAGGTGGTACTCTCCCCTCCAATATGAAATGAACTTGTGAATGATCTGAAAGTGTGTTCCAGTAGGATCTTTATTGTGAAACCTTAAATAGTGACGGGGTACACTATGATTGATTTTTCCATTTTTAATGCTGGCCAAGTGTTCATTAACACATATGGAAAATGTCCTGATGGTGTGGCCCACATACTGCTTTTTACAAGGGCAGGTCAACAAAAAAACAATGAATTTCGTAGCACAAGTGGTGAAATGTCTCATGGGGTAGATACGTGCGGTGGCGCTTGAGGTGAATGTGTCTGTTTTACGTCTCCCTCCAATGTTATGGAGGCACACATTGCAATTCCGACATGTATAGTAACCCTTGCACTGTTGAAAAAAAGAGACTATTTTGGTGGGATCGATCACATTGGGTGCAATTTGTCCCTGTATTGATCGTGCCTCTCTAAATATCACACCAGCTTGTTCTGGAAGGGCTGGACTCAAAAATCTATCATTCTGAACTTTCCAATGTTTCTTAAATTCTTCTCTAATCTGCCTAGATTGAGTAGAATAAGTGGTAAAAAAAGACCATCTAAACTTGTTGTCCAAGGCAGCTTTGGGGCGTTCCGTCAAAAGAGATTTTCTGTTCATTTGGGATGCTCTACTAATCTCAACATCTAAGTCGGCAGAGCTGTAACCCTTTTCCAAGAACCTATCTTTAAGGACTTGAGACTGGGAAAGAAAATCAGTAATCCTCGTGCAATTCCTTCGTAACCGCAAGAACTGACTACGAGGGACCGACTTCAGCCATTGTGTCTGGTGACAGCTATCAACGGGAATATATCCGTTTTGGTCCGTGGGGCTTAAAGTAGGTCTTAAATTCTAGATGTTGGTCAACCACCATTATTTCCAGATCTAGAAAATGAATGGAGGTAGAACTGGCCTCATAGCTCAAAGCTATACCCCTATCATTAAAATTAAGTGCTACCATAAACAAATCCAAAGATTCACGATCCCCGTTCCATAGGAGGAGGATGTTGTCAATATACCTAGCCTAGAGAACCAATTCAGGTCTCTGGAAGGCATAGACAACATCCTCCTCCCACTGGGCCATAAAAAGGTTCACCAAACTTGCATTGCTTCACTTATATAACAATATATGTGTACACTTGTTAGCGCTACAATATCCACCACTTGATTCTTTATATGTTTGTCACATTTTTTTGTAGCTGCTTTTTCTTCGTTATTTGAGGTTAGCGCAGTAACGCCCATACCCACATTACATAAGCTTCCAATAGAGACTAGTCAGGAACTGGGGATTAATCAGAAAACCCACTTTGAGGAACGCACTGCAGACATCACTGGAGATCAGCAGCACTGATGGACAGGGTAGGATGAAAAAAAAAATATTTTTTTTACACCATTCTGTCAGAGAAAGACTTTGTCCACCCATGTTCGCCATGTTCCTGAGCCCATGCACAGCGGATCGTCGCTCTGGCGCACACACACATGCGTGGCCCGATGGTGCGGCGCACGCGTGTGCACAACAGTGTGCATGTGCGTGCATGTGTGTGCAGTGGCTCGCGAGTGTGCGCGATAGCGTACGGGTATGCACCATGGCGCACAGGTTTGCGCGATGGCGCACACGCTATGGCAAGGCTATTTAAAGCGGCTCTGGCATCCAAACGGGTTGCTGGTTTGTCGTCAGCTTCTTATTTGTACCCGTTTCCAGTTTTCCATATCTGACTACCTGCCGTGACCCGGACTGTTCCTGACTACGTTGCTGTTATCCTCGATCTGACCCTTGGCTTGCTTAACGGACTTCGCCTGATCTGCCTACACGTGTTTGACCCTCAGCCTGCTTTACGGACTCTGCTCGATCTGCTTACAAGTGTTTGACCCTCGGCCTGCTTATGGACTTGCTTACATGCTTACCCAGATTTGACCCCTGGCCTGCTTCACGGACTTGTTACTTTCTCTTGTGCCTGATCCCTTGCTGTGTTCCGGATTGTCTGCAAACTCTGCACCAGACCCTCAGCCCGTTCCTGAAACCTCAGCTAACTCTCTGCTCAGCTCTACAGCCTTCTTCAGGAACTTACAGCTGCTGGTGGCCTGTGCCTCTGCGTGCCCCCCGCTCCCTCTACCACCTTCGGGGGACGGGGTGCACACATAGTCGCAAGGGCAAACCGCTCTCGGCATCGGTAAGTACTACTCGTGACACATTCTTTAGCAAACGAAATGCCATTCAAATTGGGTCTATACCTACTTTAATTTTATTCTTGATAAGGCATCTCAGCAAAATCACCTCCTATCTGGTGCTGTCCCTGTAGACCTGGGGTAGGCAACCTTAAAGCGGTTCTGCACACATTTTATTTAGTAAATCTCTTTGCCTTCCAAATCAGGCAAAGAGTACTAAATGAAATGTGTTTTTTTTTTTTTTTTTTACTTACCTTGTAATCGATGACTTCCTGTCTTCTGTCTCTTCGGGGGGTGGGCGGGGTCTGTGCGGGGATCCTCGTCACGCCGCACTGTCTCCTGGGATCTGGTGTCATTGATCCCAGGAGTCAGTAAGGGCATCTTCCGAAATCTCGCGAGATTTCAGACACATCTTCCGAAATCTCGCGAGATTTCGGCCACATCTTCCGAAATCTCGTGAGATTTCGGACACATTTTCCGAAATCTCGCGAGATGTCGGCAGATGTGCCGACATCTCGCGAGATTTCGGAGAACGTGAGCTGCACTTTTGCCGTTACTGCGCACGCGCGAGCTCGGCAGGTGAGTACTAAAAAAACAGATTGCTATCCGTAGCATCACTAAAAAAAAAAAAAAAAAAAAAATAGACAGTGCAGAACCGCTTTAAAGAGGTAGAGATCTACCTGCACAACATGGGAGAAGTCAAAGATCACAGGGCACAGTGTAGCCTCCTAACACCTGATTTAAACATCTAATTGCCGTACTACCATTTTGCAATTGCATGCATTGCATGGCAATCATGTGTTTATATCAGGTGGTGAGGAGGCAACATATCGCCTCCTCACCACCTGTCAAACATGCTCGGATTGCTTTTCAGGGGAGCAGCAGTTCCTGCTGCACTTGTGAATCAGCCCTTAGTTGCATGGGGGAAAATGATTTATGCTAGGAGGGGGGATTTGTGCTAGAAAAGGTGATATGGCAGAGGGGAGGGGAATTTTTTTTTTTTTGGGGGGGGGGGGGGGGGGATTTGTGCTAATAGGGATGATTATGGGTATTTATGCTGGGAAAGGAAATGGGGGGGGGGGGGGGGTTTAATGGAAGATGAAGATGGGGGGGGGGGGGGGGGAGAATTTGTGTTAGGAGTATGAGGGGGGATTTGGAGTGGGGGAGAGGACTTGTGCTTGGAGGGGACATTGGACATTTGAGCGGTAGAGGTTTTATGCTAGGTGGGGTGATTTTTTTTGTGGGGGGGGGGGGTTTGCTGAGGGGATTTGCAGAGAGGGAGGATTTGAGCTTGGAGAGGAGTGGGGGGGGGGGGCAAAAATTTGTGCTGTCAGTGGGGATTTCAGCATTTGGGCAGATTTGTTCTGGGAGAAGGGGAATTTATGCTCTGGAAAGACAGGTCAGCAAGCCCAGACTGTGATCTTCCAGTCACCTGTCCGAGATCTACTGGCAGATCGCAATCTACTGGTTGCTGAACCCCGCTGTAGGCTCACCCAGTCAATCAGAGGATCCCATGCACCATGTAAGTGACCTGAAGACATCTGGAAAGAGGTAAGTATAACAAAAAATAAGAAGCAAAACATATATTCTGTGGTGACTTATGTAGGCGGAGAGGATTGGGGAGGCAGGATGGTGGAGTTGAGCTTTAGAAGTACTGACTCCCCCCTGACTTCTCTAACTCCATACTTGTTCTAGGTCAGCCACTACAATGGCATGCTCTGCATTTGTCTCAGTACATGTTTTTTTTTTTTTTTTTTAAAGCGGCAGTAAATTTTCTCTCTTTAAACAAAACTGAAGGGTAATGTCATAATGTGGTAGTATGCACTGCATACTACCACATTATGACAGACTTACCTGTAAGGCAGATCCCTCAAGCAGTGCACTGTCACTGTTGACAGGGCTTCCATCTTCACCCAGTCTTCCTTCTCGGTTTGCAGGCTCCAACCGTATGAATGACTGGGCCATGATGATGTCACTCCTGCGCATACACACAGGAGTCATGGTCGCTCTGAATGGATGGCACACTCTAGTGTGCCATCCATTCAGAGTGCAAAGCACAGTGCGCATGCATCGGTCACCAGCAGCTACAAATGTGAATATCTCCTAAACGGTGCACAATTAGAAGATATTCACTGTACCTACAAGTAAGCCTTTTTTACAGGCTTACCTATAGGTACAAGTAAAAAAGCAGACGTTACTACCTCCTTAATGAGATGAGGGCAGTAAATCAATGAAGAGCCCCTCTGGGAGTAATTAGAATTCCTTCCACTCTTTCTCCGATTTTTCCTTTAAATGTGAACTTTCATTGCAGATTGTATAGTTAGAGCCCGTGCAAGGCTATGCAAGGCTGTGGCTTTTACATCCACAGTGTTCTCCAGACACTACCTGCGTAGATCACACCTGCCATAGACATTCATATGATAAAAGTATTTATTCTGGCATTTTCTAAGGTTAACCACTATCATAAACCCAGAATAAACCATTTAGATAAGGCAGGTTTTTCTTCAGTTATTGATTCAAAGATGACAGACATGATAAAAGGGTAAGTTGTTAATGTTTGACAAGTATTAAATAATTACATAAAATGTTGTGCGTAGGTCTCCGTGGCAAATGGCAAAACATTTCAGTGGATAGTTGGATAGACAGAGGATAGATTGAGAGGAGGTTCACTTATAGCTGGAATGGGTTTGGTTAAAGTTGAATTTCAAGCAGATAGGAAAGACACATACTACTGCAGCTCTCTAGTCTAGTAAGTTATATCTTGTAATACACCTAGTGGAAATACATGAATATCAGCCTATTTCAGTCCCTTATATAGCATGACTCAGACTAAAGCTGGATTGTCATGGATGTTTTTTTGTTCAGCCAGCGGGCTGAGTTGAAAAAACTGAAGCAATTCTCCCATCCACACAATCAAGGTGGATAGTGGAATCTTCCCCACTGTGTCATTGTATTCTGATAGAAGAGAATTCCACTGGATGCCTCTGCTGTCAGTATACACTGATCAGTCCTGCAGCCAGGGCCAATGCTACCACTAGGCAAACTAGGCAGCTGCCTAGGGTGCACTGCTGCCTAGGGCGCACTGCTGCCTAGGGCGTCCAGTCACTAGTGTTCCTACTTTCAGCAGCAAGCAACTAAGTCTCAGCATCAGCAGGCAGACGCCGCTCTGTTCGCACATAGTGTCAGAGGCGCAACGCTGGTGGAGGACTGTGTCCCGACTCCCGAAAGAATGGAAGCAAGCAAACATTCATTGATGGGCACTGGTAGGCTGCATTGATGGGCGCTGGTAGGCTGCATTGATGAGCACTGGTAGGCTGCATTTAATGGGGCGCTAGTAAGGCTGCATTTGATGGGCTCTGATGAGGCTGCATTGATGGGTGCTGGTAGGCTGCATTGATGGGCGCTGGTGAGGCTGCATTTGATAGGCACTGGTGAGGCTGCATTTGATGGGCGTTGGTGAGGCTGCAATTGATGGGCTCTGGTGAGGTTGAATTGATGGGTGCTGGTGAGGCTGCATTTGACGGGCTCTGGTGAGGCTGCATTTGATGGGCGCTTCATTAAAAAGGTGGGGTATACATGGGCAGGGCAGGGCAAAGTGGGTGTCAAGGGGGGGCAAAATGAGGTTTCGCCTAGGGTGTCAAAAACCATCCCTGCCTGCATCCTACTAAAGGTTTCCAGCAAGTAGGCTGACTACTCTCAAACAGGACTGGTCCTAGCTGGAACAAAATTTGTCTGGTCCCTGAGAGAGGGAGGGGAGGACTGGGGGCCAATCCAGTGTGCTACATGTAAATGTGTATACAAGGGACAAGCTGCCAGGAGCAGAGTAAGCAGAACGATGATTTCATTAGTATTCTGCTGCTTAAAGGCCACCTTCACCCTATAAAAAGATGCCATCTCTCCCTCCCTCTCTCACATTAGGATATTATTTATTTTTTTTACTTCATAGCTTTTTTGAAGTGACTGACATTCGCCTTTAACCGCTTCCTGACCGCCTCACACAGATATACTGTGGCAGAAGGGCACGTACAGGCAGATTAACGTACCTACACGTTGCACGTTGCGCACCCGCCAGGAGCTCTGTGAGTGGGATCGCGGGTCCTGCGGACTCGATGTCCGCGGGGATACCCGCGATCGTATCACGGTGAGGAAGAACAGGGAGATGCTAATGTAAACAAGCATCTCCCCGTTCTGCCTAATGACACAATCACTGATCCTGTAATCGGGAGCCGTGAGTTCGGGCTCACCTGTACCCAGACCAAGTTTCCAAACAAACCTCTACTTAAAATGATATATTCCTATTCATGCGTTATCTATAAAGGCGTTCACATCCACCTCAATGTTCAAGCCAAAGGGAGTATAGGTTTTTAATCTATGGACCCAGGCCATTTCGCATTTGGAAATGGATCTCACCAGACAACTGCCCCTCCAATGGGGGCTATATTTATCTATGCCTATAAAAAACGTGTTGGTGGGGTCTCTATTATGCTTGAGCATATTTTGGACACTCATATTTGGACCTAGTGCTTATTTTATTGGGGCTCATTCTTAATAATTTTATCTTACTACCTTGCTAGTATAATCCATCTTTATAATGATCGGAAGATCAGTAATAACAATCAACTGCTTCATGGCTTGCCTTTATAGCAGCACACTACAATCCGTGATATTAGAGTATCACACACGTATACAAACCACTCAGTATCATGTGACATAGTCATTCTCCACAATCTCTGGCCATTATATTTCAGAGATAGTAATATGAATTACATTTAGACTAATTTCAAGCCCGCTTTTTGATTTATGCGAACTGACTAATCCAGTTAGCATACCTTCATAAGTTCTGGCAAGTTCAACAAAGGGGTTAATGTTTTTTGCTACGTCTTTTTTTCTTGTCCCCTTTTTTCAACCTTCTATCTTTATTTAATACAACCACAGTATGGCATTACTTTCTGGTATGCTACTACTTCCGCCCATACTAATAATGGTGCTTACAGACTCACGGGCTCCCTGGTGTTCAGAGTGAGGCTTGTGTATCTGTTTCATAAGCGGTGATCCAGCACGTCACTCGTATCCCCATGATTACGTCCGCTTTGAGACGAAACGTCGGAGGAGTGACGTGCTGACGTCACCGCGAGTGTCAGCGTTCCCGAACCAAGTACGGACGCTTAGTGTTGCAGCCGGCCGGCCGCATTTTTTATCTTTTGATTTTATGCACCTTGGAGTGCTTTCTATTTATGCACCTTAGAGTGCTTTTTATTTGTTTATTATTGCCCAATAAAATACCCCAGCGGGTCCCACCTATGATCCCCTCTCGGTGTTTTTATTTTTCTCCCATGATCGAGTCCCCACTCCACACATTGAGACACCGGAAATCAGAGGGTCTGCACACTGTTGTTCCACGATTGGAGATCCCAACACAGCAGTGGATGGTGACGGTCCCATTGACGGAATAGAGGATTCAGGAGGAAAAGGCCCTGGCTGGGTATTAGCCATCTGCTGTCATTATCCCGGGAGCTGGTAAGAGAACAACTTTAACGGTGGTGGATAAAGAGCCCCTCTAGAAATCACACAGTCACTTTTGATTCTCCCATCACTCACATGGACTGCACTGATTTTTTACCTTTGGAGCTTCATTGGACAACTTACTATCCACCTCTGATTGAACTTTTTTCTTTCTCACAGGATTTACTTCATATATATTTTTTGCTGAACATTTTTTCTTTACAGGTTTTTTCATTAAAACCGTTAGTTGATATTCATTTATATATTATCATACACAGACTTTGTTTGGATAAGTTGATATTCACTACACAGTGCACTTCTCACTTATGTGGTGATTGTTTGTCAATATGTATTTGTGCTAATATTCTTGGCACATTTATTTTTCACTAGTATGTTGTTTAATGTCACGATTTCATCATTTATTTTTTAGCGCAACTTTTTACTATTTTCTTTTTTTCAAAATTGTTGCTATTTTTTTGTGTATATCGCAAAAAATAAAAAACGCAGAGGTGATCAAATACCACCAAAAGAAAGCTATATTTGTGGGAAAAAAAAAGGACGTCAATTTTGTTTGGCAGCCACGCCGCACGACCGCGCAATTGTCAGGTAAAGCGGCGCAGTGCCAAATTGCAAAAAGTGCTCTGGTCTTTGGCCAGCCAAATGGTCCGGGGCTAAAGTGGTTAATAAATCAATCCCAGAGTGTCTGAAAAGAAACAACTACTTTCTTGACAAAACCAACGGCCTGGGTACGCTTTGTCATGTATTAAATGTTGAATTGTAATGCAAAGATTTTATAGTTATGGTAAAAGAAGAGATATAAATATCAGTTTAAAAATGTAAAAAAAATACCCCTTCACTCTATTTTGTTTATTAAAGGGGATCTAAAAGGTGAAGATCCTATGGATTATTTTTACACTTTTTTTTTGTATGCTGATAATTAGGAGGTGCTGGTTTTTCCAATAAAGATTTTGTTTTTATCATTTTTATGTGTGTTGTCTATTTAACTGTATGGCCCCTTTTACACAGGAGGTTTGAACAGGACCGCCTGTCAGTTTTCAGGCAGACCCTAACATATTAGCTCATTGTTCAGTGAGCTTCACTCAGTCCTACCATGGCAAGGTGATCCTACTTAAGGCCATGATTGAGGACTTTGAGGGAATACAGTGGTTCCTACAAAAGATTACCAAAGTTAAAAGCTTTGAGGGTCCACATAGAAGTATTTCATCAATATTCATGTCCACACTCAGGATGAAGAACAAATAATTATACTAACTGCCTGGTTAATGATAATAAGAAGTCCAAAGTGAATAGAGATATGTGTGGAAGGATACAATGAGGTCACCTGTTTGGCTTAAGGAAACATACTCCAAGGGTATCCCTTGTGGCTCCCTGGAGTCTGTGGGAGTCTGTGGCTGTGGAGTGACATATATGCAATTTTTACCCGCTTTGGTTGATTATCTGTGCAAATACCTACCTGTTATCTACGCTCTCCTGAAGAAGTAGACATTGCTCATGAAACACATAGATAATTGCCATATATTTCTGAAAGTTGTGATATATCTTAATCAAAGAGATTTGTAGTACATGCATATTTAGGCATTATCAGTACACATAATAATGACAATGAAGTATAATTGACCTAGGTAAAAGCATTTGCAAATGGTATGATCAGCATCATTTTATGTTTTATTTTTATTTTTGTGGATGATTTTAATTGAATGCATCAATACATTATTGATTTTATGGTATAGGAGTTTGTGTACCTTGAAAGTCCCATAATATTGTTCTATACCATGTCCGTAGAAGTAGCAGGGATTATGGTACAATCATGTTAAAGGGAATGGGTTGTGGACACCAGACACAAAGTTGGTTCTGCAGGTCCATTTACACATATCTCCCAACTTTTTGAGATGGAAGGAACTATTAGCTAAAATATGTAGGCACAGGACACACTATTATCCCTTTTTGGAAGATAAATAGTGCATTTTTTACAGTATCCAACTATATAGATCAGATCAAAGTGAGGGACAAATGAGGAAGAAAGTGGTACAGAGGGACATAGTTTCAAATCAGGGACAGTCCCTCGAAATTAGGGACAGTTGGGAGCTGTGGTTCACATTTGGCTGCCCGTACATCTAACATGGGTTTGGAAAGCTTTGGTTTTTAAATGCAGCAGATAATTGAATAGACAGGGATGTCACAAAAGTGACATCATTTCCATTCTGTTCTGATTCAGCTTTGATCTGTTCACAGAACCCTAGTTGATTGGACTGAAAGGGGCCCATGTGAAAGGAGACTTAGTACCTTAGTACTACTTCTCTCCCTATACAAGTTTATTGGAATGCAAAAGCAGATTAAAGCAGGTCAAATACAGGTCAGAAGTAGGTCATCTGCAATTCAAATGTAAAGGAAAATAGTGGCGATGGAGTGATGTGACCTAATCAAACCATACAATAATGATCACAAAAAATATATACATAGTATAAAACGAATAAAGTCCATAGTTCATAAGTCCAAAGTGTAAATTGGCTGTGGTCAGCACCAGTGGCAGAACCCTTAGAGTGAAGCAGGCAGCTCTGTAGGTATATGTCGCCACATTAGCTGGTTAATGCGGTGATCGGCCACTTCCGATTGTCTTCCAGCAATACAGATCCATCGCCTGATGCTGCTATTCCACCAGGACTACCCAGGAGAGCCCGAGGACTGACCATAATGATTTTATACAGTGCCTTGCAAAAGTATTCTCCCCCTTGGCTTTTTACCTATTTTGTTACATTACAGCCTTTAGTTCAATGTTTTCTGAATTATATGTGATGGATCAGAACACAATAGTCTAAGTTGGTGAAGTAAAATTAGAAAAATATATACATAAAACAATTTTTCAGAAATAAAAAACTGATAATTGCCATGTGCGTATGTATTCACCCCCTCTGTTATGAAGCCCATAAAAAGCTCTGGTGCAACCAATTATCTTCAGAAGTCACATAATTAGTGAAATGATGTCCACCTGTGTGCAATCTAAGTGTCACTTGATCTGTCATTACATATACACATAGTAAAAAAGAACTGCGCTACCCCTAAATGGGAAACAAGAACACTAGTAGGCTGCAGTTTGGGTGGGATAAACACAATAAGCAAATAACAAAGAAAACTGCGCCAACAATAAGTCCACCAAGGTCCGCACCAAACCAGGAGATGATGGGTTAAAGGTCATCAAAGGAGTACTAAACGTAATAAAATAGCTCAATAAAGTCCATTGATAAATCATAAGTCCATTTATATGGCTGAGTAAACAACACCGTGATCCACAAATAAATGTGACCCACCACCGAATGGAAAGCCGCTTACCGAAGGGCAAGCACAAAACAACGTTTGGCTATAACCCAGCCACGGCCTTTAGCATCCGAAAGACTCAGGGGAAGCTTCTCAGGGTGTTCCAGGTGCTAGGCTTTTTCCATATGTCATGCAGTCTGTAAGATCGTGAGGCATATGAGAAGAAAGGGGACCATAGCATAATACCGTAACACAAGATAATTTATTTATAAAAAGTAAGTTGTACTTACAAACATTGCAAGTTTAAAAGCATAAAACAAAGATGCTGGCCGGCATACTAGGAGCCCTTCCTCCTTCAAATCGACGCAGTGACGTTCGGTGGTGGGTCACATTTATTTGTGGATCACAGTGGTGTTTACTATAAATGGACATATGATTTATCAATGGACTCTATTGAGCTATTTTATTACGTTTAGTACTCCTTTGATGACCTTTAACCCATCATCTCCTGGTTTGGTGCGGACCTTGGTGGACTTATTGTTCGTTTTTTTAGTTAATTACATATACACACACCTTTTTGAAAGGCCCCAGATGCTGCAACACCTACGCAAGAGGCACCACTAACCAAACACTGCCATGAAGACCAAGGAACTCTCCAAACAAGTAAGGGACAATGTTGAGAAGTAGTCAGGGTTAGGTTATAAAAAAAATATCCTAATCTTTGATGATCCCTAGGAGCACCATCAAATCTATCATAACCAAATAGAAAGAACATGGCACAACAGCAAACCTGCCAAGAGACGGCCGCACACCAAAACTCATGGACCAGGCAAGGAGGGCATTAATCAGAGAGGCAGCACAGAGACCTAAGGTGACCCTGGAGGAGCTGCAGAGTTCCACAGTAGAGACTGGAGTATCTGTACATAAGACGACAATAAGCCACACACTCCATTGAGTTGGGCTTTATGGCAGAGGGGCCAGAAGAAAGCCATTACTTTCAGCAAAAAACAAAAATGGCACGTTTTGAGTTTTACGTAAAGGCATGTGGGAGACTCCCAAAATGTATGGAGGAAGGTGCTCTGGTCTGATGAGACTAAAATTTAACTTTTTGCCCATCAATGAAAACGCTATGTCTGGCACAAACCCAACACATCACATCACCCAAAGAACACCATCCCCACAGTGAAACATGGTGGTGGCAGCATCATGCTGTGGGGATGTTTTTCAGCAGTCGGGACTGGGAAACTGATCAGAGTTGAGGGAAAGATGGATGGTGCTAAATACAGGGATATTCTTGAGCAAAACCTGTACCACTCTGTGTGTGATTTGAGGCTAGGATGGAGGTTCGCCTTCCAGCAGGACAATGACCCCAAACACACTGCTAAAGAAACACTTGGGTGGTTTATGGGGAAACATGTAAATGTGTTGGAAAGGCCCAGTCAAAGCCCAGACCTCAATCCAATAGAAAATCTGTGGTCAGACTTAAAGATTGCTGTTCACAAGCACAAACCATCCAACTTGAAGGAGCTGGAGCAGTTTTGCAAGGAGGAATGGGCAAACATCCCTGTGGTAAGATGTGTCAAGCTTATAGAGACTTATCAAAAGTGACTGTGATAGCCGCAAAGGGTGGCTCTACAAAGTATTGACTTTAGGGGGGTGAATAGTTATGCACATGGACTTTTTCTGTTATTTTGTCCTATTTGTTGTTTGCTTCACAATGAAAAAAAAAAAAAGCCAGGGGGGGGGGGGGGGGGGATACTTTTGCAAGGCACTGTAAATGATGATTTTTTTTGCATTAAAACAAAACAGGTAACACAGGTCCGTAATATGTGTGGCATGAGTCACACTGACAATGCCAGCTGTTCACACCACATCAGCATTCCTAAACAATGAGATCATTAGGCTACACCAAAGGTTTGCCCTTGAAGAGTGTCACACTTTATTAATCCTTCAAATTTGACGAGTAATCATTACATAGATGCGAGCTTAGTCACTTATGAAGTGAAAGTGAGCATTACAAAAGGAAATAAGCATTAGGAGTCAAATACTTCTAGATGTCTTTTTTATGAATGTAAACTAAAATATTTGTTTTTTTAACTTTCATTCACTCTTGAGCATTACATATGTTAGGTGATTTTGAGGTCTTTTTTGTGCATTTTTGTGTACAGGCGCTTCATTGGGGCAAGATCGTTTTTGGTCCCAGATTCTTTTACTATGGTAGCGCATGAAAAACACCCACAACAAGTGTTTTTGCATATTTTTTTTATTATTTGTAGGCTCCTATTGAACTCATTGGGGCCATTTTGCTTCACAGTAGCCCATGTATTGTTTAGAGCTTAAGGTGTTGAGCTACAGATCCCTGAATGCTAAAATGTGAACAGGAACTACTTAAACTAATGGGATTTGGCTTGCTGAGCATTTCAGAGTGTAGCACTACCCCTGCAGGGTCCTGCTAATTTTAACTGGTTCTTGTCCAAATAGCACAGAGGCTACCAGCCATCCAAGCAACAGGTCATTCCCTCTGGCTCCCATCAACAGCATAGGGATTGTCTTTTTGTGATTTATTGTTGATAAAACTTGTAACAGGAGAGGGTTTGGGGGCATGGGATGGTTGGCAATTGACCGTGAAAGGGCAACCTTCTCCTTAAGCAACTATGAATATTGGACAGTCTAAAGCCCCGTACACACGGTCGGACTTTTTCATGGATTCTGTCCGATCGGACAAGGTTGTTGAAAAATCAGACCGTGTGTATGCACCATCAGACAGTGTTCGTCGGTTTGTCCGATGGACAAAGTCTTATCTCCTGCTGGAAATCTTTGCCGTCAACACGGTCCGATCACACCAAATCCGATCGTGTGTACGGTTGTCCGACCGGACAAAGTGCCACGCATACTAGCCTCTCCGTAGTCCCGTCGTAGGCAACAAACGTCACCACGTTCAGAATGATCGGATTTTCCGACAACTTTGTCCGACCGCGTGTACGCAAAACCAACATCGGACAAAGTATGACGGACATGGTCCGACGGACCTGGTCCGCGGATTGTCCGACCGTGTGTATGGGGCTTAAGGCCTCACAGCTGGGGACCATAAGGCAAGTATCTTTAGCATCTGGATACTTTGTACCACTGCATGGCTATATGCAGCCAGTGCAATCTCAAGAACACTGCACAGTACAGGAGGGCACTCTTCTCTAAGCTCACAGTGTACGACACTGCTGAGGACAGGGAATGGCCAGTATCTAAGACCCTATGAGAGCAGGCTCAGTTCAAGCAACCTCTGACACTTACCGTATATCCCAAAAGCACACAGTCACCAGGAATCATTTCAGGGTCTTTACTTAAAAGTTCCCAGGACAGCTGACACCTTTGACACAGTAAAGTGAATAAGACAGTCCTTCTCTAGTCCATACTATCCCTTTGGTGAAGTCCTGCAGTCAGTTTCAGCTCATTTCCAGGTCCCAGCTCTACCACAGCTAAGACCTCACAGAGCAGCAACACAGTCCTTAGGCTGCCTCAGGGTCAATAACCCCCTGAGGGTTGGAACTCTCCTTACTGGGGAAAGACAATCTCTCCAGGGCGTCAGACTATTTATCGGCTTCCTGAATGAATGAATGAATGAATGACTTGTATAGCGCAACCTATGCGAACTGAATCGCCTCAGGGCGCTTTTTGCCACTGGTGTCAATCTGTGGTATAGTGCGGTCCTTGCCCTGTGGGGTCCTGACACGCTTACAAACACATACACATACAACATACACATATTTGGCCAATTTAATTGACAGGATCTAATTAACCTACCAGCATGTCTTTGGAGTGTGGGAGGAAACCGGAGTACCCGGAGGAAACCCACGCAAGCACAGGGAGAACATGCAAACTCCAGGCAGAAGGTGTCGTGGTCGGGATTTGAACCAGCGACCCTATTACTGCTAGGTGAAAGTGCTAACCACTACACCACTATGCTGCCCTAGCTACAATCCCTAGCTACAATCTGCCCACACCTCCCCAGGGATTGGCTTGGCCCTGATCAACATTCAGGCTGGTATTTGTTATTTTGAATTATCTCTCCCTAAATTCTACAAACTTGTTTTAGAGCCAAGGGGGAAGCAATCAAATTACCAGCCTGTGAAACCCTAAACAGACCAGACCAAACAATCACGGCTCCTTTAATTGTAGAAGGAGCCTAAAATGAAAGTTACCTAAGGTAGCATCCTACACTACGCTGGGCATAGTTATCAGTTCGTTTCTACATGTATGTTGATAGAACATTTATGCAATAAAACAAATCTATTAAGTACATGCACACTAACAAAACTGCCAAAGTTCCTTTTATAATCCTCAAAACTTTTTTTAGTGCTCCTAGGGTGCCCCTGGATCCCAGATGTCAGCTTCACAGAGGGTCAACACTTCTGCCCAACTTGGATCTAAGCCCCACACTTCCTGGTGCTAATCCCCAAGCCCACCATGCACTCTATTCAACAGACCAGTCCAAAACCTCAGTGGAAAAGAGACATTGGGGGTTATTTACTAAAGGCAAATCCACTTTGCACTGCAAGTGCGCTTGGAAGTAAAGTCGCTGTAGATCCGAGGGGATATGCAAGGAAAATAAAAAACAGCATTTTAGCTTGCACATGATTGGATGATAAAATCAGCAGAGCTTCCACTCATTTCAGATCTACCCCTTAGATTTAGAGTGACTGCACGTTTAAGTGCACTTGCAGTGCAAAGTGGATTTGCCTTTCGGAAATAACCCCCATTGTCACAATGAACAGTGGGAAAAGGGTGGGAAAAAGTTCAATGGTTTCAAGGGCTTCCTGTGTGCACAGAAACTATATAGAGGAATTATTAAAAGTTCTTACAGGCATTACAAGATGCATATACTGTGGCAGTATTGGTAGTTTGAACACACTGGTGTACCTTACAGGCTTACTTTAAAGTCACTTATTTTTACTGGTACCCCTTAACCTTTAATTTCCCAACAATAATCTGTTATTATTTGACAGTAATCAAAGCATGCAATGGATGGGGTGAGGTTGTGATCTTTAACAGACTGTTCTCCTACTCTGGGTCAGTATGCCTCATACTGACATACTGACAATTAGAGGAATAGGGAAAACTGTTGCCATAGTTTGCTAGGAGTTCAGTTCTTGGTGTATTGACCCATAGTGATTGAATTGTACATGTTGCAATATTCCTCCAAAAAAAAAGGAACAAACATTACAAAATATGCATAGTCAACAATGAGGACCCAGTTGGATGGCACTGGTGGACAGGGCAGCAGTCTGTGTTTACATGGAATAAATAAAACATTACATGTGGGTGGCTGTATACCGCCCTGGCAGACATGTCCACCCCTTAGCCAAAACCTATCTTGCCTATACAGAAATCCCAATTCCAGTACCAATTTTTTTTTAATGTGTAATTGTCTGTTCTGATAAATTATTTATTGTTTGGAATAAAACACTATGATTATAAAAAGCATATACACAAAGGGGTTAACCTGCTTTGGGAGTACTCTTGAAATAATTTGATCATGCAATTTCACCAAGGCTAATGACCCAAATAGTATCTGGGTGGCCACTCTTTGCTTTTTGATGGAGCTGTTTATTTACAAAGAGGAACCCGCTGTTCTGGGTGATAGGTAGATAGGTAGAACAACATGATCTGTATGCCCTCTTATCTATTCTGTTCTGGACAACTAACACAGCTAAACATAGTTAAAAAATAAATAAAAGAAGAAGCTGGCTAAAAATTGAAACACGGTGATCATTTTTTAAAAGACTGAAATACAAAATCACTTGTGTTGGAGTTATGTATCTAAATATATACTGTATATATTTAGAATAAAACTTAAGTTTTTTTGTTTTTTTTAAAGTGATATGGAGAAAATAATTTGCTGAAGTTTAAAACTCTAAACACAGTTAGAAAATGTTCATTTTTTGTCTCTAATCATATACCCTGTTTCCCCGAAAATAAGACCTAGCTTGATTGTCAGTGATGGCTGCAATATAAGCCCTACCCCCCAAATAAGCCCTAGTTAAAGTCCTTGTAGGGCTTATCTTCAGGTTAGGGTTTATTTTTGGGGAAACAGGGTAGGAGCTTATTTGGGGGGTAGGGCTAATATTGCAGCCATCACCGACAATCACTCTAGGTCTTATTTTCGGGGAAACAGGGTAGTCTGCAATGGCCACTGCTGTCCCCGCCAAACTCCTAATATCATAGTTACACATACTTTGGGGTTATGGTAAGTCAAAATCTGTTGTTGTTGCTGTCTTTAGGTTTGTGCTAATTAGAGCATCCAAAACAAAATGTGGGCACTAGTAGGTAGTTCATTTTATGGTTTACTTTTACATGGCTCTCACATTGCTTTGTTTGTCTAACGAAAGTGAAAAAACTCTGTGGGATCCTTAAGTCAGTCTGCCAACTCCACTCCTGCATTACAGTGCACTATCCTGGCTAGTCAGGCAGCTTGTGTGTATTATGGGAGGAGGAGAAAATGTACTTAAAGAGACAATGTCACTATCCCAGCTGGTAAAAATATTCACAAAAGCATATACCAAGCTGTCTTTGTTTGAAAATTATTTGCCATCTCTGTGTTGAAAACAGACCTCTACATCACAGAGTTTCTGTTTTCTAGATGCACTGCAATTGCTCCTCATCCCCAGTATTGACAATAGCCAATGTCCTGACAGGTATCGGGGAACCCCAGTGGCAGTGGCACAATGTGGTTTTATGCACCTGAAAACACGCTGCATATCCTGGCATTAATGGCACCCCCCAATGCGCCTGCAAAAGAGCAGCATGACTTGCCTGTGGGTAGGGAATGCATGTGATTTAAATGCGTTTCCAGACCCGCTAAAGTGTGAACCTAAGCTTAGGGCCAACAGTGTGCACATCTAGTTTACAGATAACAGATAATGAGATAAGTACAGACAGGCTTAATTATGGTAATATGTTTAAATAGTACAGAGCAACAGATACATTTGATGTCTCAAATCAATAATTATAAATAACTATATGTAAAAAAACAATACTTTCAGAAAAACCCCAATAGTTGCCAAAAAAACCCCCAAAACAATTGATATAATAAACAATCAATCTAATTAAATATTGCTATTTATGAACAGTGCTCTCAATAGAATTAATTTATATATCACCAGCAAAGTGTCCATGCAATTATTTAAGTGTCCCTGGGGTTATTTAAAGGTGTTCCCCTAAAAAAAAAAAAAAAAAAATTAAAAGTCAGCCGCTACAAATACTGCAGCTGCTGACTTTTAATAATCGGACACTTACCTGTTCCAGGGTCCAGGGATGCGGGGGGTCGAAGCCCCGCTCGCCCCCCGATCCGCTCGGCATGCGCGAGCGGCGCCGCGCACCGTGATACAGTCATCTGTATACCTGTCACGTGTCCCAGATGACTGAATGCGCCGAGGGGAAGTGATGTCACCAGCACGGGCACTGAAGGAGGCAGACTACGAGGGACCCCCTAGCAACAGCCATTTAGAGGTGAGTTAAAAAAAAAATCCAATTATTTTTTTTTATTAATTTTTTTTTTTTAGAAATTTTAAGCTATTTTTTTTTTTTGGTGGAAACACCACTTTAAGTGTTCATATATCACACACAAGTGAAAATAATCACAGAGGTAAAATAACATAATTGTTCCACCAATATTGAATAACATCCAAGTCCGTGCAGATTGTCTCCTTCTTTAACCAGTGTGCGTGTTCGCCACCACCAATTACACTAACCACTTTTCTATACAGTATCTCACAAAAGTGAGTACACCCCTCACATTTTTGTAAATATTTCATTATACCTTTTCATGTGACAACACTGAAGAAATGACACGTTGCTACGATGTAAAGTAGTGAGTGTACAGCTTGTATAACAGTGTAAATTTGCTGTCCCCTCAAAATAACTCAACACACAGACATTAATGTCTAAACTGCTGGCAACAAAAGTGAGTAGACCCCTAAGTGAAAATGTCCAAATTGAGCCCAATTAACTATTTTCCCTCCCCGGTGTTATGCGACTTGTTAGTGTTACAAGGTCTCAGGTGTGATTGGGGAGCAGGTGTGTTAAATTTGGTGTTATCGCTCTCACTCTCTCATAATGGTCACTGGAAGTTCAACATGGCACCTCATGGCAAAGAACTCTCTGATGATCTGAAAAAACGAATTTGCGTTCTACATAAAGATGGCCTAGGCTATAAGATGATTGCCAAGACTCTGAAACTGAGCTGCAGCACGGTGGCCAAGACCATACAGCAGTTTAACAGGACAGGTTCAACTCAGAACAGGCTTCGCCATGGTCGACCAAAGAAGTTGGGTGCACGTGCTCTAGAGGTTGTCTTTGGGTAATCGACGTATGAGTGCTGCCAGCATTGCTGCAGAGGTTGAAGGGGTGGGGGGTCAGCCTGTCAGAGCTCAGACCATACGCCGCACACAGCATCAAATTGGTCTGCATGGCTGTCGTCCCAGAAGGAGCCTCTTCTAAAGATGATGCACAAGAAAGTCTGCAAACAGGTTGCTGAAGACAAGCAGACTAAGGACATGGATTACTGGAACCATGCCCTGTGGTCTGATGAGACCAAGATAAACTTATTTGATTCAGATAGATGCAAGCATGTGTGGCGGAGACCAGGTGAGGAGTACAAAGACAAGTGTGTCTTGCCTACAGTCAAGCATGGTGGTGGGAGTGTCATGGTCTGGGGCTGCATGAGTGCTGCCTGCACTGGGGAGCTACAGTTCATTGAGGGAACCATGAATGCCAACATGTACTGTGACATACTGAAGCAGAGCATGATCCCCTCCCTTCAGAGACTGGGCCGCAGGGCAGTATTCCAACATGATAATGACCCCAAACACATCTCCAAGATGATAACTGCCTTGCTAAAGAAGCTGAGGGTAAAGGTGATGGACTGGCCAAGCATGTCTCCAGACCTAAACCCTATTGAACATCTGTGGGGCATCCTCAAACGGAAGGTGGAGGAGCACAAGGTCTCTAACATCCACCAAATCTGTGATGTCGTCATGGAGGAATGGAAGAGGACTCCAGTGGCAACCTGTGAAGCTCTGGTGAACTCCATGCCCAAGAGGGTTAAGGCAGTGCTGAAAAATAATGATGGCCACACAAAATATTAACAATTTGGGCCCAATTTGGACATTTTCACTTAGGGGTGCACTCACTTTTGTTGCCAGTGGTTTAGACATTAATGGCTGCATGTTGAGTTATTTTGAGGGGACAGCAAATTTACACTATTGTACAAGCTGTACACTCACTACTTTACATTGTAGGAAAGTGTAATTTCTTCGGTGTTGTCACATGAAAAAATATAATAAAATATTTACAAAAATGCGAGGGATGTACTCACTTTTGTGAGATACTGTATATGTGATTCACACAATGGTATGGTCAATATGCACTTTGTCCTTATACCAGAGCTGGTATTCAATCAAAGAATTCAGCAAATGTATCAATTGGTAGTCAGCAATCTTACCTCTCTGTTCAGCTCTCTCTCCAAAAGCAGTGACTTCAAACAAACAAAACAGAATGTCATAGTGCAGAAAATCAAATAAACCATCTCTATTTATAAAACAATATAAAACCACTCACAAAATAAGTGCACTTCAATCTAGTGCACATGAAATATTGCCTCTTTTAATATTTAGGTATTGCCCCTGTATCAGTACCCCCGTAGGAGCTGCTAAAAGTTGTGGCCCACCTGTCATTTTTTATTTTTATTATTTATTTATTTTTATGGTTGAACTGGATAGACTTGAGTCTTTTTTCAGCCTA
The DNA here is from genome assembly GCA_028564925.1 of Lithobates sylvaticus. Classification (NCBI taxonomy): domain Eukaryota; kingdom Metazoa; phylum Chordata; class Amphibia; order Anura; family Ranidae; genus Lithobates; species Lithobates sylvaticus. Next base: position 109,116,667 of record CM053036.1, read on the forward strand.
GCTAACTATGTAACTATGTAACTATGTCACCCTGCCCAGACCGGCATTCACTTCCCAGTCACTTTTGAGACAATGAACAGTCCATGTGATTCTTTTGTATTTTTATATTTTTAAGCAATTCGTTGATTGTATATCAATTAGTTGGGACAACTATATACACTTGGCTACTCCAGTCTCCTCCAGCACTTTTCTTGCTTGCAGGCTGCAGACTGGTGGACTGAAGACTTTCCCGGCATTACTAGCTCCTGCTGTCCTCTCTGACTTCTCTCTGTGCCTCCTGTCCAGATCCTTCATGTGTTCTTGAGGGGATACTTCCTGCACCCGAATCCTAGGCCCAAGGATACACCCCTCAGACTGGAGGGGGGTAAGTGGCGATATACTCAAATACTACACTTTATACACACACTTCCAAAACCTCTACGGGGTATGAAAGAACTTAGACCTTTAGAAAAACTAATAGAATGCCCCAACAGTCGTGAGAAGAGGATCTCAAAGACGTATAAAATCTTGCTGCGGGAGGCGGAACACGAATACCCGGGGTATCTAGGGAGATGGGAAAGGGAAATTGGCACCTTAAATATCGATGAACAGAAGAATAAAATTTTAGAAAGCGTCTTTATCCCAAAAGATATACAATCAGTAGAAATGTCCTATAAACTCCTAGCTAGGTGGTATGTAACCCCCCAAGGAGCAAACGCCTTCAGTGAAGATAACTCTCCAAACTGTTGGCGAGGGTGCAATACGCCGGGCTCTTTCTCACACCTGTGGTGGTATTGCCCGAAAATAAAAAAATACTGGGAGCAAATAATAGAAATAATTTTTAATATAACCCAAGTTAGAGTGGAGAGTGCCCCATGGGTATGCCTTTTTCACGACATGGAGAGGGGAAGGAAACAGAAGGGGAGGAATCTCATACTTTACCTACTAAATACAGCTAAAGCTTTAATCCCCTGTCATTGGAAATCCCAGGAGATACCCGTAATGAAAGAATGGGTAGAGAGGGTGGAGAGGACAAGAATAATAGAACAATCTATACATAACTTAGAGAATCAAGAAGAAAAATATCTGAGGACATGGCAAAAGTGGATTGAGTTCAGGGAAACAGAACAATATTTGAGGATAATGGAAGAAAACACTGAGGGGAAGGGGAGGGGGGTGAGCGAGACGGGGTAGGCGTTAAAAATATATATATAATTTTTTTTTTTTTTTTTTTTCCTTAGAGGGGGAGGGGGGGAGGGAGAATTGGGGGAAAAATGTATGTAACTGCTGATTACATGATTGTAAATATTATGTACTATGTGGAAAAAAGCAAAATAAAGAATATATAAAAAAAAAAAGACTGGAGGGGGGGGGGGGTGCCCTCAAAGGCCCCAACAGCCTAGCCCTCCATCCTCAGTTCTTCCACCCAACAACTCCTTCCCAGCTGGGCTGAACCTGGGTATATGATGGAGGCCTGCTCCCTGCCAATCCTAAATGGGGATTGGTCAGGGCTCCCTGAGACACCTCAGACAGCTCCACCTCTCTTCCCCTCCTCTTTTCTAGAATCCTCTAGAAGCCAGAGGGAGCTAACCGAGAAGTGATGCAATCTTTTAGTCACCAGCCTACTCTGAGCCACTCCCAGCCCATACAGATCAAAACAAACAGGCCTAGCTTCTAGGTAGGCCTGCCTAAATTTACCGGTGCTCACCAAAAATCTACCTCTAGCGCCTACCTATGTAGAGGGTGCTACATCCCCTTAAGAACCCACATTTATTCCAGCATATGAGTGTATATTAGCTTACTTCCAGTACAGAGCGTGATTTGTGACTTCATCAAAAGGGAAAAAACGTTTTTTATTTATTTTCCAAAACAAATGTAGCAACCCTAATGGTTCACCAACAAGTGCTCAAAACTCCCAGATGGATGACACTGTCATACACAAGCTTACATTCTCAAGAAGTCAACAGCATTTCTAAAGGGACTTTCAGATTAATTTATTGCAGGTAACAAATCAAAATTTCAGGGACAAACAGTGTACCTTAGGACCAGTATAACAATGGGATATTTGTGTGAAGGCTGTGCAATTGTAACCCAAGCTAGAAAGCATAATTTTAGGTGAGAGAAAGACTGCTTCTTGTTTCCTTATTATTTCTTATGTAAGTCTTCAGGAAAATTATATTCATATATAACCACACCTACAGCATTCATATTCTATTGTGGGGTACAGTGCTGTTCAGCAATATGTAAGAGCCCTGGGTCTATCCTAAAAGAAGTTTACAAAACAAAATGCTGACTTCTAAAGTCAAAATGCTAAAATTAGAAGTCAGAATTTTGAGTTTCAAAGTCAGAATTCTGAAATCAAAAAGTTGTTTTGTAAATTTCTTTTGGGATGGCATCAGTCCTCTTTTATATAGTAACTTAAATATGTAGTCACTAGACAGATAAAAGGTAATGGTGGGGAGTCTAATGACCCATACGCACGAGCGGAATTTCCGTCAGAAAAATCTTGGATGGTTTTTCCGACGGAATTCCGCTCAAGCTTGGCTTGCATACACACGGTCACACAAAAGTTATCGGAACTTTTCGATTGCCAAGAACGCGGTGACACTACGGCGAGCCGAGAAAATAAAGTTCAATGCTTCCGAGCATGCGTCGAATTGTTTCCGAGCATGCGTCGGAATTTTTCACGTCGGAACTGCCACAGACTGAACTTTTTCCGTCTGAAAAATTAGAGAACCTGTTCTCAATCTTTTGCTGGCCGAAATGCCGCCAGCAAAAGTCCGATGGAGCATACACATGGTCGCATTTTCTGACCAAAAGCTCACAACAGACTTTTGCTGGCGGCATTTCCGACCGTGTGTACACGGCATTACAGATATCTGGATCTGTAATTGGCTGAAAATGACAAAATGCGTGAAAAACAACAGAATTGTTTATTTTGTCTGTGTTTATTTCTGTAATAACCCTTATATAAAATGCTGATTACAATATTATACTTTATGTTTATAAATAAAGGCTTCAGTCAGTGTGTGTGTAAACCGGGCAAAGATCAGAGTCAGTGATGCAAATAAGGATTAACAGCCTCTTTAGAATAGATCCAACAGTTGTTCAAATTATTTACAGACAGTGACAGTACTAACTAGAACTTGTACAGACAGTTGCCACCTTTGACAGCTGGGGATCCCTTCCTGAGCTTTGGGATGCCATTGCTTGATTATTGCTAGTTGGGGAAGAGCCACATGGCTGTGATGCTGCCGAAGGATGGCAGCCCTAGGTGTTAGATGCAAGCCAGGTTGTGACAGGTAACAGCTACCTTAAAGTGTTACTAAACCCAGGACTCTGCATTCGCTATATCTGGTCTACCACAGTACACAGAACATGGAAATGCTTATATTTTAGTAAGTATAAACTGCTAAATACCTTTTCTCATCTGCAGTACATAGCAGTCTTGTGACTTCTATCAGTGTCTGGGTAAAGCTTGTAGGAGGCGTTTTCTTTCTGCTCTGATTGTCCTATGAGGCTGCATGACCCCTGACCCTCTGTCTGAACAGTGCTGATTGGCCCTGTGCTGATCACATGCATCCTACCAAAAAAAAAAAACTCTAGCAATACACACCAATCTGAGCATGTGCAGAGTGACTCCAAAGGTTCTGTTTTATCGTGAGATGGATTTGCGACATTGGAAGAAGGGGAAGATACGAGAAGACAGGATCAAACAGCCTTTTTACACAATGCAGAAGATTAACCCCTCAGGTTGCGCGGTATAACCAGCATGCTTTACTGCATATACAGACTGATTTTACTGTTGTGGGTTTAGTAACATGTTAAGAGGTTCCTTTTGCAGAATAAAATAAGGAGAGTTGTCAATGCTGCTACCCCAGAGGAGCCACTAAATTGTTTTATGATTTCTCTGAAGATGACACACCTTGCTCACCCAGCACTTATCAATACACCTTGAGGTATTTTAAGGAATTTTTTTTAGGCTAAGCATAGCCTAAACGGAGAGAGGATTGGCAAGTGGACTTATACAATCAGTCTATAAGATAGTAAAGTTACTCTGAGAGATATGGTTAAACACTGTATTTTAAGTAACAGTCATTAACCACTTGCTTACTGGGCACTTAAACCGCCCTCCTGCCCAGACCAATTTTCAGCTTTCAGCGCTGACGCACTTTGAATTACAAATGCAGTCATACAACTATGTACCAAAATGACATTTTTATAATTTTTTCCTCACAAGTAGAGCTTTCTTTTGCTGGTATTTAACTGCTAAACAAACAAAAAAAGATGAAAAATGTTTAATGTTTAATAGTTTGTTATAAAATGTTGCAAACAGGTAATTTTTCTCCTTCATTGATATGCGCTGATGAGGCGGCACTAGTGGGCACTGATAGGCTCGCTGGTGGGTACTGATAGGCTGAACTGATGGGCACTGATAGGCACAGTTAAAGGGGCACTGATAGGCACATGTAAGGTGGCACTGATGGGGACAGATAAGGCAGTACTGATGATCACAGATAAGGCGGCACTGATGGGCACAGATAAGATGGCACTGATGGGTGGCACGGATGGGTGGCACTGATGGGCACTGATAGGTACCACTGATAGATGGCACTGATGGGCACTGATAGATGGCAATGATAGGTGGCACTGATGGGCGGCACTGATGGGCACTGGTAGGTGACACTGATGGACACTGATAGGTGGCACTGAGGTGCAGCACTGTTGTTGAGGCAGATTGTGGGCACTGATGGGTGGCACTATGGGCACTGATGGGTGGCACTCTGGGCACTGATGGGTGGCACTATGGGCACTGATGGGTGGCACTCTGGGCACTGATAGGTGGCACTGTTGCCTATTCTTAGGTGCCACTGGCAGGGGGCACAGGTAGGCACTGGCGATCTGGTGGCAGCCCGCCGTGATCGGGACTAATGTCCCTCTCACTGCCGCCGGTGATCGGCTTTTTTTTCTCCTCTCCTAGGAAAAAATAGCCGATTACCTGCTCTGTTGTCATCACATGATCAGCTGTCATTGGCTAACAGCTGATCACGTGGTAAGGGGTCGCTGATCACAGAGCGCGCCACACGCATCCTTCTTAAGGGGGCGCGTAGGCCGCTAGTGCACGGGACTACGTCAATCGATGTAGCCCCAGCAAAGCAGCCCGAACTTGTTTTAATAGTCTCAGTTTTATCGCACTGGCCAGTGATTGACGAAAAAACTTTTCCAATCAAGCAACTGAACGGGTGTACCTAATAAAGTGGCCGGTAAGTGCTTTTCATTTATGAGATTGCACAAATGTAACACCCTGATAATAGGCAGGGTTGCTAACAAATTTAGCTTGCTAGGTGCTACCTAGCTTGACTGATTGATAGGGGATTCACTGGCTCTTTCCCTAACTCTGGATTTGGTGCACCTCTCTTTTCTGTCGCTAGGTGGCATTGTTGCCTGTGGCATTGGAATGACAGGGGGCATAGTGAATTCAGACTAGGGATGGATAGGTTGTTTCAGCCAATTGGCAGGGGCTTTCTTCGGCCCCTTGGCCTGCTGGGAGAGCCTATTTATTCGGGAGGATTCAGGTGATCGGGGTTCTGTGCCACCTGGACGGCTGTCTGGGTAGACGTGTGTTACAGGGCTCCAGGTTTCTAGGCCAGAAGCCTGAGGCCTATCACAGGACCACCTAGCTGCTAGGCTGTCTGAGGCCTATCCAGGTTTGAGAGAAGCAGCGTGGGGTTGGGACTTTCTGCCGGAAGCCAAACCAAGTTGCAGAGGTTACACCGGACGTGGAACCGCATCATTGCCAGCAGTGAGGGAGAAGCAGTTGCCACATGGGACAACCACTCCTGTTACCAGAGGCAAGTGAGGATCAGGGTCAGAGATAAAGGAGACACAGTCGCCATTAAGGGACAACCTTAAGTGCACGTGGACTGTGAGTACACGTGGGCTGCAAGTGCTGGTTGACTGCGAGGACACATGGGCTGCGAGTGCACGTGGAATGTGAGTACACGTGGGCTGTGAGTGCACGTGGAATGTGAGTGCACGTGGGCTGTGAGGACATGTGGGCTGTGAGGACAAGTGTATTGTATTGTTGAGTACCTGTGTATTGTTGAGTATTAGTGTCAGGAAGCTAGTTGTTAGTTAATTTGGACAGGGTATAATCCCCAATTCTCATTAAATTAGTAGGTACGATGCCCAGCGTGTGTGGAGATGTAACTCGGTGTACATTTTGCGACGTGTATGCGTTCCTTGATCATCTGATCAAGGATGAATACTACTGTGCAAAATGTAAGCACACTGTTTCTCTGGAAGCCCAGGCTCTGAATCTAGGGAAGCAACTGTCAGCACTGAGAAGACCCTCCATACTAAAGGAGAGCTGGGAACGTACATGGCAGGTGCCGTCAGGGGCCAGCACAGAGGTGGATGGAGACAAAGAGGTGAAGGCACTAGAAAAGAGTAGATGGGTGACAGTCAGAAAGTGTAGAGGGGAAAGTGCCAGGGAGGCCGATCCTCGGCTGGAACATCCCTATAAGTACATTCCATTGAGTGACATTGGTGAAATCAGTCAGGGACCAGCATTGCTGGAGCTGAGGGACTCCCCTAGCTGCCAGGGGAAGAACTCCTCCAGTGAGAGAGTGGGGAGCGAAGGGAAAGGAGAGACAGATTCTGGTGGTAGGGGACTCAATTCTTAGAAGGACAGAGAGGGCAATCTGTGACAAAGACCTGAAGCGCTGAACTGTATGTTGTATACCGGGCGCTTGGGTTCGGCACATCATGGATCTGGTGGGCAGATTACTGGGAGGGGCTGGGGAAGACCCGGCTGTCATGGTGCACGTTGGCACCAATGACAAAGTCAGAGGCAGATGGAGTGTCCTAAAGAATGATTTTAGGGACTTAGGAGCTAAATTGAGGAAGGGGCCCTCCAAGGTAGTATTCTCAGAAATACTACCAGTACATCGAGTCACATCAGAAAGGCAGAGGGAGATCAGGGAAGTAAACAAGTGGCTGAGGAGCTGGTGTAGTAAGGAGGGGTTTGGGTTCCTGGAGAACTGGGCTGACTTCTCAGTCGGTCACCAGTTCTATAGAAGGGACAGACTACACCTAAATGAGGAGGGTGCAGATCTGCTGGGAGTGAATATGGCCGAAAAGTTAGAGGGGCTTTTAAACTAGGCGACTGGGAGAGGGTCCAGAGAAAGGGTCCAGAGGTAGAGATAGTCAGCGTGAAACATATTCCAGAGGGTAGTATTGGGGGCATTAGTGGTAGGTTGACTAAAGCACATAAACCCAAGGTAAGTATAGTAACAAGTCCTATTTGCAATCTCGGAACACCCAATAAGATGACATTATGCGACCGGTCTAAACTACATGCCATGTTTATCAATGCCAGGAGCCTGGCGGACAAGATGGGAGAACTAGAGATACTGTTGTATGAGGAGGATTTAGATTTTGTGGGAATTTCAGAGACTGGGTTCAACAGCTCTCATGATTGACTGGCAATGATTCAAGGGTATTCCCTTTATCGCAGGGATAGAGAGGGTAAAAAAGGGGGAGGGGTATGCCTGTATATCAAGAATAATGTACAAGTGAATGGGAGAGATTACATCAATAAGGGAGCTAGGGAGGAGGTGGAATCCTTATGGGTAGAGCTCCAAAGGGATGAAACTAAGGGGAAAGTAATACTGGGAGTATGCTATAGGCCCCCTAACCTGAGGGAGGAGGGGGAAACGGATCTCCTATCACAATTTGGATTAGCAGCAAGGATGGGAAGTGTCATCATAATGGGGGTTTTTAATTATCCAGACATAGATTGGGCGGAAGGAACAGAGCATTCGTCTAAGGCTCGCTAGTTCCTAAATGTCTTGCAGGACAATTTCATGGGTCAGATGGCAGATGCAACAACTAGAAAAAAAGCATTACTAGACCTACCGATTACCAACAATACAGACCTGATCACGAATGCGGAGATAAGGGGCAATTTAGGAAACAGTGATCACAGGTCAATTAGCTTCAGTATAAATCACACAAATAGGAAACATAAGGGGAATACAAAGACACTGAATTTCAAAGGAGCCGACTTCCCTAAACTACGAACCTTGCTAGAAGATATAAATTGGGATAAAATCTTAGGAACAAACACGGAAGAGAGATGGGTTTGCTTTAAGAGCATATTAAATAAGGGCATTAGCCAGTGCATCCCATTGGGATATACATTTAAAAGAGCGAACAAAAGTCCTGGATGGCTTAACTCCAATGTAAACATGCATAAAAAAGCAAAAGAGAAGGTCTTCAAAAAATACAAGGCTGAGGGATCATCATCAGCATTCAGACTTTACAAAGAATGCAATTAGGGTGGCTAACATAGAACACGAAAGACACATAGCGGAGGAGAGCAAAAAAAAAACAAGAAATTCTTTAAAGAGGGAGTCCGGCAAAATAATTTTTTTAAAGTCAGCAGCTACAAATACTGCAGCTGCTGACGTTTAAAATATGGACACTCACCTGTCCAGCATGCCCGCAATGTCGGCACCCGACGCCAATCTATTGATCGGCTCTCGGGGTGCTGCAGCCGCCATCTTCGACATGTGAATCGGGAAGTGAAGCCTTGCGGCTTCACTTCCCGGTTCCCGAATGCGCATGCGCGAGTCGCGCTGCGCAATAAGGAAGGTGCCTGCTGTCTCTGGGATCCATGTGTTTCCCAGCAGACAGCGGGGCCACGCAGGAAGTGGCATAATAGCCGCAGAATCTGCAGCTATCTATGCCCGGAAGTGGGTGCAGATACCTGTATTATACAAGTATCTGCACCCCCCTCCCCCTGAAAGGTGCCAATTGTGGTACCGGAGGGGGGGGGGGTTCCGATGAGCGGAAGTTCCACTTTAGGGTGGAGCTCCGCTTCAAGTATATAGACAGTAAAAAAGGGAGGACAGACCATATTGTCCCCATAAAGAATAAGGAAGGAAATCTGGTTACAAAGGATGGGGAGATGGTGAAGGTACTAAATGTATTCTTCTCCTCAGTCTTCACGAGGCAATCGGGGGGCTTCGAGTAACCAAAACTGCAGTGTTTATCCTCATGACACATCACAGGAAGCAACCTCATGGCTAACAGAGGACAAAATTTGAAATAGTCTTGGAAAACTTAACATTAATAAGTCACCGGGACCAGATGGCTTGTACCCGAGGGTCCTTAGGGAGTTAGTCAAGTACTTGCCAGACCATTGTTCCTAATTTTTACTGACAGTCAACTGACTGGAATGGTAACAGCTGATTGGAAAAAAAGCCAATGTAGCACCAATATTTAAAAAAAGGCCAAAATACATCCCTGGGAATTACAGACCAGTTAGCCTAACATCAATAGTATGCAACCTCTCTGAGGGGATGATAAGGGACTATATACAAGATTTTAGTAATGAAAACGGTATCATTAGCAGTAATCAGCATGGATTCATGAAGATTCTTTCCAAACCAATCTATTAACCTTCTATGAGGAGGTGAGCGAAATCTGGATAAAGGGAGGCCCGTAGATGTGGTGTATCCGGATTTTGATAAAGCATTTGACACAGTTCCCCATAAACATTTACTGCACAAAGTAAGGTCCATTGGCATGGACCATAGGGTGAGTACATGGATTGAAAACTTCCTAAAATGTGAGTTCAGAGGGTGGTGATAAATAGGGAGTACTAGGAATAGTTAAGGGGTGGAAAGTTGGGTACCCCAGGGTTCTGTACTGGGACCAATCCTATTTAATTTGTTTATAAACGACCTGGAGGATGGGGTAAACAGTTCACTCTCAGTATTTGCGGACTGTACTAAGCTAAGCAGGGCACGATGTGGAAACCTTGCAAGTAGATCTGAACAAACTAATGGGGTGGGAAACTACATGGCAAATGAGGTTTAATGTGGAAAAATGTTAAATAATGCATTTGGGTTGCAAAAATATGACTGCAATCTACTCACCTCTGGGGGGATCAAGGATAAAAAAAGGACCTGGGGGTCCTTATAGATGATAGGCTCAGCAATGACATGCAATGCCAAGCTGCTGCTAACAATGCAAACAGAATATTGGCATGCATTAAAAGGGGATTATCTCAAGAGATAAAGCAATAATTCTCCCACTCTACAAGACTCTGGTCCAGCCTCATCTGGATTATGCTGTCCAGTTCTGGTCACCAGTCCACAGGAAGGATGTGCTGGAAATGGAGTGAGTACAGAGAAGGGCAACAAAGCTAATAAAGGGACTTGTCAGGGCTGGGCTCAGACCTTCCTTCTCAGAGCTGGCCGCTCAGCTGTTGGCTAATTGCCAGCTCCTATCTCTCCACAGTTACTCAGCTGTTGATGATATCCTGCTCGTCACTCCTGCCTACTTAAGCTGTTCAGCCCAGTGGATCTCTGCCTTCGCCTTGGTCAACATCACAGAAACTATCTCCTGCGATCCTGTAAAAGACTAAAAGCCACTCGGCTGTTATAGCGGAGGAGCCGGAGGGGACGTCCCCCCTCCCGCCACCTCACGCCACTCTTCCCAGGCCTCCCGTTCCATTGGAAGGCCTGATCGAACATCTGCCGCTTCCAACGGCTAGTGGCAGACTAGAAACGGCTTCATTCCAGTCTCCTGGATGTAAACACGAAAGCAACGTCACAACATCAATTCCTGTTTACTCGGCTGCCACTGGCGCCGGATTTAAATAAATATACAGTATTCAGATACACCGTTTTCGGTGATCTGAATACTTTAAAGGAGGGATTGGGGGTCTTTTAGACCCCCGATCCCTCCATAAAGAGTACCTGTCACCACCTATTACTGTCACAAGGGATGTTTACATTCCTTATGACAGCAATAAAAGTGATTGCATTTTTTTTTTCAAAAACACAATTTAATAATATAAAAATACATAAAATAAATAAGAAAAAAAAATGTCAAAGCGCCCTCGTCACCGCGAGCTTGCGCAGCAAAGAAAACGCATATGGAAATCGCTTTCGCATATGTAAATGGTGTTTAAATCACACATGTGAGGTAACGCCACGATCGTCAGAGCGAGAGCAATAATTCTAGCATTAGACCTCCTCTGTAACTCTAACCTGGTAACCGTAAAAAAAATGTAAAGCGTCGCCTATGGAGATTTTTAAGTACCAAAGTTTGTTGCCATTCCGCGAGTGCGTGCAATTATAAAGCGTGACATGTTTGGTATCTATTTACTCGGCGTAAAATCATCTTTCACATTATACAAAAAAATTGGGATAACTACACTGTTTTTTTTTTTTTTTTAATTCCTGAAAGTGTCCGTTTTCCCAAAAAGTTGTGTTTAAAACACCGATGCACAAATACCGTGTGACATAAAATATTGCGACAATTGCCATTTCATTCTCTAGATTCTCTCCTAAGAAAATATATATAATGTTTGGGGGTTCTAAGTAATTTTCTAGCAAAAAATAGGGATTTTAACTTGTAAACACCAAGTGTCAGAAATAGGCTGTCATGAAAGGGATAATCACACACATAGGTTGGACTAGGGTGCCCACGTGTCCCGGATTGCCCGGGACAGTCCCGCAATTGGCAGCTCTGTCCCGGGTCCCGGGCACCCTCATTCCGGGACAATACAGTGTCCCGGAATTGCATCCGGCCCTGGGTCGATCTAATGCCCCCTAAAATAGCCTTTGCATTGTCTCTGTCGGTAACTGTCTCAGCCTGTGGTGGACCCCTAGCTGGCAGAGACCCTTCACCACCGTCGCTGGCTCAGTGCCCAAACTGGTTGCTACCTGCCGCCCGCTTGGCGTGTAGCAACCAGTGACGTCACAAGCAGGAGAGAGGCAGAGACCTATCACAGCGGAGGAGATTTAGCTCCACCCACCTCCTCCCTGTATGTTCTGGAGTCCAGCCAGGCAGCGGCATGCAGAAGAAACTTCTGAGACAGGCTGCAGTGTAGAAAGGCAAGTAAAATGCTCACTAACCAACATGACAGATCCATGGGGTTAAAATCCTGTCAGCTCTCCCCCAGCAGCCAGAGTTCTGTGCTGAACTGTCAGCACTTCAAAGAAACTCGGAGTGTGTGTCAGCCTGGAGATAGCAAGACTCTCTGCACTGTGCAGAGGAGGGTCGGCAGATAAGGGTCAGCAGGAGAGGACACTGACAGATGAGATTACACCCTCCGAGGGATGGAAGGAGGACACATCCTTAGATACTCGGGCAGAGTTCATGCTGGGACTTGAAATCCTTCACTTTTGGGAGATGTGACCCCCCCCAAAAGTGAAGAACTACAGGTCCCAGCATGAACCCCTCAGAGCTGAAGATGTTTCCTGCATCACTGCATTGCACACATGATATCTCCTCACACCCCGCCCTTCTGTCCAGCTGTTCACTGTCTCTTTGCTCCCACTACTTGTTTGCCTCTCACTACACCTGCAGCAGCCCCCCCCCCCCACCACCATGCATTCCACTGTCCCCCTGTGCATCCTACTGTCCCCCTGTGCATCCCACGGTCCCCCTGTGCATTCCACTGTCCCCCTGTGCAAGCCACTGTCCCCCTGTGCAACCCACTGTCCCCCTGTGCAACCCACTGTCCCCCTGTGCATCCCACGGTCCCCCTGTACATTCCACTGTCCCCCTGTGCAAGCCACTGTCCCCCTGTGCAACCCACTGTCCCCCTGTGCAACCCACAGTCCCCCTGTGTATCCCACTGTCCATCCAGCTGATTTCATATGCCCCTTTTTTCAACCTCATCTACTATGTAACTATGTAACTATGTAACAACCACTCTGGTTATCAGAGGCCAGTTATGGAAGTCTGAAGAAGTACCAGAGCAGCCTTATTCACTAGCTGGGGATGGTGAGCAAGTGGGAAAGCTTCAACAGAGTGCCAAGCCAGGGACCCAGCTGGTTAGCAGGGGTGACGCTTGAGGAGTATACAGCGGGTTAGCTGTGGAAGAGCTCAGGGGATCCAGTGAGGTCTGGGATCTTGAATTCTAGTGAGAGACCGGGAGCTCAGTGAGTGAAGATCTACAGTAGGATACCGTGAGTTGTGAGAAAAGATCTACAAATACAGTTGCTGCATCTAGCTGAAAGGCCCTCTATCTGTATAGCTGTCTGCCTATTATTTTGTCTCAGAGTCTGCCAATTGCTATTGCATCTGCCAAAGGGTGTCCTGGCCATAAACCCTCTCTCCCTCAGTTCTTGTTAAGAGACAATAAATCACTTTTGTTCGCATTCAAAAAGTGACTGGCACTCATGTTTTCAACTTGCATTACAGCCACCATGCCTAGTAACCCATACTGTGAAGAAGGATGTCAGCTCTCCCTAACTCTGGAAGTCACCATTAGGCCACTAGGGGTCGGGGATGCTGCTACACACATTTATATTGTTGCTCGTATGATACATGAGATAGGGTTTACATAAAGACTTGAACTTTCGGATTAAAGAGCAACTGCAGTCTGCTCACATAATTTGTGATAAAAACATTGTGAAGCTTCCCTCCAACCACTTTGCATATTATTTAATATATACTGTGATTCTGTACTTACCAAATATACTGCAGAAATCTCCCTCCATTAATTATGGCTGCATCCATTTTAACCGTGGGCAGCCGAAGCTGCTGCCTGTTCACTTCCTGGATTTACACAGATACACAGAAGCACACTCCACTCCAGCTCTGCAGCCCTGCAGCTCCCATTGGCCCTCTTATGACTCACCCCCCTCCCTTCCTGGCAAACTCTCACAAGATTTAGAGAGAGAGCTGGGCATGATGTCATAAGCATAGGCTTATTACCAGACAAGAAACAGGAAGTGGGCTGAATAAGATATTCATTGTCAAAAAAATGTTTTACTATCCAAAGTTAAAACAAGAGCAGAGGATTTAATAGATGGAAAGATGAAAAAAATGACATTCCAGGTCCATCAAAACAAAAGGTTTTCAAAATATTTCAGTTTGTTTTCTTCCTAATGCAGCCACAACCTTAATAGAAACCCTGTCCCCTGCCAGCAGCTGCAAAGTTCCACTCTGCATCATGCTAGTGAGTGTTAACCCCTTCCCGGCCAAGGGCATTTATACAGTAATCAGTGCATTTTTATAGTACTGATCGCTGTATAAATGTCACTGGTCCCCAAAAAAGTTGCAAAAGTGTCTGATCTGTCCGCCGCAATGTCGTAGTTCAGCTAAAAATTGCTGATCACCACCATTACTAGTAAAAAAAAAAAAATGTATAATATAAATGCCATAAATATATTCCCTATTTTGTAGACGCTATAACTTTTGTGCAAACCAATCAATATACGCTTATTATGATTTTTAATATCAAAAATATGTAAAAGAATACTTATTGGCCTAAACTGATTAAGAAATGTGTTTGTTTGTTTTTTTGGATATTTATTATAGCAAAAAGTAAAAAAAAAATATTTTTTTCAAAATTGTCGGTCTTTTTTTGTTTATAGTGCAAAAAACAAAAATTGATCAAATACCATGAAAAGAAAGCTCTATTTGTGGGAAAAAAAACGATATGGTTTGGGTACAATGTTGCACGACTGCGCAAATGTCAGTTAAAACGATGCAGTGCTGTATCACAAAAAAAATTGCCTGGTCATTAACCACTTGCCAACCGCTGTCGGCACATATTCGTCGGCAGAATGGCACGGCTGGGCAAAGTAACATACCGCGCCTGTCGCAAGCTCCGTGACCATGCCCGCAGGTCCTGCGGACTTGATCGCAGCGGAGATACCCGCGATCGGATCACGGAGCTCAAGAACGGGGAGATGCCGATGTAAACAGCATCTCCCCGTTCTTCCTAATGACAGCACACTGATCGTCTGCTCCCTGTCATCGGGAGCAGCGATCAGTGTGGTGTCACACACAGCCACGCCCCCAGACAGTTAGAAACACGCCCCTAGGATAGACTTATCCCCTCCCTGCCCCCTAGTGGTTATCCCTTCACTGCCAGTGAAATTTTTACAGTAATCAATGCAATTTTATAGCATGGATCGCTGTATTAATGCCAATGGTCCAAAAATGTGTCAAAATTGTCCGATGTGTCCGCCATAATGTCGCAGTCACAATAAAAAAATCACTGATCGCCGCCATTACTAGTAAAAAAAAAAAAATGTATTAATAAAAATGCCATAAAACTATCCCCTATTTTATAGAGGCTATAACTTTTGCACAAACCAATCAATAAACGCTTATTGCGCTTTTTTCACCAAAAATATGTAGAAGAATATGTATCGGCCTAAATTGAGGAAAAAAAATTTTTTTTATATATTAAAATTAAATTTTTTTTTTCAAAATTGTCACTCTTTTTTTGTTTATAGCGCAAAAAATATAAAAAACGCAGAGGTGATCAAATACTACAAAAAGAAAGCTCTATTTGTGGGAAAAAAAGAATGTCAATTTTGTTTGGGAGCCACGTCGTGCGACGGCGCAATTGTCAGTTAAAGCGGCGCAGTGCCGAATCGCAAAAAACGCTCTGGTCAGGAAGGGGGTAAATCCTTAAGGGGCTGAAGGGGTTAAGGGGGCAAATCTTCCGGTCCTTAAGTGGTTAAAGGAACAACATACTGGTTAAACACAGAATAGTTAGCAAACACTTATTTTATCGTAAAAAAAAACTTTATTTGTAGCATATTAATGTTTTATGTATAATCGATTCATAGCAGAACAAAACAAATATGTATGCTTAATCTGACAAAATGTAATAATAAACTGTAAAGTTTAAATAACCATCATATACAGTACCTGTGGCTATAACGACCGCACTAGTACACTACAGACCATAACATTTTCTATAGCAATATCCTAGCAAAGCACTATACTAGTAATCACAATGTAACATGTCAAGAAAGAGAGTTAAAAATATCTAATACACAAAAAATGAAAAAAGCAACTTTATTTCACATGATTGCCAGTATGTCTTGATTTTCAATAATTTGATAGTTAGGTGCAGCTTTCTGCACATACAGTTACACAAACATTATTTATCCATCATCAAATACAGTAATCTCTAAATCTAGCCTTATTTTCAATTGCACCAGTTCTTTAGTGTCGGGCAAATATTAGATATATGATTCAAATATATGGAAATATTGGTTACAATAAGGTACTTTTGACAAGTTTTCTGCAATACAAGCACAGAATTTTAGCTTTAATTAGCAGACATGCTCAAGTTAATTAGTGTTGGAATGTGTTAATGATTAATAGTGGCAGACATATCACAATGTACAATATATGATCCTATTTTAAATTAACCTTAAACTACACTGGTGATGCAATCTACTGCATGGCTACGTGCTTCGGTTAGGTTACCGTTTTTCCAGACAGTAATAATAACCCTGTAATGACCAGAGGCCATTGAAATCTAAATGATGAACCACATTTAGCAGTGTCAGTATTAGCAGCAGTGTTGGTCATCTTACTTTAAAAAAGTAATTAGTTAAGGGTATTGCAAAGTATTGCAGAGTATGATCGCGGCGGGTAATTGCGGTAATGCCGCCCCAGTAATGGGAACGGCGTTACCGCGAGGGGAAGAGTAATCAGTTAGATTACTCATTACCTTCTAAAGTAACGGCGTTACGTAACGCCGTTTACTTTAACGGCGTTAGTTCCATCACTGATTAGCAGTAATGTATTTTTTTGTTTGACTTTGACTTTAAGGCTCCATTCACACCTGAGTGTACTGGAATCGTGGGCAGAATCGCACGATTCTGTCTGCGATTCCAGAATCTTGGCAAAACACGGGACGCGTTTGTGATTCCGCGATTTCTTAATGGCCCCACAAACGCAGTGCAATTTTTTTGCGAATGTCGCAAAAATTGCGGCAAAAATCGCACAATCAAATGCTCCTGGCTCTGTGCCAAGATTTGGTACATGAGCTTTTTTTGAAGCGTTTTTGGAGCTGAGGGAGGCCCATAAAGTCATGAGGGGGGGGGGAGGAAATATTACAAGCTCAGTTTTAGAAAGATTAAGTCTGAGAAAGTGGTGTGACAAACATACTGATATGTCATTCAGTAAGTTGGAGATCCATGAGGAGATCGAGGGGGTGAGTTGAGGAGTGGAGAGATAGATCTGGGTGTCATCGGCGTAGAGGTGGTATTGGAAGCCATGGGAGGTTATCAATAGGTATAGAGAAATAATAGGAGGGGCCCATAGACCGAGCCTTGGGGTACCTAAACAGAGAGAAGAAGAGGAGCAGAGGAGATGGAGTTGTAAGTGACACTGAAAGTGCGCTGAGATAGGTAGGAGGAGAACCAGGATAAAGCAGAATCACAGAAGCCAAGGGAGTGTAGTTTGCTGTGGAGCAGCAGAGAGGTCTTAGCCCCCGTACACACGGTAGGAAATTCCGACCACAAAATCCGTCCGTTTTTTTCCAACGGATTTTGTCCGAAACTGGTATTGCATACACAAAGTTGTTCGGAAAATTTGATAGTTCTGAATGTGGTGACGTTCGTTGCGTACGACGGAACTACGTCGAACTACTAGCTTTGGTCTCGTAATTTGATCTGAGCATGCATGGCACTTTGTCCATCGGAATTCTCTACACACGATTGGAAAAAGTCTGATGGGATTTTATTGTCGGAAAATTTGAGATCCTGCTCTCAAATATTGAAAAAGTCCGCTAGAGCCCACACACGATCGGATTTTCCGACAACAAAATCCGATCTGACTTTTTCCATCAGAATATCCGACCGTGTGTACGTAGCATAAGAGTATAAGTATTGAGTAATGGCCATTGGTTTTAGCAGTTAGTAGGTCATTGGTGAGTTTTAATAGGGCAGTTTCAGTGGAATGTTGTGGACGGAAGGGGGTCGAGACAGTTGTTGTCCGTGAGGTAGCGACTCATTCGGTCATGGACAAGGCGCTCGATGAGCTTGGAGGCAAATGGGAGCAGGGAGATGGGCCTTAAGTTATTCAAACAGGTGGGGTCTAGTGAGGGTTTTTTAAGTATGGGGTAACCAGTGCATGTTTGAGCGGGGAAGGAAAGGTGCCGGAGGAGAGGGAGAGGTTGAAGATGTGGGTTAGGGAGTTTAGGATAGAGTGGGAAGGTGGTTGCAGCAATTGTGAGGGGACAGGGTCCAGGGGACAGGTGGTGAGGTGGGCCATGGAGAGGAGTTTACCAACTTCATCAGTGGTAACTGGGCAGAAGGAGGAGAGTATAATATAAAGGAATTATACTATAATATATATATATATATATATATATATATTAGGGGTGCAACGGATCATCACTGATCCATGATCCGAACGGGTCAACCTGTTTGGATCGGCACACCACGCGATCCACGAAGCGCTCCGCTGCCTCGGTCTTAGGAAAGGCTGCGGCTTTGGCCTAGCTCTGGAGCGGCGGTCATCTTGGTACACACGGCGGCCGTTTACCACGTGATCGCTCTGTCAAATGACAGAGCGATCACTTGTAAACAAGCCGGCATGATGTCATAACGTAGGTTCCTCTCTCCCCTCTGTGTACTGATCTGTACAGTGGAGGGGAGAGATTGGATGGCAGCAGCACTGTGGGCTGGATCTGTAGTGCCCACAGCACTGCTCTGTGACAATTGCAGTCACATCCATCCATGCTCAGCCATCCCTCCATACTCTGCCATACCCTGCCAATACCCTGCCATACTCTGCCAATACCCTGCCATACTCTGCAATACCCTGCCAATACTCTGCAATACCCAGCCAATACTCTGCAATACCCAGCCAATACTCTGCAATACCCAGCCATACTCTGCAATACTCTGCCATACTCTGCCATACCCAGCCATACTCTGCCATACCCTGCCATACCCAGCCATACTCTGAAGTACTCTGTGATATCCAGCCATACTCTGCAATACGCACCCATACTCTGCAAAACTCAGTGATACCCAGCCATACTCTGCAATACTCGGTAATACCCCGCCATACTCGGCGATACCCAACCATGCTCAGCCATACCCAGCCGTACCCAGCCATACTCAGCCAATATTACAGTGGGGGAGATGTCCATTACAGTGGGGGAGATTGTGGATGTTACAGTGGGGGAGATTGTGGATATTACAGTGGGGAGATTGTGGATATTACAGTGGGGACTATATGGTGGTGGAATTTTCACAGGTTTTCGTAAATTCAATTATTATTTGCTGATCCGAAAAATGATCCGATCCGAGACTCTAATCCATGGAACGATCCGATCCGTGAGTTTTTTTTATCCGTTGCACCCCTTTTATATATATATATATATATATATGTATATATATATATATATTATAAAGGAAATTGAACAATAAAATTGTATAATGTATGGCCAGCCTAAGCCCTACTCTGCAATTCTGATTTGTGACTTTACTAAATATAAAATGGACAACTTGAAGGCATTTAGAAATGAGTCCATGCTGTGGAGTGCGTCTTATATTATCTTACATGTAATATATAGACCCATGCCTTGAATACTATAGTTTCATTCAGCACTTATAGTATCTTATCTGGTTCTTCAGCCATTACGAGTACACATTTATGATAATTAAGATTTCTAATAATTATCAGAAAAGATCATTGAAACATTGACATTACCCCTGATGTGACTAACAAAATGCTGTTTACTGCATGTTCTGAAACATTAGCACATTATCTATGAAAAAAGCAAAAAATATGGAAATTAAAGTTTTTGTTTAAAGCTGGCTGGCATATCTTGTGACAAGATTTCTAAAAATAAAGCAGTATTCCCTGAGACCTAATTTTGTAGACATATTTTGCATCTAACGAAAAATCAGCAGATTGCAAGTATTCAGCCAAGAGCAGTTTCAAAACAAATTAGAGCAAAGTTTAGTTTTGTAGCTTGTAAATAACTAAATATCTGTATAATGCCATTTATTTATTTTTTTGTGAAATTATTATATTTTTCCAGTGTTCCTGGAAGCATAAAGGAGTGGAACACCAGAAAGGACTGAAATGGTTTAAAAAAAATCACTTGCTTTTGTATGTAGACTTTGGTTTGGTTTGTGGTTGAAAGCAATTACCAAAGAGGTTTGGTTCATATGTTAATGTCTCAGTTGGTGCCCCTTGGCCACTATTTGCCTCCACTACAAGCTATAATAATTGGTGCCTGCAAATGCAACATGTACTTTCTAGATGTAGCAGATCCTTGTGTTATTTCTCTGCTACATCAAACCATTTTCTGCCGGGTTCCTTTTGTGGGGACCAGAAGCCACAGGCCAAGGTTTGAGGCCAAAGCAGTGGCACTGCTGAAGAGAGTGCCAGGCAGCTTGACATTGTTTTCCATTATCTGTTTTTTGATGGTGAAAATTTCCTGCATGGGCAATTATTTTTGTTTCAGTTTTATGAATATCCCTAAGCTCATAAATGCTACCAATATACCTCCGCATGAGCACTGTTAACACTACTTTGCGTTTCCCACAATCGCATTCAAATTTGCGCAATACTCCCTACAATCCACCACAAAACAGTGCAATGGTGCATTGTAGGAAGGGCTGCACTGATTTTAGTTATAGTTATTTTTGTTGAACTTTGATTTTGTTAATAAAAGTGAGCCAGGGGGACAGTTAGGACACGCAAGGATTTAAATTGACTAAGATTGCTTCTACCACTGAGCTAAACCAATCCCAATTTCACTTAGGCCCCTTACACACAGGGCAGACTCCGTTGGTGTCCACCTGCTCAGCAGGGGAATCTGTCCACATGTCCCTGCTAAGCAAGCGGATGGCTGGTCTGTGTCCGCTCTGCTAATGCTTATATTATGGTAGCTTTGGAGGAACATTTTACTGATTGTAAAAAAATATATTTAGAACAGCAAAATTATTTTGTATTTGATCAGCCTTGCCTAATTGCAGTAGTTTTAGAACTCTGTGCTAGACATGAATATCAAAACAATGTTGTAGTGCAAAGAGTAGAGAACTAATTACACAGACAGTAATGATCAGACTTGGTGGTAGCAGTGGTGTACAGTATAATACCTAAATGTAATATTACAATGTCAAAGCCTGGTTTTATCAATTCAAATACACAACTAGACTGCAATATGGTTACTCAACAGAGCAGCCTGGAAAATCAGAAGCAGAAACATGACCAACCTCCATTCTGTCCTACAGGCTACTTTTGGGCTAAACCATTTAATGGGTCCCCTTGTCCATTTTGCTGCTCATACAGAATGTCCGCTACTGATTGCTGTGATTAACCAACTTATCCAGTGGTAACAAATAGGTTAGTTCAGCTGAAAGAAATTCCAAAGCTCTATATACCTACCATTCATTACAGACTCCACTTTAAATTAGTGAGTATTTGGGGATTGAAATATCCCCGGGACAATAGGCATACCTCATTTACACTCACACACAAAACATCTATCTCTGGGTTCACACAGCGGACCTTGTCATGACGGATGGTGTGTCTCACGGACCCCCTGAACACAGTCTGAACAAACGACAGTGGATCTCTTATTGCAGCCATACTACTATTAGAGGATATTCACTTGAATCATGAATCTATTGATACTGCGAGATCCTTTGTTAATGACTGGAAGTCTGATATCTATACTCACTTAAAATCACTATTTGGAGGGTTTAGGACTATATATCCTCCCAATGGGGTGGACCAATATTCGAACCGTGCAGGTTTAATCCAAACCTTTGTTAGGGACCATCCTCTGACCTTTGCTTGAATTTGATGCCACTCACCCCACTTTTAAATACAAATCCTCCTATATAATTACCCCCGATGAAAGGAATTTAAAACCTGAAACGCGCTGGATACCGCTAAAACTTATCCCGGATGTCGGACACCGGAAAGTACTACCGGACAATGGAGTGATACTTACTCTATATATTGTATGTATCATACAATAAATTGCAAGATAATATATATCTTGTGTTTTTTGTTTTTTTATCTTTTATGGTAATCGTGTCTTTGTCAATGTCTGTTCCCACAATCATCATGCCTTGATGATTTTTTATAGAATCTACTTGTTATTTGTATATAAATTCAGATTTTTTTAATGAATTTATAGTGTCTTTGCCAATTTAAAGTCCCATTTTTTTCTGGGGTGGGGGGGTACAAACTACCTTTTCAGGTTTACACAGGGGAAGAATTACAAACTCCTATCTCGGTGGTACAGGGATCCCGTCACAGTTCACAGAATGTTCCCCAACACTACAGACATCTGCTGGTGCTGTCACAGAGGAAAAGGCACCTACCTCCATGTGTGGTGGGAGTGTGATTGAGTTTGCCATTTTTGGAACCGCATTTTTGAAATCTACAATGACATGTATAATGATTCTCTCGCTTCCTCCCCTAAGGCGGCTCTCCTATCCATCCTACCTGGTCCAATTAAATCACATAAAAAGTGTCTTCTCCGATTCTTTCTGTCAGCTGCTCGTCATGTCAAATCACAGCATTGCAAATCAGAGGCTATCCACCCCCTCCATAAATGGATAGACATCATTAACGACACCATGCTTTTGGAGGAACTGCAGGCAAAGGTGGGAGATACTTGTGACAAACACAACAAACTGTGGTACATCTGGCTTCATTACTCCTCCTCTGACCCGCTCCTTAACAGGATATCTACATAGGGAGCATGAGTTCCTAGATCTAGATGTATAATGCCCCCTGCTGAGGTCGACTGGTGAAGTCAGGTTCTTAATTTTGATAGCTACCTTTTCTTTCCAGGGTTTGGGATGCCATATGCTGGAATCATTGAGAACTGTTTCACACATACCGGTATACAAATGTTTGCAATGTTTGGTACACATCGTGGTATTCGTTTACCACTACCCCTCCCCCACGTTTTCTTTGTTGCTTTATTTTAAAATCAATAAAACATATTCAACCTTAAATTAGTGAGTGACCTAGACCAAGTGTTGCAGCCTATCCCAGACAGCACTTACATCCTACACAATCTGGGGTTGATAACTAAAGAACAGTGAAGCACTAAGATCCCTTTCCCACCAGAGGCGTATTGCAGGTGCTATAGCGTTAGAAATAGCGCCTGCAATACGCCCTTAAACAGCTGCACCATTGTCTGCAGTGTGAAAGCCCGAGGGCTGTCACACTGCAGCGGTGCGCTGGCAGGACTTCAGGAAAAGTCCTGCCAGCAGCTTTTTGGAGCGGTGAACTCACCGCTCCTCCAGCGCTGCTCCCCATTGAAATCAATGGGGCAGTGCTGTAATACCGCCGGCAAAACGCCGATATTGCAGCGTTTTGCCGGAAGTTTTAACCCTTTCTCGGCCGCCAGCGGGGGTAAAAGCACCCCGCTAGCGGCCGAAATGCGCTTAATTGTTTTTGATTTAAATGGGATTACACTATGGGGGTTATTTACGAAAGGCAAATCCATTTTGCACTAAAAGTGCAAACTACAAGTGCAAAGTGCACTTGAAATTGCACTGAAAGTGCACTTGGAAGTGCAGTTGCTTTAAATCTGAGGGGTAGATCTAAAATGAGGCAAAGTTCTGCTGATTTTATCATCCAATTATGTGCAAGCTAAAATGCTGTTTTTTATTTTCCTTGCAAGTCCCCCTCGGATCTACAGTGACTGCACTTCCAAGGGCACTTTCAGTGCAATTTCAAGTGCACTTTGCACTTGTAGTGCCAAGTGGATCTGCCTTTAGTAAATAGCCCCCTATGTGCCTATTTCTTCTTCCTTTTCATAAATCTGTTCTATTGGAGCAACTATCCATGTGGTTCTCTGTCCATTACCTATCCCATTGAGGTCCATTGTTGGAGTTGGTCTTCTGGTTGGAAGTCGTGTCCTCTGAGACAGTTTCCCCTGGGTGAGTGGCCCTACAAGCCTGATTGACCCATTAGGAGTGCACTCATTTGGCTTCAATTGCTCCGGTAAGCCTTTTGACTCTCTGGTGGTGGATCACTTATCATCAAGTTTGGGCACGTTTTCCTTTGTCACATCATTATCCAGTTCAAGTGTCAGTTATTTTGAACCACCTTTTGGATATCTACAATTCATTGTTTGGTTCACCTGTCCAAACACTAAGAACTATATTTAAAAAAAGAAAAAAAAATCCTTCACTTTATTGGACATCATTCACTCATATTATGATTGTCACATAGTATATCATTTTTTTGGTCTATCATACACGTATATTTAGTGTCTATATGCATTGCCTGCATATATATGTTGTTTGAGTTTCTTCCTGGATCATTTATGTGCACTTTAGGTATATATATATGTTTCTGTTTATTCTGAGATTTATTCTGAGCGCTGCACTTACTGTTCACAAGTAATAGTAAGTCACAAATTCAGGATCAGAAATCACAGGTCATAAGAGCACATACTGGAGGATTATTCAGCAGTGAACATCTGCTCAGGTTTAAATGACCTGCTTGGCACCAATGTCTTTGCATTCCTTAAGAAAAGGCTAAGTATTCACTGAATGCTGCCCATGCTGAGTGGCCTACCTAGCACAGTCCACAAAAACTAGCGTTTCTTGGAGTAGCAGTGTCTACTACAGTGATTTTCAGCTTTTAGAGGGATCTCACAGGTATGGTATACAGTATGCACAGTTACATTGATTCAAGTTGGACCAATGTAAATATGTAAAAAATTACATACCTGGAATCCTTCCTCAAGACCTGGTTCACACTTGTCGGCTCTGCGAGCCACATTTTGTGCGGGCACGGACTTTCCCATTCATTTGATTGGGCTGTCGTTCCTCCTGAAACTTAGGTAAAAGGTTCCTGCTACATTTCTTAAATTGCAGCCTGCATGGAAACTGAAAATGCAATGCGATTTCCCAGTGCATCTCCTGCGTTTTCTGTGTGGGTGGTTGTGGCTGCGGGAATTGGTGGAGACCCGCAGCGGGAACCACCTGCACAAGTGTGAACCAGGCCTAAAAAAGGACAAGAAAGCAAAATATTTTCATTTGTAGAACCATATCCAGAGCACCAGGCAGGAGAACCAGGGCACTGCCCTCACATGTTCAGCACTAGTTAACCTGCGTGAGGGAGCCATCAGATGAAAACCTTATCTGGCTGTGATCTTATCAATAAGGTAATTTCACAATTCTGTACAAGTTCTTTTATCTCAGAATAATTTCTCATCAAAATGTCAATTTGCAAACATAAACATTTCATAAGTATACAATTGGGATTAAAATGGATATTTAACTACTGATTATTTTGTTTTCCATGAATCAACATTTTATCTCCACCTGGAATGGCTTTATATTCTTCTCTACTCAATAGACACCTCGTGGAATCTCATTTAGTGAGAAACGTTGTGTCATTTTATATTTATTTTATGTTTAGATTTTTCATGAGATCAGAATATACAGATTTGCTGTTTGGAAAAAATATTAATATATTTTTTAAAGAAAAGCATCTATTAGCAGTAAGTGCAACTTTATTGAAAATCTGAGAGAAAATAATGATTATATACAATAGATTCATTATCTTCAACCAGTTTTTCCGCTGGACGTTTTACTTAAGAATAACTAATTTCTTAACAAAAACTTTTCTATAGCTTCTAATGGCAGGTGTTTTTAACTCTTTGTTATGTCTTTGTGAAGCTTTTGTTAAATCAAAAATGTCTTTACGTAAACCTGTGATCTGCCCATGGAGGGCAAATAAGCAGGTTCAATTTACTTTCAATAAATTTTTATTTAAGTTGAACATAGCATACAAAACACGGGCGTACAGATTAAATCGCCCAATATCGATCATGTTACAATAATAAGAAAAAGATAAACATGAAGAACTGAGCTTGAGTGAACACAACTAGCACATATCTGAAGACCAGGTGAAGAGTGGAGTAGCGGTGGGGGGGGGGGGGGGGTTTGCTTAACACCTCAAGCGGGGAGTTTCTTCTAAAAGAGGGGTGTCAATAGGTTAAGGGTTATTCATGAGAAGAGAGTTGGCCCTGGGCACCCCCAGTGGGAGCAAACTGTGCCCCGAGCCATCTCTCTCACGGTCTTATCCCCGTAGTTATCACAATTTCAAGGGTGCGGATAATTGGGCTATCATCACGTCTGTGAGGGTGTGGGCCCCTCAGTTGGAAGTGTGTCGGCTAATTCCACCTGTGCATTCTTGACAACATCCTCAAGCAAACTTGCAAAAATAGTACAAACTTATAGGGCTGTCGTGAGAGAGACAGAGAAAAGAGAGATAGGAAAGGAAAGCCGGAAAGAGGGGGAGAGGGTAGGAGGGGGTGTGCCGCAATTTAGTTATGTAACCGAGAATTGTCTGGGGGAACTCCCGGAATAAGGGATATCCCACAGTAGGACGCCCATGGTTCCCATATAGCGTCGAACTTTTGGGTTGTATCCAGTAGCATACTGGCTAACTTCTCCTGGGACATTATCCATGAGATCTTGTGGATTATCGCTCGGAAGGCGATTTTCGGGCATTTCCAAGCTCTAGCAATGGTTAGTTTAGCCCCAAGCAGAATAAAGTGAATCAGCCTTTGCTTGGGTTTGGAAACATTGATAATATTAGCATTTAGGAGTGCAACTGCTGCAGTCCTAGGTACCGCGCAATTCGTGACTTTGGTGATTAAAGTAAATATTTTTGACCAAACCGGCCTAATTCTGGGACATTCCCACCAAATGTGTACCATGGTTCCCCTCAGTTGACATCCCCTGAAACAGCAGGGGTCCGCTGAGGGGAATATCGCTGCTAATCTGGATGGGGTCATGTACCATCTCATAAGTACTTTAATGCTCGCTTCCATTAGAGAAGTGTTGAGTATACCACTAAAGGCTCTAGAGCCTGCTTGGTGCCAAGTTTCCAAGTCCCAATCTTGTTGGAGGTCAGCCTCCCATTCAGACATGTATGTGGATTTACCAGTAGGTTGTGTGAGCGACGAGTATATGACCGATATGCCTCCTCTCTGGCTCCCGGCTTGGCTACACCACAGTTCGTAGTTGGTAAAAGTGGGGGGCAAGGGTTTTTCGGTCCAAATCTTGTGTAGGAAGTGGGATAATTGGCCAAACCTGAACTTCTCAGATATTGGCATTTCAAGTTTATGGGTACAGAACTTTAGGGTAAGAGGTCCTTTACTCGTGAAATAGTGTCCTATGCGGTACAGTCCCTTATCCAGCCACCATTGAAATGCCTGAATGACCATCCCGGGAGGGAAGTCGGGGTTGTGAAAGATGTGGGAGAGAGGTCGTGCCCCGGAGACAAGGGTCTTGGCTGTACGGATACTATCCCAGAGCGCATAAGAGTGTGAGAGGGTGGGGGAAAGAATCGCTGGCCTTTGTTTTTGTGGGCACCACAGTAGGTAGTCTAGAGTGTACTGTGGAACTGCTTGCCTTTCAATATTAACCCAATCTGGTTTTTCAGAAGTTGAGTATACCGTGGAAAATTGGGCTAACCTAGCCGCTTGATAGTATTTAAGGAGAGATGGTAATCCCAGTCCCCCTTTTTTCTTATGAAGGTATAGAGTGTGTTGGGGGATTCTATATCCTGATTTCCCCCAGATAAATGGTAGGATTTTACTTTGAAGGGGCTTGAGTTGATCTTTTCGAACAGAAATTGGGAGGGACCTAAAGAAATATAGGATTCTAGGGAGTAGGGTCATTTTGATGGAGTTGACTCTGCCTAACCAGGAGAGCTCATATTGCGACCACAATTTCAGATCAGCTGCTAGTTTATGGAATAGCGGGGGGTAATTTTTAATGTATAATGATTCTATTCTGTCTGTGAGGGAGATCCCCAGATATTTGATGAAGCCCTTTCCCCATAGGAATTGGAAGGATTTTTGAAGCAGGGTAGCCATGGAGGGTGGGAGAGAGATGTTTAGTGCCTGTGATTTAGAGTAATTCACCTTCAATCCCGATATTCTGGAGAAGTCTGTCAGTGTTTTAAATAGGTTTGGGAGGGAAGTGACGGGAGACGTCAAAAATAAAAGCATGTCGTCTGCAAAAAGGCCACATTTGTGAGTCTTATCTCCGCATTTGACCCCTTGGATATCTGGGTTGGTTCGTATTGCTATGGCTAGTGTTTCAATTGCTAAGGCAAAAATAATTGGGGATAATGGGCAGCCTTGTCTAGTCCCTCTAGCAATGTTAACAGGATTGGAGTAATGTCCTTGTATGCGTATTTGGGCCTTGGGTCGTGAGTATAGGGAGTGTATCAACCCTCTGAAGCGAGGGCCAAAGCCCCATCGCTCCAGGAGGGGGAATAGATAGGACCATGATACTGAATCGAATGCCTTTTGGAGGTCTAGTGACAGCAGGAGTCCCTGTTGTGTCGGCCCCCCATCCCAGTTAGATTGAAGAATGGATACGATATCAATCGCCCTTCTAATTTGGTCTGGTCCCTGTCTGCCAGGGATGAACCCTACCTGGTCTTTGTGTATATATTTGCTGATGAAGGATGAAAGACGAACTGCCATTATTTTTGTGAGTATTTTGAGATCTGAGTTAATGACAGAAATGGGTCGGTAGTTTCCTACATCTTCTGGGTTCTTATCAGGTTTAGGAATGACCGTAATATAGGCCGTATTCAGTTGGGGGTCTAGGGGATTGCCTTGAGTCAGGTGGTTAAAGAATTTTGTCATATGTGGGACTAGGGATTCTCTGAAGGTCTTATAATAGGGAGCCGACAACCCATCGGGGCCAGGCGCCGACCCTGTTCTAAGGCCTTTTATTACTGTGGCTACTTCTTCCGTTGCGAATGGGGCCTCTAGGATTGCTCTATGGTCGTCTTCCAAACGTGGAATATGTAAACCATCCATAAAGTTGGACATTGCATTACTTGGTGGTTGGGGTGGGGCACTGTATAGATCAGTGTAAAATTTCTGAAAGGCATCAAGTATTTTGGAGGGATTGGCCGTTAGACCGTGGTTTGCGGTTCTGATTTTGGGAAAGGAGAAAAGCTTAGTTTTGGGAGAGAGTTTAGCGGCTAACATGGGTCCTATCTTCCCTTTCTGAGTATAGAATTTGTTCGAGTTCCAGCGGATTGATTTTTCCGCTTTTGTCGTCAGGGCTAGGTTGAGTTCTAATCTCAGCTTATCAATTTGGGCGAGCAGGGTCGGGGAAGGGTTACGTTTGTGTTGGGCTTTGGCTGATTTGTAAGATTTCTCTAGGTTTTCTATCTGTATCATGTGTTCTTTCTTAAGTCGGGAACCTATTTGTATAATCTTGCCCCTGATCACGGCTTTGTGCGCAGCCCAAAGTGTCTCCGGTGAAATGTTCCCTACGTTATTTAGGGTGAAGTAATCAGTTAGAGCTTTATTTAGTTCCGTTACTTGCACCGGATTGGAAAGTATGGACTCATTTAGGCGCCATTGTCCCCGTTTTGTCCTGTGTGCGTTAGATCGAATGTGTATGAGGACTAGTGAGTGGTCTGAGAGGACTGTATCACTTATGTGGGATTTAGCAATCTCTGGCAGTAAGTCTGGGGGGACCAAAATATGGTCAATTCTGGCATATGTGTCGTGCGGGTATGAGTAGTGGGTGAAATCCCTTTTGGAGGGATTGAATTCTCTCCATGCGTCAATGAGGCCCCTGTTGTGTAGGAGTGGGTGGGTTTGGTAAGCTGTGTCTTGGGGGGCTTGGATTTATCTAGTGCCTGGTCGAACGCTATGTTGGAGTCTCCCCCCCCAAATCACAGTGCCCTCTAGTCGCGGGGAAAGCTCGTTCAGGATACGCTTGAAGAAATGTTCTTGTCCTTTGTTTGGGGCATAGTAGGATACCAGGGAGTAAATGTGACTTCCTATAGTCCCCTTGACTAAGATAAACCTCCCCTCCACATCTTTATAGTCGGATATAAAAGTGAAGTCGCATGATTTAGACAGGAAAATCGCAACTCCTCTAGTTTTGTTCTCTGCCTTTGCAAGAAAGAAGTGTGGGTAGTGAGCATGAATAAAGTTGGGACTGTACCGCATTGGGAAATGGGTTTCCTGAATCATCAGGATATCTAGTTTAAGGGATTTGTAATGTGTGAAGAGTTTTTTTCTTTTGATTGGTGAGTTCAGGCCTTGCACATTGTGGGAGGCAATTTTGAGAAGAGTCTGTGGTGTGTCAGCCATGAGGTGTGGGAGTAGCGTCAGCTCGGCATATCTCGTCACTCACCTTTAGATGTCTTCCGACTGTTCGGTCAATTAGGTCTTCGTCGCAACAGCTTGGCAGTTGGAAGCTGGACATCAATGTTGGAGGCACATGTTCTGCAAAGAAAATTCTCATTAGGCACAAGATAACCGGGAAGGGCATGGGGTGGAGAGAGGAAAAGAGTGAAAAAAAAAGGCAAGAAGATTTGTCTCCTAACTAGAGAGACAGTTCCCAGGGGGGGAGACACCCCCTAGGGACTTCTACCAAAAAGGTAACAGTGTCTGCTCCCAAATGGGACAGACAGCCGCACCCTCAGATACCGTCTGGAGTCTAAGGGTGAAGTTGAGGTACATGGGGCCTACCCCAGCCAGGGCGCCCCCTATTCTTGTAAAAGGTAAGTTTAATTCAGCAACCAGGAAAAAGTATGGCATAAATAATGCGGGTGAAAAAGCTTAATAGGTTCTGCATCTGGTGCCCTCCGTTCGTCCCTTACATGGGGGCGAAGGGAGGGCCCCCGATCGCATTCGCGGTGTGTATTCCCATAGGAGTGACCAGTTAAAAATAGTCAGACCATGGGGAGTCAAAAGTGGTTAAAAAAAAAAAAGGAAAGGTATAAAAAAACTAAAAGATTAACAAGCGACTAGTGATCATAATGAACAACTTTCAAGTATCTGGGTCTAGGAAGCCCAAATCCAATCAATTACTAGGGTCACAGGACAGTCTATGTCCTCTCAGGAATCTTCAGGGTGGGCCATTGTCCTTTGCCTTCTTGGTCTTTGCTTTGTTCCAAAGCGGTGATTCTGGGCTCGTCGGGGTTGGTCTCTTGGTGGATCCGGGCAGGTTGTGAGACACCTCCATGTCTGCTTCTTGGGAAATGAGTTTGAGTCGTAGCAATAGCCTTTCTCCTTCGGGGAGTGTTGAAAACGCATATGTCTTGCCGTTGTCTGAGAATTTCACTGCGAAAGGGAAGGCCCATTTGTATTTAATGTTCTTTTGCGTTAGGACCTGAAGTAGGGGCTTGAGTGAGCGTCTACGTTGCATGGTGGAAGGAGACAGGTCTGCATAGATTTGTACAGGATGTCCAAGACATAGTACTTTGGGAGCTGATCGTGCTTGTCTCATTACTTCTTCCTTAATGGCGTAAAAGTGAGGTTTTGCAATGACATCTCTTGGAGATCCGTCTTTCCTGGGGGGTCCCAATGCTCTATGGGCTCTGTCAAGTTCTAAGCGGTGTTGGGGAACATTTGGGATTAGGGTCTGGATCATATTTTGTACCGCAGCTGGTATGTTGGTGACGGATTCAGGAAGGCCTCTGATCCTGACGTTGTACCTTCTTGACCTATTTTCTAAATCGTCAATTCTGGATAAGGCAACATCCAATTGATCTTGCACTGTGTGTAGGTGGTCAGAGTTCTGATTGGTCACAGCGATTGTTTGTTCCATCTTACGCTCAATATAGTCAATTCTGGTGCCCAAATTTTGAAAATCTTGTTTTAGATCTCCTGTGATCTTGGCCGCTGTTTGGGATAGCAGATCTGATAGTTTCAGATACAAATCAGACATTGTGAGAGATGCTGACATGGGGTCTGTGTGGTATGGGACAGCTTGGAGCGCAGCATGAGGCTCAGCAGGGGAAATGGAGTATCTGTCCATGGATCGGCCTATTAGGGATTCTGTGGAGGCTGGGGACGGTGACAGTTCCTGTTGTGGGAATCCCTGTGACACAGGGGTGCTTTGTAGGGTTGTGGGGGAATGTACCTGTCTCCCCTCCAGTGTTGTCTCCGTGTAGGCCGGGAGCTGCCTCGTGGCGGTCGCCATCTTGGATCCGCCGGCCGGGTCCAGTGTGATGAATTGTGGCCCCAAATTGCGCCTGACCGAGGATCCGTGCATGGGGGGTGATGCTCCGTTATGTGAGGGGTCCGCGGGCTGTCTTATTGCTGTTCCTGGCTGGCTGTGGAACTCGCGATGGACGCTGACTGGCTGGGGTAGAGCGGAGCTCCTGGCTAAGCGGCCATCTCCGGAACTCCGCGCATGCGCACTCCGTCGTTAAGGAGTTATAATCTGTGTGATAACATTAAGGAATTTGAATCTACATACAGAATTTGAAAACACAAGGAAATAATTTTTGTAAATTTGTCAAGGCAGAATTTCTGCACAGATGATAAATGTACCAGGTGGCACAGTTGTGTAGTGGTTAGCACTTTCACTTAGTAGCAAAAGGGTCACTGGTTCAAATCCTGACCACAACACTACCTGCCTGGAGTTTGCATGTTCTCCCTGTGCCTACATGTGTTTCTTTCAGGCACTCCAGTTTCTTCCCACACTCCAAAGACATGCTGTTAGGTTAATAGGGTCTTGTCTAAATTTGCCCATGAATGTTAATTAGGGACCATAGATTGTAAGCTCCTTGAGGGTAGGGACTGATGTGAAGGTACAATATATATGTAAAGCGCTGTGTAAATTGATGGTGCTAGATAAGTACCTGAAATAATACCACAGAAAAAATTAAATTATACATTTAAGTTCTGTGTGGTTATAACCTTCAGATGCTCTAACCATTATAAATAAGGAGCATTTATTTGCCAACCTGAGCTGAAGACAAAAATGAATGCTATTATTTTTAGTCCTTGCTTGTCAGTACATGTTCTTGCAAAATTTATACAATTCTCAGAAACAATTGATTTATCTTCACTTATACTAGCTTTGAAAGAACAGCTTGCTGATTGTAAAAAATATATTTGTAACAGAGAAGTTCTTTTATGTTTGATTAGCCAGCACATTGCCTAATTGCATTATGTGCTAGGCATGAACATCAGAACAATGTAGCAGCGCAAAGAACAGAGAACTAATTATACCAACAGTAACTATGAGACTTGGTTGTGGCATTAGTGTGTATGATACCTAAATATAATAAGGTCAAAGCCATCACTACACTAACCTGCACTTCTTCACTCTCTGCCACTTCACCAACATGCTTTATCCCAATTTCTGCCAATGCACTAACTCACTGTCTGTCACTGCACCAATATGCACTAACCCACTGTCTGCCACTGCACCAATATGCACTAACCCACTGTCAGTCACTGCCCCAATATGCACTAACCCACTTCCTGCCACTGCACCAATATGCACTAACCCACTGTCTGCCACTGCACCAATTTGCACTAAACCAATGTCTGCCACTGCACCAATATGCACTAACCCACTGTCTGCTAGACATGTGCACACTGAAATATTTCGTTTCGGAATTTCGCTTTCGTCCGAAAAATACATTTATTTAGTTACTCCCGAAATTCGTTTTTATTTATTTTGTTTTTCGTTAAAAATTGCATTCGTCCGATAATGAATTAAGGTGGAATCTGTCATTGAAGGCTTATGGTGTCTGTTGAATGTTCAAATAAGATTCGACGGAGCAGCTAAACTGTATGACTCTGTATAGTTTAGCTGCTCCGTCAAATCTTCTTATAACTTTCGACAGACACCATAAGCCAAAGATTCGACGTTTGTATGTTTTTCGATGCTTTGTTGAATATTTGTTGTTCATGTTGAATGTATATAGTTCAAACAGAAAATGGACTGGTGATAGTGATCACTGATCAGACAGGAAACAAGATAGGGTATATATAATCTATATAGAATCTCAATCTATAATATAGAATCTATAATAATAAATCCCCCCCCCCCCACAACAGGGGCAGCCTCTGAGGCTATCACAACACTAGCAACACTAGTATCACTATCAAGTTCACAACACTAACACAATAGCAGCAGATTATTATGAAAAAGTTAGGTTGAACTGTAGCTTGCTTCCCTATTGTTCTGCTGCTGTGCTTATGCTTAATTGCTAAATAATTCAGGTTCTCTGACAAACGGACCAGCTAAGATTGACTGTCTTCTGAAATGATTCAGTGTGAGTGTCTCTCTCTGCTAGCAATTGTAAGTGAAAGTAAGTTGGCTGTACGTGTGTACTTAGTTCTAGCTATTTTACTGCTCCTCCTCTTTAGTTACAATCAGCCAATAACATTCATCATCATCATTATTTTTATTTTACTTTCCCCACCCAATTCCAGCAGCGATTTTTTCTCTCTATGTCGAATCTTTTCTCTCTATGTCTAATCTTTTCTCTCTATGTGGAATCTTCTCTCTACGTCAAATCTTTTCTCTCTACGTCAAATCTTTTCTCTCTATGTAGAATAATCTTGGACTAATAGAGTTAAGGTTAGCCCCATTCGACCACAGGTTCGAAGGACACAGATTGTTATTGTCAGCATCGAATCTCCTATCTATATCGAACTGTTGTCACCAGTGTTGGTCATCTTACTTTAAAAAAGTAATTAGTTAAGTTACAAATTACTTCTCCCAAAAAGTAATTGTGTTAGTAACTCAGTTACTACATTGGAAAAGTAATTAGTTACACAGCAAAGTAACTGACTTTTTAAAAAATATTCTATACGTGTAACTAAGGTGGTTCTAGTATTACTGTAATCAAGGGGCGCATTTATTATTATTGTTATATATCGTGTAACCAAGGGGCTTCTCTATTATTACTCTAACCAAGGGGCAGATCTGTTATAGTGTGTAAGCAAGGGGCGGGTCTATTATTATTATTATATTGTGTAAAGGGCGGATGGCTACAGAAGAGGGCGAATGTTAAATTAATGGGCAGAGCTCGATATATAACAATAATAATAAATGCGCCCCTTGGTTACAGTAATACTAGACCTGCCCCTTAGTTACACGATAGACGCCCCTTGCAGAGTAGCATGAGCATAGGGAGCGTGTGACATCGACTTGTACAATTACATGTTAACTGCGCCTGCGCGGTGTAAAGTTCACTCAGAGCTGTTTA
Organism: Lithobates sylvaticus; assembly: GCA_028564925.1. Classification (NCBI taxonomy): domain Eukaryota; kingdom Metazoa; phylum Chordata; class Amphibia; order Anura; family Ranidae; genus Lithobates; species Lithobates sylvaticus. Next base: position 109,151,452 of record CM053036.1, read on the forward strand.
GGTTCGGCAATTTTCGTAAGCTCCGTAGTCCTTTGTTGCGCCTGCGCAGTACAGGGGGTCCTTATCCGGCGGGGGGAACTTTTTCGGCAGGACACCGTAATTACACTACTGCCATCTAGTAGCGGTAGAAGTAATTGCGGTAACGCCGCCCAAGTAATGGGAACTGCGTTACCATGAGGGGAAAAGTAATCAGTTAGATTACTCGTTACCCTCTAAAGTAACTGCGTTAAGTAACTCCGTTTATTTTAACTCAGTTACTTACATCACTGGTTGTCACAACGAAAACGAAAACGAAAAAAAAAGCATTTGTTTATGTCAGATCTTTCGTTTTTCGGACTCTGCACTTTCGTTATCGTTTGTTAAAACAATAACGAAAATACCTGAAATTCGGATGAAAATGCATTAGGACGAAAACGAATGCACATGTCTACTGTCTGCCACGGCACCAATATGCATTAACCCACTGTCTGCCACTGCACCAATATGCACTACCCCACTTTCCGCCTCTAAAGCGATGTGATCAGTTTCCTCTTCCCCACTACACTGAACAACCTCACTCTCCCCTCTCCCCTTGCACCTATGTGAACGTCATCATGTGCCACCACTCTACCAACATGCACCTCTTCCTTCTCTGTCGCTGTACTGACTGGCACAACCCTAATCAATGCCACTGCACCAATGTGCACTTCTTAACACTGACATAAATGACTTCACTGTCTGCCGTGATGATAATGTGGACTAGGCGCCCAACAGTCACCAGCCAACCATGCTCTTCGGCAGTCCCAGGTCGGCCATGATATTTTTGTTGAATAGCGACACATAACAGCAGTAAATTCCTTTCCAAAATGCCAGGAGTGAATCTCCATAGCCTTTTAACATAAGGCACATTTCTACAAGGGTCTGGAATTTCAAAGGACCTGTTATCTCAACTCAGGGATAGCAGAAACCATTCTTCTGGCCACGATTTAAGCCTAGTACACACAGGCCAAGTGTCAGGCGGCATTGGCCGGTTCAATAGAAACCGGCCGACATTTGGCCCCTATGTTCTGCAGCTGGTTTGACAGATCCATGCCAGGCTGCATACTTGGATAAGGGTCTGGTATAGATTTTGGGGGGGGGAGCCTTTTTTTTAAGTTTTGGCGTGAGGTTACCCTTAAAATTCATACCAGACCCCAAGGGCCTGGTCTGGATTGGGGGTGACCTCACGCTGTTTGTTTTCTGAATTTTTAATTGACGGTGTTCTGACAAAATGAGCAACCTGGCAGAATGTACAACTCTGTTACTTCCTGTGACGTGGCATCAGCTGGAGCTCCAAACCGCGCGCACTGCACACACGCAAAGCATCATACATACCTTGAGTGGCTGACGTCAGTGCACGGAGGAATTTTCCTGACAAAATTCTCAAATGACTACTGTGCATGCGCACAGCCATCTTGCTACACCTTACACTCAACCTCATCATAACTACAGTAAGCAGGCGGGGCAGTGGACATTTTGCTATACCAAACGCGGTTTTGAATTAGCAAACTAATTTCAGCAATCGAGAGAGCTTATCTACATAAATATATAGTTATGTAGATAAGCTCACTCAATTTCTGAAAGTAATTTGCTAATTCAAAACCGCGTTTGGTGTAGCAACATGTCCACTGCCCTGCCTGCTTACTGTAGTTGTGATGAGGTTGAGGTTTCTAAGGGAGGATTCCTAACAGCATAAATATCGTAAGTTGTCGTTGAATTTTCTCGTGCGCATGTTGTTGTTCTGTCAAATTAGCAAACTCGTCAAAAACTCCAACCACGTCACTTCCGGTTTCTTTAAACAATCAATAATTAGAGATTTTGACAAATTGCTGTTTGGACACAACACCGGCAAGCGAATATAGTCTGGTACAGAAAGACTTAGCTGTTTTGACAACACAGCGGCTAACGAGGACAAAGTTGTCGCCGCTTCGGAGGCGGCCATTTTGCTGGATAGTATCGGAGAGGAGTAACAATCTCTGCTCATAATATTGTGCACCGGACTGTACTCGGTGTCCTAACCGCAATTCCTCAAAATCTCCAATTACTGATGGTTTAAATAAACCGGAAGTTAAAGAGGAACTGCAGTCTGCTCACATAATTTGTAATAAAAACATATTTGCCATTCTGAAGCTTCCCTCCAACCACTTTGCATATTAATTTATATATACTGCGATTCTGTACTTGCCAAATATGCTGCAGAAATCTCCCTCCACTGAGTCTGGCTGCAATCATTTTAACTGTGGGCAGCTGAAGCTGCTGCCTGTTCACTTCCTGGATTTACACAGACACACAGAGGCACACCTCCATCTCTGCAGCTCTCATTGGTCCTTTTATGACTCATTCCTGGCAAGAGAGTGAGAGAGAGCTGTGCATGATGTCATACGCCTAGGCACTTTTCCACACAAGAAACAGGAAATGGGCTGAGTAAGGTATTTACTGGCAAAAAAAAAATGTTTTACTATCCAAAGTTAAAACAACAAGATCAGAGGATTTAATAGATGGAAAGATGAAAAAATTACTGAAGTTACGCTTTTAAGTAGTTGGAGTTTCTGACGAGTTGGCTATTTTTAACAGAACTCCGGCATTCTTTTGATTACATTTCAGCTGTCAGTGGGAAAGCCTGCTGACAGCTGATGAGTCATCGGTTATTAAGGATGCGGCGGCCGGCTTCCTGGCCCACTCCTTAACAATCAGCTATTCTTCACACAGAAATCGAGTCAGTCGATCATTTTCCGACCAATACGACCAATACGAATCATTTTCCGACCAATACGAATTGTTCCAAAAGTTTGAAATTCATTGGAAATGAATATACGAAACAAAATTCATTGAATTTCAATGAAATTCATTATATTTCATTCTATATTATAATAAGCAAAAATTTGTCCGAATTTATATTCTGACCGAAACTAATTGTACATGTCTATTGATAATATATTTGAATGTGGAAGAAAATACTGAACAAAAACACACATGACTAGGCTATTGTATACAGAAAACAAATTAGCTGTCCTCCACCTTTTGGGTGACAGACCTATCCTCAGAGATATTGTGTTTAGTATCAATGGAATGGAAATTCCATGCTGGACAATAACATACCAGTTACCAGGATACATCCTATATACATTCAAAGATATTAATATCTGTATAAAACTGTATTGTAGGGAGTGGCTACTGCTTGGTCATAAACCTGTGTCATTCCATCGGCCACTCCTCATACCTCTTAATTGGTCAGTACTGTGTAAATGTTTTTTTAAAACAATGTCTGTAAACACCTTATCTCATATCTTTTATGGCCAGTCGCGTGACCTCTGGCCGCTCTCCTCCTCCTATCTAAGGGCTACAGTGGGAGGGGTCGGATCCCCGTCTGATGTTAGCCAGGGAGGTCACATGACTGCTGTGCTGGCCACTCAGCCCCTCCCGCTGTAGCCTTTAGATGGGGGAGGAGAACGGTAGGAGGTCACGTGACCCTCCATAAAAGATATAAGACAAGTACAGGTATTTATAGGCATCATTTTATAAAAACATTTACACAGTGTAGGATAGATTGATAGAACAGAGGGGCTGGCAGTAATTTTTCTTTACATTTACTGCCAGCTACTAGCTTCTATGCAGAGCTGCACCAGATTTTGCACGCTCCAGCTTTACTATATAAACCCTCAAACCTCAACCTGGGATGGCTTTTTTTTTTTTTTTTTGCTCTTTGATATTTTATGTACACCTCAGAAGAAACTACGTTTTTAACAAAAAGGAGTTCCATCTAACTGAAAATGGGCCATGTAAGTACTCAAAGGATTGGAAATGGCAATTCTGCTGCACAGTATGGGTAAAGAAGGCTTAGAATAGTAGAACACTATGAATATAGTAATTTTCAATCCTCTCAACGTGAGAAAATTTTGCAGGCATTCAGGAACTTTGAAATCTGGGAAAAAATGCTTTTAGGCATCATTTTGATCATAGTTAATGGCGGACGCTTGTACAGAAACATTTCTAAAGCTAAAACTGTATATATATATAACTGTCTATTTAGAGGCACTGATGATCTAATGCTCAGTAAAAATATCTTAAGTAAAGGCAAAAAGTTGCATTAGAACAAAATTGGCTTTTAGAGTGGTCAATAACTGCACAAAATTTGAGATAATAAAGACGTCTGTGTCCAGCTTATAGAGCAACACACCACGGGTGTAAAGGATAGAATAATTTTCCAAAAGGGTTGCAGGATCAGAATTTTGATGGTTAATTCTAGAAAAAAGTACAAAGGTAAATAGACTTAATTGTTAAGCAAGTATGTACACACAGAGCAGCTGGATGAGCATATACAGTAGATGTAACTAAATTATTATTACATTTGGTATTAAACTGATTATTAATTTTACAATCATATAGAAAAATATGCTTTTGTAATATCAAATACACTAATTCGCTGTATCCTTTTGTAAATGTAACCTACTGTCAAAGTAAAGTGTAAGTGTCATACTATAAGACTGGAACTGGTGATAAACGATTAAAAGTAGACTTGGGAAACTTAACATTAATAAATCACTGGGACCAGATGGCTTGCATCCAAAGGTACTTAGGGAACTCAGTCAAGTAATTGCCAGACCATTGTTCCTAATTTTTACTGACAGTCTACTGACTGGAATGGTACCAGCTGATTGGAGAAAAGCCAATGTAGCATCAATATTTAAAAAGGGCCAAAATACATCCCTGGAAATTATAGACCAGTTAGCCTAACATCAATAGTATGCAAGCTCTTGGAAGGGATGCTAAGGGACTATATACAAGATTTTAGTAATGAGAATAGTATCATTAGCTGTAATCAGCATCAGCAGAATCGTTCTTGCCAAATCAATCTATTAACCTTCTATGAGGAGGTGAGTTGCCATCTAGGTAAAGGAAGGCCCTTAGACATGGTGTATCTGTATTTTGCAAAGGCATTTGACACAGTTCTCCATAAACATTTACTGTACAAAATAAGGTCCGTTGGCATGGACCATAGTGTGAGTACATGGATTGGAAAACTGGCTACAAGGGCAAGTTCAGAGGGTGGTGATAAATGGGGAGTACTCGGAATGGTCAGGGGTGAGTAGTGGGGTCCCCCAGGGTTCTGTGCTGGGACCAATCCTATTTATTTTGTTCATAAACGACCTGGAGGATGGGGGTAAATAGTTCAATCTCTGTATTTGTGGACGATACTAAGCTAAGCAGGGCAATAACTTCTCTGCAGGATGTGGAAACCTTGCAGAAAAATCTGAACAAATTAATGGGGCAGGTAACTACATGGCAAATGAGGTTTAATGTAGAAAAATGTAAAATAATGCATTTGGGTGGCAAGAATATGAATGCATTCTATACACTGGGGGGACCTAGGATGGAAAAGGACCTGGGGGTCCTAGTAGATGATAGGCTCAGCAATGGCATGCAATGCCAAGCTGCTTCTAACAAATCAAACAGAATATTGGAATGCATTAAAAATGGCATCAACTCCAGAGATAAAATTATAATTCTCCCGCTCTACAAGACTCTGGTCTGGCCGCACCTAGAGTATGCTGTTTTGGGCACCAGTCCTCAGGAAGGATGTACTGGAAATGGAGCGAGTACAAAGAAAGGCAACAAAGCTAATAAAGGGTTTGGAGGATATTAGTTATGAGCAATGGTTGCGAGCACTGAACTTATTCTCTCTGGAGAAGAGGGGATATGATTTCAATTTATAAATACCGTACTGGTGACCCCACAATAGGGATAAAAAAAATTTGAGGAAGGGGATTTAACAAGACTCATGGCCACTCATTAAAATTAGAAGAAAAGAGGTTTAACCTTAAACTATGTAGAGGGTTCTTTACTGTAAGTGTGTCAAGCATGTGGAATTCCCTTCCACAGGCGGTGGTCTCAGCGGAGAGGATCGATAGTTTCAAAAAACTATTAGATAAGCACCTGAATGACCACAACATACAGGGATATACAAGGTAATACTGACATATAATCATAGACATAGGTTGGACTTGATGTGTCTTTTTTCAACCTCACCTACTATGCAACTATGATTAAAAGCACAAACTATTTTACTATATTACAAATGAATGCTAAAATCTATTTTGGGAAGAAAATGGCAGCTCTTAAAAAAATATTTCTAGAAGAAATGATATAGTAAGCCAGTTTTGACATCCAGTATGGTGCAATCCCATTAATCAACAGCCCCTATGTTGCAGGAAAGCTACAAGTTTGCCAGGTGCTTTCAGCTTAAAGGCTAATTTCACCTTTTCAGGCAGAGGTTAACTTTTCTTAATAAATAAAAGCCTTTTCTAATGTTTTTTTTTTCTGCCCAAGCCATCCCAATGTGATTACCTAGCCCATGGCAGCTTTGAATCTGCACCTCTGTTCAAAATGTAATACAAAAGAATTCTGAGCCCATCATATCCTGTAACATCATGTGGCAATCCAGGAAATGCCATACCCATCATGCACTGCCTTACTGCATCACAGAATAGGACATATTTACCACTCTAGACCACATCTCCCTCATTACTATACCACCTCTTCTTTATTTCCACCCACATTCCAACTTCTTTCTTTACAAGTACATATAAAACCAAAAAATGTAGCGCTAAATAAAACATGTGAGAACACTCATTCAGGACGAGACTATAAATCACGACCAATACTGTGTGTTCTAGTATAATGTGAAAAAAGTGAAAAGCTTTAATCAAGTGAGCACTATGTGAGGAACATATAATGCTTAACAAACAAATCCTGTCCCAATCAGATATATACAGTGGGAACACCAGCGTCAATCCATCTACGTAAACGGGGATGGTGACGCTAGTATATCCACTAGACACAGTATACTGATTCACGGAAGTAAGATTAAGTGTATATAATCAAGTGTTACACTTGATTATATACACTTAATCTTACTTCCGTGAATCAGTATACTGTGTCTAGTGGATATACTAGCGTCACCATCCCCGTTTACGTAGATGGATTGACGCTGGTGTTCCCACTGTATATATCTGATTGGGACAGGATTTGTTTGTTAAAGCGGTTCTGCACTCATTTCATTTAGTAAATCTCTTTGCCTTCCAAATCAGGCAAAGAGTACTAAATGAAATGTTTTTTTTTTTTTTTTTTTTTACTTACCTTGTAATTGAAGACTTCCGGTCTTCTCCCTCTGCGGCGGCGGGCGGGGTCTTGCGTCGATCGTCGTCACGCCGCACTGTCTCCTGGGATCTGGTGTCATTGATCCCAGGAGTCAGTGCGGGCATCTTCCGAAATCTCGCGAGATTTCGGCCACATCTTCCGAAATCTCCCGAGATTTCGGCCGCATCTGCCGAAATCTCGTGAGATGTCGGCAGATGTGCCGTTACTGCGCACGCGCGAGTAACGGCGGTGCATGCTGGGCCATCAACAGTGCCTGTGGGGTTTCACATGCCCACAGGCAAGATGGCCCCCAGCACTAAAGAAGAAGACGAGGAACTTCAGCGGATGAAAACCGGCGGCGATCGAGATGGAAGATGGAACAGGTGAGTCCCCTAATAAAGGTAAGCATCCTTTATATTACGTCCTTAAAAAAAAATTTTTTTTACAGAGTGCAGAACCGCTTTAAGCATTATATGTTCCTCACATAGTGCTCACTTGATTAAAGCTTTTCACTTTTTTCACATTATACTAGAACACACAGTATTGGTCGTGATTTATAGTCTCGTCCTGAATGAGTGTTCTCACATGTTTTATTTAGCGCTACATTTTTTGGTTTTATATATTTGAGTACAATTGGTCATATTGTTGTATGTTGGCAGCTTCATTTTTTTGTTGTTTTATTTTATTTTTTGGGGTGGCGCAGCTATTTACCCACACTTTACAAGTACATAGGAAGAAGTGGATGGAGACACTCAGCGGTCATTGTTCTTGTTCAATTTAACTTTCAGGCTCCATCCACATGGGAGTGCATGTTTTTTGGCACATTTTTCCTGCGACACACATAGCGCAGCCCATTGATTTTTAATGAGCTGCCCTATGCTCAACAAATGTGGCACAGAAGCTCATGGGGCACTTTGGTGTGTTGCGGTCTGTACATTTTTACTGTGCATTTTGCCGAGTTTGTTGCACATTTTTGCATGTAGCAAAATGTCCATTTGCTTCCATGTTTGAGGTGCCGGTAACAGTTATTGGCACCAAAAGTGCTAGTAGTTCATTTTGGACCAATCCGATTGTAAATCTCTGTACAATCTCCTCTAGACTTACCAGAGATAGGATAGTTCAATTCTAGTGTGGTATAGGAGAGATTGCCTGCATCCCTAATATTGAACACAAGACAGAAAGAAAAGCATCTAGTGGGATTTTAAAGGGCAATGACTCCAAAAGGACGTATACAAATTGGTTAAAAAGTATTATTTTTATTATTGCAAACATGTAAAAGACACAGCATTGGTTCTGTCAAACAAGATACAAAAATAGATAAAAAATGTGTGACATATTGTTCATCATGAAATCACAACCGCTGTTTTAAATCACTCTTACACACGGTCAGAAATTCTGACCACAAAATCCGTCGGATTTTTTCCGACGGATTTTGTCCGATACTGGTGTTGCATACACACGGTCGGACAAAGTTTTCGGAAAATCCGATCATCCTGAACGTGGTGACGTTCGTTGCGTACGACGGGACTACGTAGAGGCTAGTAGCCAATAGCTTTGGTCTTGTAATGTGATCTGAGCATGCGTGGCACTTTGTCCGTCGGAATTCGCTACACACAATCAGAAAAAGTCTGATAGGACTTTGTTATCGGAAAATTTGAGAACAGGATCTCAAACTTTTTCCGCCCACACACGGTCGGAATTTCCGACAACGTGGTCCGATAGGACATTTTCCATCAGAAAATCCGATCGTGTGTACGGGGCATTATACTTGTGTATAAGGCCCCTTTGACACTGGGGCGTTTTCAGGTGATACAGTGCTAAAAATAGCGCCTGTACAGCGCCTGAAAAAATCCGGCCCCATTCACTCCAGTGTGAAAGCCGGAGGGCTTTCACACTGGAGCGGTGCGCTAGCAGGACGGTCAAAAAAGTCCTGCTAGCAGCATCTTTGGAGCGGTGAAGGAGCGGTGTATTCACCGCTCCTATACCGCTCCTACCCATTGAAATCAATGGGACACAGCGGTAACACCGCGGCAATAGCGCCGCAAAGGGCCGCTGTGGCGGCGCTTTGCGGGGGGGTTTTAACCCTTTTTCGGCCGCTAGCGGGGATTAAAACGGCCGAATACCGCGGCTAAAACGATGGTAAAGCAGCGCTAAATATAGCGCTGCTTTACCGCTGACGCCGCTCCTGCCCCAGTGTGAAAGGGGCCTAAGAGTGATTTAAAATAGTGGTTGTGATTTCATGATGAACAATATGTCACACATTTTTTATCTATTTTTGTATCTTGTCTGAGACAACCAATGCTGTGTCTTTTATACGTTTGCAATAATAAAAATAATACTTTTTAACCAATTTGTATACGTCCTCTTGGAGTCGTTGCCCTTTAAAATCCCACTAGAGGCTTGTCTTTCTGTCTTGTGTTCTAGACTTACCAAGACTATAAAATATGGGGAAAACACCTATCTTTCCAATCACTCTGTATCCAGTCACGCAGGCGCTTGCACTTTATAGTTGATTATAGATATAAAGGAGATTGTACAATCAGAGTGTACTGTATAGTGTATAGTGAACTTTACAGACTTCCAGGCACACACTTCTCCTGTTTTCAATACTACAACTCTGCTCCACAGAGTATGTGAGGTGGTTGCTTCAACACAACCTTTCTTGCTGCTTAAAAATATATATTTTTCGCCAGGGAAGTGTCTTGGAAAGCCAGTGCTTTGCTTAGCATTTGATAACAGCATGTGAAAACGAATCCAGGTAGTGCTGGAGTCAATGGAAGGTTGTTTTCAGAGGATCTTTCTTTGACACTTGTATATTTGATACATTGTGAAAACAAAGGAACTGATGTAGAAACCATCCCTTGCTTATTTGTTGACATCCGTTTTGCTTTGGATGTCCTAACTTCCCCAAAAAGCTAAAGTTATGAAATAAAATAAATTTTTTTAATACTGGCATGAGAGTGGATGAAGCAATAAAGGTCCACTTAAATTAAGTCTTACAAAGCTCAATGGGGTCTGATATACCCAACAATCAGTTTTTTAGTTATTGATTGATGCACAAAGCTATCGGGATGAATTGCTATCCCAGTGGCTCAGAAAAGAAATAGAGAGAGATGTGCCTCAAGGAGAGCTTGTTTAGCTGCTGGGCAAAATATTAGTGAGTGACCTTTCCATCATAAATGAAAATAAGGAAATTGGCTCTTGTGATCAATTAGATCTAGCTAGTTTGAACCCTTCAAGGCATGATCCCATCCAATGGTGCTTCTCTTTCCCAGGGAAAGGGAAGGCAGGGTATGGGCATGCTATTAAATGGCTATTCATGCCAGAGCTGAGATATAGAGAAAGAACGCAATCAACAGGTGTTATAAGAAATTCTGTGGAACTGTGTTACTGCTAGCAAAAATCTGCCAATAATAAAGTGACAATACTTTACCCATCTAGTCTGACACTCTTTTAAGGTCACTTACACTGTTTTGCTGGAAATTTACAAAAAGGCATTCAAGGACCCAGGACATAATATGCACAGACTGCATTCCAGGGTCATTGACATGCTGAGTTTAATGTCCCCTGAAACCCCTTGCATGGCAGCGATGTAGGTGGAAGATCACTGATAAAGTGCAAAGGAGGAACAAAAATAAATGGGCACATCTTCTTTTTGCTCAAATCTACTGATCTGTTAACGTACCACAGAATCATATTCATAATTCCTATACATTTGGGACAGGCTCAAATCCACTATATGAGCAAAGGGTGCATAATGTCTGTGCATTAAAAACACTGAAGAAAGGCTTCACAAAGAGACCTAAACTGGAGATAGTTGCTTATTTAGTCATGTCTAGGAAAGATATAGGTAAAAAGTGAGTTGCCCTGGGCAATTACTAGGATTGTCACCTCGTCCATTTAAACCTGGACACATATAAATTATACAGGTAAGGCACTGAGGTAAACACATTACCACCTTAATCAGACACTGAACTTGTGTCTTTCATATGTGTTAGCGTTCAAAGAGATGAATTTGTAACCATAGCAATGACAGACAAATGATCTGGCACACACATCTTCCTTGGGAAGAACCACAATTGACTACCTAGTGCTGAGTGGGGGACTACCTTGGTAACATGATCACCATATACTGTATATATGCTAAGTAAGTACACCTCTATAGGAGGTAAATAGGCTGAACTGCTATTAAGAAAAGTACATTGTGCCCAATCACTGGTCTGATGGTGCCCTTTATATGCAGACTTTTCATCCAAAACGTCCAATGTTCAGCCTGAATGGACTGGCCAAGTTTAGCCATTGACATCTATGGTGTTCAGAGAGAGATGCTAATAGACACTTCTTATAGGAGTTTGGCCAAGAATCCCCCTACTATCAAGGCCACCAATAGGAGGGATATGAGTGGGAATTTAATAGTTTCTTTCCTCTTAGATATAAGAACAGGCCTGAAGGTGAATACAACCAAGGTGGCTCCCAGTATCATCAATTGATGGAGAGTGCCAACCCTACCTCATCTTACCAGCCCAATAGTAACACACCCAGCCGGGGAAGCCCTGTCCCTAATAGGCAGAGGTTTTTACAAACCAAATCAGGGCACCAAAAAGGCCAGTAGAAAGAGGCAAGGAACCAGAGGAGGGAAGGGGTGTACGAACAACAAACAAGATCCAAAATGTAGTAGGGAAGGGGATATTTATTCTTAGTACCAAGGTGCTAACAGACCCCCAAAAAAATGTTTTAGATAAGGGTCTCAAATGTGTGCCACCCAGGAGTTTGGATAAATACCAGACTTATATGGATGTGCACAAGTTTGTAAGAAAATTAAATATTAAAAGATATGTGATCAGTAACCCCATTAAGGATAAGAGATTGGTCACCACTGAGTTTCTCCACTCCGGGTTATCCAATTCTCTGGGTTATCCAATGCTTTTCCAAGACCATTTTTTTGGGCCTTGATAAATATAGTGCTCATTGAAGGGGCAGCTTACTAGTGAGGGAGATATCAAAATTGGAAATGCCCTGGATCCATAAGCTCAAGACCTATGGGTTAAATATAGATGTTGATGTGAATGCCTTTATAGATAATTCCTAATGGTAATTAGTTTACACCCGTGTCACGTACCTTTATCAACACTACTAGTAATTTAGATTGATTCACCTTATTGATTCAAATATTATATATTAATACAAAATCATCAGATTTTTGATGCCACAGGGTAATCTGTTTTTTCTATCGTATCTTTTTAGGCATAGGGGTAATAGTGTTTTCCAATAAAGCAGTCCTATTTTCCATTTCCATCATTCTCTCTCTTATACTCTGCATATCATGCCTGATCAGTCCTATGTCATTTATAATTTCATCCATTTTACCTGTTAAAGCTGCATTGCTCGATTGGATGGCCTCCATTATCTGGGAGTTCATCTGTTCCAGGGTCAGTTTAGGATGTTTCTCCTGTTTTTCTGCCGCTTTCCCGGGCTGCGGCTGGGTTGTGTTGAGCTTCTGGATTTCTAGCGCTGATGGTCCGCCGCTCCGTGTCTGTGGGGGACTGCGTCCACCGTCTTGCTTATCCGTTCGAGCAAATTCTTTGAGACGATCGGCCGCCGACTGCTTGCTATTTCTCATCGCACCAAGCGATCGTCTTCACAGATTTAAAGTCTCGGTAGCAACCGGCTGATCAGAATTCTATAGGGGATTCAGGCACCACCAAGCGTTCGTTTTCGCGGGTTCTAGGGTCTCAGTAGCAGAGATTAATCAGGATACTTTTCGAAGACTCAGGCTGATCTCAACCTCCCGCTGCTCACATCCGAACGCCGCGTCCGACCGTCACATCCGGTCGCGTCGGCGGAAGCGGAAGTCAGGCCCCCCAAAGTTCTGCTGTTCTAGTAGGTCTTTCCTTATTATGGTTGAATATATTTTTATTAAAGTTTCAAACATACAGAATATGCAATTCTACAGTGTGTACAATTCCGTAAAGCTTAACTTTGTAAACAGTTTCATCAAGGGGGAAAAAGGGGGGGGGGTGGGGGGGGGTATGGTGGGGGGGAGGAGGGGAGGACGGGAAGAAGGAGCCTAAAGGGGTTATTGCATTATATTTTAAAGTGCATTAACATCGTATTCTATTATAACCAACAAGAGCCGTTTGGGCACAGGGGTCGGCAAACTATATGTTTGTCTCTGTGTGGCGTCATCTCTCTATGGACGCCACCCGGAGCGCTGTCTACATAGTTATCTCTGTGCCTCATGAGTGATAGGGGGGGGAGTGGGCCTGGTAACTTGGGTAGAGAGGGGGAGAGGGGGGGAGGAGGATAGGGGGGGGAGCAGAGTGGGGAGGGAGGGGGGAGGGCAGCTCGTCTAGGTTTTCCCCGTAATGGGGAAGTCTGGATTACCTATTGTAGGGGTATAGGGGGGTGTTCAGTTCTGTAAGTTGTCAAGGAACCCATTCGATGTCGAGTGGTGTCTCCATATGGACCATAAGGTGTTAAATTTATCATAGGTGTCATCTGTTTTAGCTTGTAACTCCTCCATCAACATCATATCATTGAGGATACACACCCAACCTGACATAGGGGGAATGGCATCTCTTTTCCAATATAGGGATATGTTGTGTCTAGCTGCTGAAAGCATGAATCTCAAGAGGCATTTTTTTTGTGCTTGAATTGTGCCTGGTATGATGGATAGAAGAGCGATCAGGGGTGTGGGGGATAGGGAAGACTGATACATATCGTTGTACACCTCAAAAATCTTGTCCCAAAATGGACGTACCTTGTTGCATCCCCACCATGTGTGGATGTAGGATCCCTCTCCTCCGTGGCACCTCCAGCAGATGTCAGTAGAATTGGGGAACATCCTGTGAACCGAGGTAGGAACTCTGTACCACCTAGATATCAGTTTGTAATTTTTCTCCTGTGTGAAGCCTGATCTAGATGTCTGGTGTGTGTGGATAAAGGATGTGGTCCATTGGTTCGGTGATATGTCCATTCCTAGGTCTCTAGCCCATTTTTCGGTGTATGTTGGTAGGGTTTTATTGAGATGTAGTAGGATGTCCTTATATATGAGCGATAAGGTGTGTCTGGGAGTCTGAGAGCGATTACATAGTTCCTCAAAGTTAGTGAGTTGCCTGTGTACTTGACCTGACATATGTAGTGATCTACTTAGGTGATTCAGTGATATTGTGGAGAGCCAGTCAATGTCATTGGGGGATTGCTTGTCTTCAGTCATTTTGAATAGACCTGTAGAGGGATGGACAAATTTATTGGCCGTAGGCCACTGTTCCCTTGTGTAGGGTCCCCAGTGTTCTCTGGAGAGGGTGGTAGGTAAGGCAGGGTTGTCAAATAGTGGGGAGAGAGGACCGGGGTCTGAGGAGAGGGCCAGTTTACTGGCTTGATCATACCACAGGGTGAGGACCGCTGTGGTCAGCGGGGAGATCCCTTGAATGGTACGGAATTTGGTGTTGTGTCCCCACAAGAGGGCTCTCAAGTCGGTTTGGGCCATATCCTGTTCTATAGAGGTCGAGGGTTTTAGTAGGGGTCTGGGGAACCATTCGAGTAGTCTGGAGAATAAGGAGGAGGAGTGGTATGTTTGGAAGTCTGGTAGGCCTAGGCCTCCTTTGTTTCGGGGAGCACATAGGAGTTTATGTTTGAGTCTGGGGGGTCGGTGTAGCCATATGAACTTCCCCACGATGGAGCGGAGAGATAAAAAGAAAGCTTTGGGAAGGATAATGGGGAGTGTCTGGAATAGGTATAGTGTCTTGGGGAGGATGTCCATTTTAATAACATTCATTCTACCCCACCAAGAGAGTTTAAGGTTGTGCCACGATTCCAGGGAACGCCTAATTGAAGTCAATAGAGGGCTGAAATTTAGGGGGTAGATGTCTTGTATTTCTCTGGGGATCTCTGTGCCTAAATATTTGACGGACCGTGATTGCCATCTAAAGGGGAATCGTGCACGTATGTCTTCCAGCTGTCGTGGGGGTAAGGTGATGTTCAGGGCTTCTGTTTTGGAGATGTTTAACTTGAAGTTACTGTGTTTGCCGAATTTGTCGAGTTCGTTTAGGATGGCTGGTATGCTGGTTTGTGGGTGGGTAACATATAAGAGAAGGTCATCTGCATACAGAGACAGTTTCCGGGGGGCTGAGGGGGTGGGTATACCGTGTATAGAGTTGTTTTGCCGTATAGCTTGCGCTAGGTGTTCTACCGTGATTGCAAATAAGAGAGGGGAAAGAGGGCACCCCTGTCTCGTTCCATTTGCTATGTTGAAGGGCTCTGAGGTTTCTCCGTTGGCGGATACTTTTGCTGAGGGGCGCGAGTACAGAGACATGATTTTAGATATTATATTTGGACCTAATCCTATTTGTTGCAGTGATGCTCGTAAGAACGGCCAGCTGACCCTATCGAACGCCTTTTCGGCGTCACATGCTAGTAAACATGTCTTTATATTATGATGTTTGGCGTATGAGATAAGATGTAAAGTTTTGGTGGTGTTGTCTCTGGCCTCGCGTCCCGGTATGAATCCCACTTGGTCACTGTGTATTATGTCCGGGAGGAGGGGGGAGATGCGAGTGGCTAAGATTTTGGAGTATATCTTCAGGTCTACGTTCAGTAGGGAGATAGGGCGATAGCTACTACATTGTGTGTGGTCTTTTCCTGGTTTAGGGATTACTACTATTTGGGCCTGGAGAATTTGCTGAGAGAGAGGATGGGAGTCATCTATCTCGTTAAATGCTTTGGTCATAATTGGGGCCAGTTGTTGTGCAAATTTCTTTAGAATAGGGGGGTGTACCCGTCAGGGCCTGGGCATTTACCTGTTTTGAGGCCTTTGATTGTTGTCAAAAATTCCGCAGTGGTGATGGGTTGTTCTAGGTCTTCCGCGTCATTAGAGGAAATTAAGGGGAGGGCCGTGTCTTGTATGTATTGCATTAGATCGTCTGTGGAGGTGGGGGATGAGTTTTGGGGGGTCGGGAGATTGTACAGGGAGGAGTAATAATCTCGGAACTCAGAGGCTATCTCGGAATTTTTGGATTTTTTTTTGTTGGGAGGGAGACATAATGTGGTGGATGGATTGTCGTTGCTGTCTGGGGTGTATGGTACGCGCCAGGTGTTTTCCACACTTGTTCGCTTGAGCGTAATGTATGTGTCGTCCTTTGTTATAGGCTGTCAGCGATTTCTCAGAGAAGATCTGCAATAGATCTCTGCGGGCGTTCGAGAGTTCTGTAAGGGTCTTTGCGTCCATTGTGCGTTTGTGTTGCGACTCTAGGGCTGTTATTTGTGTGAATAAACGGCTTATGTTTTCTGTACGGATTTTTTTCAGTCTGGATCCGTGTTGGATTAGGACCCCCCTTAGGACACATTTCAGCGTCTCCCACTTGTTCAGGTCAGAGGTCTCGTCATTTGCATGGTTTCGAGTGAAGTCTGTGATTGTTTGCGTTAGGTCGGCCAGACACACTGTGTCGGTAAGGAGATTATCGTTAAGTCTCCAGGCGGAGCGGCGGTTCTTATTTGGTAATTTCCCTAGCGTCATGTGGACTGGGGCATGGTCTGACCATAGTTTTGTGCCTATCTCACAGTCAGGGTCGAAGTCCAGTAGCGTCTGTGAGAGTAGTATGTAGTCTATTCTGCTGTACGATTTGTGGGCTGGGGAATAATAAGTGTAGTCTCTCTCTGTTGGGTGCGTGAATCTCCAGATGTCCACCAGGGACAAATCTTTCAGTGTGTTGCGAATGTTTGTCAGTGATGATGGTGGTATGTGCGACTTACATGTGGAAGAGTCCATCCTCGGCACCAAGGGGATGTTGAGATCGCCTCCCATGATCAGATTCGGTGTTCCGAAGTTTTTCAGCCGGGAGGCCACGGAGGAAAGGAATCCATGTTGGTTCTGATTGGGTAGATAAACATTAGCAACAGTTAGTATAGTTTGTAGGTATCGCAGTTTCAAAAATATGTATCTGCCTTTAGGATCAATACAACTATCTAAGACCTCAGGAGCAAAGGAGTTGTGGAAAGCTATCGAGACCCCCTTAGTTTTGGATGCAGGGTTGGTGCTGTGGAACCATGTCGTGAATCGTTTGTCTGGTAGTGGAGGGATTTTATCGGTCTTAAAGTGCGTCTCCTGAAGCAATAGAATATGGGTCTTGGCTCTATGGAAGTGATGTAAGATCTGTCTGCGTTTTTCGGGGACATTAAGCCCCCTACAGTTGAGGGTGGAAATTTTTATCCCAAGGTGTCTGGTCATGGCGGAGGGGGGTTAGTAGGAGCGAGTCTGTATTGTATGGAGCTGTTGTAGGGGTCAGGGGAGGAGGGGTTTGGGGGGGGAAGGAGGAGGGAGAGGGGTTATTGAGTCTAGCCCTTCAGGGCCGGGTGGGAGGGGGGAGGGTAACGTGCACTGTGACAGGGTTAAGTGAACCTTCTTTACGTGGGGTCGACGCGTAATGAACTGCGTCGCCTTTTTTGAGAATTAACCTGTAACAGTGTATGAAAATATTAGCTATACAGCTAGGTATTCTATGTATATATTTATATTACTTTTTATTTATGTGAGTTTTGATGGGGTTACAGTTCGTATAGGCACACAGCATTAACATTAACATTATACACTTATAAGCACCAAGTTTTTATTTTTACATAAAATTATTTTAACAGGGTAATTTTCAGTCACTATTTGTGAGAACCTACATCACATAACCTGAAAAGCATTTATAAGGACCCTCAGTGGGTCTTGTACCTGGTTATAAATTTATTTACATTATTATACATAGAACTAATCAGTTTTGTGCTGGGATTTTTTGCTATTAATTGGGGAGATTGAAATGTAATTAAATTAATTTAGTCCCTATATATTATAACTAATTTAAGGTAGGGGTGTTTAAGGGTTTTGAAGTAGAATAGTAAAGTATCAAACCAGGCAGAACTTCAGCAATGCAGGTTTATTAACAGCTGATAACATACAGGTTTATGTTCGAAGTATTACAAGATACAGGTCTAATTTATACCGTTTCTTACAATGCAAGCATATTAGATATAGGTATTCTTATTCCCTA